>CM076255.1:2537034-3139284 GCA_038380765.1 Odontothrips loti
CATAGCAAGAAACGGAAGAATTTGACTAAGAAGAGGACGAACTTCTGTTCGATGACGAATATGAAGTCGCGTTAGCGTTATTTGTTCGCAGAGCCGCGAGTGTCCTTCGTAGTCTGAATAACGATCGCGACACGTCATCAGGAAAATGACTTTTTCTCGTGTACTAGGTACTGCTTAATTTTTTGAAAACACTAATAGGAAGCTGAAAATCTAGGCAATAATCGGCTCACTGCTTTTTAGGGTGTAACTCCTTTCTGAACATGAGGAATTGCGGTTCGAAAATAACTCCCCAGACTTCAGACCACTTCCGACACGAACGTGGAGTTTAAAAAGCTTCCCATTTGAATGCAGGGGCTCAGATTTGCCAAATTATTTACATCGCTATAATCCTTGCACTTTTCTCTTTCCGAGAATGTAAGGGTTGACCCTTTTCGTGCTGTTGGAGCGATATTTTAGAGCGTTTCCTACCGCGCGATATTTCGTCCGCTCACTCGCACCTAGCTCGCACGCACGCTCACACGCTCGAGCTACGCGCGTCGCTAACTTTACAGACCCAGGGACGGGCTCAGGTTAACGGTTTTAATCGTAACAAATACATCTGCTATCGGGCACCTCTAGGGAGACTTGAGGCGGGGACCGAAGGCCCCCGCAAACGCCGCCGGCAGGCCAAGCTGGCCAAGTCCCCCTGTCGAACCGAGGTGCCGGTTGAGCGCAGCGCAACTGGCACCGAGGTTGACGGAAGGGACGGGCCAGCTTGTTCCTTTTTAGCCCGTCCCGACACGCAGGATAAACTCCTTTTGTAACGTAGAATCACGCACGATGGCAACAATTTTCGATTTATATCGCATTTTTGATAAATTAAAATATATCTGTTTTTGTTTTTTGGGGTTAGGGTTGGCGGCCGCGGGAACACCTTTAACCATCGCGGCGCGCACAGGGCCGGGCCCACGTTAACGATTTCAATCGTATCAAATACGTCTGCTATCAGGGACTTCTAGGGAGGCCTGAGGCGCAAACGCCGCCGGCAGGCCAAGCTGGCCGAGTCCCACTGGACGGAGGGACGGGCCAGCTTGTTCTAAATCCATTTAGTCATGTTAAGTAGTGTCTGCATCCGAGTCTCTGTCTGTATCTGCTGCTTAGTGATATAACTGCATGTGAATGAAGTTAACGGCGCCAGTCCACTCCCACGTCCCCGTCGTTGGCGCTGGGCAACACTACTAGTTTTGTGGTGGCTGAGAGGAGTGATTCCCTGCTTTTTCCCTACCCATTCCTATAATGTGCCGCTTTCTTTCCTTCTAAATTGTGCTTCCTTTAACGGGGCTTAAGTACCATGCATGCCTCAGCTTGGTGTTGGTGTTTTCTTCGCTCGTCCATGCAGTGTTCTTACAGTCACCTCTTTTCCGCAGGGTTTAAGAAGGAGCCTTCGGAACCAGCAGGCCTTGTGGTCCAGAGCGTCTTCTTACTGCAGGACCTCCCTGCCGGAGGTCCGGCTGCACACGCCGAGGACAACGAGGAGCCCGCAGATTTGGGCGACGCAACTTTTGGGGCGGACAGCGTTGGCGCTCATCCCAAATCTACGTGTTCTCGTCGTGGTTCCAGTGGAGACAGCCTCCAGGACCCCCAAGTTCTATCAGGTAACAGGATGACAATCACCGAGACCTCTGGTACACTGATCCAGAGGGCAGACATAGATTTAGTGAAAAAGAGATTATTCCTGAGAAATGTTCTCAGTTCATGTGATCAATTTTAAATCTCGTGCTCTTCAATAATAGTGAGATATAAAGGTTTAATAAAGGATGATGGTCGACTTGATTCTGAAATATGGAAAATTAGGACTTCTGAACATAATCCCTTGTTCCACCTCGCCGTATCTCTTTTTTGTTCACGCGTCTTAAAGGCTAATTCCGTTGTCACGAACTGACCTCCACATGTCACTTTTGAGCACAAGGCTTTTTTTAGAATCGAAAATGGGGAACTTATTTCTGAGAGTATTTTGTGCTACGCGCAGCCCTGTATCTCAAAAACTGACTGAGATTTGAATTTTTTAAATTTCTGTCAGTTAACTGACAGAAATAAAACTCTACACCCGGCAGCCCTCTCCCGATTCGAACACTTTGACGAGTATATGGGATAGGGTGGTGTTGTACCTCGCTGAGGTACCAAGGTACACAACGTCGCAACCGGAAGGCTCTTTCACGGATAGTTTAGGAGTAATGATTCCAAACGCGCCGGCACGCGACTGACATATAAACGTCACCTACTGACTCTCGTGATTTAAACGTCATATTGGTTGGGTTCCCGGTTCACATTAGTATTGGGCTATTGATACCACGCTAGAACCTGTACGAGGTTCCCTAATATATTGTTTCACTAATTTTATCGATCAAGGTTAGTACACAATTCAAGTATACGTGAATTTGCTATTGCTCCTCTACTTTTTGAAAAATTCAAAAAACCGTGATCTTCGTGTATGGCCACATTTAGGCACTCATAATTATTTTTTGATGTTGACAGATGTAGATTTTAGAGCTGCACGAAGGTTTTTGTTTTTCCTAAATCTGAAATGTTAATAATGAATTCCGAGAGAATTTACGGTGTCTTCGACGGCCCTGCAAAGCACGCATCAAAATCTTGAGCGGTTCTCCAGCGAGTGGTGAACAGATACTATAATTATTCGTAATAAATTTTAAGGCACTAGAACCAAAGTGACTTTTTGACTGAAAATCAATATACGTTAGTTGCGAACGCTAATATTTTTGCTACCTTCTTCGACGGATGTCACACACTTTCACCGTTTATTTTTTTTTCTAAAGCATATCACTTGAAATAAACACCTTCGAACACCCAGTTTTCCAGCATTTTTGGTCGCTTAAAATCAGGAGATTTTATTTGAAGCTGTTGTGTTACTTTGCAGCCTGTAGGTTTTTGTTCGGATACATTGCCTCTAATCGCCCAAGTAGCTCGCGTGTAGCGGTTCCGCAGTCCATCACCGAGGCAATGACGGTTCTTGTTCTTAATGTTCAAGGTTTCAAGGAGGAGCCCCAGCCGGAGGGCATCGTAGTGCAGAGCGGCTGCTCCCCACACGGCGCGCCCAGGGACTACGTTCACCTTCATGCCGAGCACAACCAGGATGCAGCGAAGGAAAGAGACCTGACGTCGACGGGAGGCGTGGCCTCGGGTCCGTACTGCCTGCGTGCTCGTCGTGGTCCTGGAGCCGACAGCGAGCAGGGAGCGTCAGAGAGGAGTCCGCGGGGGAGAGACGGCGGAGGAGTCATCGGAAGGAGAGGGCAGTGGTCACCCCACAGAGACATCGGAGGAGTCCGCGGAGGGAGGGACATCGGATGAAGAGGGCAGCGGCAGCCAGCCTGCTCGCCGCGGGGCCGGTGGTCCTCGTGCCGCGAGTGAGTGTGAGGTGTGCCACAAGATGTTTGCTTCGCAGTGGTCCTTGGAACGTCATCAGCGGGTTCATACTGGAGAGAAGCCGTACAAGTGTGATATGTGTAAAAAGGTTTTTACTTCATCATATTATTTGGTAGTGCACAAACGCATCCACACCGGAGAGAAGCCATACAAGTGTGATGTGTGTAAAAAGGCTTTCAGTCAATCATCTAATTTAGAAGTGCACAAACGCATCCACACCGGAGAGAAGCCGTACAAGTGTGATGTGTGTAGAGAGGCTTTTAGTGCATCATCTAATTTGGGTTTGCACAAGCGCATCCACACCGGAGAGAAGCCGTACAAGTGTGATGTGTGTATGAACACTTTCAGTGACTCATCTACTTTAGTAAAGCACAAGCGCATCCACACCGGAGAGAAGCCGTACAAGTGTGATGTGTGTGGAGCGGCTTTCAGTCAATCATCTACTTTAGTAAAGCACAAACGCATCCACACCGGAGAGAAGCCGTACAAGTGTGATGTGTGTAAAGCGGCTTTCAGTCAATCATCACATTTAGTCAAACACAAACGCATCCACACCGGTTAGAAGCCGTGCTAGTGTGATGTGTGTAATGAGTCTTTCAGGTCATCAACGCAACTCTTAAGGCACAAGCCTACTCACAGTAGAAAGTAGCCTACTCTATGTGGAGTAGGAACAGTGATTCGCGAACCGCATTCACTTTAAATAATGGTAATGCAAGTTCGAAATGTGGATCGGGGCTTTTAAATGTTCCTTTTACAGTTTGCCTTTTCCGCGCTGAGGGCGCACTACTGTGAGGCCCAGGGGTTATTCTTCGTACCTCATTTTGTTGTTTCACGTACCTCTGCAACTTATCGTGGTTAGGATTTCTCCATTTAGTCGTCTGTTCTTTATTTCCAGAGTTCTTTTCTATAGATGAATCCCTATGTGTTTCTGCGACTAATCAGTTTCTTCCTGAACGTTACATCTGACATGTATATTTCGTTTTTTTTTCTTTTTTTTTTTACGGCTGCCCTGTCATTCGTTTCCTTTTGTTTTTTCGCGAATGATGTAAAAGGTATTCAGATTTTGTTGGTTACCCAGGACTGAGTTGATCTTGATAGTGTTACATCACACGTGTGTTTTAATTAAAGTGCCTTTCTGTCCTCAAATCTGGCCGTACCGAATTTCAATTTTAAAACTGGTGAACTTTCATCTATTCACGAGTTGTTGTGAAACTATACTTCGTTCTGTTACGTGTGCTGTTAATTTTCTTAGTTTTGTTCATGGTTGTCTGCATTCGAGTCGCTGTCTGAGCGTGCCTTTGTTTCTGAGATGTATTTTATTTTTTGAGAATAATAATAATAAAATTAACGGCTCCTGTTCAGTCCTACGTCCCTGTCGTTGGCGCTGGGCAACATTACTAGCATTGTGGTGGCTGACAGGAGTGATTCCCTGCTTTTCTCTACCCATTCCTTATAATGTACTGCTTTCTTTCCTGCTGAGTGCTGCCTCCTTTAACGGTACTCAAGTACCATGCATGCCTCAGCTTGGCGGTGGTGTTTTCTTCACATGTCCATGCAGTGCTCTTACAGTATCCTCTTTTCCGCAGGGTTTAAGAAGGAGCCTTCGGAACTAGCAGGCCTTGTGGTCCAGAGCGTCTTCTCACTGCAGGACCTCCCTGCCGGAGGTCCGGCTGCACACGCCGAGGACAACGAGGAGCCCGCAGATTTGGGCGACGCAACTTTTGGGGAGGACAGCGTTGGCGCTCATCCCAAATCTACGTTTTCTCGTCGTGTTTCCAGTGGAGACAGCCTCCAGGACCCCCAAGTTCTATCAGGTAACAGGATGCCAGTCACCGAGACCTCTAGTACACTGATCAGAGGGCAGATATGGGATTCGCTTTGCGTTTTGCTTTCCAAGACCAGAGAACAACTCGAGGATAAATGGTAAATGTTCTCAACTAACTTTTCGGTTGACTTTTGCAGAAGCATTTAATTTGGTTGCGTCAATTGAGATGTCGTTGCCGGAAGTGTTTGTGGCACCAACAAAAAAGCTGCTTCAACAAAGAGCTTTGTTGCGGGCGCCAAACTTCTTCCGTTACATGCTCTCGCAACAATACCCTATCGTAACTAACCATTGTGCCAAACTGCTGCGCCCGTGCTGTTCGGGGTCTGCCACGGACGACGAACACCTGCCAGGCTTGGCATCGGTGGCTGGGGTCCGTTGTTGGGAAGCACCACCTCTCCCTGCACGGCTTCTAGACAAGCTTCAGGAGGAGGTAGGGGTGGGGACTGAACCTGGGTTTCTTTCTGTGGGTAGGGGAGGTGGTGGACGTGGACATCGCGCGTTCGGAAGGCGGCCACCGCCCACTCCGGAGGAAACCACTTTGGAGGCCACCGAACCAAGAATCCTGCGCGTCCTCGAGAGCTGCGATAAAAAATTGTTTTTGACGTGAAAAGTTGTGTCTTTGAGTGCGTGAACCGAGTGTGACTGTATGTTGATGTTTGGCGAGAACTACGGCCCGTCACGGACGAAAAACCTAACCTGTGAGATTCCGTAACATGTGAATTTACGTCACTTTTTTCGCGAAACGTCTATGTTTGCGGGTTTAACATGAAAATTCGCCTGTATTTTGTAACCCTTGGCTTCTTGCTGCTCCTATTCAACTACTCTCACCCCCCTCCCGGTAACGCATGTACTTAACTCCACCTGGACTTCCCTCTCGCCCTATCGAGCGGCGGAAAGGAAGTGCTTAGTATTTCCACTAATGCAAATGTGATCTTGGTTCTACTGATCGTTGCATTTACTGATACAAGTTCGCGCACTTTACGATCAGTAATCTATTCATCGTATTTAAGAACGACCAGGAACGTTCTGATCGTATTCATAAAGAATAAAGAATTTATGTGCGCTTCTGCTTACTGATCGTATTTTCTTGATCGTAGTATTCTGATAATCTTTATTTGTCCTATGACTGAGGACTGTGGAGACGTGCCAAGTAGCACCCCTGGGGGTCTAAATCGAGTACGATCCAATTCCGAGGTCGGTTTGGCGTTTTGACCTCTCGTTCGCGAGATGCCAGAGAAATAATCTCGGATTTTAAGGAAATTAAAATGGCCCTAGTAAATACTTGTGTTGGTGCCATATACCAAATCTTATAAAGCAAATGTTTCCCAAAACTAAACTAGAAATGGCTGCCTGAAATCCTGATCGTTTTTAAGTCTGATCGTATGTTTTGATCGTTTACTCATAGTGTTTTTTTGATTGTATTTTAGAAAGAAGTTCAGGAACGTAAACGATCGGAGGAGTCCTGATCATTTTAGGAATGGCAAGGAAAATCGTGATAAATTTTGTGTACGATCAGGAAATTCCTGATCGTTTCTGTGTACGATCAAGACATTCCTGATCGCGTTTGTATACTTTTAGGAAATAACTGATAGTTTCTGTAATTTACTATCTGAATCACCATGGGTCCCCCGGGACCGCCGCCGCCGCCGCACTTGGCATGGTGGCCTCGGCCGTCACGGGCGTGCTGCGAGGACACCGCCGACGCTGGGGTCGCCCGCTCCTGGAGTCCGGAGGTCAAGGAGGCCTCGATGAGGAGCTCTTGTCCACCACAAGGCCGTGGAGTGACACAGCAAGACTGTGCAAGTGCTGCGATACAAAGTGTTGTGCTGTCCTGTGAGATATGACTCATTTACATTTCTAATCTTTCAATAGACGATTCCGTTGCGTCTGCTGATGTCGCCGTTAGCGCTAAAATAATGAAAGGAATTAAGATTGTTTAGAGTATGACATTGACGCCGTACGCCCCTTGGATTCTTCCATTTCCGCTTCGATTTTGTCTGAAATCTGAAAGAATTCAAGGGGCGTACGGCTTCAGCGTCACGCGTCACACTAAACCAACCTTGACAACGCTGGCTTAGCACGGTCAGGAAATAGATGCGCTGCGCACGCGCTGAAGAGGTTAGCGTATGTTATTCCTTACATCTTCTTTCCGTTTCAGAAGACGTCAGCAGTTGCATCGGAATTGTCTATCATGTATCAATCGGTTGAGTCCAGAGAAGGCGCCCTCTGCTACCCCCAACTTGGAGTTTCGGCGAGTCTCACTAAATATATGTCTTATTTTTCTCATGGGCCCTGGGGTATTGATTTTGCCTTTATTGGCTTAGCGATAGTAAAGCCCTTACCCCACTGGTCCAAAAATGTTTTGTGTTTGGTATGTGTGTGAGTGTGTGTGTGTCTGCACGATTTCTCGGGAACGGTTCATCGTAGAGATATCAAATTTGGTCCACAATCCTCTTGCGTCATACCGAAGTCAACCTCACTTCGGGAGCACCGTAGACAAAATGGTTTCCAAGATAATTTTTACAACTGGTCTTAGATTTATAAAATGAACAAGGTAGGCGTACGCCAGACCGCGTCATAGCGTAACAGGCTTCGTTCACCGCGAACCACTGTTCCGCTCGTCCACGCGTGGCGTACACCAACCTCGGCCTGCCAGCGGCTGTTACCACACGAGTGGGACCCTGCGGGGCTTATCAGTCAGTACGGCGCCCTGCGGGCGCCGCTCTTGCGGCGCGGCTGCGCTACGCTTCTGACCTAACCGCTGGACGTATACCTACTTCCACAGTATTGTGGACTTCTCTACCGTATGCGATTGTGCTCAAATCTAACTTAATCTACCCTACTCTAGCCTAACATACACTAGGGCGATTCCGTGCATACGGGCTCATTTTGAGAGTAGCTGAAGTACATAATTGAAATTTGCTTTCCGGGGTCGATTTGGCTTTAAACAGTACCAAGGGGGTTCCAAGGAACCTCTCTGAGCGTGGGCGCGCTACACGTTGGATTTTGCTTTCAGCCCCTATACGAAATGACGGAATTCACAGAAAATAATCGATGACGGAATCTTACAAAACAAGTTTTCACTGCCGCTTCTTCCTAAACCACGAGTCCCACTTTGGACATGCTTTGCTATATTCACCAGCACTAAGCCCCACAACTTTCCAGGACATTACAGTTTTGTAACATTACTGTGCAATAAAGCAGGGGGCCATACAGAACTTACCTTAATAAACATACGCGCCCCTTTTTGACTTTACTCGCTCACTGGCGCCATAATACTTTGCCCTAGACTGTCAGTAGCAGCTGTTTTTGAATCTCCAGTGTTGCTTCTCTCGATACAAACTTACTTTTTCATACTACGGCCGAGTCTTGTTAGACAACAGCGAGAATTGTTAATTTTCAATGCTTGAAAACCATTTACGGTCGACATTTTTCAGACATGAATTTCTCAGATTAAAAATCTGATGAGTGTACTCATAATCTGGTAAAGTGAAGCTACTAGACCAAGGAAGAAATTCCAAAAGCTCCTAATGTGTTTCGCGATCCCAATTTTCAGTACCAGGGCACCAAAGCTGAACAATGGTCCTAATGGACAATGACGAAACTTACACTTGGTCTACTTCTCGTGCTCTCTTGAGGTACCCACCTGACATGAGTTCAGTTGCTACGGGGAAACGTGAAACTAAAGGGTACAGTGAATTTCTGTGGTCACATACCCCGATACAATGCGTTTCAAAGACGCACGGAGACAAAGACATGAAATGGGCCCGTACGCACAGAATCGCCCACCTACCCTAACCTACCCATTGTGGACTTCTCTACCGTATTCAATGCTGTTCAAACCTAACCTACCCTCAGGCGCGGCTCTAGGGGGGGGGGGGCGATGTACCGCTTTCTACCTACTTTCAGGCGGATGGTGGGGATAGGGGGGGGGGGGCGATCGCCCCGTCGCCCCCCCCCCCCCCCTGGATCCGCGCCTGCCTACCCTAGCCTGACCAGTTTCCGTCCAAGGAGGCCCTGCTTTGACCACTGGCACCTGCAGCATCCCCTGGGGGCTTCTTCGGCGTCGTAATAGAGATTTCCAGTGAGACTTGGAAACGGAAGTTGAAGAACTAAAACACTCCCAGTCAGGAAACTCTTGAGGGCGGGTATGAGAAACTTCAACGTCATTTGGAGTGGAAATGGGGGTAAGGATCCATATTAAGCACGGCGCTTGTACATCAAGATTCTGCATACCTGCTCTCGGGAGTTTCCTTTTGAATGTGTTTGTTATTCATCTTGTGTTACTAAGTGTCATTGGAAACCCCTATTGAGGTCCTAAATGTATTGTAAGCGGGGCCACACTTAAAACGTCCAACACCCCCCCCCCCCCCCCCCAAACATGCCAAAAACGACCAGAGGTGCTGTTGCAGGTGCCGGTTGGCAAAATAGGGCCTTCTTGGGCAGGAACTGGAACCGGATCTGGTCGAAGCAGAGGCGAAGATCTGGCTGCCGAGAGGTTTGGCTTGGCTGCTACGCACTGCTACAAGCCAACCCAGTCCCCGACTCTGGCTGGGCGCTGAAACCCGGGCTCTTCGGTAGCAGCCTGCCAGGGGGACCTGGCCAGCTTGACCTGCTGGCGGCGTTTGCGATGGCTTCGGCTATCCGCCCCAAGGCTCCAATTTTGTGTGATGTCAACAAATCACTGTTACTGGTGGAGTAGTGTTTGCCACAGGCTAGCCCATAATTTGCGTCTCACGCCTCCACAGGTAGAGTGGGCGGGTTCTGGACTTTATTTTTTTTCATACTGGGCGCCAAGAGCTTGAAGCTCTGTTCAGAAGATGGTAATGGGCAAAATAACATACACTAACACATAAATAATTAATAAGATACTGCCAATATTTATTCAAAAAATTGTAACAACAGATGAGCAAGTTGTTAAAAGAAGAAAACTTGATCGGTACTCCAGGTACTCCCACCGCCGTGCAGACAGCCCCCAGGAAAAAGCACATAAATAATTTACAGACAAATAGAAATAGGTAATATAAATATCATAAATGGAATCACCAAAATCAATGGGAATACTAAAACCCCCATTGATGAGGGGAGGATGAGAAATAATAAGGTGAAAACGGAAAAAGCCAGGTTACGATTAAAAAGCTGAGTCTGACAGTAGCTCCGCCTAAGTAGTTATACCGTGGAATTCTAATAAGCTTACATTAAATAAATTTGGAGATCTAAGGGGTCAGTTGCCAGCGAGGAGAGTGAACCGCAAACTACAGAGCACTGGCCTTCCACGCTGGCCTCTGACACCAAAGATATACTAGTCAACTCTGACAAAGCCGAAATAATCAAAGACCACACTCACTGGGCCATGGTGCTAGAGCGTTGAGAGAGTGAAACACAATCTATGAGACACTTGCCTCCTCAACACCCACACACCATAGACCCGAGCAAAGAATGATTAATAAATTAGAGCTTGATAAGGTCAAGGCCAGTACGCTAAGGTTATGGGAGAGTGACACACGAACTATATGCCACTTGCCTCCCCATAACCCACACGCCTGAGTCCTAGCAAAGCACAGCAGACTAAATAGGAAATACCTTAGTCAACAAGAACGGGATGTAAACTACTGCCAGACACAACCATAACAACTTTAAATTTAGCAGAAAAATGGGACTTCACTAGATATTAAAGAAACAAAGCGCGGGAATTTACACAATGAAAAAAGACACTTTACCCGATAGCTTTAGCTGGAGGCGCGGAACTTCAGCCCATGGCGGCGTGTGGCGGCGTGCCGGCCGCCACGACGACCGCCGGCGACGTCCCCCACTACATCGCCCCGACCGGGATGGCCACAGCTGGCGCGCCTAGCCGCTCATCCTGCGCGCGACGGCGGCAGGGAAGCAGCAACTCGGCGGCCCACACACCTCGGGTCCCCGCCCGATCAGGCCAGCACTCTCTTCAGCCGTGCTAAAGCACCCCGTCCTGTAGGAAGCAGACGCCAACCATCACAGCACAACCACTCGCTGACACCAGAGCTGTACCACACACACCGAGCTGTCTTCTAGACTCTCCGCTGCAGGAAAACGGGGTTTTGTTTGCCGAAAAGGCAGTCGAGTGCTCTACAAACAGGGCACAAAGGCACCAAAAACCCGCAGTGGGTACACCAACGTGCGGTCCTCCTTCGGCTGGCCCAGCTCTCGGCTGTCTTGGTCCGCCTACTCTTTCGCTCAAACTCGACTCCGTTTTTCTCGGCGGCTCTCCTCCTCCCGGCCTCCGCGCGTTCGCGAGGGCCAGGGAGGGAGGCGACGGGGGGGGGGGGGGGGGCTGCTGCCGCGCCGTCTGCCGGCCGGCTGCACAAACTCTGTGCCTGAGGGGTTGCCTGCTAGCTCTGCGCTCCCCCAGGACACGCGTTACGGAGAAACACACCCGTAACATCACCTCTCACAAAGTTCGAGTAACGGCCGGGCGTTTCGTTCAGTCGCCTGCGTTTTCCTTGTTCTAAATCGATTTAGTCATGCTAAGTAGTGTCTGCATCCGAGTCTCTGTCTGTGTGTATTTGCTGTTTAGTGATAGAACTGCATGTGAATGAAGTTAACGGCGCCAGTCCACTCCTACGTCCCCGTCGTTGGCGCTGGGCAACACTACTAGTTTTGTGGTGGCTGAGAGGAGTGATTCCCTGCTTTTCCCTAACTATTCCTTAAAATGTGCTGCTTTCTTTCCTTCTGAGTTGTGCTTCCTTTAACGGGGCTTAAGTACCATGCATGCCTCAGCTTGGTGGTGGTGTTTTCTTCACATGTCCATGCAGTGCTCTTACACTCTCCTCTTTTCCGCAGGGTTTAAGAAGGAGCCTTCGGAACCAGCAGGCCTTGTGGTCCAGAGCGTCTTCTCACTGCAGGACCTCCCTGCCGGAGGTCCGGCTGCACACGCCGAGGACAACGAGGAGCCCGCAGATTTGGGCGACGCAACTTTTGGGGAGGACAGCGTTGGCGCTCATCCCAAATCTACGTGTTCTCGTCGTGGTTCCAGTGGAGACGGCCTCCAGGACCCCCAAGTTCTATCAGGTAACAGGATGCCAGTCACCGAGACCTCTAGTACACTAATCCAGAGGGCCGACATAGGTGATAAGTCAGATTTTGGGGAATCTGCTCTGCGTTTTGCTTTCCAAGACCAGAGAACATCAAAAAGATAAATGGTTAATGTTCACAACTAACTTTCCAGTTGACTTTGACACGAGCATTTAATTTGGTTTCCTCATTTGAGATGTCGTTGCCGGAAGTGTTTGTGGCACCAACAAAAAAGCAGCTTCCACAAAGAGCTATGTTGCGGGCGCCGAACTACTTCCGTTACATGCTTTCGCAACAAAACCCTATCGTAACTAACCATTGTGTCAAGCAGCTAAAAATACTGTAGTTCTTAGTACGAAATTTTATGTACTTGATCAAAAATTATGTTTTGACTGAAAATCAATCAAGTCGTTAGATGCTAACAATAATATCTTTGCTCCGTGCTCTACGCTAACTTCTTCATGACGAGTCACGCACTTGCATCGGTTACGCTGGCTTTTCTCTCCCCTAAGCTCATCATCTTAAATGAACACCTTCCAACAACCATTTCTTAACATTTAAACAATATTTTAGGTCTCTTGAAATTACTAGATTTTACTTGGAGCTCTTCTGTCGCTTGGTGGGTCTTTGGTTTTCTTTCGGATACGTTGATACGTTGATGAGTCAGATTTAGTGAAAAAGATTAATTCCTTAGAAATATTTTCAGTCTATGTGATCAATTTTAAATCTCGTGCTCTTCAATAATAGTGAGATATAAGGGTTTATAACAGAATGATAGTCGGCTTGATTCTGAAATATGGAAAATTAGGACTTCTGAACATAATCCCTTGTTCCATCTCGCCGTATCTCTTGTTTGTTGACGAGTCATAAAGGCTAATTCCGCTCGTTACGAACTGACCGCCACATGTCACTTTTGAGCACATGGCTTACCTTAGAATCGAAAATGGGAAACTTATTTTTGAGAGTAGTTTGTACTAACGCGCAGACCTGTATCTCTAAAACTCACTTAAAATATGAATTTTTTAAATTGCTGTTAGTTACTGACAGACTGTCGTGGTTCCAGTGGAGACAGCCTCCAGGATCCCCAAGTTCTATCAGGTAACAGGCTGCCAGTCACCAAGACCTCTGGTTCAGGGGGAAGACATAAATGATGGGTCAGATTTTGTCTAACTTGCTTTGCTTTGTACTTTCCAAGACCAGAGAACAACACGAGGATAAGTGATAAATGTTCGCAACTAATTTCCAGTCCAGTTGACTTTGACACAAGCATTTAATTTGGTTTCGTCAATGAAGATGTCGTTGCTGGAAGTGTTTGTGGCACCAACACAAAAGCTGCTTCAACAAAGAGCTATGTTGCGGGCGCCAAACTACTTCTCTCACATCCTCTCGCAACAATACCCTATCGTAACTAACCATTGTGTCAAGCGGCTAAAAGTACTCTAGAAATTTTATGTGCCAAAACCAAAATTAGTTTTTGATTAAAAATCGATTAGAACGTTAGATGCTAACAATAATATCTCTGCTCCGTGCTACACGCTAACTTCTTCAAATGACGAGTCACGCACTTGCATCGGTTACACTGGCTTTCTTTTTATCTTAAGCCCATCATTTAATCAAACCTTCCAACACCCATTGCTTCACATTTAAACAGTAGTTGCAGCTCTTCTGTCGCCCTGCGGGTCTTTGGTTTTCTTCCGGATACGTTGCCTTCACTGGCTCGTGTAGCTCGAGTACCTGGTGGAGCTCGCGTGTAGCGGTTCCGCCAACGAGGGAATGACGGTTCTTGTTCTTAATGTTCAAGGTTTCAAGGAGGAGCCCCAGCCGGAGGGCATCGTGGTGCAGAGCGGCTGCTTCCAACACGGCGCGCCCAGGGACTACGTTCACCTTCATGCCGAGCACAACCAGGATGCAGCGAAGGAAAGAGACCTGACGTCGACGGGAGGCGTGGCCTCGGGTCCGTACTGCCTGCGTGCTCGTCGTGGTCCTGGAGCCGACAGCCAGCAGGGAGCGTCAGAGGAGTCCGCGGGGGGAGAGACGGCGGAGGAGTCATCGGAAGGAGAGGGCAGTGGTCACCCCACAGAGACATCGGAGGAGTCCGCGGAGGGAGGGACATCGGATGAAGAGGGCAGCGGCAGCCAGCCTGCTCGCCGCGGGGCCGGTGGTCCTCGTGCCGCGAGTGAGTGTGAGGTGTGCAACAAGATGTTTGCTTCGCAGTACCGTTTGAAACGTCATCAGCGGGTTCACACCGGAGAGAAGCCGTACAAGTGTGATGTGTGTGGAGACGCTTTTAGTTCATCATCTTATTTGGTAGTGCACAAACGCATTCACACCGGTGAGAAGCCGTACGAGTGTGATGTGTGTAAAGCGGCTTTCTGTCAATCATCTCATTTGGTAGTGCACAAGCGCATTCACACCGGAGAGAAGCCGTACAAGTGTGATGTGTGTAAAAAGGGTTTCATTCAAGCAAGTGATTTAGTCAAGCACAAGCGCATTCACACCGGAGAGAAGCCGTACAAGTGTGATGTGTGTAAAAAGGGTTTCATTCAAGCAAGTGATTTAGTCAAGCACAAACGCATCCACACCGGAGATAAGCCGCACAAGTGTGATGTGTGTAGAGAGGCTTTTAGTTCATCATCTTCTTTGGTAGTGCACAAACGCATTCACACCGGTGAGAAGCCGTACAAGTGTGATGTGTGTAAAGCGGCTTTCAGTCAATTATCTACTTTAGTTAAGCACAACCGCATCCACATTGGATAGAAGCCGGGCAATTTTGATGTGGGTGATGAGCCTTTCAGGTCAGCAACTCAACTCATAATGCACAAAATTACTTACAGTGGATATGTGCTGTAGGAACAGTAATTCTCCAACTGCATTCACTATCAATAATTGCAATACTAGTGCGAAATGTGGATCGGGGGTTTTGAGTGTTCGCTGTACTGTTTGCCTTATCCGTGCTGAGGGCGCATTACTAAGAGGACCGGGGGTTGTTTTTCGCATCGCATGTTGTTGTTTAACATTGCTCTGCAACTATTCGTGGTTAGGGTATCAACATTCAGTCGTCTGTTTCAAAACGTATTTCAGCGCGCCAGGAGCACGCCGTGTTCGGTGGTGAAAAAAGGAATCTCCGGTAATACTATGAATTTTTTTTCTGTAATTTTCATTTCTTGAATTAGAATGTGCTGACACAGTAAGCACGCTGCTCTCTTTTAATTGTGTAACCCGACCTTTTTGTTTTTGTTTTTGTTTTCTCTGTTGATATTTGATTTTCTAGTTTGTTTTATTAATGCCACTCTTAAGGATAGTTAGGTTACGGCAACCCTGTCATTCTTTTCCCTGTTGTTTATTCGCGAATGATGTAAAGGGTATTAAGATTTAGTTGGTTTCCTGAGACTGATTTGATCATGTTAGTGTAACTTCACACGTGTGCTCTAATTGTAGTGCCTTTCTGTCTTAAAATCTGGCCATGCTGAATTTCAATTTTAAAACTAGTCAACGTCGATCTATCCACGTGTTGTTGTAAACTATACTTCGTTCTGTGTGCTCTTAACTTTCTTACTTTTCTTAATGGTTGTGTGCATGCGAGTCGCTGTCTGAGCGTGCCTTTGTTTCTGAGATGTATTGTTTTTGTAAATAATACTAATAAAACTAAGGGCGCCAGTCCACTCCCACGTCCCCGTCGTTGGCGCTGGGCAACACTACTAGCATTGTGGTGGCTGAGAGGAGTGATTCCCTGCTTTTCCCTACCCATTCCTTATAATGTGCCGCTTTCTTTCCTTCTGAGTTGTGCTTCCTTTAACGGGGCTTAAGTACTATGCATGCCTCAGCTTGGTGGTGGTGTTCCTCACATGTCCATGCAGTGCTTTTACACTCTCCTCTTTCCCGCAGGGTTTAAGAAGGAGCCTTCGGAACCAGCAGGCCTTGTGGTCCAGAGCGTCTTCTCACTGCAGGACCTCCCTGCCGGAGGTCCGGCTGCACACGCCGAGGACAACGAGGAGCCCGCATATTTGGGCGACGCAACAGTTGGGGAGGACAGCGTTGGCGATCATCCCAAATCAACGTGTTCTAGTCGTGGTTCTATTGGAGACAGCTTTCAGGACCCCCAAGTTCTATCAGGTAACAGGATGCCTATCACCGAGACCTCTGGTACACTGATCCAGACGGCAGACACAGATGATGAGTCAGATTTGGTGAAAAAGAGGTTACTCCTGAGAAATATTTTCAGTTTGTGTGATCAATTTTAAATCTCATGCTCTTCAATAATAGTGAGATATAAGGGTTTATAAAAGGATGATGGTCGATTTGATTCTGATATATGGAAAATTAGGACTTCTGAACATAATCCCTTGTTCCACCTCGCCGTATCTCTTTTTTTGGTGACGAGTCATATAGGGCTATTCCACTCGTTTCGAACTGACCGCCACATGTCACTTTTGAGCATATGGCTTAACCTGAATCGAAAATGGGAAGATTATTTCTGTGAGTATTTTGTACGAACGCGCAGCCCTGTATCTCAAAAACCGTCAAAAACTCACTTAAGATATGAATTTTTAAAATTGCTGTTAGTTACTGACAGACTGTCGTGGTTCCAGTGGAGACAGCTTCCAGGATGCCCAAGTTCTATCAGGTAACAGGATGCCAGTCACCGAGACCTCTGGTACACTGATTTAGGGGGAAGACATAAATAATGAGTCAGATTTTGGCTAAGTTGCTTTGCTTTTTACTTCCCAAGACCAGAGAACAACACGAGGATAAGGGATAAATGTTCGCAACTAATTTCCAGTTGACTTTGACACAAGCATTTGATTTGGTTTCGTCAATTGAGATGTCGTTGCCGGAAGTGTTTGTGGCCCCAACAAAAAAGCTGCTTCAACAAAGAGCTATGTTGCGGCCGCCAAACTACTTTCGTTGAATGCTCCCGCAACAATACCCTATCGTTTTCCCTATTTCCCCTTTGTGTCAAGCAGCTGAAAATACTGTAGATATTTTATGTGCTTAAAGCAAAATTACTTTTTGCCTGAAAATCAATGAGAACGTTAGATGCTAACAATAATATCTTTGCTCCGTGCGCTGCGCTAACTTCTTCAAATGACGAGTCACAAACTTGCATCGGTTACACTGGCTTTCTTTATAACCTTAGCCCATCATTTTAAATAAACACTTTCCAACACCCATTGCTTCACATTTAAACAGTATTTTCGATCGCTTGAAATCACGAGACTTTAGTTGGAGCTCTTCTGTCGCTTTGCGGGTCTTTGGTTTTCTTCTGGATACGTTGCTTCTACTCGCCCGCGTAGCTCGTGTAGCCGGTGGAGCTCGCGTGTAGCGGTTCCGCAGTCCATAACCGAGGCAATGACAGTTCTTGTTCTTAATGTTCAAGGTTTCAAGGAGGAGCCCCAGCCGGAGGGCATCGTGGTGCAGAGCGGCTGCTCCCCACACGGCGCGCCCAGGGACTACGTTCACCTTCATGCCGAGCACAACCAGGATGCAGCGGAGGAAAGAGACCTGACGTCGACGGGAGGCGTGGCCTCGGGTCCGTACTGCCTGCGTGCTCGTCGTGGTCCTGGAGCCGACAGCCAGCAGGGAGCGTCAGAGGAGTCCGCGGGGGGAGAGACGGCGGAGGAGTCATCGGAAGGAGAGGGCAGTGGTCACCCCACAGAGACATCGGAGGAGTCCGCGGAGGGAGGGACATCGGATGAAGAGGGCAGCGGCAGCCAGCCTGCTCGCCGCGGGGCCGGTGGTCCTCGTGCCGCGAGTGAGTGTGAGGTGTGCCACAAGATGTTTGCTTCGCAGTACCGTTTGAAACGTCATCAGCGGGTTCACACCGGAGAGAAGCCGTACAAGTGTGATGTGTGCAAAAAGGCTTTCATTCAAGCAAGTGATTTAGACAAGCACAAGCGTGTTCATACCAGAGAGAAGCCGTACAAGTGTGATGTGTGTGGAGCGGCTTTTAGTCAATCATCTAGTTTCGTAGTGCACAAACGCATCCACACCGGAGAGAAGCCGTACAAGTGTGATGTGTGTAGAAAGGCTTTTAGTTCATTATCTGCTTTGGTAGTGCACAAGCGCATCCACACCGGAGAGAAGCCGTACAAGTGTGATGTGTGTATGAAAACTTTCACTGACTCATCTACTTTAGTAAAGCACAAACGCATCCACACCGGAGGGAAGCCGTACAAGTGTGATGTGTGTAAAGCGGCTTTCAGTCAATCATCACATTTAGTCAAACACAAACGCATCCACACCGGATAGAAGCCGTGCAGGTGTGATGTGCGTGATGAGTCTTTCAGGTCATTAACGCAACTCTTAAGGCACAAGCCTACTCACAGTGGAAAGTAGCCGACTCTATGTGGTGCAGGGACAGTGATTCGCGAACCGCATTCACTATAAATATTGGTAATGCAAGTGCGAAATGTGGATCGGGGCTTTTGAGTGTTCTTTTTACAGGTTGCCTTATCCGCGCTGAGGGCGCAGTACTGAGAGGCCCGGGCGTTGTTCTTCGTGCCTAATTTTGTTTTTTCATATACCTCTGCAACTTATCGTGGTTAGGAATTCTCCATTTAGTCGTCTGTTTTTTATTTCCAGGGTTCTTTTCTGTAGATGAATCCCTATATGTTTCTGCGACTAATCAGTTTCGTCCTAAATGTTGCATCTAACATGTTTATTTCGTTTTTTTCCTCATTTTATTTTACGGCTGCCCTGTCATTCATTTCCCTGTTGTTTATTCGCGAATGATGCAAAGGGTATTAAGTATTTGTTGGTTTCTGGGACTGATTTGATCTCGTTAGTGTAACTTCACACGTGTGTTTTAATTGAAGTGCCTTTGTGTCTTAAAATCTGGCCTTACCGAATTTCAATTTTAAAACTGGTGAACTTCGATCTATTCACGTGTTGTCGTGAAACTATACTTCGTTCTGTTATGTGTGCTGTTAATTTTCTTAGTTTTGTTCATGGTTGTCTGCATTCGAGTCGCTTTCTGAGCGTGCCTTTGTTTCTGAAATGTATTTTTTTTGTCAATAGTAATAAAAAAATTAACGGCGCCAGTCCACTCCCACGTCCCCGCCGTTGGCGCTGGGCAACACTACTAGTATTGTGGTGGCTGAGAGGAGTGATTCCCTGCTTTTCCCTACCCATTCCTTATAATTTGCTTCTTTCTTTCCTGCTGAGTGCTGCCTCCTTTAACGGGGCTTAAGTACCATGCATGCCTCAGCTTGGTGGTGGTGTTTTCTTCATATGTCCATGCAGTGCTCTTACACTCTCCTCTTTTCCGCAGGGTTTAAGGAGGAGCCTTCGGCACCAGCAGGCCTTGTGGTCCAGAGCGTCTTCTCACTGCAGGACCTCCCTGCCGGAGGTCCGGCTGCACACGCCGAGGACAACGAGGAGCCCGCAGATTTGGGCGACGCAACTTTTGGGGAGGACAGCGTTGGCGCTCATCCCAAATCTACGTTTTCTCGTCGTGTTTCCAGTGGAGACAGCCTCCAGGACCCCCAAGTTCTATCAGGTAAGAGGATGCCAGTCACCGAGACCTCTTGTACACTGATCCAGAGGGCAGACATAGATTTAGTGAAAAAGAGATTATTCCTGAGAAATGTTCTGAGTTCATGTGATCAATTTTAAATCTCGTGCTCTTCAATAATAGTGAGATATAAAGGTTTAATAAAGGATGATGGTCGACTTGATTCTGAAATATGGAAAATTAGGACTTCTGAACATAATCTCTTGTTCCACCTCGCCGTATCTCTTTTTTGTTCACGCGTCTTAAAGGCTAATTCCGTTGTCACGAACTGACCTCCACATGTCACTTTTGAGCACAAGGCTTGTTTTAGAATCGAAAATTGGGAACTTATTTCTGAGAGTATTTTGTGCTACGCGCAGCCCTGTATCTCAAAAACTTATTGAGATATGAATTTTTTAAATTTCTGTCAGTTAACTGACAGAAATAAAACTCTACACCCGGCAGCCCTCTCCCGATTCGAACACTTTGACGAGTATATGGGATAGGGTGGTGTTGTACCTCGCTGAGGTACCAAGGTACACAACGTCGCAACCGGAAGGCTCTTTCACGGATAGTTTAGGAGTAATGATTCCAAACGCGCCGGCACGCGACTGACATATAAACGTCACCTACTGACTCTCGTGATTTAAACGTCATATTGGTTGGGTTTCCGGTTCACATTAGTATTGGGCTATTGATACCACGCTAGAACCTGTACGTGGTTCCCTAATATATTGTTTCACTAATTTTATCGATCAAGGTTAGTACACAATTCCAGTATACGTGAATTTGCTATTGCTCCTCTACTTTCCGAAAAATTAAAAAAATCGTGATCTTCGTGTATGGCCACATTTAGGCACTCATAATTATTTTGTGATGTTGACAGATGTAGATTTTAGAGCTGCACGAAGGTTTTTGTTTTTCCTAAATCTCAAATGTTAATAATGAATTCCGAGAGAATTTACGGTGTCTTCGACGGCCCTGCAAAGCACGCATCAAAATGTTGAACGGTTCTCCAGCGAGTGGCGAACAAATACTATAATTATTCGTAATAAATTTTAAGGCCCTAGAACCAAAATAACTTCTTGACTGAAAATCAATATACGTTAGTTGCGAACGCTAATATTTTTGCTCCGTGCTCGGCGCTACCTTCTTCGAAGGATGTCACAAACTTCCACCGTTTTCTTTTTTTTTTTCTTTTTTTTTTTCTAAAGCATATCACTTGAAATTAACACCTTCGAACACCCAGTTTTCGAGCATTATTGGTCGCTTGAAATCAGGAGATTTTATTTGAAGCTGTTGTGTTACTTTGCAGCCTGTAGGTTTTTGTTCGGATACATTGCCTCTAATCGCCCAAGTAGCTCGCGTTAAGCGATTCTGCAGTCCATCACCGGCGTACGAGGGAATGACGGTTCTTGTTCTTAATGTTCAAGGTTTCAAGGAGGAGCCCCAGCCGGAGGGCATCGTGGTGCAGAGCGGCTGCTCCCCACACGGCGCGCCCAGGGACTACGTTCACCTTCATGCCAAGCACAACCAGGATGCAGCGGAGGAAAGAGACCTGACGTCGACGGGAGGCGTAGCCCGGGTCCGTACTGCCTGCGTGCTCGTCGTGGTCCTGGAGCCGACAGCCAGCAGGGAGCGTCAGAGGAGTCCGCGGGGGGAGAGACGGCGGAGGAGTCATCGGAAGGAGAGGGCAGTGGTCACCCCACAGAGACATCGGAGGAGTCCGCGGAGGGAGGGACATCGGATGAAGAGGGCAGCGGCAGCCAGCCTGCTCGCCGCGGGGCCGGTGGTCCTCGTGCCGCGAGTGAGTGTGAGGTGTGCCACAAGATGTTTGCTTCGCAGTACCGTTTGAAATGTCATCAGCAGGTTCACACCGGAGGGAAGCCGTACAAGTGTGATGTGTGTGGAGCGGCTTTTAGTCAATCATCTAGTTTAGTAGTGCACAATCGCATCCACACCGGAGAGAAGCCGTACAAGTGTGATGTGTGTAAAGCGGCTTTTAGTCTATCATCTAGTTTAGTAAGGCACAATCGTATCCACACCGGAGAGAAGCCTTACAAGTGTAATGTGTGTAGAGAGGCTTTTAGTCTATCATGTAATTTAGAAGTGCACAAACGCATCCACACCGGAGAGAAGCCATACAAGTGTGATGTGTGTAAAAAGGCTTTTAGTCTATCATGTAATTTAGAAGTGCACAAACGCATCCACACCGGAGAGAAGCCGTACAAGTGTGATGTGTGTTTAAAAACTTTCAGTGACTCATCTAATTTGACGCAGCACAAGCGCATCCACACCGGAGAGAAGCCTTACAAGTGTGATGTGTGTAAAGAGGCTTTTAGTTCATCATCTGCTTTGGTAGTGCACAAGCGCATCCATACCGGAGAGAAGCCGTACAAGTGTGATGTGTGTAAAGCGGCTTTCAGTCAATCATCACATTTAGTAAAACACAAACGCATCCACACCGGAGGGAAGCCGTACAAGTGTGATGTGTGTAAAAAGGCTTTCAGTCTATCATATAATTTAGAAGTGCACAAACGCATCCACACCGGAGAGAAGCCGTACAAGTGTGATGTGTGTATGAAAACTTTCACTGACTCATCTACTTTAGTAAAGCACAAACGCATCCACACCGGAGGGAAGCCGTACAAGTGTGATGTGTGTAAAGAGGCTTTCCGTCAATCATCACATTTAGTCAGGCACAAACGCATCCACACCGGATAGAAGCCGTGCAGGTGTGATGTGCGTGATGAGTCTTTCAGGCCATCAAAGGAACTCTTAAGGCACAAGCCTACTTACAGTGGAAAGTAGCCGACTCTATGTGGTGCAGGGACAGTGATTCGCGAACTGCATTCACTATAAATATTGGTAATGCAAGTGCGAAATGTGGATCGGGGCTTTTGAGTGTTCTTTTTACAGGTTGCCTTATCCGCGCTGAGGGCGCAGTACTGAGAGGCCCGGGCGTTGTTCTTCGTGCCTAATTTTGTTGTTTCATATACCTCTGCAACTTTTCGTGGTTAGGATTTCTGCATTTGGTCGTCTGTTCTTTATTTCCAGGGTTCTTTTCTGTAGATGAATCCCTATATGTTTCTGCGACTAATCAGTTTCGTCCTAAATGTTGCATCTAACATGTTTATTTCGTTTTTTTCCTCATTTTATTTTACGGCTGCCCTGTCATTCATTTCCCTGTTGTTTATTCGCGAATGGTGCAAAGGGTATTAAGATTTTGTTGGTTTCTGGGACTGATTTGATCTTGTTAGTGTAACTTCACACGTGTGTTTTAATTGAAGTGCCTTTGTGTCTTAAAATCTGGCCTTGCCGAATTTCAATTTTAAAACTGGTGAACTTCGATCTATTCACGTGTTGTCGTGAAACTATACTTTGTTCTGTTATGTGTGCTGTTAATTTTCTTAGTTTTGTTCATGGTTGTCTGCATTCGAGTCGCTTTCTGAGCGTGCCTTTGTTTCTGAAATGTATTTTTTTTTGTCAATAGTAATAAAAAAAATTAACGGCGCCAGTCCACTCCTACGTCCCCGTCGTTGGCGCTGGGCAACACTACTAGTATTGTGGTGGCTAAGAGGAGTGATTCCTTGCTTTTCCCTACCCATTCCTTATAATTTGCTTCTTTCTTTCCTGCTGAGTGCTGCCTCCTTTAACGGGGCTTAAGTACCATGCATGCCTCAGCTTGGTGGTGGTGTTTTCTTCACATGTCCATGCAGTGCTCTTACAGTCTCCTCTTTTCCGCAGGGTTTAAGAAGGAGCCTTCGGAACCAGCAGGCCTTGTGGTCCAGAGCGTCTTCTTACTGCAGGACCTCCCTGCCGGAGGTCGGCTGCACACGCCGAGGACAACGAGGAGCCCGCAGATTTGGGCGACGCAACTTTTGGGGAGGACAGCGTTGGCGCTCAGCCGCCTCGACGCCCAGCACGTCCCTGCGGGAGGTACTCTCTGCAGGGCAGGGCTTTAAGTGCTGTTGCTGCTTGTGGTGCTGCTGCTACTGCAGCTGCCACTGTTGCCGCTGATGCAGCTTATGAGAGCTGGCGACGGTGGTGGTGGTGGCAGCGGAGCCCTCAACCATGGGCTCGAGATCGCCACCTAAAATGGGTCAATAAAAATTAATGAGTGTCATGCGTATGATTGGCTGAGCGATAGCGAAGCCCTTACCCCACTGGCCCAAAAATGTTTTGTCTGTTTGTCTGTCTGTCTGTCTGTCTGTCTGTCCGCGCGATTTCTCGAGAACGGTTCATCGTAGAGGGCTCAAATTTGGACCACAATCTCCTTGCATCATACCGGAGTCAACCTCACCTCGGGGGCATCCTACCTCAGGTGCTGCTGCAGGTGCCGGTTGTCAAACCAGGGCCTTCTTGTGCAAGAACTGGAACAGGAGGGCTAACTTCTAAATCGTGCCGATTTTCAAACATTAACATGGCGACCGACCCCTTCTAAAATCACCCAAAGACCCAATTCAAGATGGCGAAATCGATCCCAGGTGCTGCTGCAGGTGCTTGTGGTCAAAACAAGGCCTTCTTGGGCAGAAGCAGGAACAAATAGAAAAACTGCTAAACAAGCTGTATTTTGAGCATAAAGATCGGAACCGACCCCGCTTAAAATACACTCAGAACTTCAATTACAATGCCGAAAAGGACCCCAGGTGCTGCTGCAGGTGCCGGTTGGCAAAACAGGGTCTTCTTGAGCACAAACTGGAAGATGTGGGCAAACTTTTAAATCGTGCAGAATTTTTAACTTCAACATGGCCACCGCCTCCATCTTAAGTCACCCCAAGACTCCATTCAACATGCCGAAATTAACCCCAGGTGATGCTGCAGGTGCTAGGGGTCAAAACAGGGCCTTCTTGGGCAGGAACTGGAACAGGGGCCAAATTCTAAATCGTGCAGAATATCAAACTTAAACATGGCGAATGACCCCCTCTACAATCACCCCAGGACTATTCGACACGCCGAAATCAACCCCAGGTGCTGCTGCAGGTGCTAGGGGTCAAAACAGGGCATTCTTGGGCAGGAACTGGAACGGGGTGCCAAATTCTAAATCGTGCAGAATATCAAACTTAAACATGGCGACCGACCCACTCTTAAATCACCCTAAGACCTCATTCAAAATGCCAAATTTGACCTTTAGGTACTGCTGCAGGTGCTGGGGGGCAAACCAGGGCATTCTTGAGCAGGGGCAGGAACAAAATGAAAAACTTCTAAAAAAAGCAGTATTTTGAACTTAAAGATGGGAACCGATAACGCTTAAAATACACTCAGGACCTCAATCACAATCCTGAAGAAAACCTCAGGTGCTGCTGATGGTGCCAGTTGTCAAAGCAGGGCCTCCTTGGACCGGAACCGGTAAGGCTTGGGTAGATTAGGTTTGAGCAGCATTGAGTACGGTAGAGAAGTCCACAATGAGTAGGGGAAGTTGGAGTAGGCTAGGTCAGAGTAGGGTAGGTTAGAGTAGGGAAGGTTGGAGTAGGCTAGGGTAGGTTAAGTTAGAGTTGAGCACGATTGAGTACGGTAGAGAAGTTTAGATACTGTGGGAGTAGGTACGTCCAGCGGTTAGGTTAAAAGCGTAGCGTCCCTCGCGCCTCAAGACCGCCCGGTGACAGCCGCCGGCAGGCCAAGGTAGGTGTACGCCAGGCGTGGAGGGGCGGAACAGTGGTTCGCGGTGAGCGAAGCCTGTTACGCCACGACGCGGTCTGGCGTACGCCTACCTTGTAATATATATTTCAACTACTTCAACCCTTCCGCCCAGCAGCTGTAAGATCAGCCTTGCATCGGCCAGTGCAAACAGCTGATGAGTGGAGATGGCGAAACCAGCGAAACGCGGCGTGAAAGGTTCGATTCATCGGGCAGGTTGTAGTTGGGACGACGGTGCTAGACGACGCCTAACAAATAGGCCAGCGCGCACGACACGAATGAGCAGAGAACTGCGTACTTTGCAGGCGCTACGCAGTTAAGGACGATCCCTACAGCACAGCTGCGAGCCAAGCTTCGGGCGAATTCGAGGTCAAGTTCACCTCGCCGTGAGTGGGAGAAAGAGCGACAGACTCTGGGGGGAATACGCTGTAGCTAGCGCCGCTACACTTCTTTGTTCGAAGGAGCCGCGCGGTTCGCCTCGCCACGGCTGACTGGCGTGCCGCGTGCCCTGCCCCAAGCGACGCTACGCAAGCGTCTTGCCCCATCCTTCTCGCACCCATGGTAAAACCTGTGGCACACAAACGCGCGCGGACACACGTCTCGGCAACAAGCAGCACCCGCGTTAAAACACCGTCACAAAGGACATGGTCAACAGACACGCACGTGGACTCACACATAAATACGGCGCGAATGTTAAAACCACTTAACAAGCGAAATAGGTTGTGGACTTAATGCTGAAACTCAGAAAACGAATAACGCGCTCAGATTGGCCATGCACCCGAACCTACCTTGTCTTCACCGATGAGCCACACGGCCCGCCGACGTGGCCTCTAGGGCACCTTCTAAAACAGGACACAGTAAAACTTGACTTAGACTACACGAAATCTGAAGGGGTCAGAGCACTACGCAACACGGTACGGCGGGGCGGAACAGCCGGCATCGGCGTTCGCGCGGACGGTTGCGAACAAAAGATCTTATCTCCTAATTAGACACTAGCAAGTACTGAGCCCCTTTTAGCAAGCGACAAAGCATACCCTTTCAGCAAAGGCTGAGAACAAAGAACGCGATGAAACAAAGGACGCGACGCTGACGCGTCACGGTCCACACAAAAGAATTACACCACTGTTTAAACGACGCGACACTCCACCCTGTATAGTAAGTCCAGGGAAGGATAGCGCAGCGGCTCGCCTTCGTGTTCGTTCCTATTGAAAAAGGCAATAATTGTGCGGGTGACGGGGACGCGTCGGGCTTGCTGCCGTAGCCGCGCGGGCCCCGCTAGCAGGTACGTGGGTCTACTTCCGCACCCCCATAAATTAGCGTTGATAATTGTTCACACAAAGACCCGAGACATTGTCCCCCGAAGCCTTTGACGCCGCTGCGCCATCTTTCCCTGGTACTTACCTCGTCATCATCATAGAGGGTCCCAGACACATTCGCCATGATCTCCTTCCCCTCCACTAGAGGACAGCTCCAAATCTACTCTCAACTGCTTCGTCGGATCCTCGGATCCATGGCTCGGCGGTCTGCTTCGTCACACCATGAAAGCTCTTAACAACGTCTGAGGCGCTGGCCGGTCTTGCTAACTCACTACCGCGTCGGATCGTTCCCCCCTGCGAACCCTCCCCGTCCCCGCACCCCTCACCCTGCTGTGACAGGTGTCGGCGTGTTTATGTACCCCCTTACCAGGGTAAATGTTTCCTAGAAGTCCTTTACCCCCGGTAAGTAAACATTAGGAACCTAGCAGTACCCCCCTGGTAATCCTCCACTGACGGCCAGTGGAGGATTACCGAGGGGTAAAACGTGACGTGGACGAACTGCGGCGTCGCTTTGACGTTAAGGTTAGGATAGGCGAAGAGGTTCTGGGAAGGCCAGAGAGGTTAAGGGTTATCAGATACAACAGTGCTACGGATTTCGGATTTTGTGGCCTTGAATATAAGTGCTACATTACATCTTGGTGGATTCTGATGCCGTTTGAGTTCTACTTGCGACGATAACCTTCGTGTTTCGACGCCATAGTTCCGGACATGCTACAGTTCTACTACGTTGAAGCCATTGTACTTACTGTGCGGCATATTTCACGGCTGAAGCCATTGTATGTTAGTTTAGTTCAGCGGATTAAGAGGGAGGTTTTTGGATAGAGATAGTATAGATAAGATAGGAATATCTAGTTTAATTTTCCATTTTTCACAATACGTGTGGATTCGGTGTCCGTCGGCAGTGTGTGGAAATACACCAGGTCCGTAGAACGTGAAGCTATTGCAACAGTGTAGCAGGAAACTGCTGCCATTGCAATAGTGCATACGGGTTCAAGGAAGCTGGTATTCCTGTAGTGAGCGGCAAGTGCTGGTTCAGGCAATGAGAAAGTTGCTGTGGGAAAAAGAAATAGGATTAATATAGAAGTTAAGAAAAATTTAATGACAAAACGACAAGTTGTGCTGAAGTGGTCCACTAAAGCCAACTTGTACAAATTAGTGTTCACTTGGTCCAAGTGCGCGAAACGTTTTATTCTTTTTGCTGCAAACGCTAGTCCTAAAAGGATGTCCGAGAGGTCCGGTTCTGCCAGTCCGGATACCTGCACAGAGGAAGAATCAATTAGTTCCGCATTTGATACCAGGTCTTTTTGGACTTTCGATTCCAACGATAACTTGGTGGTTACCAAGTACTCTACGAGAAGGCGTGCCGATTCCGGAGCCGGATCCCGAGTTAGACGCCGAACGTGACAGATTTAGTACCGTACCCAGGGGCTCCGAAGGAGCATTGGCGAACATATCAGCAGGCTAGGGAAGAGGGCACAAACCCTCAGCTGCGGCTCAAACGCGAAAAACACTCATACCTCACAGCGTTGGTGGTAGGACACTTAAAAATGGACGAACAAAAGCAGGTAGTAGAAATACCCGAGCAGCCGTCACCCGGGCCAGCACCGCAGCGCGCTGCAGGAAGTGGGAGGCCCCGGGGCCGCAGCCGTTGGGCGCGGCGCAGGGTTGGCGCTTAGGATGACAGGGGAGGATGATATGTCAGGGGAGATGGGCATGACACGGATACCGAAGGCGAAGTGGACACGGAAGGGACGGAAACCGTATATGAAACGGATGGGGAACATGACTATGATGAGAGGGACAGAGAAAGAGGAAGAAGAGATAAAAGGAAAAGGGACTACGATATATATGGTTGTTAACCCCGATTGCGGGTTTGCCCCCCTTGGGTGACTGGCTACCTCCTTTCTTTGGGGACCGTGACTTACTCCGTGATCTCGCTGGATTGGCAGAGTGAGATCGGGAGCGGGGGCTGCTTCTGAGCTAGACCTAGAGCTTTGGCCCCTGGATTTGCACACGGATCGAGACTATGAAGCTCCCCTTTTCTGTGACCCACTCCTGGACCGGTTAACTGGGCGCTTCTGCTTCTTGGGTTGTCTATTGGCTCTGGGAAGACTGTCAATCCTTGACTTCCTGGCACCTGACTGCGCTGAGTACGTTATTGTTCTCATGAAACTGTCAGCCAGGGCAGAGTTTGCTGATGGTGGAACACGTACCAGCGGTATGTGTGCTCCCTCACGCCCTTTTGTCGATGCCCATACAAGCAGGCTCACAGGCACTAAGTCAGGGGCCACGATAGCAGGGCCACATACGCTTTGGTTGCGTTGCCGAAATGTGCGCATCACATTAGGTGGCACGAATCCAGTGTGTCCTATTCGTTCTAACTCAGGCAAGTGGATTCGCACATTCATGGAGACATGGACACTGCCTGGCACGACCTGGTTGAATACCTCATGTAGCGGTAGAGGCTGTCCCACAGGTATCAGGGTGGAGACCACACTCAAAGCGATTTGGACTACATTTGCACTATGGGCAGTCCAGAGGTAGGGGGTCTGCTGTGAGGCGACACAATCTGCGTAATCAGTGGAACCTAGGTGTGAGTATAAGCCCACATTAGCTGGTCCAGGATACTTAATGAGCTCCTTATCGAAGTCGACAGTGAGCTCCGCGGCGGGGAGACCCCATTCCATAGGCCTGAGCAGTAACCACCCATCTACGGCCAAAGCATTTCCTAGGGCCGGCACATTTTCGTTGAATGTATGGTGGTAGGCCAGTGAGGTGACTGGGTTTACGACATGCTCCCCGAAGCCACAGAAGGATCTTGAATCCACGGTTTTCTCAGGGATTTCCACGCCCAGTGCTCGTTGGATTAGGGCTCTCAGTCTGAGGAAGTACGCAGCACTGTAGGATTCTCCGGTGGTTTGCACAACCGCTTTAAACTCTTCTCCAGCAGCAAGCTGCAGCAGGCTGTCAGGCCTATCCGCACTCTCCAGCAGGAGGGCGGCCAGCTCCGAAGTAAGGTGCTGGACATGGACGTGACTATAGCAGATACAGCCACCAGCAGCCGGTCCCACTCGCGGGTCGTACTACTCAGGGACTGTGGGACAGCCATGTTTCAAGGCGTGTCTTGAAGCAATCTAAGAGCTGTAGGATCGATACCTCGCCTGGCTCCGGCGTGTGTAGTACTACTGTAACCTCCATGGTGGGTAAGAGAGACACTGCCACCATGAGGATGGGTCGACCCTGGGGGTTATATGTCCTGATACCCAACTCTGCCTGCGGGTGTTCCACCCACGGGTTCTGGCCAGCCAACCGCTCGTCATCAGCATCTAAGCACAGCACTTGGTCGAATGCAGGTGGCTGCTGCTGTTCCAAGTATTGCACGTTCTGCGCGGCCAGAGGTGCTTGCAGGTTAAGTATCCATGAAGCGCCTGTGATTGCCGCAGCCTCGACTAGCCTGCCGTGAGTCTTCGCCCGCTTGATGATAAGCAGCTAGATTTTGCAAGAAGCTGAGTATTTGTGTGGCTCATCAATGAAGGGAGGAAGTTGTCCTGCCGATGAGGTACTGAATAAGTAGATGGGGGTGGCCGGCCATACGCATGCATCCACAACTGAGATATTCGTGTCCTTAGGCACTTGAAGAACCGCTCCGCCTGCAGCCAGCATAGATGCCACCATACGGTCTGCGGAAGTCGTTACATCAGTTGGACAAATAAGGCATACACTTTGCTGGGCCGCCTGTTCCTTCATCAAGGCCACGGCATCGGGGGTCAGAGGAGGCTGGATGGCGATCAGAGTGTTTGGAAGCGCACCCGCCACTTCCAGGACAATTTCAAGTCTGGCTGCTTTCGCCGCCTGAAATGCCACCATGTGCCCCTTCACAAACATCTCCTCCAAGGACTTGCGGTGAGCCCTGAAGGCTAGGAGATCAGGGTGATTTGCCAACCGAACCCCGGGAGCAGCTGCCACTTGACTACCAATCGCTTCTTAAATCTTTTTCCCGTTGCGGAACTCGCCTGTGTAATACGGTGTGGCGGCCGCCTTGTCAGCACACTGGTAAGCTGGGGAGACACCCTACTGGACAGCAAGGGGCTCATTTTCTAGGGCGGGTAGAGTACAATGCTATTGCCGATTTCCAGTTGCGGCCTTTCCGTGACAACTGGGGCCGCATTAACCGACACGGGCTGGAAGATTGAGGACACCACATAGCTTTGGATACCTTGATTCCATGTGGTCTCTGGACATCCAGGGTTGGTCCAATCACTGGTTGTCTGCGCTGCGTTGGCGACCAATGAGTGAGCCGGCATCGGCACAACCCCAGACATTGTGATGCTCCGCTGACCGGTTCTGGTTGAGCCTAGGCCTGGCAGCTTCCTTATAGCCGGAACAGCAGGGTGCCGGATTAGCGGGCGTGGGACGTGCTTTGCGAGAGAAAGGCTGCACAAGTTCCGGCGGAGTCTGGTTAGCTGACGACACCCTCAGCAGCGTGGGCCTTGTCGCAGATTGAGTCATGCAACCCACCCGCTTCGGGCAGTGACCACGTCCTGCGCCGTCGAAAGTTGTGCCAAATGTCCACGCACGAATCGTCGGCCGCAGGCACGAACTTGATAGGCAGATGATCAGATGGCGTGGCGTTTGAGTGCAACCATTCCACACACTTGTCCCGGAGAGCGGTCAGCTCAGGACCGTACGCACCACCATCTCCTTGCATCAAACTGTGGAGAACCGATGCATGTTCGTTTACTAGGGGTAGCTGGTAAAAACTTGGGAAGGGGAACCACGCATCGCTGCGAGCGTAGAGAAAGTCATAAGCCGTATCCACAGGGCAGGTACGCGGCTCCCTAGATGCCGCCACGCTGGAGAATTCAGGAGGGCTCAGAACCCACGTTGCGGTTCCGTAGACCACCTGCACAGGCATGCGCGCGCCATGCAGTGCCCGCTACATCCACGCAGCAATAGTATACCCGGGCTGCCTGCTGCACGACATTGGGTGCTATATACGGGGAATAGTCACGTATGACCTGCCATTCCCTACTGAGTTGCTGGGGCGCTCCAGCAGGTGGCAGCGGTGGTTCTGGCCTGCCACCAGTGTTGTAATGTAAACCCCGATTGCGATGGTTTATTTACTAGCGTGTGTGGTTCAAGGAGAATTGAGAATGCACGGGTGTGTTAACAATTGGAATATTTATTGCTCAAAGCAAGATAGTAGCTCTCCAGCCAAGCAGTCTCAGCCAAGCGCGGTAGCGTAGCGAAGCTCTGCGTAGTCAGGCGACGTCCGTCTCGAAGCGCAGCCCAAGTCCTATCGTCAGGATGGGGATAGAAGATACAGGGAAGGCAGAAGACTCGGCAGAAGATATGGGGCAGCAAGGCAGGAACTGTTGTAATGTTTGTGTCTTGTAGGCCTCAGATAACTTCAATAATTTCAGATAAGTTTATGGAATAGGAATAAAGAATTCAGTACACAGGGTACGGCGGAAGGATATAGTTCTCATTTGTTCATCCTTTGTCTCAGGACATGAAAGTAGTTCAAAGGGTTACTGGAGCATGAATACATTTGCATAAATTAGTCCCTAATCAGATGTTCAGCTGTTTCATACAAGGCAGTGAGTTATGGAGGGACAATTCAAAATGTGTTTGAGGATTAACATCCATATAATTATTTACAACAGGAACAGGTGCAGATACCTATAATACCATCTTTGCAAAATATGTTCCAAAATATACCAGAGCCGATGAGACAGGGAGCTGCAGGAGTAGGGTAGGGCCAGGAAGTTCCTGTTGTCCAGGCGCCGTCGTTACAGAGTAGGCCAGTAGGGGAAGTACCACAGCAGGGACAGGCCGCTGCTCTGCAGCAGGGCCAAACATAGTGTGCAACACCAACCATAATAGTCACAACCAGAATACAGAATAAGTTTCAGCTGAACAAGTATGATAGGGACACCGATTACACCATTTATCAGCTTCAGTTCAAGGAAGTAGCCACCGCAAATGGCTGGAATGCCCAGGAGAGAAAAACCGCTCTGCTACAATAGGGGCGGTTGTCGTTCCCACTTTTGCGAAACTCGACAAACGCGTTAGAAATTCCTCGGCGATTTGGTAAGAAAAAAAAATAGTCAGAAAATTTGAAATTTTGAAATCAGACAATATTTAGAGGGTCCGACCGAGCCCCGCTTTTGGTCGATTCGAGCGGTTTTTAACATCGGAAAATTGTCCGCATGGTCTGAATTCGATTTTTAACATACACGTGCACTTCGATTATCCAGCTCCATATAGATTTCTGCATATTTTTCATGAAAACATGTAATTCACCTAAAGCGCAGCTCTTAGCAAATTATTCTTTGGGGAAAAATCAATTGTTTTCGAAAAATTATTACCCAGGGCTAAAGCTTACTTCGAGAAAGTGGATGCATGTCCAGCCCCCCCCCCCCCCCCTTAATTTCCCTTATTCCCCACCACTGCCAACAGGCCTGTACACCTGTTTAGGAGAAAACCTTTACATTTCCAATTTCTGATTTGCGGCCATCCTCGACCGTAAGAAGCCGTCTCTGTTTTCAAATCCCAAGACTATTTCAGCGGTAGAAACCTCCTAAAAGACGTGTTTAACACTCTGTGTGTGGCATGGAAAGTCCAACACGGATAGCACTGGTGGTCCGTCCGCTTCACTATGCCATCATCTATATGGATTGCCACAAATAATTTTTCTTTAGGATCTTTGGACTTAAATACAAATTGATCAGTTTGAAGCTGGTTCATGCCTTTTGATTTCAAAAAGACAGACGCTTAAACCACTTCTGTGGCGCCTGTTTATGTCTATAAATGCCTTTTTTTAATTTACATATTTTTCCAGGTACCTTCATATCTTCAGGGAATCGCATGTATATTTCATCTTGTAGTTCTCCATACAGGAAAGCTGATTTGATATCAAAAGTTGTTGTATTCAAATCTTCAGAAGCAGCAATGGCAAGCAACAATCTCAGAGAATTAGATTGAACAACAGAACTAAAAGTGTATTCATGATCCAATGTTTCTCTCTGTTGGCAGCCTCGTGCAACCAATCTTGTCTTAAATCGACCATTGTCTTTAATCTTGAGCAGCCAGAAACTTGTAATTTTTTCTTTACCATCAGCCTCTTTTTCATCTACAATTGACCAAGTATTATCTCTTCTCAAATTTTCTCTTTCTTCTTCAAGTGAAGCCTCCCATTTGCATTTGTCAGGACTTTTCATACATTCTTCATATGTGTATGTATTCAAGGCATACAACACATAATCTTGCAGTCTAGCAGGTAATCTTCTCACACGCTGTGGTCTTTGTCGAATCTCTTGATTTTGTTCATCTTCACTGGAGCTATCTGTATCTTCACTACTGGAGTAGTTTTCTTCTGGATTTTCTACATCTTGTCTATCTTGATTGTTATCTTCTCTCTGCTCATCATTTTCTTGATCTTCATTTTCTTGATCTTCATCCAGATTCAAATCATAAGTTTTGATGCCAACTCTTGAAAGGTCTGCATCTTGATCTTCAGGTTCAATAGGGTCAGTAGCATATACATCTCTTCATACATAAACTTGTCATTCCTGTGGGTTCCAAATTCTATAGCCACTATCCGTGTAACCAACAAACAGTCCTTTTTGTCGTGTCTGCCAGTTTCTTCAGATGTCCCAAAACTTTTGTATATAAAATAGAACTAAATACTAACAATCTCGGCAAATAAGGTTTGTTATTCCACATTTCTGCTGGGGTCACCTTGTTGGTGGTTGTAGGACTTTCATTCAACAGATACACTGCTGTTTCTGCAGCAAATCCCCGCATTCTGTTAGTGACATTGCAGTCATGCAACATGGCTCTGACTTTATTCATAATAGTCAGATTGGGACGTTCTGACTTTCCATTAAGCTGGGGACTATGTGGCACTGTATACTCCACAACTATTCCTTTATTTTTACACCAACTCTTGAAGTCATTGATTACATATTCCCCACCATTATCACACCTAATTCTTTCCACTCCGTTATTCTTATTGAAATGTGCCTCAGCTTCTTCCACAAATTCCTTGATGTAATTTCCTGCCTCTGACTAAATGTAGCAAGAACACTCCAGTGAGATGAGTGTAATCATCCATTAATTACAGTGAGCAAATATTCTGCATTATTGTAAGTGGGCGGTTCAATTTTGCCACATATATCTGTATGCAGTATTGAAGGGCTTTCTTGTTTGTTTTGCTACTACACATGACTCACAAAAAGTGTCAGTGTTACAATTTTCAATAGATTTCATCACCCCCGCACACAAAACAGGCACTTCTTTGTAGTTTTTATGTCCCAACTTCTTGTCCCACTCCATAGCTTGCAGTTAACACAGCTTCTTGTCTGGCACATAAGTAACATTTGTGAGCAACACTTTGTCTGAGTTAATGTTGCCCTGTAGTTGTTGTCCTTTTCTAGCAACATTAATATTTTGCTGTTTGATCTTTTTGTCAGTCAACAATTTCTTCTCGTTGGTCAGATGAGTATTACAACCATTATCAATCACAAAAACTGAGTCTACCTCTTTATCAGCCGTTGTTTCTTCAGTTATCAAACTTCCCACAAAGAAAGCTGTCTTACTTCCATTATTATTGTTTTGATTGTTGTATTGTTTATGTCTTTCGTTGCTAAGTGTTATCTGTTTTATACCTGCATCTTGCAGATGGATGATTAGGAGCTATCCACATACCACGTGACCGAATTGGGGGAGAGGAGGGGGTGCAGTCCCAGGTCACGCTATTGTATTAAATACATGGGAAGGTAAGGTTAGCCAGGTCCCGCGGGGCGGGGGCGGGGGGGGGGGGGGGGGTCTATAAGTGGCCTAGTTTGGGTCACGTGGTATATGGATGCCCTCTTATTTTTCTTGCACCACTGACATGGTGGCAGGGCACCATTCTTGCAATAACATTCACAATTTTGAGTCATGGCTGAGCTTCTTGTTTCTTGTTTTCTTTCATTTGAGGACAATCTTTTATGTGGACCATTACACTTACAGCACTTCACATTACTGTTCTTATTTGTATTGTTTTGCTGTTTACCTTTGCGATAGTAATTTGCATTTATACTGTTGTTATTTGAAGCAGCTTCAAAGGCTACTTTGGGCTCTTCTTTTGTGCCCTTTATTTTGCCTTCTTCAATAAACAGTGCTTTTGGTATTGAATTCCAAGCACTTCAGAAATGTCGATATTCTTCTGGTAAAGCTAGCAGGAATCTAGTCATCACTATTTCTTTGTCTATTGGTAACTCCAGGACATTCAAACGAAAAGCTATTGTCTGAAGGACAGAAATATTTGTTATCATATCCACAGACTTGTTACACTTGAAACTAAAAAATTCACTCATGAGCAGATTTTTTGCTAACCAGCGTCCTTTTTATAGACATCACAAAGGGTACCAAACATTTATTTTGCTGAATTTGCTGAATTGGACGACAAAATGTGAGACTTCACATTTGTATCTATTGTTCTCAAAATATAGTACTGGGCTAAGGCATCTTCTGACTGCCAGTCTTACATTTTGTCAGCACCTGTGGTAGGCTATACTTCATCGCTCTTCACTATACTCCTGAGTTTCTTGGATGTTTATGCTATGATGTTTATTGCTTTCTCCCACACAGGAAACGTAACAGAGTCTGTAAGCTTGGTGATTGATTCAATTTCATTGTCTTTGCTGGACGATGCCGTTGTCTTTGTGTTAGGGGCACTAGCCCACCTGTTACACACACAAACGGAATTCACCGATTTTCCCATCAGTTAAAAACACTGCTGGTCGTGAACCACTCCTGGGCCCATAACCTGTCAAAATACTGATAGTTTGCTCTTGTTCTTTGAGTGATTGTCCAATTGTTCTTTGTTATCATCTGACAGGTAAACACAGGTTCTTTGTTCTTGAAAGTCACTGCCTTGTAGTATTGTCCTTATTCGTTTCCCCACATAGGAACAGTTATGCAACTAACAGTATATAGTAGTTTGTCAACACAACACATTTTTACATTAATATCAACATAGACACATCTGGAGACATCGATCGACACTCGTCCCGACAACCATATGATATGTTTGCTGCAGGTGTCAGGATTTGTCAATTGTGAAGCACTGAAGGATCTAGATGATGACGACATCATGTTTATTGAGGAGTTTGTTAGGGACGGATCAATATTGGATCGCATCCAACTCTCAGAGTTGCCATTTTACCTGGGCCCTGTGAAAGACCACAAGCGGTTTCGCTTCATGCCTAGCGAGAAAATATTGTTGAAGCGCTTGGTTGAACATGTTAAGGCAAACAACCAGACAAAAGCCAAGCCAATTACAATGACTCCAGCCACATGACCACCAAAGACCTTTTTACAATCTTTTCTGGACAGAATAAGGCTATTAAAATATTACATAATTCTATTTACTTGACTACAGATTGAATGTTTCCTGCAGGATATATTTTTCTCGCCTGTTTCTTATTTAGGCTCCGTCTAAAAATCCATCTACTAATACAAAAACAAGCAGCACTGACAGTTATGATACTGCAACTTCTCAAGATCTTGTGCCTATTCTTGAGCTCAATAAGGAAAGATTAGAAATGAAGGAATAAAAAAAAATAGATTTAAATGTGATTGGCAGATTTCTAATTTTACCCGGCATCTGAATGATAAACACACTAGTGGATAATCAAAGAAAACTTCCCTTCTCTACAAGTTCAAAAGAAGGCTCTGTTGAGGTGATTTCTGATTCTAGTTTTATTGATGAAAACTTCAATGAAATTGAACCAAGAGAGAAAAGAATTACTCAGGTGGTGAACTCAGATGACAGTAACTCGAGCTGTGTAGAAAACTTCAGTAGACCTCAAAGTTATGTTCAAGATTCTGAAACTGCTCATTGTCCTGCTGAAGGTATAAATACATCTGGTGCAAGTGGTCAGTTGTAAAGTTTTTTATATTTACAACTGATATCATAGCACGGACATTTTAAATTCCAGGAAAGTATATGAAAGGCCGTTGGTCTGCTTTTCGACAGGAACATAAACTCAGGCCTGAGTGTTTGAAAAAGTTGCAAGCCCACAAGTATACTAAACTGGGAAGACGGCAAAAACTACTACTGAAACATGTCATTGGACAATCCCGAATAACAGCCTTCTATCCACTTTCAAACTTAATCGAAGTAACACGGAAGAGAAACCAAGAAATTATTTCTCAATTGAGGCAGCAACTTTCTGAAAAAAAGCATAGATTTTAGTGAAATTTGGGAAGACCCTGATATATGTCACTTTTTAACAAGCTGGCCCTTCCCTTTCGTCAACCTCGGTGCCAGTCCCGCTGCGCTCCACCGGCACCTCGGATTGACAGGGGCACTTGGCCAGCTTGGCCTGTCGGCGGCGTTTGCGTTGGGCTTCGGCCCCCGCCTCAGGTCTCCCTAGAAGTGTCCGATAGCAGATATGTTTGTTACGATTAAAATCGTTAACCTGAGCCCGTCCCAGTGCGCACCGCGAAGGTAATGGTGTGCGCGCGGCTGCCAACCCTAACTTTCAAAAAACAAAAACAGACAAATTTTCATTAATCAAAAATGCGATACAAATCGAAAATTGTTGCCACCGCACGTGATTCTGCGTTAAAAAAGGAGTTGATTCTCAAAATTTCAAGTTTTTATATCATCGACAAGTCGGCGTACACACGTCCGAACGAACGAACATGGAGCATCAGACCTTAAGCCCGGCTCCCGCCGTTTCTGAAAAAACGTGTCGGGACAGGCTAAAAATCTTGATGTGCACTCCTCTAAAAAATAGCAACCGGGGCAAAAATGGTAGAATCTATGAAGAAGAAGTCAAGCCGTTCTCTACCTTTCTCTTAATCACAGCTGGTACAATGGACTATGAATTTTTACAATGTCAATGTAACAAATTCTTTGCCATGCATATCAACAATTGAGCGGCTTCAATAGGTCCAGTGAAAGAAGGCCATATTCGGGTTAAGGAACTTAAAGCTCACTTGGATGCACGACAGTACCCAAACAAAGTTTTGGTCGGTGAAGATGGGACCCGTATTGTTCCAAAAGTTGAACGCTTTCCCAGCAACTACTGCTGCCATGATCGCCCACTACTTTCTGAATGCGCAGCCTGCAGGGTATGGCTATGTTCTCATGGCTCAGCCCATGGCCAGAGGTGCTGCACCTTTCTGCTTAATGGTCATGGCATCAGACAACAAATTCACAGCTGACCATGTACGTAATCGTCATGACTACATCAAGCGTAAACTGCTGAAGGAAGGTATTGAAGTTGTCGGATTTTCTGCTGATGGGGACCCTAAATTATTGTGTGCCATGCAGCGACGCACGTTTTCTGTTGATTCCTAGCCTCATCCAGATTGTAGCTGGTTCTATTGTGATACCAGTCGCTCTGAGACATTACAAGATACGATTCATCTTGCAATCAAATTCAAAACTAGGCTGCTCAAGGATTCCGTTGTTCTTTCATTTGGCAATTTCTTGGCAACTTCCTCTCATCTCAAAATTATGATTCCGTAGGGAAGCAAAGAATTCTGCAACCAGGTTTGATTCAAAGGTCCATCCCCAGAGCACCGCTTGACACAGTTTCAGAATTTTATTCGCCTAATTACGAGAGCGAACTCAAGATGAGTCCGATTTGGGTGTGTTTTTACCACTCAGCTACGTCACCGCTCCAGTGTTTGGGTGAATAAAATTCTGCAACAACTTTTGCTGGATAGGTTTACTCGTTTCATAATCATAGCAAGAAACGGCAGAATTTGACTTCGAAGAGGACGAACTTCTGTTCGATGACGAATATGAAGTCGCGTTAGCGTTATTTGTTCGCAGAGCCGCGAGTGTCGTTCGTAGTGTGAATAACGATCGCGACACGTCATCAGGAAAATGACTTTTTCTCGTGTACTAGGTACTGCTTAATTTTTTGAAAACACTTCTAGGAAGCTGAAAGTCTAGGCAATAATCGGCTCACTGCTTTTTAGGGTGTAACTCCTTTCTGAACATGAGGAATTGCGGTTCGAAAATAACTCCCCAGACTTCAGACCACTTCCGACACGAACGTGGAGTTTAAAAAGCTTCCCATTTGAATGCAGGGGCTCAGATTTGCCAAATTATTTACATCGCTATAATCCTTGCACTTTTCTCTTTCCGAGAATGTAAGGGTTGACCCTTTTCGTGCTGTTGGAGCGATATTTTAGAGCGTTTCCTACCGCGCGATATTTCGTCCGCTCACTCGCACCTAGCTCGCACGCACGCTCACACGCTCGAGCTACGCGCGTCGCTAACTTTACAGACCCAGGGACGGGCTCAGGTTAACGATTTTAATCGTAACAAATACATCTGCTATCGGGCACCTCTAGGGAGACTTGAGGCGGGGGCCGAAGGCCCCCGCAAACGCCGCCGGCAGGCCAAGCTTGCCAAGTCCCCCTGTCGAACGGAGGTGCCGGTTGAGCGCAGCGCAACTGGCACCGAGGTTGACGGAAGGGACGGGCCAGCTTGTTCCTTTTTAGCCCGTCCCGACACGCAGGATAAACTCCTTTTGTAACGTAGAATCACGCACGATGGCAACAATTTTCGATTTATATCGCATTTTTGATAAATTAAAATATATCTGTTTTTTTTTTTTTTGAGGTTAGGGTTAGCGGTCGCGGGAACACCATTAACCATCGCGGCGCGCACAGGGCCGGGCCCACGTTAACGATTTCAATCGTATCAAATACGTCTGCTATCAGGGACTTCTAGGGAGGCCTAAGGCGCAAACGCCGCCAGCAGGCCAAGCTGGCCAAGTCCCACTGAACGGGCCAGTTTGTTCTAAATCCATTTAGTCATGTTAAGTATAAGTAGTGTCTGCATCCGAGTCTCTGTCTGTATCTGCTGCTCAGTGATATAACTGCATGCGAATGAAGTTAACGGCGCCAGTCCACTCCCACGTCCCCGTCGTTGGCGCTGGGCAACACTACTAGTTTTGTGGTGGCTGAGAGGAGTGATTCCCTGCTTTTTCCCTACCCATTCCTTATAATGTGCCGCTTTCTTTCCTTCTGAGTTGTGCTTCCTTTAACCGGGCTTAAATACCATGCATGCCTCAGCTTGGTGGTGGTGTTTTCTTCACTCGTCCATGCAGTGCTCTTACACTCTCCTCTTTTCCGCAGGGTTTAAGAAGGAGCCTTCGGAACCAGCAGGCCTTGTGGTTCAGAGCGTCTTTTCACTGCAGGACCTCCCTGCCGGAGGTCCGGCTGCACAAGCCGAGGACAACGAGAAGCCCTCAGATTTGGGCGACGCAACTTTTGGGGAGGACAGCGTTGGCGCTTATCCCAAATCTACGTGTTCTCGTCGTGGTTCCAGTGGAGACAGCCTCCAGGACCCCCAAGTTCTATCAGGTAACAGGCTGCCAGTCACCGAGACCTCTGGTACACTGATCCAGAGGGCAGACATAGATTTAGTGAAAAAGAGATTTTTCCTGAGAAATGTTCTCAGTTCATGTGATCAATTTTAAATATCGTGCTCTTGAATAGTAGTGAGATATAAGGGTTTATAAAAGGATGATAGTCGACTTGATTCTGAAATATGGAAAATTAGGACTTCTGAACATAATCCCTTGTTCCACCTCGCCGTATCTCTTTTTTGTTGACGCGCCATAAATGCTAATTCCGTTGTCACGAACTGACCTCCACATGTCACTTTTGAGCACAAGGCTTGTTTTAGAATCGAAAATTGGGAACTTATTTCTGAGAGTATTTTGTGCTACGCGCAGCCCTGTATCTCAAAAACTTATTGAGATATGAATTTTTTAAATTTCTGTCAGTTAACTGACAAAAATAAAACTCTACACCCGGCAGCCCTCTCCCGATTCGAACACTTTGACGAGTATATGGGATAGGGTGGTGTTGTACCTCGCTGAGGTACCAAGGTACACAACGTCGCAACCGGAAGGCTCTTTCACGGATAGTTTAGGGATTTATGATTTCAAACGCGCCGGCACGCGACTGACATATAAACGTCACCTACTGACTCTCGTGATTTAAACGTCATATTGGTTGGGTTCCCGGTTCACATTAGTATTGGGCTATTGATGTTACGCTAGAACCTGTACGTGGTTCCCTTATATATTGTTTCACTAATTTTATCGATCAAGGTTAGTACACAATTCCAGTATACGTGAATTTGCTATTGCTCCTCTACTTTTCGAAAAATTTAAAAAATCGTGATCTTCGTCTATGGCCACATTTAGGCACTCATTATAATTTTTTGATGTTGACAGATGTAGATTTTAGAGCTGCACGAATTTTTTGTTTTTCCTAAATCTGATGTTAATAATGAATTCCGAGAGAATTTACGGTGTCTTCGACGGCCCTGCAAAGCACGCATCAAAAAGTTGAACGGTTCTCCAGCGAGTGGCGAACAAATACTATAATTATTCGTAATAAATTTTAAGGCCCTAGAACCAAAATAACTTCTTGACTGAAAATCAATATACGTTAGTTGCGAACGCTAATATTTTTGCTCCGTGCTCGGCGCTACCTTCTTCGAAGGATGTCACACACTTCCACCGTTTCCTTTTTTTTTTTTCTAAAGCATATCACTTGAAATTAACACCTTCGAACACCCAGTTTTCCAGCATTTTTGGTCGCTTGAAATCAGGAGATTTTATTTGAAGCTGTTGTGTTACTTTGCAGGGAATGACGGTTCTTGTTCTTAATGTTCAAGGTTTCAAGGAGGAGCCCCAGCCGGAGGGCATCGTGGTGCAGAGCGGCTGCTCCCCACACGGCGCGCCCAGGGACTACGTTCACCTTCATGCCGAGCACAACCAGGATGCAGCGGAGGAAAGAGACCTGACGTCGACGGGAGGCGTGGCCTCGGGTCCGTACTGCCTGCGTGCTCGTCGTGGTCCTGGAGCCGACAGCCAGCAGGGAGCGTCAGAGGAGTCCGCGGGGGGAGAGACGGCGGAGGAGTCATCGGAAGGAGAGGGCAGTGGTCACCCCACAGAGACATCGGAGGAGTCCGCGGAGGGAGGGACATCGGATGAAGAGGGCAGCGGCAGCCAGCCTGCTCGCCGCGGGGCCGGTGGTCCTCGTGCCGCGAGTGAGTGTGAGGTGTGCCACAAGATGTTTGCTTCGCAGTGGTCCTTGGAACGTCATCAGCGGGTTCATACCGGAGAGAAGCCGTACAAGTGTGATATGTGTAAAAAGGTTTTTACTTCATCATATTATTTGGTAGTGCACAAACGCATCCACACCGGAGAGAAGCCATACAAGTGTGATGTGTGTAAAAAGGCTTTCAGTCTATCATATAATTTAGAAGTGCACAAACGCGTCCACACCGGAGAGAAGCCGTTCAAGTGTGATGTGTGTAAAGAGGCTTTCCGTCAATCATCACATTTAGTCAAGCACAAACGCATCCACACCGGATAGAAGCCGTGCAGGTGTGATGTGTGTGATGAGTCTTTCAGGTCATTAACGCAACTCTTAAGGCACAAGCCTACTCACAGTGGAAAGTAGCCGACTCTATGTGGTGCAGGGACAGTGATTCGCGAACCGCATTCACTATAAATATTGGTAATGCAAGTGCGAAATGTGGATCGGGGCTTTTGAGTGTTCTTTTTACAGGTTGCCTTATCCGCGCTGAGGGCGCAGTACTGAAAGGACCGGGGTTTGTTCCTCGCATCTCATTTTGTTGTTGAACATTGCTCTGCAACTTTTCGTGGTTAGGATTTCTACATTTAGTCGTCTGTTCTTTATTTCCAGGGTTCTTTTCTGTAGATGAATCCCTATATGTTTCTGCGACTAATCAGTTTCGTCCTAAATGTTACATCTAACATGTTTATTTCGTGTTTTTCCTCATTTTATTTTACGGCTGCCCTGTCATTCATTTCCTTGTTGTTTATTCGCGAATGATGCAAAGGGTATTAAGATTTTGTTGGTTTCTGGGACTGATTTGATCTTGTTAGTGTAACTTCACACGTGTGTTTTAATTGAAGGGCCTTTGTGTCTTAAAATCTGGCCTTACCTAATTTCAATTTTAAAACTGGTGAACTTCGATCTATTCACGTGTTGTCGTGAAACTATAGTTCGTTCTGTTATGTGTGCTGTAAATTTTCTTAGTTTTGTTCATGGTTGTCTGCATTCGAGTCGCTTTCTGAGCGTGCCTTTGTTTCTGAAATGTATTTTTTTTGTCAATAGTAATAAAAAAAATTAACGGCGCCAGTCCACTCGTACGTCCCCGTCGTTGGCGCTGGGCAACACTACTAGTATTGTGGTGGCTAAGAGGAGTGATTCCTTGCTTTTCCCTACCCATTCCTTGTAATTTGCTTCTTTCTTTCCTGCTGAGTGCTGCCTCCTTTAACGGGGCTTAAGTACCATGCATGCCTCAGCTTGGCGGTGGTGTTTTCTTCACTCGTCCATGCAGTGCTCTTACACTCTCCTCTTTTCCGCAGGGTTTAAGAAGGAGCCTTCGGAACCAGCAGGCCTTGTGGTCCAGAGCGTCTTCTCACTGCAGGACCTCCCTGCCGGAGGTCCGGCTGCACACGCCGAGGACAAGGAGTTTGCAGATTTGGGCGACGCAACTTTTGGGGAGGACAGCGTTGGCGCTCATCCCAAATCTACGTGTTCTCGTCGTGTTTCCAGTGGAGACAGCCTCCAGGACCCCCATGTTCTATCAGGTAACAGGATGCCAGTCACCGAGACCTCTGGTACACTGATCAGAGGGCAGATATGGGATTCGCTTTGCGTTTTGCTTTTCAAGACCAGAGAACAACATAAGGATAAATGGTAAATGTTCTCAACTAAATTTTCGGTTGACTTTTGCAGAAGCATTTAATTTGGTTGGGTCAATTGAGATGTCGTTGCCGGAAGTGTTTGTGGCACCAACAAAAAAGCTGCTTCAACAAAGAGCTTTGTTGCGGGCGCCAAACTTCTTCCGTTACATGCTCTCCTAACAATACCCTATCGTAACTAACCATTGTGCCAAACTGCTGCGCCCGTGCTGTTCGGGGTCTGCCACGGACGACGAACACCTGCCAGGCTTGGCCAGGCTTGGCACCGGCGGCTGGGGTCCGTTGTTGGGAAGCACCACCTCTCCCTGCACGGCTTCTAGACAAGCTTCAGGAGGAGGTAGGGGTGGGGACTGAACCTGGCTTTCTTTCTGTGGGTAGGGGAGGTGGTGGACGTGGACATCGCGCGTCCGGAAGGCGGCCACCGCCCACTCCGGAGGAAACCACTTTGGAGGCCACCGAACCAAGAATCCTGCGCGTCCTCGAGAGCTGCGAAAAAAAAATTGTTTTTGACGTGAAAAGTTGTGTCTTTGAGTGCGTGAACCGAGTGTGACTGTATGTTGATGTTTGGCGAGAACTACGGCCCGTCACGGACGAAAAACCTAACCTGTGAGATTCCGTAACATGTGAATTTCCGTCACTTTTTTCGCGAAACGTCTATGTTTGCGGGTTTAACATGAAAATTCGCCTGTATTTTGTAACCCTTGGCTTTTTGCTGCTCCTATTCAACTACTCTCACCCCCCCCCCTCCCGGTAACGCATGTACTTAACTCCACCTGGACTTCCCTCTCGCCCTATCGAGCGGCGGAAAGGAAGTGCTTAGTATTTCCACTAATGCAAATGTGATCTTGGTTCTACCGATCGTTGCATTTACTGATACAAGTTCGCGCACTTTACGATCAGTAATCTATTCATCGTATTTAAGAACGACCAGGAACGTTCTGATCGTATTCATAAAGAATAGAGAATTTATGTGCGCTTCTGCTTACTGATCGTATTTTCTTGATCGTATTATTCTGATAATCTTTATTTGTCCTATGACTGAGGACTGTGGAGACGTGCAAAGTAGCACCCTTGGGGGTCTAAATCGAGTACGATCCAATTCCGAGGTCGGTTTGGCGTTTTGACCTCTCGTTCGCGAGATGCCAGAGAAATAATCTCGGATTTTAAGGAAATTAAAATGGCCCTAGTAAATACTTGTGTTGGTGCCATATACCAAATCTTATAAAGCAAATGTTTCCCAAAACTAAACTAGAAATGGCTGCCTGAAATCCTGATCGTTTTTAAGTCTGATCGTATGTTTTGATCGTTTACTGATAGTGTTTTTTTGATTGTATTTTAGAAAGAAGTTCAGGAACGTAAACGATCGGAGGAGTCCTGATCATTTTAGGAACGGCAAGGAAAATCGTGATAAATTTTGTGTACGATCAGGAAATTCCTGATCGTTTCTGTGTACGGTCAAGACATTCCTGATCGCGTTTGTATACTTTTAAGAAATAACTGATAGTTTCTGTAATTTACTATCTGAATCACCAAAATACGATCAAGAAACTATGATCACATTTACACCAGTGACCGAGAAATAGACATTTTATTAACTGTTAACAATCGCAAGGAACTGACCAGTAGTCACTCATTAAGAGCCAACATAATTAAGAAGTTTTAAAGAAATGAAGACCCGGGGGGGGGGGGGGGGGGTTCTGTCATAAGTCAATATTTTAACAATAGGAAGTCTTCATAAGTGGAAAAGGGCCGCTTTCGCCGGTGTTTGTGAAATTTCGCCATTGTTGTGAATTCCGTCACGCACCAAAACCAGAAATTTTGACTACAAGCTAAACTACACGTCATGTAGCTCTGCGACGCACCTATGTTGTCAGCATGTACCTAAGGGACAGATGGACACCAAAATCGGCTTGAAATTGCAGTTTTAATTTTCGAGAAAAAAATATTTTAAAATGACCGGTTGTGTGAAGAATCGCCCTGGGTCCCCCGGGACCGCCGCCGCCGCCGCACTTGGCATGGTGGCCTCGGCCGTCACGGGCGTGCTGCGAGGACACCGCCGACGCTGGGGTCGCCCGCTCCTGGAGTCCGGAGGTCAAGGAGGCCTCGATGAGGAGCTCTTGTCCACCACAAGGCCGTGGAGTGACACAGCAAGACTGTGCAAGTGCTGCGATACAAAGTGTTGTGCTGTCTTTTGAGATATGACTCATTTATATTTCTAATCTTTCAATAGGCGATTCCGTTGCGTCTGCTGATGTCGCCGTTAGCGCTAAAGAATGAGAGGAATTAAGATTGTTTAGAGTGTGACGCTTGGCGCCGTACGCCCCTTGGATTCTTCCATTTTGTCTGGAATCTGAAAGAATTCAAGGGGCGTACGGCTTCAGCGTCACGCGTCACGCTAAACCAACCTTAACAACGCTGGCTCACCACGGTCAGGAAATAGATGCGCTGCGCATGCGCTGAAGAGGTCAGCGTATGTTATTCCTTACATCTTCTTTCCGTTTCAGAAAACGTCAGCAGTTGCATCGGAATTGTCTATCATGTATCAGTCGATTGAGTAAAGAGAAGGCGCCCTCTGCGACTCGCAACTTAGAGTTTCGGTGAGTCTCACTAAATATATTCCTGGGGTATTGTTTTTGCCTTTATTGGCTGAGCAATAGCGAAGCCCTTACCCCACTGGCCCAAATATGTTTTGTGTGTTTACGCGCGCGCGTGTGTGTGTGTGTGACCGCACGATTTCTCGAGAACGGTTCATCGTAGAGGGCTCAAATTTGGACCACATTCTTCTTTCATCATACCGAAGCCAACCTCACCTCTGGAGCACCGTAGACAAAATAGTTTCCAATATAATCTTTACATCTTCTAAGATTTTATAAAATAAACAAGGTAGGCGTACGCCAGACCGCGTCGTGGCGTAACAGGCTTCGCTTACCGAGAACCACTACTGTTCCGCCCATCCACGCCTGGCGTACACCTACCTTGGCCTGCCGGTGGCTGTCACCACACGAGTGGGACCCTGTGGGGCTTATCACCCGGGTGGGAGGATGTGTAATTGAGACTTCACTTTGAGATTAGAGTTCTATTGCAATTTGTAATTCTACTATTTTTCAAGCTGAGTATGCTTAAACATCCCTCCGTGTACACATTAACTTGTACTGGGATGTGAAATTTATTGTGTTAAGGGATAACATTTGGACTGAAAAGGACCGATGTAGTTGAAGTGCGGTGTGACAAGAATTGAATTGCACATATCTGTACTTAAACTGTAATATAACTGTGAGAAAAGCAGTAGTTATTTCGGACGCCGACAGTTTCGCCGACAGTTCTAACTGCAGTTTTCGGATGGCTGAGACAGTTCTCCGACAGTTCACACGTATTCTCAAATTGCACTTCTTTCACAAATCTTCTGCAATCCATGTTCTGATGAAAGCAGTAGTTTTTTTTCGCGCCGAGACAGTTCGGTCGACAGTCTCCGGACAGTTCAGGCAGTACTTGTGTGCACTCCAAACTGCAGTCATTTAACATTCATTTTCAAGGCAAAGTGCTTTTCAGTTGCTGGTGCAAATTGTACATAGTTTGATTACAATCATGTACCACAAGTAAGAGCAGCTTTAATCACACTAGCCCTTCACAGGAAGTGCTTAAGAGGGAACGATACACCCGGCCTCGGAGCCTCGCTGGCCGCTCCGCGCGCCGCTTGGAGAGGTGATTCCCTGTCACTTTAGAACATCGCTTCTCGTTTCGTATGGGACGGATCGATCTGAAACTTTGTGACCGAGTAGTTGAAGCTTCAATCTATCCAGTGATAACTTTCTCCTTCCTGGAAAATTCTCCAGTTTTCCGGAAAACTCGTCTAAGTTTGCCTTACGATTCCTCGGCTGTTGGGCGGAAAATTGAAAATCGGAGCCTGTACAGCACTCGGCACACTCTTCAGCTGTCCATGCTTGTGATTAGTTTCGCGATACATTGAACGGTGCGCCTAGAATCCTGTTTCGAACGAAGCGTGTCGCGGCTTTCCCGGAGCCCTGTTTGGGGCCTGCTGGGCCGTGTCGAGCCGCGCCAGCCAGTAGGGCTGGGTCCCCCCTCACCGCGCCCTGCCGCACTTGCCTAGGGCCCCCCCGCCCTTCCTCGCCCCTGCACCGAAGGGTCCCCCCGCCGGCCCTGGCCAGCCCTGCTGTGCCGATCTGAATGGCAGCTTCTGCCGTCTACCTGCACCGCCGCGCCCAAAAACGTCTTTCTCTTGTCTCCGTCGCCAGCAGTGCAGAACCCACGTGAGTGACAGAGACAGAACATGATCAGCTCTCGAAAGCACTCCTCCTGCACTCCGCTGTGCGCTCCGTGCTCGTGCTGCTGGCTGGGCCAGACTTTCAGGGCCCGCCCTCGCTCGGTCTCTCGTGGAAAGGTAAGTACAATTTCCAATTGAAAATTAACGTTTTTCGACACCTGTATAAAAATGCGTTTCGCGACGCGCTCATCATTTTGATATAGTTCACAAAATAACTTTTTTTTTTTCAAAAACCTGTGTGTGTGTGGGGGGGGGGGGGGGGGGGGAGGGAATTCCATGCTGCCCCGGAATACTGCGTTTTGTTGGTGAATTTTCGAAGTACGTACAACACCGATTGCTTTAAGTAACAATGTTTTTTAATACAAGATCGCACGAACAGAAATATTTACATATTTATGCACACATATTTTTATACACATATTTATATATTTACGAACAGAAATATTTACATACTTACATATACATAATTATACATACATATCTACACACTAACACAAGGACGTATCTGGGTATTAATTTGTGCTTTTCACTTTTCTAGGTGTCTTACTACTATTTTTTTTTGCCTTTTGTTGTTCTATGGCTCTCCGTATGCTTTCTGGCTCCCGAATGTCTTTTTCCTGCTGCCTATAATACCAACGCGGGTCAGCCAGCTCCGGAAGTAAACATTCTTTCCAATACCTAAAAAGAAAAAAAAATAGTAACGAAATATACAGCAACTCGGACGAACGCATGAACTTTCACTGGATCTCTATCAGGAGTCGTGCACTTACTTTATAAGTTGCTGTTCCATGTTTTTCGCCCAGAATTCGTCATCACGTTCGATGTATTCCGTGTGCTGCCAGTTCTGGGTAAAAATATGGAACATGCACCGGCGGCGACCCGTGATGTGAAGCTGACCCTGGATTTGGTAATAATAGTTTGCCGTCTTCTTCAACTTCACGTCACCCTTACTATCAATCTCTAGATAGTCTCTCTGAATAATCGACGAGAAGGAAAAAAACAAAACAACCATAAATGGAATACCAAATTAAAGAGGGAGGGGGATGTAAAACAGTAAAATATAAGTAACTTACCACCGCTGTTTTGTTCGTGATTGCCGCCTGTACGGTAGGGAATTCCCGCACCTTTTCTCCCGGACATTTCACTTCCAGAATGGTGTCGTCCCCGATCAAACCATCTGCGAGATAGAAAGATGAAACTGTTACATTGAAATTAATTTTTTTCACATGACCAGTGATTTTCAATACAAAATTCGAACCTGGGCTAGCCCCTAAATAGGGGATCTGTTCGTCTATGAAAAGCCCGCAGTCTTTGATAATTGTCCCCTGTTCTCGTAAGCAGTCCTTTGCCACAGTTTCCAGTCTGTGTCCGTCCGTCATGTCCTTGGTCTTCTTCCTCGTCGGGTCTCCGTACAGGAGCCGCCGGACCAGGTTCTTGCATGAAGTGTACGGGCGGCGCTTGCACACCTCACCGAACACACATGCAGTGAGCCTGAGTCGGCGCTCCTGTCTCCACTCATCGGAGCCCTGTTGGTGGCCAGCAATAGTCTCCCGGTCTGTCACAGAGTTCATGATGCGCCCCAGCAGTGCGGCCTTCTTCTGGTCGTGTTCTGTTGGGTCATCTGCTGGGGGCTCTGCCTGTACTTGGCCGTAGTGCTCGTCGGGCCCCGGCGCCACGTTCTTGGAGGGGTACGGGCACTTCCCCTCACTGCGAAGCTTCGCCCGCCGAGCCCGGGTGTAATGCAGCCGCCGCTGCTTCATGGCCACCATCCTCTTGGTAAAGCCGCCTGTAAGAGGTGTCATGAGACATGAATAGGACACACGCTAGCTGTACCCTAGATAATGTCAAATGCGTTACTTGCCTGGACTGGCTCCGGCCAGGGCCCTCGCTGCGTGTGCATGGTATTGCCCCGACGTGTTGAGTGACAGGGCAGCCGCAGTCACACGCAGCTTGTAAGACGTCCCTTTGGAATAGAAAATCCGTTTCCCCGCCGTGAACTTGGCAGTAACGCCGTTTGCCACCTCGCACATGTTGTTGTTCACGTTGTGCATCAGGCTGGGGGCGTTGTTGGCGACCCGCTCCATGATCGCCATGACCTTGGGCCACACCTCCGCCTTTACCATCTGGGGAACCAAATTTTCTTCTTCCTCGGGGTTGTCCGCCACTTTCTGCCGTTTAGCTTCCGGGGCCACTTCGGCGCCATCGTCGTTCGGTCGTTTCCTGTTTGTCGCCTGTTCTTTTTGCACCGCTTTGCAAAAATAAGCATCACATTTGGTGTGCTGTCCAAATGTGTGCGCAGCAGCATTCATGATGTCGCCCCGGAGCTTCTGCGTGCGTTCGGACCGCGAACCTGGAAATAAATATCAGCGTTCAATTAGTGCATCAATGGAGGGGTGCTGCCGGAGGCCTGGGGCCCGGGGGGGGGGGGGGGGGGCACTGCACTTACCGACTTTCTGCCTCATTCTGTACAGACTGGCAACAGACACGGCGTGGGCCAGTTTAGTGTGTTTTTGGAACACAAGTTTCCGCATGGCTAGTAGTTCCTTTCTGTCCGAGCCTTTCGGAATTGCAAGCTTGGTGTCATTCGCGAGGTCACGCAAATTCCCCCGCAGGTTGCGAAGCAGGTGGTTTTTGCATTCGAGCTTTTCTACTTGCAGGCCTGGGTACGGAAGACGGTCACAGATCATCTTGTGGACGCTGCTGTCACCATCACCTGCAAAGAAAGCAGAAGGTTCAAATTATGTCGGGGGGGGGGGCAACTAGTGATACCAACCTAACCTAACCCATCTGCTCCGGCCCTACCCCCCCCCCCCCCCCCCGCGGACCCATGTCATGTGCACTACGTACCGACAAGCCGCAAGTAGCGCACGCCGTGCATCTGCAGGCTGCACATGAAGCCGTCGAACACGATGGCCGCCTCCATGGCAGTGGACGGCCCGTCGTGGTTCAGAGGGCAGCAGTGAGCCGCCGGCTGCACCTTTTTCCTCTTAGCGAGGGCACACACGAAGCAATATTTGTTCCTCACTGCGAAGAACAAAATTTTCTTCGTTCTCCAGCCAATGATGGTTGCCTGGAAATGAGAGGGGAATGTGAGAATGCACTTGTGCTCCGCGCCTCCGTGCTGCAGGGGCCGGTACTGACCATGCCGGAGAAGGCGCTGTAGTTGTTCTTGTACGACCGGCGGCTCCACATCCCGTCCGCGATGACCGTGATGAACGGGATCCCGTCCGGACTGACGTCGCCGGCCTGGATGGCGAGGCGCACCTCCTCCCTGCCCGCGGCCAGCATTGTCTTCAGACAAGCCTGCTCCATCGGCGCTAGGATGCTGCGCTCGATCTTGGTGTAGGTGCGGGCCGTCATGCAGGGCATATTCGCTGCCGCGGACAGGTCGGTAAGGTTTGCCAGGCCGCCCCCGCCGGACATTGCCCCGAGCACCATGGCCCGGTTCGCGCCCACCTGGCCTTTCTCTTCTGGGTCAGTGTTCAAGCGTGTGTGCATGCCACACATGGAACACTTGAACCAGAGATAGGACCAGTAGCCACGCGGAACCTCCTTCACGAACCTGCTGTCCATGAAGGAGCAGCCAAAGGCACCCGGGTGCACGTCGAGTTGAATTTGCCCAATCAGCTTCCCTATGTTGACTACGCGCCGCCCAGAGAGCTCGTTAGGTTGAGGCGCCATAGCAACCTCTGGCCTTTAGGGAGCATAGTATAAACAAACATGCATAAATACACAATAATACAGAGGTATATTATCGTAGGCACAACGACAGTAGTGTCACTCACGGCAGTTCGCGGAAATGGCGAATAGGCGACTCAGTGCATTGGTCAAATTGATAGACACATTTCGCCCTCCTTGGCGTTTGTGTCATGGGCGCCAGGACGGGGTTTTCCCTCTCAGGTGTTGACGCTGTGACGGCCGCCACCCTCATGGGGGTGGACGTGACCCGTTGGCCCGCTCGGGGCTCCGCTCCCTGTCCGTTTGCCGGCTCCAGGGGCGGCTGCCAGGAACTGCAACAACGAGACGCGCGCGGTGAGGGAAGGCCAGCGGCAGCGCGGGCTGCGCACGGAGCGCCATGCGTCAGTGCGCGGCATGGTGGCTGCACTCACCAGGGAATGCCCCGCGCGGGGGCGGCATCGGTGGGGCCCAGATCAGCGCGGCCAGGCACAGCAGGGGCGGGGCCGGAGGCCGGGCCGGGAGCAGGGGCGGCTCGCACTGAGGCGGCCGCTCGGCCCGCGGATGGCGGCACGAGTTGGGCTTCCCTGCCGGGCACAGGTCACTTGTCACACAACGCAAACAATGCACCACTGGGGAAAACATACCAGCGCGTCACTTGGTACTTACCTCGATTTTTTCATCCTTTTGCTTACTGATAAACGTCTCTCCTTTTTCTGAAGCTTCCCATTTTTTTTTCAGATAATCACACAAACAAGAAAACGTATGCACATGCACTCGCCCGCACGCACACACAAACACAAACACACACGAAAACAAACGGCACCGTAACAGGACGGAGAAACGCGAAAGGGCACTGCGAGGGGCCCTGCCAGCAGAAGCTTCGCCCGCGCTGCACACCGCGCACCGAGAGCTCTGCACTGTTTGGTCGAGAGGACAGGTCTGTCTCTTCGCGGACGAGGACTTGGACTGAAGGGTCAAGCCCTGCGAGGGTGGATAGGAAACCTCTTGGTGGGGGAAATGCAAGGAATTTGCAACAAGGGGCCCCATCTCGGCCATGTGTTCCCACAGTCCGGGAGCAGCAAACAAGTCATAAGCCCGTGCAGTCATATATTTCCCTGACAAATCCCCTTCTCCTTTGCCGCCCGGCCGCGCCGCCGGCCGATGACGTGGAGGGCAGTGCATCCTTTGATTGACAACGCTCCCCCCCGAGGCCGTTCCCAGCCCGCGGCCAGACGGTCCAGACGGCCGCTGACCGATAATCCGCACTGTCGCCAGTGCCGGACCCGGCCGGACCCTTCCGTGCCCGCTATGCAGGCCCGGGCCTGTCCGGAGAGGACACTTGCTGACCCGCTTCCCACCACCTGAGGAGCACTGCTCATTGTTCCGCATGAGGACTGCTGCTACCGTAACTGCACTTGCAAATTGCCCCATAACCACCCAAAGCCCTTTCAATCAAGCGCGTGCCGCCTTCCTCGGGCATCCTATTCAGCGGACTCCGTTTGTCACTGAAATATTTCAGGCACAAAGACGGGGCAGCATGGAATTCCCTCCGCCCCCGCCCCCTACACACACTCTAAGGTTTTTGAAAAAAAAAGGTATTTTGTGAACAGTATCAAAATGACGAGCGCGTCGCGAAACGCATTTCTATACAGGTGTCGAAAAACGTTAATTTTCAATTGGAAATTGTACTTACCTTTCCACGAGAGACCGAGCGAGGGCGGGCCCTGAAAGTCTGGCCCAGCCAGCAGCACGAGCACGGAGCGCACAGCGGAGTGCAGGAGGAGTGCTTTCGAGAGCTGATCATGTTCTGTCTCTGTCACTCACGTGGGTTCTGCACTGCTGGCGACGGAGACAAGAGAAAGACGTTTTTGGGCGCGGCGGTGCAGGTAGACGGCACGGGCTGCCATTCAGATCGGCACAGCAGGGCTGGCCAGGGCCGGCGGAGGGACCCTTCGGTGCGGGGGCGAGGAAGGGCGGGGGGCCCTGGGCAAGTGCGGCGGGGCGCGGCGAGGGGGGACACAGCCCTACGGGCTGGCGCGGCTCGACACGGCCCAGCAGGCCCCAAACCGGGCTCCGGGGAGGCCGCGACACGCTCCGTTGGAAACAGGATTCTAGGCGCACCGTTCAACGTATCGCAAAACTAAGCACAAGGATGGACAGTTAAAGAGTGTCCCGAGTGCTGTACAGGCTCCGATTTTCAATATTCCGCCGTACAGCCGAGGAATCGTAAGGCAAACTTCGACGAGTTTTCCGGAAAACTGGGGGATTTTCCAGGAAGGCGAAAGTTATCACTGGATAGATTGAAGCTTTAACTAATCGGTCACAAAGTTTTAGACCGATCCGTCCCATACGAAAAGAATAGCGATGTTATAAAGTGACACGGAATCACCTCTCGAAGCGGCTCGCGGAGCGGCCAGCGAGGCTCCGAGGCCGGGTGTATCGTTCCCTCTTAATGTATGCTAAAGTTTTGGTCTATAATGTGCACACAGTCTGCTATTTGAATGACATTGAGGCATAGTTTGTCTTTCTTTTTAAATCCAAAATATTTGAATTCTGATCTACAGAACTCTATGTAAAAAGGAGTAGTTGCAAAAATATTAATATGCCTGCAGACGATTCTGCAAAATTAGTGCTTGCCAAACGCACACTAATGTGTTAGCTTCTGATGCTGTTTGTGCAGAAGTGTCCCTGCATGGAATATGAGAAGAGGATGCACAATAAAACAATCAGACTTAATTTGCTAATTTATTTGCTAAATTATTTAAACCTAAACACAAAGAAATTCCACGAGGAAGAATCATGAGTTCTTGATTCTGGGAACCTGAAACAATTCACAATACTGAATTTGAGGATAATGGTATGAATCCTAACAGATAAAGTAGACACAACAAGAGGGAAACGTACCAGATGCTGCCTTATTGGTAACTTCCTTGATTCAATTTCCTTACTTCCTTGATTATGGTTGTTGTTGGTAATTTCACCGCCTGGAAAAGCAAAGAAAAGCTTTGCAATAAATCCATCAGTCAAAAGAATTACAACTTCTTAATGGTTTCTACCTACCACACACTAGCAGAACTGACACTCTTTTGGTAGGGCTCTTAAAAGCCAAAAGTGGAAACCTGTGACTAACTGTCCACCAACATCCACCTCCTTGCAGAATTAGACAGGACCTGGGCAAAGCAAAACAGAGGTTCAGTAAATAAACAATCATAATGTACATGCATACTTCACAAAACAGCACTAGCCATTTTCAATCAAGAAAGGGCAAAGTGATATAAAAAGGCTACATTAACATGTCTTGTAAGGTTAAACTGCTACTTGTGGTCCATATCACAAGAAAAAAAGAACGCAACTGCCCGAAAAAACTTTGATGGACAAAAACCTAAATATCCATGTTCACAAATACAGTTAACACAATTCCTTGATTGTTCTTGTTGTTGAGAGTTTAACTGAGCCTCCAGCTGGAAGCAAACGAAAAGTTTCAATTATGCTATTGACCAAAAGAAAAATAAATTATTAGTGGCTTCTACCTACCACACACTAGCTGAACTGACCGTCTTTCATACGTGACTGTTTCTTAAATGGCAGAGGTGCAAAGCCTGTCCCACCAACATCCACCACCCTGCAGACAGAAGCAGCACGTAGGTGAGGAACACCTCGTCTTGTACACGTACATAGACCAAACAGCACTCGCTAAGTTGTATCACAAAAAGCATAATTATTAACGGCCTTGATGGGTAGGGTACATTATTCCTGAACTTTAAATGAAATCACTCTAAAGAAAAGAAATCTCAACAGAGATGACCACAAACAATAGCAGCCCAGAGCTACAATAGTCAATGATAAAAATTGAACTTGCTTGCATACCTTGGAATAGGTTGATAATAGGTTGAACTGCTGCTGTTCGGATGGACCAGATCTAAGATTACATCTAATCTTAACATCTCATCTGGTCTTTCTCCCTCTGCGTACTTCACACACGCATAATTTCTGGGCACAGCTGCAGTTTCATTTTCCTCCTCGATCTGCAACACCAGCAAACCTTAGCAAACTACATAACCTCACAACATAACCTCACGACACACAAGTAGGAACGAAGATAAGACATAAACACGCGCATGCAATGCGACTCGGTAATAGCTATGACCCCTATGCGGAGGTATTAAGTTCTTAAAATTACAACAAAACTAACGGAAACAATTCGTACCTTCAATGGCAACCCGGTCGAGCGTCGTGCCTGAAACACGACCACCACGTAATCTGTATCGTTTCACGCGCCACATACCCACGGGCGATGTAACCGCGCAGCTACTATTGTTTCAAAGTCTGAATATCACAGCTCTTTCCAGAGATTCAAATCGAACCCGTCAGCTACATTGAAACACTGACGAGCGGCGGCAGACGAGCGAGAAGCAGAAGCAGCAGAAGCCTCACACAACAACTTTATCACCGCCGTCTCTGCATGATTTTTCACCCCTAACCTCTAAACAGCAGAAGCCTCCGAAAACCTTTAGGCACTGCCAGACGTGGATTTGTTCGACAAGAGCGCTTGATAATCAAGCTAAATTACAATAAAAATAATGTGTTCCTGTACTTCTGTGAAAGGGCATTTTTACCGATTGCTAGTAGTTATAAAGTTGTGTACAATGAAAATAATGATCTAGAATAAAGTTACTAAATGTACCACTTTATTTACAAAGAACAGAATCACATGAAGAAATGACATACAGAAATATCATGAATATATACAATAATCGAATTAATAATTACAAAATACACTAATACAATCAGAAATTAATCATTTTCATCCATTGAAGAATCACTCTCTGCATTCTCGTCACTTTCCTCACTCTCTTCAACGAACTGCAACCAAATGAGTTTGTTTAAAATCAGCTCACATTATACAAATGTAGAAAAAGATATATTATACTGTACCTTTCTTTCTTTCACTTTATCAACATTAGCTCCCACACAGGTGTTTACTGCATGGCTGAAGTTTGATTGAGTGAAGTATGGGAAGCGTGTTCTCACAAAATCTTTAACAGATATCACAGGTTAAGTAATGTAAAGAATTGTAATACTATAGAGTGTGTAAATAGGAAAACTTACTTTGGATGTCTTGCATTTTCTGGTACTTCTTGAGCCCTGGTTTCTGCAGTGGGACTCCACCACGCATTCTCCTTTGCCCAGCATAAGATGATTTGCGCAATCTTTTCCTTGAAAAAGAACACCTGACTAGGCTTGCAGTCATGCTTGATGGAGTCCTGGAACTCTTGGCATCCAAGTACGATGCTCTACTGAGCACAAGTGATTTTCCAACTTTTACCTGCAACTCGCAAAACAAAGTAAAAATACAGGTCAAGATCAATAAAAGGTCTCGCACAACAAATGCAATGAGAAGCTTGCCTGGTCCTCTTGAGTTTCAGGAGGTGGTACAGTTGAAGCAGAACTAGAAGACACTGATGTGTTGGCAGCCAAGAGATTAAGAAGGGACGCAACTAAAATAAAGTAAAAACATTTGTCAGTCCATGAAAGAAAGGAGTAAAAAGTTATCTCACAAGGAAACCCACTTACGTTGACTGGCCTGTGATGGGGTTGTATTTGAGGGCTGTGGCTGGGCTCGAACTGGGGTGGAATTTGAGGACTGTGACTGTGATCGGGCTGGAGTATTCTGCCCCGCTCCCTCCTTCTCCTTCTCCTTCTCCTCCTGCATGCGCCTTTTCAGAAAGTCCAGATCATCTAAAACAAAACAGCGAGGCATCTCTTAACAGACTGAAAAATCTGGAATTTGCGGTATGGCTGGCAGTAAGAACACTTCAGCATTATATGCTGAAGAACGGCACAATAAGGTTGGCAAACACAAAGTCATAGGGAAAAATTCCAGATATGAGAGACATCGAATGATGAACATAGAACAGCAGCAATTCACGAGAACTTGGTCCCACAGATAAGGACACATGATTAGGAAATGGTGCTAAAAACAGTCGTCTGTTCTAACCAGAAAATGTTTACAATGTTTTGGAAGCAGACAAGGCACTAGCAGTACTCACCACTTGTATCAAGCACCTTGCAGTCCAAAACCGGCCAACCCCTGCTGGGTTTTGGTGGTGCCCGCCACTCAACGGCGTAGGTTTCGTTCAAACAGTCCTCATCGAAATCCAGAATCCAAGCAACATCTACGTCGTGCGTGAACGTATCAGCATAGGCACCGTTCAACCATTTCACTACAGCATACCGCTTTCTGGGTCCACGACGGGAGTCCTCCCCACACGACGATTTCCTCATTGTCTCAGAAGCGGAGTCACAAGATGAAAACACGAAATTCCGGCTACTCTCCTAACGAGATGCGTTAATAGACGAATTCACTGCCTCAGCAGACGAGTGACGGATCCCGGACCGATTTGACGACACTAAAAAGGAAGCGGCTATTGCCGGTATTTAAGGGGAGGTCTTTGGCTGTCGCTAATTGTCATCAGCCAGGGATGGAAACAAGGCGACAGTGGTGAAGTATTAAATATTGATTTCACCCCGATTTTGGTAAAGTATTAAATATTTCTTTAACCCCCGATTTTCGTTAAGTATTAACTATTCCTTTTACTCCCGATTCTTTTTACCTACGATTGTTTTAATTCTTTGATCTCCCCCCTGTCCCCAATCCTTCCCTCCCCCACTCATTCCCCACCCTTTCCCATTCCTTTTCGCACCTGTCTCTCCCCCCTCCTCCTTCTTATTCGTTGGTTTGTTTACTTGGGTTGTGTTGCAATGTTTCAAAAGCCAGTTGTCAACAGTTCGAGCTGGGTCGAGGCCACTTTTCTTTACAAATGCCGAGTGCTAAACCTTCACAGAAGAGTAAGAATGTACGTGGGCCGTATCGACAATGGCAGTACGATGGCACTGGAATGCCAAGAAGCACACTTCATTCGCGACTTGCTTCTCTATCCGACACTGTACAAAGGAAAACCACGTATGTTTCATTTGCCGTTTATGGTTTAAGACAAGCGGTCCTTGAGGGACAGGATTGAGGACCCGGTTTTCACGTTTTGTGCCACTTCAGATCTCTCTTACCCGGATCGTCATAACCCCACTTTTTTACCCTGTGACCTAGCACCAGTCTATTTAAGTTGTCTTATTTTGAAATCTATGTGAGCATGGATTTTATGTCATGTCATGCTCTTCATGGAATAGCTACAGTTTGCTCTTTTACTTTCAGCAGGAAACCGCTCAAAAGATTGGCTAAAAGTAATGGACATATTCAGACTTCCAAGGCGGCTGTCGAAGTTCCTGCAGTTGAATTGCCTGCTGCACCATCACAGGAAACACCTTCAAGCAGGTATTATTTAGTGTAGTGGTGTGTCTTACTGTGATTTATGACATGTAATTATCTCTATCTCATGCTGTTCCAGACTTGGACACATAAGCGATCCAGTTGCACCAAGATTACATCCTTCTTTCTGTGATCTGCATCCAGCAAGCACTGTAAATCCAGTAACTGACATGCAGAGTGAGCCCTCTATGGTAATGCTGAATGTTATTTGTGAGGATTTACTAAAGTGTGCCTGTGTTTATTTGCTTTTATTGTCAATTTATATTTTGCCCAATATATTTTAAACAGGCTTTTACTGCAGATGGCACCCACTTTCCATCCTCTACCCCTAAAGAAATAGCGCAAGGCACTGTTCCTGAAAGTAGCTGCTTCTATCACAATGATGAACTACAAACTGGAACCTCTGAGGAAGAGAATGTATCTTCCAATGAGGCAGAATCTGAACAGGTGAGTGTTAGTTTAATTTTTGTTGGTTTGAGCAGTATGAAGTAAATTAAAGTTTTGCTTTCCTCAATCCCTTTTATTTTATTTGTTTAGATTGGTTCATGGCACGTGTGCAATGATGAAGATGTAATTGGGAACAGCTCACAACTTGAAACCTGGGATGAAGAAGAGGTAACATAACCAGCTTTATTTGATTAGTAATGTTGTATGATCTCAGTACACAATTGATGTCTCTCCTTTGTTTCCAGGAATCGTTCACTTTACATTTGGATGTCACGGTAGATGAGCCTGAAGACGATGCCAATGTTGATATGGAAGATAGCTTTCATGATTCGGATGATGAAGAATTAGCAGTAGCGCATGACCTCCATCTATCAGTTCAGGAAAAAGTAAAGATGCTTCTTTTACTTGCAACAAAGAAGAGACACAAATTGACATATGCAGCAGCTGAAGATTTTATGGAGCTGGCAGGTGTAATAACTGGAGAACAAGAATCTGAAGAGAATTCTTTCAGACCTTCTCGTCATACTATGAAGGCTACTATTGAAAAATTTTCTTATTCTTTGACTGAGCACCATGTGTGCCCACATTGCGATGAATACATTGGCAGTGTCGCTTCTGTCAGTTTTAAGTGTGTTGAATGCCATGCTGAAGTTGACACAGCCAAGAATAGAAGAGAAGGCAACTACTTTATATATCTTCCTATGTACAATCAGCTTAAAGCACTGTTGGAGGCAGAAGATTTAGTTGATCCTAAAGAACGTATTAAAATTAGCACTGGCAATTATGAGGATATATATGATGGGAAAAGGCATCGGAAAATATTCTTGCCAGGCTGCATCACTCTTAATTTCTTTGTTGATGGAGTTCAGGTCAGTTCTTTTTCTTCTTTCATTACCCATAGTATTAACAGATCATTACTTAATTAATTCCTTTTCATTCACTCCTGCTCTCTTTCCTACAGATTGCTACCACCAGCAAGCGTTCAGCATGGCCTGTGCTATTCACCGTGAATGAGGTCTCATTAAATGTTCGAAGGACCCGTGTTATGATGGCAAGTGTGTGGATGAGCAAGAAAAAACCCGTGTGCAATGAGTACTTGAAGCCGTTTGTAGCTGAATGTGTATCCTTAGAAAGAAATGGAGTGACCTTCAGGAAGTTGGGCTTAACCAAGACAGTAATTGTGAAGGTCCTTATGGGTGTCAGTGACTCTATTGCTAGACCACTGCTTCGAAATTCAAACCAGTTCAATGGCAAGTTTTTCTGAATTGTCCTGATATTTTCTTAGAGCCCAGATCAATTTTTAGTGTTGTGATATGTGAAGTAAAATAATTTACTGTCTGTTTGTCTTTTATTAGGGAGGTATGGATGTGGCCTCTGTTACCACCCTGGCATTCTTATGGCAATGGGAAGGGGTCGTGCTAGGTCTTACACCACCAAAGACGGTACTTATGCTCTCAGGACCCACGAAGAACTGATGGCCCAGGCTGTGATTGCTGAAGTAACTGGCCAGGCTGAGATGGGGATTAAGGGAAAATCAGTGTTGGCTGACATGCCAGGATTTGATATGGTGTGGGGTCTTGACCTGGATTCGTTTCATGCTATTGTGAATGTCGCCAAACGTTTTACTCATCTCTGGTTCGGTGAGAAAGTAGTTGGAACATTCAACATTCGTGGGCAAATAGATGAGGTTGATTGTCGCTTGCTTGCCATCACACCTACATCGGATGTCTCTAGAGCACCAAGGTCGCTAAAAGAAAGAACGGATTACAGAGGACATGAATGGTTTTACTTTATCATTGTATACAGTGTTCTAGTTTTGAAAAATATTTTACCAACCAAGTTCCTCAACCACTGGGCTCTGCTTGTCCGTGGTCTTTCTCTTGTTATGCAGAATTCAGTTGCTGCAAGTGATCTGGTTTATGCTGACCGACATTTGAACCAATTTGTATCGGAAATTGATGATCTGTATGGCTCGCAAAATGTTACATTCAGTGTTCACCTCCTGACCCACTTGAAACCTAGCATTCTGAACTATGCTCAACCGTATACACATTCTGCCTTTATATATGAAAGCTTTATTAACAATGTGAAAGAAGCTGTGAAAAGTAGTAATGGGGTAGCACAGCAAATTTCCAAAGCAATCCAGTTGAATGTGGCTCTGGAGAAGATGGAAGCTGAGCTAGGAGAGCATCTTACAGACCATCAGAAGTCCTACCTTGACAGAATGTTTTCTCGAGGAAAAAGATTGGCTGCTCCTCATCTTACATTAGATTCTGCTGCTCTGTTAGGCAAACCCTCTGTTCAAGACCCCTCACAGCAGATCAAATGTGCTATTATCAGATCTGGTGGTGTGTGTGATAGCAGAACAGTTTCTGTCTATGAACGGTGTATTATTAATGGAGTTATTTATCATGTTACTTCTTATTCTAAAGTTACGCGACAAAATAACTGTGTGGTTCTTTTAGACTCTGGTAATGTTTTTATCATTGACTTTTTTGTTGTTGTGTCCGATACATGTCATGTTCTCGGGCATTACATTGAAGTGAAGAAAAATAGGAAATTATGTGATGTTGAACTTCCTCACTTTTATGTTCTGAAAAATACTCCAGAAGGAACATTAAGGTCCCTTAAACCGTCCCAAATTCTTTCCAAACTAATTTCCTTCACTGTAGATATAGCATCAGAAACAATCAATCTTGCATGCATTAATGTTCTTGCCATGGAAATGTTAAGGTAGAGTGTTCAAACTGTTTCATTGAGAGTTCAGTATTATGCAGTAAATTTATTAGTTGTAGTTAGTTATGACTAAAGTTGCACTGGAACTGCATTATTTTCATTGTATGAATGTCTGATTTATATTTATTAAAATAATGCTGGAATAATGAATTAACTTCTCATTTCCCAACTCCAAACGGTTTTTGCCAATGATTGCAGTTTATTCAAAAATTGAAATCTTCATTTTCACATATTGATCATCTGCATGTTATGTTTGAAGGCAGATTTTTGAGGACATGATGAACACAGGGCTTCACATTTTTTGTTTGCTTTGTTTCATAAAATGTCCAGAGGGCTGCTCCCCTGCCGTGGACCATGAAAGTAATTTAATATCATGACAATGGATACATTCTAAAATTAAAATATATATAGCATTAACATATAGAGAAGGGGATATCTGAGAACAATAATTAAATATAGCCTATATAATACATTCAAATTTACATCTATTGAACACAGTTTACGCATGAGACCGACTTCAAAGAGAAGTCTAAATGAGAGGACGTTACTAAGAAAAATTTCTATCGAAGAGGAACAGAGGGAAACATGGGTTAACAAATATTTGGGAAACGTAAAATCATTCAAGTCTCGAAAGTTTACAATGTCCATCTCCTTGGAGTGCTAGGTCTCTTAAAGTGAACATGAAGTTTTTCCAGTTTGGAAATTTTTTTCATCAGATCATCTTTTTCACAACACATACAGAGCGGTTCTTGCTTAGACTCAAATTCTTTATGAACCTCTTGGTATTTCTGGAAACCATTTGGCACCCTAGCCAATGTTTCCCGAAGAACAAAGTTATGCCACTTAAGATGGCTGTTGTAGTCTTCCAATTTTTTTTTTTCCTTTTCTAGCATCTTCACCTGCAACGAATTATGATGTATACTGTCTTCAAACAGCAGAGAGAAAACTGTCATGCCAAAAACGGTACTAGGCCACTCAATGCAGCATGATATTATAACTCACATCCTCCGACAACAACCATTCTGTGGTCCAGTCCTCTCGTCCCGCACCAGATTCTTCTGCTTGAGGTAGGGGGGCGGATTCCATTGTGATGCACGCTCTGAGACTAGAGTTGGACGACTGATTTTTGTCGCCGTCATCTCCCAGACCCGACAGCTCGAAACGAGAGTGGCGGACCGGGAGGGAAGTTGATACAGGGCCGTGATCACGTGAGCACAAAATGACCCCTGCTGAGTAGGCAACCACGGCTTTCTGCACGCATTCGTAGCGTGCGGGCTGGCCTACCCCGTCACTGACAGGCGCTCGGCGTCGCCATTCAGAGGCACTGGACAATGGCACTCCACCCTCCCGTGACAGGAAGCGCCTGGTGATCACGCACACTATCCAACGCGCCCGCGAATTAGATTATTTTATAAAACACTATGTGCTACCGAGTGAAATTTAGTTCGTAGAACGCATGTGTATGCAACTTCAAATTTTGCTGCAACGGGATGAGAAATATTATGCACACTTTTTGGGAGGTCTGGAATGTAAAAAGAAGACAGACAATGGCTACATTTAGAACTGTACAGCGTAATTGGGTCCGAATATTCATAGAAGTATGGCGCCAACTGCAATTGGTACTTGCAGTTGCAGGGCACAGTTCCATCTACAGAAAAACTGCAGTTAAAGGGAATTCTATGGGGTCTATACAGTGCACTCGGAACCACACTGACTTCTACTAAATCCATTTCAGTTCAAATACAGTTCCAATATGCTTCCACATCGATTTAAAAAGTGCAGTTTGGGTACTGCAGTTTGGACTACACTTTATGAATACACCGTCCCACCCGGGCAGTCTGTACGGCGCACTGCGGGCGCCGCTTCTAGCCTTACCGCTGGACGTATACCTACTTCCACCGTATTGTGGACTTCTCTGCCGTATGCGATTGTGCTCAAATCTAACTTAGTCTACCCTACTCTAACCTACACTAGCCTATTCTTACCTAACCTAACCATTGTGGACTTCTCTACCGTATTCAATGCTGCTCAAACCCGAGGGGTTGATAGCTCCGGTAATCGCGTGTACACCCCCTCGGTAATCATGCCGTAATCAGTGGTAATCGCCCGTAATCGATGGAATCACCCGTAATCGGCAGTGATTACCCGTAATCTATAGTAGTCAACCGTAATCGATGGTAATCACCCGTAATCAATCGGTTATTAACTGTTATCAATCGGTAATCGCTGCGAACCGGGCGGTAGTCGGCTGAGCTTAGCCTGTCGGGGGCGGCGGAGCGAGGGGAGGGGGGAAACGGCTCGAGCTGTCTCGCTCGAGCTTGCATGCACTGGCTTGCACACAGCGACCAGCAACTCGGTCACGTTGTTGTTGCGTTTCCCTCTCCCACCTCACCCCTGCCCCTTGCCCTTGGCCGCGCGGAAGACTGGGGCTGGGTGGCTGGGCCAGCCAGAGGGCCGCGTTCCCGCCGCCGCTCGCCGCCGACATGCCCAGCCCAGACCGACGCATAATCGCTGTTAAATTTAAAACCAAATAATACCACACCAGGGGAAGTAGAATTTTACAAACACTGAAGCAGAAGACGACTCCATTTTTGCTCAAGAGAGCAGTGTAGGCATCACAAATGGTTAGAAATGATATCCACCACTCGTCCCATAGTTTGGATCGATGGCATCTGTAGCCTTCAGAGAGATCTGGCTTTCACCTGACCTGTCAAAATACAATCGATATTAAGTCAGATCACATGAAGTAAGTTCAAGGCCAAGATTTGCGTTTCACCTAGCAGCGCTTTCGTTGCTTTAGATTGTAGATATGCTGGCGCGAAAATTACGTGGTTTCAAATGTGATCGCTAAATTTTTACATCAGAACCCTCAGAACAGAGCAAGTGGGATGGGCACGGAAAGTTATTCCTAAATCGTACCGAATGCTTGGGTAATCGGGCGGTAATCGGTCGTAATCAGGTGGTAATCGGTCGTAATCAGGCGGTAATCGATCGTAATCTGACGGTAATCACCGATAATCAATGATAATCGTCAGTAAACACCGGTAGTCGCCGTAATCATCGGTAATCTATACCCCATGGTAATCGTGTGTACACTCAAACTGGGAGTGATCAACCCCTCGCTCAAACCTAACCTACCCTAACCTAACCAGTTTCCGTCCAAGGAGGCCCTGCTTTGACCACTGGCACCTGCAGCATCCCCTGGAGTCTTCTTCGACATTGTAATAGAGGTTTCCAGTGAGACTTGGAAACGGAAGTTGAAGAACAAAAACACTTCCAGTCCGAAAACTCTTCAGGGCTGGTATGAGAAACTTCACCGTCATTTTGAGTGGGGGTGGGGGTAGGGATCCATATTGGGCGCGGCGCTTTTGCATCAAGTTTTATCACACCTGCTCTCGGGAGTTTCCTTTTGAAAGTGTTTTTGTTATTCATCTTCCGTTACTAAGTCTCATTGGAAACCCCTATTGAGGTCCTGAGTGTATTTTAAGCGGGGCCTCACTTTGAACGTCCAACAACCCTCCCCTGCCCCCCCCCCCCCCAAAAAAAAAAAAAAACCGTGTCAAAACCGACCTGAGGTGCTGCTGCAGGAGCCGTTTGGCTAAACAGGGCCTTCTTGGGCAGGAACTGGAACCAGAGGGCAAACTTCTAAATCGTGCAGAATTTCAAACTTGAACATAGCGACCGACCCCTTGTAAAATCTCCCCAAGACCCCTTTCTATGTGCCGAATTCGACCCCAGGTGCTGCTGCAGGTGCCAGTGGCGCGCCGGAGACTCACGGTCTCCCAGCCCAGGCACTTTGCGGACTATTACCACTCACTCCCCTAGCAGAGAAGCAAAAATGTCAATAGCGTAGGGGACATTCGAACCGGGATCCATCAGCTCGCACTAACTATTCACTACCACTACGTAGCAATGTGGTCGAAGCAGAAGCGAAGATCTGGCTGCCGAGATCTTTGGCTTGGCTGCTACGCACTGCCACTACCTAACCCAGTCCTCGGCTCTGGCTGGGCGCTGAACCCGGGCTCTTCGGTAGCAGCCTGCCGGGGGGACCCGGCCAGCTTGACCTGCTGGCAGCGTTTGCGGGGGCTCCGGTCTTCCGCTTAAAGGCTCCAAGGAGGCCCGAAAGCCGACGTATTTCTTACCATTAGCATCGTTAATCTAAGCCCGTACCGTGTTTCTGTTCGCGGCGCCGTAAGGGGCCGTTCACCAATGACGTCACGATTTGGAGGGGGGGGGGGGTGTACCGAAGCGTGACTGAGTGTGATAGAAGGGGGCGGGGCCGTGAGACGTCACGTTTCCCTACTGGGTATTTGAACATGTCGCGCGCGCGACAATTTGACAGAAAAGCATCTATCCAACACTCCCGTGACCTCTTGCATTAAGTTAACAATCTTTATACAAAATCCATCTTTTCTTTACATCCCAGTTATCTGCGAAATTAGCAGAGGAACAACAAAATCTTACGGGTAGAACTGATTTCGCACAATCCGGAGTTCAGAAACGTGTCAGGACGGGCCGAAAACAGTAGTCGTAATATTAAATTTTCTCCCAAACTTGCAATATAGTGCCTAGTAATCAAAATATGTTCAATATGGGGGCAGTGTCGTATTATTTTATTCATTTGTTTTTTAGGCACGGAGTGACCTTATAGTTTCACTGAAGATTGGACTTTTTTTTTTTAAATTTCATATGGAGCCCCTTACGCCAAAACCGAAAGCCTCTGTGATAAGTTTTTCAGACCTTCCTGACTTCCGCATAGTACCCATACACAGGCGTCGGACGTTATTTTACACTCCAGAAATGCAGCAGACAGTCTCAAAACCGAGTTTAAATTCAGCTTTCTCACTCCATCCAATAGCGAAAGAAAAATACAGAACTAGCGTGCCCGGCTCGTCAACTGGCTGCGTTAGTATCAGCCATCCTTCTCCTGCCACGCCAAAAATCGGACCTCCCCCTTTCTTGTGAAACAGCCCTTATTGTTGATGTGCCGAGCCGAGTCGAGCCCTGGTTAAACGGGAGGCAACTCAAGAGTCGCGACCGCTTCGGACCCTAGAGTATGCAACGAGAGGCACAACCCTCAGAGCGAAACATTGTCGATCTGCCGACCGGTCAGTGCCAGTGAGAACTAGGGGGCAGCGGGCCGCGCCGCGACCAGCCAACCGCAGCGGGTGGCAACTCGGCTAGGCGGGCTGATACCAACTTCCCCCGAGTCCGGGCGGAGGGCCCGCGGCGGGATCGGACTGCACTGGCCTCTTCCAACGGCAATATATGAATGAAACTGGACTCAAACACCAAACCCGGGGCGAAAAAACCAAAGCTTAGGTTTCAGAGAACACGCCACTATTTTTTTCAGACCGGGAAGTGCCACGGTTTATTTACATTAACAAATACAAAATATGGCAGCGTCATGGCCGCGCTCCCCGCCTCATCGATTTTTTTTTTTTTTTTGGTGATACGGAGACGTTTTACACCCAAACATGCAGCGAGCCGATTATTCCTCACGCATTTGCCCACTTGAAATTCTACACAGTTCGTCGAAAACACTCACCTGAGAGGAGATATTGAATTTTAAAGATGTTAGGTTAAAACGGCCTCACCACTCGAAAAAATTGAAATAAAATACAAACTGAACCAATCTTGAAACGAAATATGTCCTACGCCGAGCAAAAAATTGTGTAGAGTCTAATTCCAGCCTCCTTTACTCGATTATATTCACCAAATTCGAGAAATAAGAGTTTTCAGTTGACCCTGCACTAGGGGGCCGTATCTTGTAAATGTTAATGTACGAAAGTTACGACCACTACACACATATGGATGCTTGGAAACAGTGCTTTGATTGCCTCTTCGAAGTATTTTCAAGGTTTCGTTGCACAACATATCACACACACTACACATAAATTAATATTAATTTTAGGGTCACTCGAAGCAGTTTGAATAACAGCGATCCGCTGCCATCACCAGCGGAAACGAGACGTGGTATGAAAAATTCACCGCTCGGAAGAGCTTTGTTTACGTTGGGTCTTGGGTTTGTTTTGATACGAACTGGCGTGTCGTACGTAGTGTTGTTGTGTGGTTTGAATTCAATCGACATGAGTCGTGTTGATTTGTTCTCTGATGTGGAAGCTGACGAAGACGATCCCGTTGAGTTTAGTGACGTAAGCGCGAGTGGATCTTCACAGGCCAGTCAACCGCCTAGCCAAGAGCCTATTCTGCCAGGACCAAGCACCTCTGCTGCCTCTGCTCCTGAAGTGCGTTTAAACAAAATCTTTGACGATTTTCTTATTGTCGCGTGACTCCTTAGTCTCAGTAAGCATTTTCCACTTTTTTAAACGAATCTTTTTTCTAAATTATTTCAGGTTCCATCCACAGTGTGTCCATATTGCTCTAAGACGTTTGGGACGGTACGTGGGTGCAAGACGCACATATCAAGAAGTCACAAAGACAAGGCTAATGAATCTGGAACCACAGCGCCATCAACTCAAGTTCATAGTTCGACTACGGTATAATATCCAAAAACAATCAGTTCTTCTTTTATTGTATTGATTGAATAAAATAATGATTCAATTCCTTCTTGGCTGTTAGGCTCAGACGTTCACCTGCCCTGATTGCCAGGCTGTACTCACCACTCCTGGCGGATTTGTCAAGCACCGAGCTTCTCACAAACTCAAAGGTGCGTGTTTGCTTTTGTTATTGGTTTTGATTTGCAAATCTTGATTTTGACTGCTCATTTTGTATTAATGTGGATATTATATTATCTGCTTACAGATGCCCTTAATAGGATGCCAGAGCCCAACCAATTTAAAGGCGAGGCATTGGAAAACTGTGCTATGGAAGTTTTAGCAAATATTTTGAACGAGCCTTCCTATGGAGATACTACTAAAACAAGTTTTGTGCAAGAACTTATAGATAATAGGGGTAGTGAAAAGTGGATGATCTTTTTCTCTTTTCTCTGTGATTTTATTTGTGAAATGGTGTTGAAGAAGCAAACTAAACTGCTCCCAGCAAACCAATACGAAGAATTCCAGAAAAAAATGAACACATATTTGAATGAAAACGATTCTTTACTTAAGGAAAAATTATTGAATGTGTGCCAGCTGAAAATAAGCAGTGTACGTGCAGGACGTTTAGTTTTTAGAATTTCAACTCAAATGCTGAAAAGGGTTCAGGTGTGGGTGCTGAAGAAAATGCAAAGTGTGAGGGAGCAAGACATTTCACCTCTAGTTCAATCAATGAGTCAGGAAGAAAGAGATTCTTTTGTTATTCACCTGGGAGACTTACTAAGGACTTACTTTAAAAATAGGATAACAAAGTCTGGGCAGCATACCTATTGTGATTGTATTAAGTCTACTTTCGTTGAGGGTCAACATCCCATTAGCAGAGGACACTTTCTTGATAAAAAAAATTGGTTCTCTGGTGAAGAAAATTGTATTGCACTTAGTGATCACGCTATAGATTTTTTCATTCCTATAGAAACTGAAGTAATACCTTTTGTTAAAGTTATTGGAAATGTTAATACTCAAACAGTGATGGAGGAAATTCTAGGTAGTCCTGTACTGTTAGATCATTGGTTTCATCTTACCAATGCCTATATGTCTGAAAATGAGTCTCTTTTATTTATGAGAGATGTGATATCAGTATTTGTTAGGTCTTCATTATTATTGGAAGAGAAGAAAATGAATAGGGCTCAGGCAAGAACCATTAGTGCCACTTCTGTTGCACTAAGAACTCATTTGCAGCGCAATTATGTAGAAAAGGGTGATACTCAAGTGGAATGAATAAACTTTTGTGATTGACTGTGGTATTTTAAGGATTGAAAATGAATTAGTAAAGGAAACAAGTGAAACATTGTACTTCTTTTTTTAATTGAATTTCAAAAGCATCTGAAATAACTGTTAAAATGAAGTAAATTCTCTATCCTTTGTTTCTTTTAATCATTAAACCAAGCAGAGCTCTGCCACAGTGAAACACACTCCTTTGGGGAAGAATTATTTATCCTAACTCACAATTCCCAGATAATTTAGAATTTGTTACATTCTGTGTTGTCTGATAAATTTTCTTGTAAGTGAAACAAAACAACTAATACATGAATACATAAACATCACACACTCCTTTATGGAAGAATAATTTATCCTCACTCACAATTTCCACATAATTTATAATTTGCTACGTTCTGCGTTCTCTGACAAATATTCTTGTAACACCAAGTGAAACAAAACAACTAATACATAAATACATAAATATCTAAGGAGAGATCAAAAACATCACCAAATAAAGCCATCAAAGTTTTTTGAGGGCAATACAAAAAAAAAATCTAAGTGCTGTCCTTGGATTTCTTTTGAATTTTCCTTGTTGGCAGCGGCGATGAATCAATTTCCATATCCTTCCTCTTCAGAACTTGTGTGTTTCCTTTTTCCGTCAAGGAGGCAAACTGAGCACCAGAAGTTAAATTTTGTCTTATGCTATGAGCTGCAATTAAAAAGGGATTTCTATTGTCCCCTTGAGCCCGCCTCACTTTACTGAAGTACTGCTCAAGAGGATCTTGGTTGAACACTCTAGCACTGATTGAAGGAGCTTTGGCCACATCAAGCATGTATCTAATAGCACCAACCATGCCATTTACGGTAATTTGTAAAGCTCCAAGACCCTGGTGACTAATAATCATACGGCTCTTCTCCATTTCAGTAAAATAGCCTGGTCTATTTTCAATGTCTTTCTTCCAGTCTTCAAAGAAATCTAAGAACTCGTGTTCCAAAAATTGAAATCTAGGGTCATCACAACTAGAGTATGGAATCTTCCTTGAAATTTCCTCTTCTGCTATAACACCCTCTCCTTTCACATTTACACAATCAAAGAAACGATTCATTAAACGTATGAATTTGATCAACTCTTTAGTATCATACTTGGCCATCTTGTCATGGTTGGCAAATCTCTCAATGGAACAAGCTACTGAGTCACTGAGTACTTGGGTTGCAAAAAGAACAGTCATACAACTGAAATTTGTTAGTTTAATATGAGCTTTTGTTAATTTGTGACAGTGTTTGTCAGTTCCAGTCAATTTGAATAATTCTTCTATAACTTGCCATGATAGGTATTCACCATTTTTCCACATTTTTCTTGATTTTCTATGAGAGAAAGAGTTCGCCAAAGCATTTCGGATGGTTTTCAACAAATGAGGTGGATCTAAAATAAAGAAAAGAGATCTTGAATCTCCAGCAGCAAGATTCTTGGTACTGTAAACAAACTTCTTACATTTGTCAAGAGATTCATGCATAAAAATGAACTTCCTATTCACAGATGCTCCATCACAGGTGACTGCCAACACCTTTATTTCAGCTTCCTCAAGATCGTAAATGACATCCCATGTTCTGGTGAACAGCTGGCTAGCAGATAAGTCATCAGTAGAATATATCGCTACAACATCTTTGACATTACTAGTTATCCCATTTGCCATGTATACCAAGATCTTTTTTGCTAATTTAGGTCTGTAAGTTTTGTTGTCTAATTCATGTTGCATTTTAGTTAATTCTTCTTCGACATTGTCCAGTTCGGTGTAGCCTATCAGTTCTCCAGTTGACCGCCTTACTACTAACCCAGATCTTAGGTGCATTTCGTCAAACATTAAATTGATAAATGAGAAATGTTCATCTGGCCCACATTTAGCAATCTTGTCTTTGATTTGCAATAAATATTCTTCTTGACAGCCCTCCTTTGGTACAACAAAATGGCTATAATCATAAAGCCTTCTTTTTGATGGCAGAGTTAAAATTTTAGTATCATTCCAAAACTCATATGCATTGTCAGAAAGGGAATGTAAATGCAATGCCAGGCGGATTAGCATAGGATGCCAACGCATACCTCGTTTATCATCTAATGACAAAGCTTCCATCTGCTGTTGCCAAAATAATTTCTGGATGGGAGTCATCTTATTCTGATTGGCATTTAACAAGCCAGTCAGATCATCTTTCAAAACACTGTCCAATTTAATTTGCAGAGCGTCAACCCTTTTTTCTAATCTATCAGCCTTCAGCTTTTCACCACGAAACATCTTCTTATACTTGTCCTTCTTCTCTTTCAGAGCACTTTTTGATAAATATTTGTCGGGTGTCCTTGGATCACTTCCCTTTTCTCTTCTTTCTAATTCCCTTTCTATTTTCTTCATTTCTTCCTGGCAGCTTTGGCATATTTGTTTGTTAGATTTAATCAAAAGATGACACGATCCATTTCTGTAAATAGGATCTTCTATTGAAGTAGAATAGTCTAGATAGCCTTTGGTAACATCCCACAAGTCTTGATTTTCTGCAATGCCTTCACAAACTTTCATTAACTGAATTCTCAGGCCAGCTCAGACAAAAAATCAGATATTGACCCAATGTTTTCTTCATCTGGGACAATATGACACTTAAATACACGATTATCTGGGGACACTGGCACACCATGAACGAAAATTCCAACAGCCTTAGAATTGATATCAAAATAAATATTTCTGTCAACTGCAGCCTTCTTTAATGAATTCAGAAGGACCATCCTCAGAATGTGGCCCTGCACTGAGTCAATAGACCACTCATCAGTCAACAAAAGCCTCATGTTTGTTACAAGAGATGAAATGGTTACCTGAAAGAAAAAAAAACGGAAAGGAAAGTTATCAGAGAGAAAATATAAGATAAGGATTAAATTGTAGTTTACATATGTCGATATATAACAAATAAAAAAAAAAAAAAAAAAAAAAGACTCTTACATCAGAATCAGCTGCTGTTGGTTCACTCTTCTTTTCAGCTTCAGTTTCCCCTGGATAGTTGGCATGCTGTAATAAAATCAGAACAACAAAATAACCACTTGGAAATTGGTAACAAAATTTCCAGGTGTATAATTTTAAGCTGCCTCTATCAATTGTCTTTCAAAGTCACTCTTTATTTGTCAATGCATTTGAAGTATATTCATCAAGAAATGAAGTTAATCTTATAGCTTGATTATCTTGAAGTTGGCATTCAAATCCCATTGTGACTCACAAATATTTTTGAACATTTTATTGCAAGATTCACTCCCAAATCAAATTCTTAAGTTTACTCACATCTGAATCAGAATCCTCCTTAACTACACTTCTGTTTGCCTCTTCACTTTCTATCTCCACATCAGAAAGGCTGAAATCATCTGGAATACTGATATCAGACTCACAATTAGAATCAGAATCAGAGTCAGTTTTGTCTTCAAAATCCATTTTGGCAACAATTTTCAGAATGCCAGCCTAGAAAAGTGAAGAAAGAAAAAGATCGTAAGAAAAGCAATCACATACAGGATTAGAATTCATGAGCTCTATGACTGTTTTGATAACTTACTCTTTTCACTCCTCGGTTTTTCCTTCTATAAGCCAAAAACTTCTTGTTGTGTCTCCTTTTCTGTTTTGGTTGATCTCCAGCAGAAATCTAAGGGAACAAATGTACTCTTCACAATAAAACAAAATATTTGTAGCAGAGTAATTGACACATCCCACCACAGAAGAATAACACATATTTCAATAGTTCCTGAAGTCTAGGGTCAAAAAAATTTCGATCATAACACCAGTGCTCAAGAACTATCGTTTTACCTCGTCTGCTTCGGTTTCTGGTCCAGTTTCTGAAAATCCCTCTGTCTCAGAGCACGGATGTGCCTCAGTTAATGGTTTGCAGCAATATGTATCCTGAGGCAAAGCAATGAAAAAAATTTATGATTAATTTGATATTTATGATGTGCAGATGTTCACAACCACTTCAGAATAAACTTACCTGCTTTCCTGCTGTATCCATTGTTTCACTAGCATCTGATGTGGGAAAATTAGAGCTATCCGTCTGCTCGTTTGATGTATTACTACTAGTTGATGGAGCATTCTGAAACGAAAGTTTTGAAGTCAGATCTGCGGTCGTACGTCCCTATGTAGATACTGGATATACTAGCAGAAGCAAATTATCAAGAAAAATTCACACACTGATTGGGGTTATGGACTATTATACAGAAATGCAAAACTAACCGGCCTGTGACCCTTTCGTTTCTGAGAAACATTTCGTGAAGCTTTGCCTCTTGATCTTCGCTTCTTTGCTTTAGATGCATACAAGTCCTGCAACACATGAAAGTTCATACGAAATTAACAACAAAAATATTTCCAACGCAGGGCCACGCTCGCTTGGCTTGCAGTAACATAACTGCTTTGATATTATAGCATTGAGCATGACAAGTAAAATATTACACACCTGGTTTTCAAGACGATCTTCCTCCATCTTTACAATTATTTAAAGACGAGATAAATAACAATTACCTCGATAAACAGAACAAATACCCAAACAACGCTACGACGGCTGATAACCTTGCTCCACACCACGGCACACCCGACTGACCACCGACGTAAACACACAGCTGCCGAGCGGTGAATTTTTCATACCACGTCTCGTTTCCGCTGGTGATGGCAGCGGATCGCTGTTATTCAAACTGCTTCGAGTGACCCTAAAATTAATATTAATTTATGTGTAGTGTGTGTGATATGTTGTGCAACGAAACCTTGAAAATACTTCGAAGAGGCAATCAAAGCACTGTTTCCAAGCATCCATATGTGTGTAGTGGTCGTAACTTTCGTACATTAACATTTACAAGATACGGCCCCCTAGTGCAGGGTCAACTGAAAACTCTTATTTCTCAAATTTGGTGAATATAATCGAGTAAAGGAGGCTGGAATTAGACTCTACACAATTTTTTGCTCGGCGTAGGACATATTTCGTTTCAAGATTGGTTCAGTTTGTATTTTATTTCAATTTTTTCGAGTGGTGAGGCCGTTTTAACCTAACATCTTTAAAATTCAATATCTCCTCTCAGGTGAGTGTTTTCGACGAACTGTGTAGAATTTCAAGTGGGCAAATGCGTGAGGAATAATCGGCTCGCTGCATGTTTGGGTGTAAAACGTCTCCGTATCCACCAAAAAAAAAAAAAATCGATGAGGCGGGGAGCGCGGCCATGACGCTGCCATATTTTGTATTTGTTAATGTAAATAAACCGTGGCACTTCCCGGTCTGAAAAAAATAGTGGCGTGTTCTCTGAAACCTAAGCTTTGGTTTTTTCGCCCCGGGTTTGGTGTTTGAGTCCAGTTTCATTCATATATTGCCGTTGGAAGAGGCCAGTGCAGTCCGATCCCGCCGCGGGCCCTCCGCCCGGACTCGGGGGAAGTTGGTATCAGCCCGCCTAGCCGAGTTGCCACCCGCTGCAAGGTTAGGGTTGGCCGCCGCGCGCACACAATTACCATATCGCGGCGCGCACAGGGACGGGCTCAGGTAAACGATTTTAATCGTAACAAATACATCTGCTATCGGGCACCTCTAGGGAGACTTGAGGCGGGCGCCGAAGGCCCCCGCAAACGCCGCCGGCAGGCCAAGCTTGCCAAGTCCCCCTGTCGAACGGAGGTGCCGGTTGAGCGCAGCGCAACTGGCACCGAGGTTGACGGAAGGGACGGGCCAGCTTGTTCCTTTTTAGCCCGTCCCGACACGCAGGATAAACTCCTTTTGTAACGTAGAATCACGCACGATGGCAACAATTTTCGATTTGTATCGCATTTTTGATAAAATTTTCTGTTCTTGCTTTTTAAGGTTAGGGTTGGCCGCCGCGCGCACACAATTACCATATCGCGGCGCGCACAGGGACGGGCTCAGGTAAACGATTTTAATCGTAACAAATACATCTGCTATCGGGCACCTCTAGGGAGACTTGAGGCGGGCGCCGAAGGCCCCCGCAAACGCCGCCGGCAGGCCAAGCTTGCCAAGTCCCCCTGTCGAACGGAGGTGCCGGTTGAGCGCAGCGCAACTGGCACCGAGGTTGACGGAAGGGACGGGCCAGCTTGTTCCTTTTTAGCCCGTCCCGACACGCAGGATAAACTCCTTTTCTAACGTAGAATCACGCACGATGGCAACAATTTTCGATTTATATCGCATTTTTGATAAATTAAAATATATCTGTTTTTGTTTTTTGAGGTTAGGGTTAGCGGTCGCGGGAACACCATTAACCATCGCGGCGCGCACAGGGCCGGGCCCACGTTAACGATTTCAATCGTATGAAATACGTCTGCTATCAGGGACTTCTAGGGAGGCCTGAGGCGCAAACGCCGCCGGCAGGCCAAGCTGGCCAAGTCCCACTGAACGGGCCAGTTTGTTCTAAATCCATTTAGTCATGTTAAGTAGTGTCTGCATCCGAGTCTTTGTGTGTATCTGCTGCTTAGTGATATCACTGCATGTGAATGAAGTTAACGGCGCCAGTCCACTCCCACGTCCCCGTCGTTGGCGCTGGGCAACACTACTAGCATTGTGGTGGCTGAGAGGAGTGATTCCCTGCTTTTCCCTACCCGTTCCTTATAATGTGCTGCTTTCTTTCCTTCTGAGTTGTGCTTCCTTTAACGGGGCTTAAGTACCATGCATGCCTCAGCTTGGTGGTGGTGTTTTCTTCACATGTCCATGCAGTGCTCTTACAGTCACCTCTTTTCCGCAGGGTTTAAGAAGGAGCCTTCGGAACCAGCAGGCCTTGTGGTCCAGAGCGTCTTCTCACTGCAGGACCTCCCTGCCGGAGGTCCGGCTGCACACGCCGAGGACAACGAGGAGCCCGCAGATTTGGGCGACGCAACTTTTGGGGCGGACAGCGTTGGCGCTCATCCCAAATCTACGTGTTCTCGTCCTGGTTCCAGTGGAGACAGCCTCCAGGACCCCCAATTTCTATCAGGTAACAGGATGACAATCACCGAGACCTCTGGTACACTGATCCAGAGGGCAGACATAGATTTAGTGAAAAAGAGATTATTCCTGAGAAATGTTCTCAGTTCATGTGATCAATTTTAAATCTCGTGCTCTTCAATAATAGTGAGATATAAAGGTTTAATAAAGGATGATGGTCGACTTGATTCTGAAATATGGAAAATTCCCCATGGGAACAACCACGTTCCATCCACGTTGCATCCACGTAACTTACGTGGATTAGGTGGATGGACTTTTTCCACTTAAATTCCACGTCACAGGAACGTGGATTTTTTGTCGATTATTTTATCAACGATAAATCTACGTCGATTTGTCGTCGATTATAGGTCGGTTTCAATCGACGTAAAGTCAACGTGGATATGAGGTGGTGTGTAGGTTTCCATACAGAGAACGCAGAATCTACCTCGAAATATCATCGATATCGCCACTCGCCTGATCGATCTTCGAACAACGTAGGAATTACGTCGACAGAGCATTGGTTGAATGTCGCGTCAAAATCTAGGTGGATTTTTGGTCGAAAATGCACCTCATATATTCCACGATAAATCTACCTCGTTTCTATACTGCCGTGGCAGTCCCTGTGTGATACCTTTACTTTCGAGGTGGATGTTGCGACTCTTACGTAGATTGGATGGATACAGTCCATCTACCCTAAATCCGCGTCGCGATAACGTAGATTTGAGGTGGATTTCGGTATCCTCTGAAACTCCACGTAGAATTTTCGTCGATCAGTAAAAGTTTTGAATCCACGCTAAACCGACGTGAACACTACATATATACCGTTCTGAATTTAGATCACTGCAAAATCTACGTGGATACTATGTGAAGTAGCCAACATTGGCCCATCTACGTAACAGCAACGTCGTTCCCGCGTAGCCGACTGGTCAGAGCAATAAGGCACTTAGTCCACGTCATATCGACATAGATTCGACGTATCACTCGCTGTCAATCTGTTCATAAGAGCGGCACCTCGCCCATCCGTAGCAAGGCAGGTGTGGTGGTCCTGGGGTAGCGTGCGCGCTCTCGGGATCACAGGATGTGGGTTCGAATCCCACCACTGGAAGGGTTCTAAAGACAGATTCGTCATAGTAACCGTGTCATATTTTTTTTTCACACCAAGTTCACAGGTACGTCGATGTTTAAGGGATTGTTGGTGGATTGTGCAACTCACCCTACCCGCATAGTATCTACGTGGAAAGAGCGTGGATAATGCAACTCGCCACATTAACGTCTGTCAACGTCCAATCGAGGAGGGTGACAGGAGGAACCGGCGCGGTTCGGCATCCACGTCCAATCCACGTGGTCTCGAGCTTCACTTTTCGCTCGACATCGAGTCGATTATCGACGTGGATTTCACGTGACTATTCACGTTGCATCCACGTTGCACCCACGTGGATGTTCCCATGGGGTTAGGACTTCTGAACATAATCTCTTGTTCCACCTCGCCGTATCTCTTTTTTGTTCACGCGTCTTAAAGGCTAATTCCGTTGTCACGAACTGACCTCCACATGTCACTTTTGAGCACAAGGCTTGTTTTAGAATCGAAAATTGGGAACTTATTTCTGAGAGTATTTTGTGCTACGCGCAGCCTTGTATCTCAAAAACTTATTGAGATATGAATTTTTTAAATTTCTGTCAGTTAACTGACAGAAATAAAACTCTACACCCGGCAGCCCTCTCCTGATTCGAACACTTTGACGAGTATATGGGAATGGGTGGTGTTGTACCTCGCTGAGGTACCAAGGTACACAACGTCGCAACCGGAAGGCTCTTTCACGGATAGTTTAGGAGTAATGATTCCAAACGCGCCGGCACGCGACTGACATATAAACGTCACCTACAGACTCTCGTGATTTAAACGTCATATTGGTTGGGTTCCCGGTTCACATTAGTATTGGGCTATTGATACCACGCTAGAACCTGTACGAGGTTCCCTAATATATTGTTTCACTAATTTTATCGATCAAGGTTAATACACAAATTAAGTATACGTAAATTTGCTATTGCTTCTCTACTTTTCGAAAAATTAAAAAAATCGTGATCTTCGTGTATGGCCACATTTAGGCACTCATAATTATTTTGTGATGTTGACAGATGTAGATTTTAGAGCTGCACGAAGGTTTTTGTTTTTCCTAAATCTGAAATGTTAATAATGAATTCCGAGAGAATTTACGGTGTCTTCGACGGCCCTGCAAAGCACGCATCAAAATGTTGAACGGTTCTCCAGCGAGTGGCGAACAAATACTATAATTATTCGTAATAAATTTTAAGGCCCTAGAACCAAAATAACTTCTTGACTGAAAATCAATATACGTTAGTTGCGAACGCTAATATTTTTTCTCCGTGCTCGGCGCTACCTTCTTCGAAGGATGTCACACACTTCCACCGTTTTCTTTGTTTTTTTCTTTTTTTTTTCTAAAGCATATCACTTAAAATTAACACCTTCGAACACCCAGTTTTCCAGCATTTTTGGTCGCTTGAAATCAGGAGATTTTATTTGAAGCTGTTGTGTTACTTTGCAGCCTGTAGGTTTTTGTTCGGATACATCGCCTCTAATCGCCCAAGTAGCTCGCGTTAAGCGCTTCTGCAGTCCATCACTGGCGTACGAGGGAATGACGGTTCTTGTTCTTAATGTTCAAGGTTTCAAGGAGGAGCCCCAGCCGGAGGGCATCGTGGTGCAGAGCGGCTGCTCCCCACACAGCGCGCCCAGGGACTACGTTCACCTTCATGCCGAGCACAACCAGGATGCAGCGGAGGAAAGAGACCTGACGTCGACGGGAGGCGTGGCCTCGGGTCCGTACTGCCTGCGTGCTCGTCGTGGTCCTGGAGCCGACAGCCAGCAGGGAGCGTCAGAGGAGTCCGCGGGGGGAGAGACGGCGGAGGAGTCATCGGAAGGAGAGGGCAGTGGTCACCCCACAGAGACATCGGAGGAGTCCGCGGAGGGAGGGACATCGGATGAAGAGGGCAGCGGCAGCCAGCCTGCTCGCCGCGGGGCCGGTGGTCCTCGTGCCGCGAGTGAGTGTGAGGTGTGCCACAAGATGTTTGCTTCGCAGTGCTATTTGGAACGTCATCGGCGGGTTCACACCGGAGAGAAGCCGTACAAGTGTGATGTGTGTTTAAAAACTTTCAGTGACTCATCTAATTTGACGCAGCACAAGCGCATCCACACCGGAGAGAAGCCTTACAAGTGTGATGTGTGTAGAGAGGCTTTTAGTTCATCATCTGCTTTGGTAGTGCACAAGCGCATCCACACCGGAGAGAAGCCTTACAAGTGTGATGTATGTAGAGAAGCTTTTAGGTTATCATCTCGTTTGGTTGTGCACAAACGCATCCACACCGGAGAAAAGCCGTACAAGTGTGAGGTGTGTAGAAAGGCTTTCCGTAAATCGTCCGATTTAGTCACGCACAAGCGTGTTCATACCAGAGAGAAGCCGTACAAGTGTGATGTGTGTTTAAAAACTTTCAGTGACTCATCTAATTTGACGCAGCACAAGCGCATCCACACCGGAGAGAAGCCTTACAAGTGTGATGTGTGTAGAGAGGCTTTTAGGTTATCATCACATTTAGTAAAACACAAACGCATCCACACCGGAGGGAAGCTGTACAAGTGTGATGTGTGTAAAAAGGCTTTCAGTCTATCATATAATTTAGAAGTGCACAAACGCATCCACACCGGAGAGAAGCCGTACAAGTGTGATGTGTGTTTAAAAACTTTCAGTGACTCATCTAATTTGAAGCAGCACAAGCGCATCCACACCAGAGAGAAGCCGTACAAGTGTGATGTGTGTAAAGAGGCTTTCCGTCAATCATCACATTTAGTCAGGCACAAACGCATCCACACCGGATAGAAGCCGTGCAGGTGTGATGTGCGTGATGAGTCTTTCAGGTCATTAACGGAACTCTTAAGGCACAAGCCTACTCACAGTGGAAAGTAGCCGACTCTATGTGGTGCAGGGACAGTGATTCGCGAACCGCATTCACTATAAATATTGGTAATGCAAGTGCGAAATGTGGATCGGGGCTTTTGAGTGTTCTTTTTACAGGTTGCCTTATCCGCGCTGAGGGCGCAGTACTGAGAGGCCCGGGCGTTGTTCTTCGTGCCTAATTTTGTTGTTTCATATACCTCTGCAACTTATCGTGGTTAGGAATTCTCCATTTAGTCGTCTGTTTTTTATTTCCAGGGTTCTTTTCTGTAGATGAATCCCTATATGTTTCTGCGACTAATCAGTTTCGTCCTAAATGTTACATCTAACATGTTAATTGGTTTTTTTTTCATTTTATTTTACGGCTGCCCTGTCATTCATTTCCCTGTTGTTTATTCGCGAATGATGCAAAGGGTATTAAGTATTTGTTGGTTTCTGAGACTGATTTGATCTCGTTAGTGTAACTTCACACGTGTGTTTTAATTGAAGTGCCTTTGTGTCTTAAAATCTGGCCTTACCGAATTTCAATTTTAAAACTGGTGAACTTCGATCTATTCACGTGTTGTCGTGAAACTATACTTCGTTCTGTTATGTGTGCTGTTAATTTTCTTAGTTTTGTTCATGGTTGTCTGCATTCGAGTCGCTTTCTGAGCGTGCCTTTGTTTCTGAAATGTATTTTTTTTTGTCAATAGTAATAAAAAAAATTAACGGCGCCAGTCCACTCCCACGTCCCCGTCGTTGGCGCTGGGCAACACTACTAGCATTGTGGTGGCTGAGAGGAGTGATTCCCTGCTTTTCCCTACCCATTCCTTATAATGTGCTGCTTTCTTTCCTTTTGAGTTGTGCTTCCTTTAACAGGGCTTACCATGCATGCCTCAGCTTGGTGTTGGTGTTTTCTTCACTCGTCCATGCAGTGTTCTTACAGTCACCTCTTTTCCGCAGGGTTTAAGAAGGAGCCTTCGGAACCAGCAGGCCTTGTGGTCCAGAGCGTCTTCTCACTGCAGGACCTCCCTGCCGGAGGTCCGGCTGCACACGCCGAGGACAACGAGGAGCCCGCAGATTTGGGCGACGCAACTTTTGGGGCGGACAGCGTTGGCGCTTATCCCAAATCTACGTGTTCGCGTCGTGGTTCCAGTGGAGACAGCCTCCAGGACCCCCAAGTTCTATCAGGTAACAGGATGACAATCCCCGAGACCTCTGGTACACTGATCCAGAGGGCAGACATAGATTTAGTGAAAAAGAGATTATTCCTGAGAAATGTTCTCAGTTCATGTGATCAATTTTAAATCTCGTGCTCTTCAATAATAGTGAGATATAAAGGTTTAATAAAGGATGATGGTCGACTTGATTCTGAAATATGGAAAATTAGGACTTCTGAACATAATCCCTTGTTCCACCTCGCCGTATCTCTTTTTTGTTCACGCGTCTTAAAGGCTAATTCCGTTGTCACGAACTGACCTCCACATGTCACTTTTGAGCACAAGGCTTGTTTTAGAATCGAAAATTGGGAACTTATTTCTGAGAGTATTTTGTGCTACGCGCAGCCTTGTATCTCAAAAACTTATTGAGATATGAATTTTTTAAATTTCTGTCAGTTAACTGACAGAAATAAAACTCTACACCCGGCAGCCCTCTCCCGATTCGAACACTTTGACGAGTATATGGGAATGGGTGGTGTTGTACCTCGCTGAGGTACCAAGGTACACAACGTCGCAACCGGAAGGCTCTTTCACGGATAGTTTAGGAGTAATGATTCCAAACGCGCCGGCACGCGACTGACATATAAACGTCACCTACAGACTCTCGTGATTTAAACGTCATATTGGTTGGGTTCCCGGTTCACATTAGTATTGGGCTATTGATACCACGCTAGAACCTGTACGAGGTTCCCTAATATATTGTTTCACTAATTTTATCGATCAAGGTTAATACACAAATTAAGTATACGTAAATTTGCTATTGCTTCTCTACTTTTCGAAAAATTAAAAAAATCGTGATCTTCGTGTATGGCCACATTTAGGCACTCATAATTATTTTGTGATGTTGACAGATGTAGATTTTAGAGCTGCACGAAGGTTTTTGTTTTTCCTAAATCTGAAATGTTAATAATGAATTCCGAGAGAATTTACGGTGTCTTCGACGGCCCTGCAAAGCACGCATCAAAATGTTGAACGGTTCTCCAGCGAGTGGCGAACAAATACTATAATTATTCGTAATAAATTTTAAGGCCCTAGAACCAAAATAACTTCTTGACTGAAAATCAATATACGTTAGTTGCGAACGCTAATATTTTTCTCCGTGCTCGGCGCTACCTTCTTCGAAGGATGTCACACACTTCCACCGTTTTCTTTGTTTTTTTCTTTTTTTTTTCTAAAGCATATCACTTAAAATTAACACCTTCGAACACCCAGTTTTCCAGCATTTTTTGTCGCTTGAAATCAGGAGATTTTATTTGAAGCTGTTGTGTTACTTTGCAGCCTGTAGGTTTTTGTTCGGATACATCGCCTCTAATCGCCCAAGTAGCTCGCGTTAAGCGATTCTGCAGTCCATCTCTGGCGTACGAGGGAATGACGGTTCTTGTTCTTAATGTTCAAGGTTTCAAGGAGGAGCCCCAGCCGGAGGGCATCGTGGTGCAGAGCGGCTGCTCCCCACACAGCGCGCCCAGGGACTACGTTCACCTTCATGCCGAGCACAACCAGGATGCAGCGGAGGAAAGAGACCTGACGTCGACGGGAGGCGTGGCCTCGGGTCCGTACTGCCTGCATGCTCGTCGTGGTCCTGGAGCCGACAGCCAGCAGGGAGCGTCAGAGGAGTCCGCGGGGGAGAGACGGCGGAGGAGTCATCGGAAGGAGAGGGCAGTGGTCACCCCACAGAGACATCGGAGGAGTCCGCGGAGGGAGGGACATCGGATGAAGAGGGCAGCGGCAGCCAGCCTGCTCGCCGCGGGGCCGGTGGTCCTCGTGCCGCGAGTGAGTGTGAGGTGTGCCACAAGATGTTTGCTTCGCAGTGCTATTTGGAACGTCATCGGCGGGTTCACACCGGAGAGAAGCCGTACAAGTGTGATGTGTGTTTAAAAACTTTCAGTGACTCATCTAATTTGACGCAGCACAAGCGCATCCACACCGGAGAGAAGCCTTACAAGTGTGATGTGTGTAGAGAGGCTTTTAGTTCATCATCTGCTTTGGTAGTGCACAAGCGCATCCACACCGGAGAGAAGCCTTACAAGTGTGATGTATGTAGAGAAGCTTTTAGGTTATCATCTCGTTTGGTTGTGCACAAACGCATCCACACCGGAGAAAAGCCGTACAAGTGTGAGGTGTGTAGAAAGGCTTTCCGTAAATCGTCCGATTTAGTCACGCACAAGCGTGTTCATACCGGAGAGAAGCCGTACAAGTGTGATGTGTGTTTAAAAACTTTCAGTGACTCATCTAATTTGACGCAGCACAAGCGCATCCACACCGGAGAGAAGCCTTACAAGTGTGATGTGTGTAGAGAGGCTTTTAGGTTATCATCACATTTAGTAGAACACAAACGCATCCACACCGGAGGGAAGCCGTACAAGTGTGATGTGTGTAAAAAGGCTTTCAGTCTATCATATAATTTAGAAGTGCACAAACGCATCCACACCGGAGAGAAGCCGTACAAGTGTGATGTGTGTTTAAAAACTTTCAGTGACTCATCTAATTTGAAGCAGCACAAGCGCATCCACACCAGAGAGAAGCCGTACAAGTGTGATGTGTGTAAAGAGGCTTTCCGTCAATCATCACATTTAGTCAGGCACAAACGCATCCACACCGGATAGAAGCCGTGCAGGTGTGATGTGCGTGATGAGTCTTTCAGGTCATTAACGGAACTCTTAAGGCACAAGCCTACTCACAGTGGAAAGTAGCCGACTCTATGTGGTGCAGGGACAGTGATTCGCGAACCGCATTCACTATAAATATTGGTAATGCAAGTGCGAAATGTGGATCGGGGCTTTTGAGTGTTCTTTTTACAGGTTGCCTTATCCGCGCTGAGGGCGCAGTACTGAGAGGCCCGGGCGTTGTTCTTCGTGCCTAATTTTGTTGTTTCATATACCTCTGCAACTTATCGTGGTTAGGAATTCTCCATTTAGTCGTCTGTTTTTTATTTCCAGGGTTCTTTTCTGTAGATGAATCCCTATATGTTTCTGCGACTAATCAGTTTCGTCCTAAATGTTACATCTAACATGTTAATTGGTTTTTTTTTCATTTTATTTTACGGCTGCCCTGTCATTCATTTCCCTGTTGTTTATTCGCGAATGATGCAAAGGGTATTAAGTATTTGTTGGTTTCTGAGACTGATTTGATCTCGTTAGTGTAACTTCACACGTGTGTTTTAATTGAAGTGCCTTTGTGTCTTAAAATCTGGCCTTACCGAATTTCAATTTTAAAACTGGTGAACTTCGATCTATTCACGTGTTGTCGTGAAACTATACTTCGTTCTGTTATGTGTGCTGTTAATTTTCTTAGTTTTGTTCATGGTTGTCTGCATTCGAGTCGCTTTCTGAGCGTGCCTTTGTTTCTGAAATGTATTTTTTTTTGTCAATAGTAATAAAAAAAATTAACGGCGCCAGTCCACTCCCACGTCCCCGTCGTTGGCGCTGGGCAACACTACTAGCATTGTGGTGGCTGAGAGGAGTGATTCCCTGCTTTTCCCTACCCATTCCTTATAATGTGCTGCTTTCTTTCCTTTTGAGTTGTGCTTCCTTTAACAGGGCTTACCATGCATGCCTCAGCTTGGTGTTGGTGTTTTCTTCACTCGTCCATGCAGTGTTCTTACAGTCACCTCTTTTCCGCAGGGTTTAAGAAGGAGCCTTCGGAACCAGCAGGCCTTGTGGTCCAGAGCGTCTTCTCACTGCAGGACCTCCCTGCCGGAGGTCCGGCTGCACACGCCGAGGACAACGAGGAGCCCGCAGATTTGGGCGACGCAACTTTTGGGGCGGACAGCGTTGGCGCTTATCCCAAATCTACGTGTTCGCGTCGTGGTTCCAGTGGAGACAGCCTCCAGGACCCCCAAGTTCTATCAGGTAACAGGATGACAATCCCCGAGACCTCTGGTACACTGATCCAGAGGGCAGACATAGATTTAGTGAAAAAGAGATTATTCCTGAGAAATGTTCTGAGTTCATGTGATCAATTTTAAATCTCGTGCTCTTCAATAATAGTGAGATATAAAGGTTTAATAAAGGATGATGGTCGACTTGATTCTGAAATATGGAAAATTAGGACTTCTGAACATAATCCCTTGTTCCACCTCGCCGTATCTCTTTTTTGTTCACGCGTCTTAAAGGCTAATTCCGTTGTCACGAACTGACCTCCACATGTCACTTTTGAGCACAAGGCTTGTTTTAGAATCGAAAATTGGGAACTTATTTCTGAGAGTATTTTGTGCTACGCGCAGCCTTGTATCTCAAAAACTTACTGAGATTTGATTTTTTTAAATTTCTGTCAGTTAACTGACAGACATAAAACTCTACACCCGGCAGCCCTCTCCTGATTCGAACACTTTGACGAGTATATGGGATAGGGTGGTGTTGTACCTCGCTGAGGTACAAAGGTACACAACGTCGCAACCGGAAGGCTCTTTCACGGATAGTTTAGGAGTAATGATTCCAAACGCGCCGGCACGCGACTGACATATAAACGTCACCTACTGACTCTCGTGATTTAAACGTCATATTGGTTGGGTTTCCGGTTCACATTAGTATTGGGCTATTGATACCACGCTAGAACCTGTACGAGGTTCCCTAATATATTGTTTCACTAATTTTATCGATCAAGGTTAGTACACAATTCCAGTATACGTGAATTTGCTATTGCTCCTCTACTTTCCGAAAAATTAAAAAAAATCGTGATCTTCGTGTATGGCCACATTAAGGCACTCATTATAATTTTTTGATGTTGACAGATGTAGATTTTAGAGCTGCACGAAGGTTTTTGTTTTTCCTAAATCTGATGTTAATAATGAATCCCGAGAGAATTTACGGTGTCTTCGACGGCCCTGCAAAGCACGCATCAAAAAGTTGAACGGTTCTCCAGCGAGGGGCGAACAAATACTATAATTATTCGTAATAAATTTTAAGGCCCTAGAACCAAAATAACTTCTTGACTGAAAATCAATAGACGTTAGTTGCGAACGCTAATATTTTTGCTCCGTGCTCGGCGCTACCTTCTTCGAAGGATGTCACACACTTCCACCGTTTTCTTTGTTTTTTTTTCTTTTTTTTTTCTAAAGCATATCACTTGAAATTAACACCTTCGAACACCCAGTTTTCGAGCATTATTGGTCGCTTGAAATCAGGAGATTTTATTTGAAGCTGTTGTGTTACTTTGCAGCCTGTAGGTTTTTGTTCGGATACATTGCCTCTAATCGCCCAAGTAGCTCGCGTTAAGCGATTCTGCAGTCCATCACTGGCGTACGAGGGAATGACGGTTCTTGTTCTTAATGTTCAAGGTTTCAAGGAGGAGCCCCAGCCGGAGGGCATCGTGGTGCAGAGCGGCTGCTCCCCACACGGCGCGCCCAGGGACTACGTTCACCTTCATGCCGAGCACAACCAGGATACAGCGAGGGAAAGAGACCTGACGTCGACGGGAGGCGTAGCCCCGGGTCCGTACTGCCTGCGTGCTCGTCGTGGTCCTGGAGCCGACAGCCAGCAGGGAGCGTCAGAGGAGTCCGCGGGGGGAGAGACGGCGGAGGAGTCATCGGAAGGAGAGGGCAGTGGTCACCCCACAGAGACATCGGAGGAGTCCGCGGAGGGAGGGACATCGGATGAAGAGGGCAGCGGCAGCCAGCCTGCTCGCCGCGGGGCCGGTGGTCCTCGTGCCGCGAGTGAGTGTGAGGTGTGCCACAAGATGTTTGCTTCGCAGTGGTCCTTGGAACGTCATCAGCGGGTTCATACCGGAGAGAAGCCGTACAAGTGTGATATGTGTAAAAAGGTTTTTACTTCATCATCTAATTTGGTAGTGCACAAACGCATTCACACCGGAGAGAAGCCGTACAAGTGTGATGTGTGTAAAAAAAAGGCTTTCAGTCAATCATCTAATTTAGAAGTGCACAAACGCATCCACACCGGAGAGAAGCCGTACAAGTGTGATGTGTGTAGAGAGGCTTTTAGTGCATCATCTAATTTGGGTTTGCACAAGCGCATCCACACCGGAGAGAAGCCGTACAAGTGTGATGTGTGTATGAACACTTTCAGTGACTCATCTACTTTAGTAAAGCACAAGCGCATCCACACCGGAGAGAAGCCGTACAAGTGTGATGTGTGTGGAGCGGCTTTCAGTCAATCATCTACTTTAGTAAAGCACAAACGCATCCACACCGGAGAGAAGCCGTACAAGTGTGATGTGTGTAAAGCGGCTTTCAGTCAATCATCACATTTAGTCAAACACAAACGCATCCACACCGGTTAGAAGCCGTGCTAGTGTGATGTGTGTAATGAGTCTTTCAGGTCATCAACGCAACTCTTAAGGCACAAGCCTACTCACAGTAGAAAGTAGCCTACTCTATGTGGAGTAGGAACAGTGATTCGCGAACCGCATTCACTTTAAATAATGGTAATGCAAGTTCGAAATGTGGATCGGGGCTTTTAAATGTTCCTTTTACAGTTTGCCTTTTCCGCGCTGAGGGCGCACTACTGTGAGGCCCAGGGGTTATTCTTCGTACCTCATTTTGTTGTTTCACGTACCTCTGCAACTTATCGTGGTTAGGATTTCTCCATTTAGTCGTCTGTTTTTTATTTCCAGAGTTCTTTTCTATAGATGAATCCCTATGTGTTTCTGCGACTAATCAGTTTCTTCCTGAACGTTACATCTGACATGTATATTTCGTTTTTTTTCTCTTTTTTTTTTACGGCTGCCCTGTCATTCGTTTCCCTTTTGTTTTTTCGCGAATGATGTAAAAGGTATTCAGATTTTGTTGGTTACCCAGGACTGATTTGATCTTGATAGTGTTACATCACACGTGTGTTTTAATTAAAGTGCCTTTCTGTCCTCAAATCTGGCCGTACCGAATTTCAATTTTAAAACTGGTGAACTTTCATCTATTCACGAGTTGTTGTGAAACTATACTTCGTTCTGTTACGTGTGCTGTTAATTTTCTTAGTTTTGTTCATGGTTGTCTGCATTCGAGTCGCTGTCTGAGCGTGCCTTTGTTTCTGAGATGTATTTTATTTTTTGAGAATAATAATAATAAAATTAACGGCTCCTGTTCAGTCCTACGTCCCTGTCGTTGGCGCTGGGCAACATTACTAGCATTGTGGTGGCTGACAGGAGTGATTCCCTGCTTTTCCCTACCCATTCCTTATAATTTGCTTCTTTCTTTCCTGCTGAGTGCTGCCTCCTTTAACGGGGCTTAAGTACCATGCATGCCTCAGCTTGGCGGTGGTGTTTACTTCACATGTCCATGCAGTGCTCTTACAGTATCCTCTTTTCCGCAGGGTTTAAGAAGAAGCCTTCGGAACCAGCAGGCCTTGTGGTCCAGAGCGTCTTCTCACTGCAGGACCTCCCTGCCGGAGGTCCGGCTGCACACGCCGGGGGACAACGAGGAGCCCGCAGATTTAGGCGACGCAACTTTTGGGGAGGACAGCGTTGGCGCTCATCCCAAATCTACGTGTTCTCGTCGTGTTTCCAGTGGAGGCAGCCTCCAGGACCCCCAAGTTCTATCAGGTAACAGGATGCCAGTTACCGAGACCTCTAGTACACTGATCAGAGGGCAGATATGGGATTCGCTTTGCGTTTTGCTTTCCAAGACCAGAGAACAACACGAGGATAAATGGTAAATGTTCTCAACTAACTTTTCGGTTGACTTTTGCAGAAGCATTTAATTTGGTTGCGTCAATTGAGATGTCGTTGCCGGAAGTGCTTGTGGCACCAACAAAAAAGCTGCTTCAACAAAGAGCTTTGTTGCGGGCGCCAAACTTCTTCCGTTACATGCTCTCCTAACAGTACCCTATCGTAACTAACCATTGTGCCAAACTGCTGCGCCCGTGCTGTTCGGGGTCTGCCACGGACGACGAACACCTGCCACTGCCAGGCTTGGCATCGGTGGCTGTGGTCCTTTGTTGGGAAGCACCACCTCTCCCTGCACGGCTTCTAGACAAGCTTCAGGAGGAGGTAGGGGTGGGGACTGAACCTGGGTTTCTTTCTGTGGGTAGGGGAGGTGGTGGACGTGGACATCGCGCGTCCGGAAGGCGGCCACCGCCCACTCCGGAGGAAACCACTTTGGAGGCCACCGAACCAAGAATCCTGCGCGTCCTCGAGAGCTGCGAAAAAAAATTGTTTTTGACGTGAAAAGTTGTGTCTTTGAGTGCGTGAACCGAGTGTGACTGTATGTTGATGTTTGGCGAGAACTACGGCCCGTCACGGACGAAAAACCTAACCTGTGAGATTCCGTAACATGTGAATTTCCGTCACTTTTTTCGCGAAACGTCTATGTTTGCGGGTTTAACATGAAAATTCGCCTGTATTTTGTAACCCTTGGCTTTTTGCTGCTCCTATTCAACTACTCTCACCCCCCCCCCCTCCCGGTAACGCATGTACTTAACTCCACCTGGACTTCCCTCTCGCCCTATCGAGCGGCGGAAAGGAAGTGCTTAGTATTTCCACTAATGCAAATGTGATCTTGGTTCTACTGATCGTTGCATTTACTGATACAAGTTCGCGCACTTTACGATCAGTAATCTATTCATCGTATTTAAGAACGACCAGGAACGTTCTGATCGTATTCATAAAGAATAAAGAATTTATGTGCGCTTCTGCTTACTGATCGTATTTTCTTGATTGTAGTATTCTGATAATCTTTATTTGTCCTATGACTGAGGACTGTGGAGACGTGCCAAGTAGCACCCCTGGGGGTCTAAATCGAGTACGATCCAATTCCGAGGTCGGTTTGGCGTTTTGACCTCTCGTTCGCGAGATGCCAGAGAAATAATCTCGGATTTTAAGGAAATTAAAATGGCCCTAGTAAATACTTGTGTTGGTGCCATATACCAAATCTTATAAAGCAAATGTTTCCCAAAACTAAACTAGAAATGGCTGCCTGAAATCCTGATCGTTTTTAAGTCTGATCGTATGTTTTGATCGTTTACTGATAGTGTTTTTTTGATTGTATTTTAGAAAGAAGTTCAGGAACGTAAACGATCGGAGGAGTCCTGATCATTTTAGGAACGGCAAGGAAAATCGTGATAAATTTTGTGTACGATCAGGAAATTCCTGATCGTTTCTGTGTACGATCAAGACATTCCTGATCGCGTTTGTATACTTTTAGGAAATAACTGATAGTTTCTGTAATTTACTATCTGAATCACCAAAATACGATCAAGAAACTATGATCACATTTACACCAGTGACCGAGAAATAGACATTTTATTAACTGTTAACAATCGCAAGGAACTGACCAGTAGTCACTCATTAAGAGCCAACATAATTAAGAAGTTTTAAAGAAATGAAGACCCGGGGGGGGGGGGTTCTGTCATAAGTCAATATTTTAACAATAGGAAGTCTTCATAAGTAGAAAAGGGCCGCTTTCGCCGGTGTTTGTGAAATTTCGCCATTGTTGTGAATTCCGTCACGCACCAAAACCAGAAATTTTGACTACAAGCTAAACTACACGTCATGTAGCTCTGCGACGCACCTATGTTGTCAGCATGTACCTAAGGGACAGATGGACACCAAAATCGGCTTGAAATTGCAGTTTTAATTTTCGAGAAAAAAATATTTTAAAATGACCGGTTGTGTGAAGAATCGCCCTGGGTCCCCCGGGACCGCCGCCGCCGCCGCACTTGGCATGGTGGCCTCGGCCGTCACGGGCGTGCTGCGAGGACACCGCCGACGCTGGGGTCGCCCGCTCCTGGAGTCCGGAGGTCAAGGAGGCCTCGATGAGGAGCTCTTGTCCACCACAAGGCCGTGGAGTGACACAGCAAGACTGTGCAAGTGCTGCGATACAAAGTGTTGTGCTGTCTTTTGAGATATGACTCATTTAAATTTACAATCTTTTAATAGACGATTCCGCTGCGTCTGCTGATGTCGCCGTCAGCGCTAAAGAATGAAAGGAATTAAGATTGTTTAGAGTGCGACGCTTGGCGACGTACGCCCCTTGGATTCTTCCATTTTGTCTGGAATCTGAAAAAGAGTTTCGGTGAGTCTCACTAAATATATTCCTGGGGTATTGTTTTTGCCTTTATTGGCTGAGCAATAGCGAAGCCCTTACCCCACTGGCCCAAATATGTTTTGTGTGTTTACGCGCGCGTGTGTGTCCGCACGATTTCTTGAGAACGGTTCATCGTAGAGGGCTCAAATTTGGACCACATTCTTCTTTCATCATACCGAAGCCAACCTCACCTCTGGAGCACCGTAGACAAAATAGTTTCCAATTTAATCTTTACATCCAGTCTAAGATTTTATAAAATAAACAAGGTAGGCGTACGCCAGACCGCGTCGTGGCGTAACAGGCTTCGCTTACCGAGAACCACTACTGTTCCGCCCATCCACGCCTGGCGTACACCTACCTTGGCCTGCCGGTGGCTGTCACCACACGAGTGGGATCCTGCGGGGCTTATCAGTCTGTACGGCGCACTGCGGGCGCCGCTTCTAGCCTTACCGCTGGACGTGTACCTACTTCCACCGTATTGTGGACTTCTCTGCCGTATGCGATTGTGCTTAAATCTAACTTAATCTACCCTACTCTAACCTAACCTACACTAGCCTATTCTTACCTAACCTACCCTAACCTACCCATTGTGGACTTCTCTACCGTATTCAATGCTGCTCAAACCCGACGGGTTGATAGCTCCGGTAATCGCGTGTACACCCCCTCGGTAATCATGCCGTAATCAGTGGTAATCGCCCGTAATCGATGGAATCACCCGTAATCGGCAGTGATTACCCGTAATCTATGGTAGTCAACCGTAATCGATGGTAATCACCCGTAATCAATCGGTTATTAACTGTTATCAATCGGTAATCGCTGCGAACCGGGTGGTAGTCGGCTGAGCTTAGCCTGTCGGGGGCGGCGGAGCGAGGGGAGGGGGGAAGACGGCTCGAGCTGTCTCGCTCGAGCTTGCATGCACTGGCTTGCACACAGCGACCAGCAACTCGGTCACGTTGTTGTTGCGTTTCCCTCTCCCACCTCACCCCTGCCCCTTGCCCTTGGCCGCGCGGAAGACTGGGGCTGGGTGGCTGGGCCAGCCAGAGGGCCGCTTTCCCGCCGCCGCTCGCCGCCGACATGCCCAGCCCAGACCGACGCATAATCGCTGCTAAATTTAAAACCAAATAATACCACACCAGGGGAAGTAGAATTTTACAAACACTGAAGCAGAAGACGACTCCATTTTTGCTCAAGAGAGCAGTGTAGGCATCACAAATGGTTAGAAATGATATCCACCACTCGTCCCATAGTTTGGATCGATGGCATCTGTAGCCTTCAGAGAGATCTGGCTTTCACCTGACCTGTCAAAATACAATCGATATTAAGTCAGATCACATGAAGTAAGTTCAAGGCCAAGATTTGCGTTTCACCTAGCAGCGCTTTCGTGTGCTTTAGATTGTAGATATGCTGGCGCGAAAATTACGTGGTTTCAAATGTGATCGCTAAATTTTTACATCAGAACCCTCAGAACAGAGCAAGTGGGATGGGAACGGAAAGTTATTCCTAAATCGTACCGAATGCTTGGGTAATCGGGCGGTAATCGGTCGTAATCAGGTGGTAATCGGTCGTAATCAGGCGGTAATCGATCGTAATCTGATGGTAATCGTCGGGAATCAACGGTAATCACCGATAATCAATGATAATCGTCAGTAAACACCGGTAGTCGCCGTAATCATCGGTAATCCATACCCCATGGTAATCGTGTGTGCACTCAAACTGGGAGTGATCAACCCCTCGCTCTAACCTAACCTACCCTAGCCTAACCAGTTTCCGTCCAAGGAGGCCCTGCTTTGACCACTGGCACCTGCAGCATCCCCTGGAGTCTTCTTCGGCATTGTAATAGAGGTTTCCAGTGAGACTTGGAAACGGAAGTTGAAGAACAAAAACACTTCCAGTCCGAAAACTCTTCAGGAGGGCTGGTATGAGAAACTTCAACGTCATTTTGAGTGGGGGTGGGAGTTTCCTTTTGAAAGTGTTTTTGTTATTCATCTTCCGTTACTAAGTCTCATTGGAAACCCCTATTGAGGTCCTGAGTGTATTTTAAGCGGGGTCTCATTTAGAACGTCCAGCAACCCTCTCTCGCCCCCCCCCCCCCCCCAAAAAAAAAAAAAACCGTGTCAAAACCGACCTGAGGTGCTGCTGCAGGAGCCGTTTGGCTAAACAGGGCCTTCTTGGGCAGGAACTGGAACCAGAGGGCAAACTTCTAAATCGTGCAGAATTTCAAACTTGAACATAGCGACCGACCCCTTGTAAAATCTCCCCAAGACCCCTTTCTATGTGCCGAATTCGACCCCAGGTGCTGCTGCAGGTGCCAGTGGCGCGCCGGAGACTCACGGTCTCCCAGGCACTTTGCGGACTATTACCACTCACTCCCCTAGCAGAGAAGCAAAAATGTCACTAGCGCAGGGGAGATTCGAACCGGGATCCATCAGCTCGCACTAACTATTCACTACCACTACGTAGCAATGTGGTCGAAGCAGAAGCGAAGATCTGGCTGCCGAGATCTTTGGCTTGGCTGCTACGCACTGCCACTACCTAACCCAGTCCCCGGCTCTGGCTGGGCGCTGAACCCGGGCTCTTCGGTAGCAGCCTGCCGGGGGGACCCGGCCAGCTTGACCTGCTGGCAGCGTTTGCGGGGGCTCCGGTCTTCCGCTTAAAGGCTCCAAGGAGGCCCGAAAGCCGACGTATTTCTTACCATTAGTATCGTTAATCTAAGCCCGTACCGTGTTTCTGTTCGCGGCGCCGTGAGGGGCCGTTCACCAATGACGTCACGATTTGGAGGGGGGGGGGGATGGGGTGTACCGAAGCGTGACTGAGTGTGATAGAAGGGGGCGGGGCCGTGAGACGTCACGTTTCCCTACTGGGTATTTGAACATGTCGCGCGCGCGACAATTTGACAGAAAAGCATCTATCCAACACTCCCGTGACCTCTTGCATTAAGTTAACAATCTTTATACAAAATCCATCTTTTCTTTACATCCCAGTTATCTGCGAAATTAGCAGAGGAACAACAAAGGCTTACGGGTAGAACTGATTTCGCACAATCCGGAGTTCAGAAACGTGTCAGGACGGGCCGAAAACAGTAGTCGTAATACTAAATTTTCTCCCAAACTTGCAATATAGTACCTAGTAATCAAAATATGTTCAATATGGGGGCAGTGTCGTATTATTTTATTCATTTGTTTTTTAGGCACGGAGTGACCTTATAGTTTCACTGAAGATTGGACTTTTTTTTTTATAATTTCATATGGAGCCCCTTACGCCAAAACCGAAAGCCTCTGTGACAAGTTTTTCAGACCTTCCTGACTTCCGCATAGTACCCATACACAGGCGTCGGACGTTATTTTACACTCCAGAAATGCAGCAGACAGTCTCAAAACCGAGTTTAAATTCAGCTTTCTCACTCCATCCAATAGCGAAAGAAAAATACAGAACTAGCGTGCCCGGCTCGTCAACTGGCTGCGTTAGTATCAGCCATCCTTCTCCTGCCACGCCAAAAATCGGACCTCCCCCTTTCTTGTGAAACAGCCCTTATTGTTGATGTGCCGAGCCGAGTCGAGCCCTGGTTAAACGGGAGGCAACTCAAGAGTCGCGACCGCTTCGGACCCTAGAGTATGCAACGAGAGGCACAACCCTCAGAGCGAAACATTGTCGATCTGCCGACCGGTCAGTGCCAGTGAGAACTAGGGGGCAGCGGGCCGCGCCGCGACCAGCCAACCTATCGACAATGAAGTCTCGCCTCAATTCCCCTCACATTTCCCGTTTTACATAATGTGTTTCAGTCGCTGTACACTATGACATTTCCCGTATGACGCGGTGTCTTCCCGTCTGTCTCACCTGCATTTCGAAGTAAAAATTGTTTTAAGAAAAAACAAAAAAACAAAAACTTCGAAACTCCATATCACCTAAGTTTCCTCCGTTATTGAAAATTAAGAGCTAACCAAAACAAATTCCGAACAACTAATATAAAGAAATATAAAAATTGAATCCAAATTCATTTTTGTGACACTTCGGGCCTTCCAGTATTTCACGAAGTGTAATAGTATTTTTTTTTTTTTTTGGGGGGGGGGGGGGGGGAGCCTAACGAGGGATAGGTGATGTTCGCTGTTCGCCCCACATGGCCTTACTGAGCCCAATAACTGCCGCCGGGAGACCAAGGTAAGGGTGCGTCGGGCGCGGAGCGGCGGAACAGTGCTTAGTCATGAGCGAAGCCTGTTACGCCCCGACGAGGTCTACCAAGCTCCTGCCTTGTTATTAAAGGCAGTGTCCTTTTATTGTTTTTCCTGCGTTCTTCATTTTAAAATAATTCCTACGTACAGATGAATCCTTTCATGTTTCTGCGACCAATCAGTTGCGTCCTGAGTCTTACATCTGTAGTCTGACACGTTTCTTTAGAAACGGCAGGAGCCGGGCTTATAGACTTATGCCGGATGTTCGTTAGTTCGGTCGTGTGTACGCCGACTTATCGTTCACAGAAAAACTTCAAATTTAGAGGATAAACTCCTTTCCAAACGTAGAATCACGCACGGTGGCAACAATTTTCGATTTGTATCGCATTTTTGATAAAATTGTCTGTTCTTGCTTTTTAAGGTTAGGGTTGGCCGCCGCGCGCACACAATTACCATATCGCGGCGCGCACAGGGACGGGCTCAGGTAAACGATTTTAATCGTAACAAATACATCTGCTATCGGGCACCTCTAGGGAGACTTGAGGCGGGGCCGAAGGCCCCCGCAAACGCCGCCGGTAGGCCAAGCTGGCCAAGTCCCCCTGTCGAACGGAGGTGCCGGTTGAGCGCAGCGCAACTGGCACCGAGGTTGACGGAAGGGACGGGCCAGCTTGTTCCTTTTTAGCCCGTCCCGACACGCAGGATAAACTCCTTTTGTAACGTAGAATCACGCACGATGGCAACAATTTTCGATTTATATCGCATTTTTGATAAATTAAAATATATCTGTTTTTGTATTTTGAGGTTAGGGTTAGCGGTCGCGGGAACACCATTAACCATCGCGGCGCGCACAGGGCCGGGCCCACGTTAACGATTTCAATCGTATCAAATACGTCTGCTATCAGGGACTTCTAGGGAGGCCTGAGGCGCAAACGCCGCCGGCAGGCCAAGCTGGCCGAGTCCCACTGAACGGGCCAGTTTGTTCTAAATCCATTTAGTCATGTTAAGTAGTGTCTGCATCCGAGTCACTGTCTGTATCTGCTGCTTAGTGATATCACTGCATGTGAATGCAGTTAACGGCGCCAGTCCACTCCCACGTCCCCGTCGTTGGCGCTGGGCAACACTACTAGCATTGTGGTGGCTGAGAGGAGTGATTCCTTGCTTTTCCCTACCCATTCCTTATAATGTGCTGCTCTCTTTCCTTCTGAGTTGTGCTTCCTTTAACGGGGCTTAAGTACCATGCATGCCTCAGCTTGGTGGTGGTGTTTTCTTCACTCGTCCATGCAGTGTTCTTACAGTCACCTCTTTTCCGCAGGGTTTAAGAAGGAGCCTTCGGAACCAGCAGGCCTTGTGGTCCAGAGCGTCTTCTCACTGCAGGACCTCCCTGCCGGAGGTCCGGCTGCACACGCCGAGGACAACGAGGAGCCCGTAGATTTGGGCGACGCAACTTTTGGGGCGGACAGCGTTGGCGCTCATCCCAAATCTACGTGTTCTCGTCGTGGTTCCAGTGGAGACAGCCTCCAGGACCCCCAAGTTCTATCAGGTAACAGGATGACAATCCCCGAGACCTCTGGTACACTGATCCAGAGGGCAGACATAGATTTAGTGAAAAAGAGATTATTCCTGAGAAATGTTCTCAGTTCATGTGATCAATTTTAAATCTCGTGCTCTTCAATAATAGTGAGATAAAAAGGTTTAATAAAGGATGATGGTTGACTTGATTCTGAAACATAATCCCTTGTTCCACCTCGCCGTATCTCTTTTTTGTTCACGCGTCTTAAAGGCTAATTCCGTTGTCACGAACTGACCTCCACATGTCACTTTTGAGCACAAGGCTTTTTTTAGAATCGAAAATGGGGAACTTATTTCTGAGAGTATTTTGTGCTACGCGCAGCCCTGTATCTCAAAAACTTATTGAGATATGAATTTTTTATATTTCTGTCAGTTAACTGACAGAAATAAAACTCTACACCGGGCAGCCCTCTCCCGATTCGAACACTTTGACGAGTATATGGGATAGGGTGGTGTTGTACCTCGCTGAGGTACCAAGGTACACAACGTCGCAACCGGAAGGCTCTACACTGATAGTTTAGGAGTAATGATTCCAAACGCGCCGGCACGCGACTGACATATAAACGTCACCTACTGACTCTCGTGATTTAAACGTCATATTGGTTGGGTTCCCGGTTCACATTAGTATTGGGCTATTGATACCACGCTAGAACCTGTACGAGGTTCCCTAATATATTGTTTCACTAATTTTATCGATCAAGGTTAATACACAAATTAAGTATACGTGAATTTGCTATTGCTCCTCTACTTTTCGAAAAATTCAAAATATCGTGATCTTCGTGTATGGCCACATTTAGGCACTCATAATTATTTTGTGATGTTGACAGATGTAGATTTTAGAGCTGCACGAAGGTTTTTGTTTTTCCTAAATCTGAAATGTTAATAATGAATTCCGAGAGAATTTACGGTGTCTTCGACGGCCCTGCAAAGCACGCATCAAAATGTTGAACGGTTCTCCAGCGAGTGGCGAACAAATACTATAATTATTCGTAATAAATTTTAAGGCCCTAGAACCAAAATAACTTCTTGACTGAAAATCAATATACGTTAGTTGCGAACGCTAATATTTTTGCTCCGTGCTCGGCGCTACCTTCTTCGAAGGATGTCACACACTTCCACCGTTTTCTTTGTTTTTTTCTTTTTTTTTTCTAAAGCATATCACTTAAAATTAACACCTTCGAACACCCAGTTTTCCAGGATTTTTTGTCGCTTGAAATCAGGAGATTTTATTTGAAGCTGTTGTGTTACTTTGCAGCCTGTAGGTTTTTGTTCGGATACATCGCCTCTAATCGCCCAAGTAGCTCGCGTTAAGCGCTTCTGCAGTCCATCTCTGGCGTACGAGGGAATGACGGTTCTTGTTCTTAATGTTCAAGGTTTCAAGGAGGAGCCCCAGCCGGAGGGCATCGTGGTGCAGAGCGGCTGCTCCCCACACGGCGCGCCCAGGGACTACGTTCACCTTCATGCCGAGCACAACCAGGATGCAGCGAAGGAAAGAGACCTGACGTCGACGGGAGGCGTGGCCTCAGGTCCGTACTGCCTGCATGCTCGTCGTGGTCCTGGAGCCGACAGCCAGCAGGGAGCGTCAGAGGAGTCCGCGGGGGGAGAGACGGCGGAGGAGTCATCGGAAGGAGAGGGCAGTGGTCACCCCACAGAGACATCGGAGGAGACCGCGGAGGGAGGGACATCGGATGAAGAGGGCAGCGGCAGCCAGCCTGCTCGCCGCGGGGCCGGTGGTCCTCGTGCCGCGAGTGAGTGTGAGGTGTGCCACAAGATGTTTGCTTCGCAGTACCATTTGAAACGTCATCAGCGGGTTCACACCGGAGAGAAGCCGTACAAGTGTGATGTCTGTAAAGAGGCTTTTAGTTCATCATCTAATTTAGTAGTGCACAAACGCATCCACACCGGAGAGAAGCCGTACAAGTGTGATGTGTGTAAGAAGGCTTTCAGTCTATTATCTACTTTAGTAGTGCACAAACGCATCCACACCGGAGAAAAGCCGTACAAGTGTGAGGTGTGTAGAAAGGCTTTCCGTAAATCGTCCGATTTAGTCACGCACAAGCGTGTTCATACCAGAGAGAAGCCGTACAAGTGTGATGTGTGTAAAAAGGCTTTCAGTCTATCATGTAATTTAGAAGTGCACAAACGCATCCACACCGGAGAGAAGCCGTACAAGTGTGATGTGTGTTTAAAAACTTTCAGTAAATCATTTAATTTGACGCAGCACAAGCGCATCCACACCGGAGAGAAGCCGTACAAGTGTAATGTGTGTAAAGAGGCTTTCCGTCAATCATCACATTTAGTCAAGCACAAACGCATCCACACCGGATAGAAGCCGTGCAGGTGTGATGTGCGTGATGAGTCTTTCAGTTCATTAACGCAACTCTTAAGGCACAAGCCTACTCACAGTAGAAAGTAGCCGACTCTATGTGGTGCAGGGACAGTGATTCGCGAACCGCATTCACTATAAATATTGGTAATGCAAGTGCGAAATGTGAATCGGGGCTTTTGAGTGTTCTTTTTACAGGTTGCCTTATCCGCGCTGAGGGCGCAGTACTGAGAGGCCCGGGCGTTGTTCTTCGTGCCTAATTTTGTTGTTTCATATACCTCTGCAACTTTTCGTGGTTAGGATTTCTACATTTGGTCGTCTGTTATTTATTTCCAGGGTTCTTTTCTGTGGATGAATCCCTATATGTTTCTGCGACTTATCAGTTTCGTCCTAAATGTTACATCTAACATGTTTATTTCGTTTTTTTTCCTCATTTTATTTTACGGCTGCCCTGTCATTCATTTCCCTGTTGTTTATTCGCGAATGATGCAAAGGGTATTAAGATTTTGTTGGTTTCTGGGACTGATTTGATCTTGTTAGTGTAACTTCACACGTGTGTTTTAATTGAAGTGCCTTTGTGTCTTAAAATCTGGCCTTACCGAATTTCAATTTTAAAACTGGTGAACTTCGATCTATTCACGTGTTGTCGTGAAACTATACTTTGTTCTGTTATGTGTGCTGTTAATTTTCTTAGTTTTGTTCATGGTTGTCTGCATTCGAGTCGCTTTCTGAGCGTGCCTTTGTTTCTGAAATGTATTTTTTTTTTGTCAATAGTAATAAAAAAAATTAACGGCGCCAGTCCACTCCTACGTCCCCGTCGTTGGCGCTGGGCAACACTACTAGTATTGTGGTGGCTAAGAGGAGTGATTCCTTGCTTTTCCCTACCCATTCCTTATAATGTGCTGCTTTCTTTCCTTTTGAGTTGTGCTTCCTTTAACAGGGCTTACCATGCATGCCTCAGCTTGGTGTTGGTGTTTTCTTCACTCGTCCATGCAGTGTTCTTACAGTCACCTCTTTTCCGCAGGGTTTAAGAAGGAGCCTTCGGAACCAGCAGGCCTTGTGGTCCAGAGCGTCTTCTCACTGCAGGACCTCCCTGCCGGAGGTCCGGCTGCACACGCCGAGGACAAGGAGTTTGCAGATTTGGGCGACGCAACTTTTGGGGAGGACAGCGTTGGCGCTTATCCCAAATCTACGTGTTCTCGTCGTGTTTCCAGTGGAGACAGCCTCCGGGACCCCCAAGTTCTATCAGGTAACAGGATGCCAGTCACCGAGACCTCTTGTACACTGATCAGAGGGCAGATATGGGATTCGCTTTGCGTTTTGCTTTCCAAGACCAGAGAACAACTCGAGGATAAATGGTAAATGTTCTCAACTAACTTTTCGGTTGACTTTTTCAGAAGCGTTAAATTTGGTTGCGTCAATTGAGATGTCGTTGCCGGAAGTGTTTGTGGCACCAACAAAAAAGCTGCTTCAACAAAGAGCTATGTTGCGGGCGCCAAACTTCTTCCGTTACATGCTCTCGCAACAATACCCTATCGTAACTAACCATTGTGCCAAACTGCTGCGCCCGTGCTGTTCGGGGTCTGCCACGGACGACGAACACCTGCCACTGCCAGGCTTGGCATCGGCGGCTGGGGTCCGTTGTTGGGAAGCACCACCTCTCCCTGCACGGCTTCTAGACAAGCTTCAGGAGGAGGTAGGGGTGGGGACTGAACCTGGCTTTCTTTCTGTGGGTAGGGGAGGTGGTGGACGTGGACATCGCGCGTTCGGAAGGCGGCCACCGCCCACTCCGGAGGAAATCCACTTTGGAGGCCACCGAACCAAGAATCCTGCGCGTCTTCGAGGGCTGCGAAAGACACCGGCAAGATGACGGCGTCTTGACGTACATCAGGCCATCGGCCGTAACATGGTAAAAACATCGCCTAGGAATCCTAGGGGATTTTGTCAAAACCGAGACATCTTGACCCAAACCTAGGCAGTCCCTAGGAGTTGGGTGCAGATTCCTAGGGACTCCATTGGAACTGGTCACCTCGGTCTACGTTCCTAGGAAGTCCCTAGAAAATCGGCCCGATTCCTAGGGAATCCCTAGGAATCCATTTTCAAAGGTCCGGAGAAGAGCCGAAACGGAAATAAGAGAGGGGAACCGCAGCAGAGAGCATCTCCGACCGCGGCGTCGGCCACGAGCCAACGTCAAAAATTTGGAGGCTTAGCTCTCGCTGATGATACTTCACGACCATTTGATAGGGTCGCACAGCGCAGCGCAGCAACCGCGTGGCCTCCGGATCTACTTCCGAGGGCCGCGCGGTAGGCGTGCTGCGCGTTTGAAAGATTTGCCACATGTCACTTTTCAGCACATGGCTTATCTTAGAACCGAAAATGGTAAACTTATTTCTGAGAGTATTTTGTGATATGAATTTTTTAAATTGCTGTTAGTTACTGACAGACTGTCGTGGTTCCAGTGGAGACAGCCTCCAGGATCCCCAAGTTCCATCAGGTAACAGGATGCCAGTCACCGAGACCTCTGGTACACTGATTTAGGGGGAAGACATAAATGATGAGTCAGATTTTGTCTAACTTGTTTTGCTTTGTACTTTCCAAGACCAGAGAGCAACACGAGGATAAGTGATAAATGTTCGCAACTAATTTCCAGTCGACTTTGACACAAGCATTTAATTTGGTTTCGTCAATTGAGATGTCGTTGCCGGAAGTGTTTGTGGCACCAACAAAAAAGCTGCTTTAACAAAGAGCTATGTTGTGGGCGCCAAACTACTTCCCTTACATGCTCCTGCAACAATACCCTATCATAACTAACCATTGTGTCAAGCAGCTAGAAATACTGTAGAAATTTCATGTGCCAAAACCAAAATTACTTTTTGCCTGAAAATCAATTAGAACGTTAGATGCTAACAATAATATCTTTGCTCCGTGCGCTGCGCTAACTTCTTCAAATGACGAGTCACAAACTTGCATCGGTTACACTGGCTTTCTTTTTATCCTAAGCCCATCATTTTAAATAAACACCTTCCAACACCCATTGCTTCACATTTACACAGTATTTTCGATCGCTTGAAATCACGAGACTTTAGTTGGAGCTCTTCTGTCGCTTTGGTTTTCTTCTGGATACGTTGCTTCTACTCGCCCGCGTAGCTCGTGTAGCTGGTGTAGCTCGCGTGTGGCGGTTCCGCAGTCCATCAACAAGGCAATGACAGTTCTTGTTCTTTATGTCCAAGGTTTCAAGGAGGAGCCCCAGCCGGTGGGCATCGTGGTGCAGAGCGGCTGCTCCCCACACGGCGCGCCCAGGGACTACGTTCACCTTCATGCCGAGCACAACCAGGATGGAGCGGAGGAAAGAGACCTGACGTCGACGGGAGGCGTGGCCTCGGGTCCGTACTGCCTGCGTGCTCGTCGTGGTCCTGGAGCCGACAGCCAGCAGGGAGCGTCAGAGGAGTCCGCGGGGGGAGAGACGGCGGAGGAGTCATCGGAAGGAGAGGGCAGTGGTCACCCCACAGAGACATCGGAGGAGTCCGCGGAGGGAGGGACATCGGATGAAGAGGGCAGCGGCAGCCAGCCTGCTCGCCGCGGGGCCGGTGGTCCTCGTGCCGCGATTGAGTGTGAGGTGTGCCACAAGATGTTTGCTTCGCAGTGGTCCTTGGTACGTCATCAGCGGGTTCACACCGGAGAAAAGCCGTACAAGTGTGAGGTGTGTAAAAAGGTTTTTACTTCATTATATTATTTGGTAGTGCACAATCGCATCCACACCGGAGAGAAGCCGTACAAGTGTGAGGTGTGTAAAAAGGTTTTTACTTCATCATATTATTTGGTAGTGCACAAGCGCATCCACACCGGAGAGAAGCCTTACAAGTGTGATGTGTGTATGAAAACTTTTAGTGACTTATCTGGTATGAGGAAGCACAAGCGCATCCACACCGGAGAAAAGCCGTACAAGTGTGATGTGTGTAAAACGGCTTTCAGTCAATCATCCCATTTAGTTAAGCACAACCGCATCCACACTGGATAGAAGCCGTGTAGGTTTAATGTGCGTGATGAGCCTTTCAGGTCAGCAACGCAACTCATAAGGCACAAAATTACTCACAGTGGAGAGTAGCCGAATCAATGTGCTGTAGGAACAGTGATTCTCGAAACGCATTCTCTATAAATAATGGCAATACAAGTGCGAAATGTGGATCGGGCTTTTGAGTGTTCGTTTTACATTTTGCCTTATCCGCGCTGAGGGCGCAGTACTGAGAGGACCGGGGGTTGTTCCTCGCATCTCAGTTTGTTCTTTAACATTGCTCTGCAACTTTTTGTGGTTAGGATTTTAGCATTCTGTCGTCCGTTTTAAAACGTATATCAGCGCGCCAGGAGCACGCCGTGTTCGGTGGAGAACAGCCGCAGAGTTCCTGGGTGAAGGGAGGAATCGCCGGTAATACTATGAATCTTGTTCTGTAATGATCAGTTCTTGAATAGGAATGTGCTTACATAGTTAGCCCATCGTTCCCTTTTTTTTATTGTGTGAACAGATCTGTTTTTTATTTATTTTGTCTCTGTTGACATTTGATTTTCTCGTTTGTTTTGTTTATGCCACTCTTAAGGATACTTAGGTTACGGCAACCCTGTCATTCTTTTCCGTGTTGTTTATTCGCGAATGATGTAAAGGGTATTAAGGTTTAGTTTGGTTTCCTGAGACTGATTTGATCTTGTTAGTGTAACTTCACATGTTAGTGTAACTACATGTGTGTTAAACTTAATGCCCACGCCTTTGTAAAAACGATGATTTACTTTCGAGATCAAGGCTGGGAGGGTCTATTTCTTTTAAACCTAATGTCTAGTCAGGCCTGTGAATCATTTTTTCGGTTCTTGCGGTCACTGACCACGGTCGATAGCAACTACTGTCATTGAGTACATGACTAGTAGTGGAGTGGACAATTCAGTTTGTTATTCAAACTTTTAATAGATTGATGCTTACCATATGAGATTTGTAATGTAAGTTTTAGCATCTCATTCTGCCGTTTTAGTTCCTCTTTTGATGGGCTGGGATCAGGAAGGGAACTGCTACCAACTAGATTTTCTTCAGGAGGATTGCGAATATCAGAGATGAGTGCAGTGCGGGACTTCTTCATCTAAATAGAATCATTACATAAGGTACACAAAGTGAGACAAAAACGTAAAGGAAACACCATGCAGATAAATGAACTCACCGCTAGACTATTGGCCAGAACATCAGCCACTATGGAGTCCTGAGAATCATCATCATCATCCAATACCTTGTCATCTAAATCAGATTCTTTACGCATATCCGGCTGATAATCAGGATCTGCATCAGGCTTTGGTTTGTTGGCGGCTCTGGACAGTAAAATTTCATTAGCTCTCTTCTCAGCTTCTTTCTTATTGCGATCCAAAATTCTCTGCCTGTTCTTTTCATCCTGAAACCAGCACACGTTTGACATGAAATTTGAAGCAAACACCTCAAGAAGTACAGAAAATTCTAAACATTTGTATATCCTATCAGGAAAATCTTAACCATAAGAACAAATGATCGGTCAATGGAACATACTTAATTCACGAAAACATCCAGCATATACAACTTCCAACATGAGAACAAGATACCAAACAAACCAAAATTTCGAATCTGCTTTGAAAACTTAGACAATGTCTACATTAGGTATGCAATTGGAAGGAGTAGTGTACTCACCAATGTCATTTTAGGCCGTACTGCCTCCTTCCTGCCACTGTTTGTGGAGGTGTTCGTGCTGCTGGCGCTGGCCTCAGCCGTTTGACGCGTGCGTTTGGCAGGCAAGGGAGCAGGATCAGCAGTTGGCTTCACGGATATCTTCTTCTTCTGCTTTTTAAGAACAGTGAGAGCCTTGTTGACCTCTTCATGATCATCTGCAACATCCCAACAAGACAAAATAACCTGCTGTGGTCTAGCTTACAGCTCAAACTTGTGAACTGAACAGAATAAGTACGACGCAACTACTGCAACTCAAAACGTAGTTTGGACAATAAATAAAAACGATTTAGTTCGTTGAAGCGAGGGAGGTCAGAGCCCTATGACTTGCAGATCCATGATATATAGCCTGAATCGGCAACATAACCTTGCGGGTCAACGAATATTTTAATAAAAGGATAAAAGGGAATAGTTCTTATCTGCACACTCGTGAATTCAAAAACGAATGGGGAAAAAGGACGAAAAGACTAATAACACTTACGATGCTTCTTCAGCACTATTCCCTCGTACTCATGACCGTTGTACCAGTACTTGACGGTATCGCCTTCATTTGCAGGGGCCCCCGCGGCCATAATGTTTTTTTCGTGGACCTTACACCACCCATCTTTGGATTCGAAAAGAAACCAAGACATCATGGTCCAAAATTCCGATCCAAAATGCACGCCGAAGCTTCACACCTCCAACACGAACGAACTTGAACTTTCAAAGGCAACTGGTACCAAGAACAATAGAAGGCTACCAGGACTGCTCACTCGAACTCGAAAGCGCCTACCGCCGTAAGTCTCGCTATTCCGCGGGCTAGTCTACCTTCCAGGATAGCCGGCCGGTTCGCCGCCGCCGCTAGCCCGGGTCTTATGGGAGATGCGGCGCGCGGTGGCCTATCCGACCTCCCAGCTCGCAAACGGCTGACTTTTCGTCGGAGAGTGTGGGAAGGTCGATTGTAGTGCAAAGTCTTAGCTATCCAGTGATGTGTCTACCTAGCCGATCCGACAATTCTAGCGCGAACTAGAGCGCCGACTAGATGTACGTTCGGACGCTGAGCCGGCCGGCCGGCCGAGCGCATGCCAGCACTTACGCCCCTCTCGCTCCTTTCCTGTTCAATTTAGATGGGGGGTGTAAGCGAGCCGATTTTAGTACAAAGTTCAAGCTTTCAAGCGGTAGGTGTCTCTTGCCGATCCGACTATTCGAGAGTAAACTAGAGCCTCTAGAAGGTGAAAGTTAGGTCAGTCGTCAGACTTTCTTTACTTCTCGTTCGTTAACGGTTAATTTTAGATAGCGGGTGTAAGCGAGCCGATTGTAGTGCAAAGTCGTAGCTTTCGAGTGATGTGTCTACCATGCCGATCCGACAATTCTAGCGCGAACTAGAGCGCCGACTAGATGTAAGTTCGGACGCTGGGCCGGCTGGCCGAGCGCATGCCAGCACTTACGCCCCTCTCGCTCCTTTCCTGTTCATTTTAGATGGGGAGTGAAAGCGAGCCGATTTTAGTACAAAGTCTTAGCTTTCAAGCGGTAGGCGTCTCGTGCCTATCCAACTATTCTAGAGTACTAGAGCCTCTAGAAGGTAAAAGTTAAGTCAGTCGTCCGACTTTCTTCACTTCTCGTTCGTTAAGGGTTAATTTTAGATGATGGGTGTAAGCGATCGGATCGGCACGAGACGCCTACCGTTTGAAAGCTTAGACTTTGTTCTAAAATCGGCTCGCTTACACCCCCCGTCTAAATTGAACAGGAAAGGAGCGAGAGGGGCGTAAGTGCTGGCATGCGCTCGGCCGGCCGGCCCAGCGTCCGAACATACGTCTAGTCGGCGCTCTAGTTCGTGCTAGAATTGTCGGATCGGTATGGTAGACACGTCACTGGAAAGGTAAGACTTTTCACTACAATCGGCTCGCTTACCCACCATCTAAAATTAACCGTCAACTAATGAGAATTGAAGAAAGTCTGACGACTGACCTAACTTTCACCTTCTAGAGGCTCTAATTTACTCTAGAATAGTCGGATCGGCAAGAGACACCTACCGCTTGAAAGCTTGAACTTTGTACTAAAATCGGCTCGCTTACACCCCCCATCTAAATTGAACAGGAAAGGAGCGAGAGGGGCGTAAGTGCTGGCATGCGCTCGGCCGGCCGGCTCAGCGTCCGAACGTACATCTAGTCGGCGCTCTAGTTCGCGCTAGAATTGTCGGATCGGCTAGGTAGACACATCACTGGATAGCTAAGACTTTGCACTACAATCGACCTTCCCACACTCTCCGACGAAAAGTCAGCCGTTTGCGAGCTGGGAGGTCGGATAGGCCACCGCGCGCCGCATCTCCCATAAGACCCGGGCTAGCGGCGGCGGCGAACCGGCCGGCTATCCTGGAAGGTAGACTAGCCCGCGGAATAGCGAGACTCACGGAGGTAGGCGCTTTTGGAGCGCGCGAGGCGGGCAGTGAGCAGTCCTGGTAGCTTCTATGGTTCTTGCTGGTACACGAGATAGGCGCTCGCAGTGGACTCTCCCCTCCACCTCTACCTCACCAGCCCCCCAAGCCAGATCGGCTACCTCACCCCCCGCGAGGGGTATGTACAAAATATGAGTACAATCTTAACATAAGTATCAAAAGAAATTGACGCGTGTCGGGCCGAAATGTGAAAAAGTACGTAGCACATCCACAACGCAATGTGAGACGAAAATAACTAAGTGTAATTCTCTAAAATAGGGTTATGGGATGGACAAGACGTCTGCTTCTAGCCTCGCGCAGGGTGCGCGACAATTGACGTAGTCTCCACGCCAGCTCCAGCATTCAAAATCCCAGTGGCGCGAGGTAGACATACCCCTCGCGGGGGGGTGAGGCACTCGATGCGGCAGGGTGGGGAAGGTGGTGGGGAGAGTCCACTGCGAGCGCCTATTCCAGATAGCCGTTGACTGCGTCCTCTGTAGACCAGTGACGCGGTGCTGCCAACATACGAACTTCCTTCCACATGTTTTATTGTGCTTTCAACTTATAATATTGGCCTTAAAATAAAGAAAAAATAAAAGTGATCACAGAAAAATTAACAAGTTTTTGCATCTTACATTTTCTAAAAATTTCATGACCTCGTTTTTAAGTTTTGGGGGCCTTCCCCACCGTTGAAGATGTGTTTACAATCAACGAAACAAATGAAACTCTTTAGCCCAACGCAATTTGGCCCGAAGCTAGCCGCAACGAAAACACCCACTGCCGTGTCTCTGGTTTTGTCTTCCCAGGCGGACCCGGATGGTTGTTTCCAGTCGCCTGTTCAGTCGTTTTGCGATAAAAATCCTGCATTGTATATTTTGCTTCCGTGGTGCTCGTTAGTGCGGTTATGGGCTCCTCTTAAAATACACTAAAAACATGTCATCTCCTGCACGCAAACGGCGCCGTACCGCCGGGGTAAGACTTTAAAAAAATTGAAGTTTATTTCTTTTAAGTGTCCCTCATCACACTTTTCCTGGATTGCGGGGATTAAGGGAAGGTGGGGTCCCGTGTGACAGGGGGTCCCGTGTGACAGTGGCTATTTCACCTAAACGGTGCGTCTGCCAACGAAGTGAAGAGGACTCAAAGGAAGGTATCAAGAAAGGGCATTGAAGTCCACAAGGCGGTGACTCTACAACTTTTAACGGCTTGGTACGGCGTCAATAAAGATTTGACATCGAAAAACAAGGTAAAAGTAAATTGTCTCTTTTCCACGCTGCGTTCGCTTTTCGCCGTTCAAATATATTTTAACGATAGATTTCTTGCGAGGGGTTCTCTGATGTGTTGGCTGTAAAATCAGCTTGGAACCGCTACTCTACTACAACAGGCTAAGCTGTAGTGGCATCCCGCCTGAAAAACACCCCTTGGGACTCCGTGTGACACATGAAGGTAGTCCCTGGTGACACCTGTTTCTTTTAAAGATTTGCGTTTTCCTTTCACTATCTTACATTTTTGCAAGTCCTTGACGTAGGTAATAACGCTTACAAATGTTTTAGCGTTGTACAGAGGTTATAGATATGGCTGTCAAGCAGACGACAGCCATCTGAACCATAATAAACAAGACTTTCATAAAAACAGTTTTGTATTGGAATTGTATCTATTTTTGCTAAAGAAATTTTGACCAACTTTGATATGTTTCCCTGGAGTTATACCCATATGTAGAATGATTTCATGTGAGAAATAGCCACTGTCACACGGAGTACATGGACTGTCACAAGGTGGACAGGCCTGGGGTCATATGTGACAACTACACACTGTCACAAAAACCAGCATAACATCGCAGCCGATCAAGATAATTAAAACAACGTGACGGAAATCAGTCGCCAAGAGACCCCTTCGTCCATATGAGCAGTTCTTAAGGCATGAGAATGCGAAGTTTCAGGCTGGTGGCCATTTTCCAAAAACTGTCACAGGGGACCCCACCTTCCCTTAGTAGTTTTACAAATCATTGCAATCCATGTTTTCCTAAACCTATTCGTGGAAGAGGAACTTTCCAATCAGTTTAAATTCCACTGTTTGTTTTTAAAATGCCCTTTGTTCTGCAAACTTATTGTGGCATCCTTTGTTACAGGCGGAGAGTACGGACGGTAGTGCAGATGAAGATCTGAATAGATCAGCGAGGAGTAGCACAATTCTGTGTGGTCTTTTAAGTGATTGTGAGACAAGTCAACTTGATAGAGGTTTAGTTGAGGTTTGTCTGCTGTGCTTTTTCTTTCTATGAGGCTTAACTTTATTTCTGCTTTCAATATCTCAAGTTTTATGTTGATAATGGCCTGGTATTGCAGGCTTCCGAAGAAGATCCAAGTTTGGATCGAAATGAAAGTGGGAATGAAGATGCAGTAGAACATTTCAGAGTGGTTACAAATAATTTTGTAACATCAGCTTTGCTCGACCAGGACAACAGTTGTAGCAGCAATGGAAATGCAGATGAAGTTGAAGCCTCTTTCGATGGAGAAACAAGTATTTGGCTAGATAGTCACTTGAAGGTCAGTCTAATGCAACTTATTGTTACTATTTTATTCAAGTTTTGGATGAGCCGCAAATATTTTTTCTACCCAGAACTCAGTGAAGGATCAGTTGTCAAACCAGTCTCAATTCCTGCAAGAAGATGGTAATCAGCCTGGTGATGAAGAAATACCCTGCAACTCCAGCTTAACGGACTACCAGTCTGAGGTAAGATTTAATTCATATACGAGTTCTGCAACAAAAATAATTTTAAGTAAACTTTTTAACCAGTTTTTAATTTCCACTTGTAAATATGTTAAAAGGTTTCCCAGGAAGCATTGAATCCAATCAATGATCACTCTGAAAGTTACGAAGAGGATTCAGAATTAAGTGACAATTGTGAGGGAGCAACAGACAGTAGCCTGCCAGAAAAAAGCGACACGGGAAGAGAAAATATAAGTGGACTTGAGGACACGGACACCAAAGAAGTTGGTGATTTTATTCAGGTGCAGTTATATTTTTAATTCTTTGTTTTCAAGTCTTTGCCCTGCATTCAAGTTGACTTATTTGGTATTTAAAAAAAAATCTAAGTTAAAATTTGTATTGTTGCAGGGTCTGGTAGATAATGCTGCAGCCCAAGTCAACTTTCTTGGTGACTCACAGTTAATGTTGGTTGTGCATTTTTTATTATACATGTATTGTCATGTTGACAATATATTGAGTTAATCGTAATTATACATATTTACAGATGGATGTTAGTAATGAGGAAATGCAATAGTCTGTGCCAGATACCAGTTTCTCTATTGGAGAACTATTGCATTAGTTCTTGTGCGTATCAACAACTTGGTTGATGCCTGAATTGAATTGTCATTCGTGAATGTGGAATTAAAATGATTAAACCTGCTTTTACTAATTGCTAGGACCTATTGGTTTCAGGTGGACAATAGTGCTTATGATGAACATGATTTGACAAAAATAGATGCCAACGTAATTGCTGATGAGCAAAGAAATGAATTGTTCAAACGTAAGTTTCAGCAGAGCACATCACTAGTTAGGCATAGCCTAAGCCTACTTACCATGAAATTTCTTGTAGTGAACAATTATTAATAGGTCTATGAGTCGTAAAGTATAATAATTTCTATCAATCAACTCAATGAATCATTCAGTGCTAATTTTTATTACTTCTTTGTTTTCAGAGCTTGCTACAAGCGGTCAGAGGCAGTACAGCGCCCCAAAGAAACAACCTCCTACTCTTTCTTTGGGGCCGTCCATTATCCACGTGGACACATTTAGGCCAATTTTTGCCCCCCTCCCCCCCTTCGTGGACAAACGTGGACTTTCGCTCCCCCCCCCCTGTCCACGTGGATTTTTGCACAAAATACTGAAAATCGTAGGTTTTCTGCATTTTATGAAGGCCGAAAGGCTGGCATAGGTAACATGTTCCACTGTATGATGCAGTATCAGTTTTTTATTATTCAAACAACATTTGAACTGAGGTCAATATAATTTAAAAAATTGCCATGTAAGGTCAATATAATTTTAAAAATTGCCATTATATAGTCAATATAATTTTAAAAAAAATTACAAATTCAATTGAAAGGGTTCCTGAAGCCAATCTGCTAACGAAGAGATTACTGGGAGGGTGGGCTCCTGAACTAGGGGCTCGAAGCACTCTTCGACACGGTCGGAGTCTTCCCACCACACCATGAGGTTCCCGTCCACGTCAGCCTCGCAGAGCACCTCGTCTGGTCGCCGGCTCAAGACGCGGCGGGAAACCGCCTTCCGCTGCGACAGGGCTGCACCGTGCACGGCCTTAGAATGCATCTGCGCATTTTTTTTGGAGGCGAAGTATGACCCACACTCGCGACATGTCCGACCTGAAAACATTATTATGTTGTTAAGAAACTCGCCAGACCGAGTGTAATTCAATTAACGAGTTTAAAGCGGTTACCTTGAATCTGGGATTGCAGAGACGGGCAGTACAGATCGTACGGCAAGAGGTGGGGTAGTCCCTTCCCGTCTGGCCTTACGTTTAGACCAAGTCTTGCGATCAGAGGGGAAAACTGTCCGAGTCCCGGACTTCATCCGGCTCCGGCACCTCCAGCAATCCCCGCTTAGCGCGGCGCACAGGAAAGGGCGCCGGGAAGAAGCCATCAGGAAGAACCGACTTCAGGTCGCTGCGCATTGCGGAGCAGCATTCGCTGTCGTCGCATTTCACGACCTGGAAAATAAAGCCATAGCCACTCGTGATCGTCACACAGAATTCCAGCAGCGAATTTTCATTAAAACGCATTTTACTTGCAGAAAATACTGAGACTCACGCACGTGGTGAGCGTACCAGTCAGCGGTTTGCGGCGTCGGCGCCGGCATTCCCTTCCCGGGGGTACATACTGAGCTTTGACGGGGTGACCATCGATGACCATGGAACTCCACACTTCGGACAGAATTTTTCCAGCATGTTCGAAGTTTCGACGTTCTAGATCTTCGTCGATGGTCCTGCAGGAACTGTCTAGGTGCGTGCCGAAAGTATCATGTGGCAGAATGAGGCCCGAGAGTTGCCTACTGAGCGGAGCCATCCGACGCTCAACGCGATTGAACGCGCTTCGTCCTGGTGCGTTTGTGAATATGAAAATGCCGTCCAAGTTGTGCTCAATGAAATGATGTATCGCGTGTGCGATGACTTTAGAGTATCGTGGGCTTTCGTCTGGCCCTCCATCCACAGAAAGCACCACGACGGGCTTCAATTGTCCGCCCACTGCAAGAAAGTCAAAATTAGAACAAATCACCACAAAATTATGAAAAATTGAGATTAAATCGGCCCTTCCTAGGAACAACATGCTATCTATTTTAGCCGTGCAGACAAACGGCTATCTTTTTTGGTAGTGCAGACAAGCGGCTATCTTTTTTAGCGGTGCGGACAAACGGCTAACTGCCAAAATTTTCGACCTCGATTTTTTGTAACGCCAAACGATTCCTTATGCTCTGAAACGCCTATTTCCGTCAAAAAATCGAGGTCGAAAACTTTGTCAGTTAGCCGTTTGTCTGCACCACTAAAAATGATAGCCGCTTGTCTGCACCGCCAAAAAAGATTAGCCGTTTTGTCTGCACGGCTAAGAAAGATAGCATTTTGTTCCTAGGGAGGGTCGAAATAAGTATTACATAATGCCCAGTAAATTACCTTTCAGAATTTCATCAAACTGCTATTCAGAATAGGACGCAATACGCGCTTCCGCGTCACTATTATCCGACAAAGAAACGAGGAAACGTTAGGGCGCAAATTCCTAGGCGAAAAAATAAAATCATGTTGAAAATAATTAACGTTACCTGCAACAGGGCTCCCGTCGTCAACATCGCACTCAATGACCTTTCGCTCTGGTGAAGCCCGGTCGTCGCCGCCAAAAACTGAGAGATACAGAGGTCAGGATCCGATTTCGAACGAACATTTGACCTTTAAAACCGAACCGAACCAATCAAGCCGGCGGTTACTTTAACAAGTAATTACCTGGGCTTCCTTGAACCTCGCCTGAACGAGAACAAGAAGCAGCAAACAGTTGTGGCGCTTCCCCCGGCGAAGCCTCAAAATCTTGACTCTCGATTGGGCGAGAGCAAGAAGCAGCAGTCAGTTGCGATCCCTTTGAAGAACCCGGAGCTAGAGTCGGTGGTACTCTCTTAGAAGAATTCTAAAAAGAAAAGAAATCAGTAGAACAATGGATTGATTAACAAACCCATTGCGTAATACTGTAGCGTATTTCGGAGTAGAGGTGAAACGGAAGAAAGAAGTTGCAAAGAGCACAAAAGCGAAAGCAGGACGCAGGCATTTAGAGGGAGTGCCGGAGCAGCATCTCTCGCCGCGGCATCAACCTCCAGACCCTTGCAACAAACACAACTTCAGACCAGACTGCCATCAGCTTCCGTTTTCAAGTATCGTAGGGTTGTCCAACTCAGGATTTGGCCAGAAGTTAAGAAGATGAAAACGACTTACAAAAGACAGCGGTGCAAGAAATCAAGCAGTGAGTGCGTATGCGCACATCGGCTGAACCCTTGCTGAACCCCTACCCGCACCAATGTGTTCTAGAATTCGTTTTGTTCTCATTACTTCCGGCTAAATCCTCAGTTGGACTACCCTATTAAACAACTATAAAACGGGTGCACACTTCCGTTCTCTAATGAGGGCGGAAGTGAAAGAGTAAATATCTATGCATTCTTTTAAACGTGTTGTGTGTGATTAATTGGAATAACCATTCCAGTAAATTCTGTGCAAACTATAGCGCACAGTGGCCTTCCGTCTGGAGGAACAGCACGGAAATTAAAAAACTCACCGATGAATTGAAGAGACGGTCGAATCCCGCTTTTCCTTTCTTCACACGTTCTTCTCGTAGGCGGGATATTTCCGTGTGGACCGCATTCTCTAGCTCAGTGTCGCGGTGCTGCAGCTTCAACTGGCGCCAAGCTTTGTTGCACTTCTCTTGGATCGCAGGCCCTTGCAGTTCGCCGACAAAGGCCCTCTTGAATGCTTCGTAGAATTTATCGTAGATGTGCGCCATGTCAAGAACGACACCACCGACCGACCAGCCCAGTGGCTGCAGGCTTCGACACGCTCGCAGCGTACGCCACTTATACTTGCCACTCAACTCAGCCAACCGCGCCCCTGACGAACGGAACGCCCGCCTGCCTCCACTGCCGCTGAGCTGTGCCGTACTGTGCCGCGCCGTGGCGTCACTTCGCAGTCGCCGAGCGGGGCGAAGATGCAGCAGACGACGCTGCCGCACGAAACCGCGACCGCCTCACCCATCGCTACTGCCGTAGCAAGCGTCGTCTGTATTATTGTCCACGTGGACTAGGCACCTCCCCCCCCCCTCCCCCGCGTGGACAACCGTGGACAATCGCCTCCCCCCCTCCCCCCCTGAGCTGTCCACGTGGATTATGGACGGCCCCTGCTGCCTTCTCCTCTCAAGGAGGAAAGTGTGTCATCTAGCAGCTCTTCAAGATGTAGTGAAAGCGAAGATGGATCTTCAGGCAGCGACAGCGAAGCTGAAGACTATGTTTCTGGCATGTTTGGCGCTGAGGAGGAAGATAGTGACAGTGAAGTTAAGGATATTTTTGATGTTCTTGATAAGCCCGAAACCAGTGATAGGTTTGGTGACATAGGAAATAAAAGTATTGAGGCATCGGGATACGCTGTAACTCTGGCTAAAGCTTGCCTTCTGAACAGTGTTAAAATCCATAATCTGTGCGAACTTTCAGTGAATGAAGGCATTGTCAAAATTATGGACTTGTATTTGAAAAACGAACAGTCTAAAGCTGGTCTCTCCTGTGCTATCAATACCATTTGAGATTTCCTCCCTGAAGAGCACCACCTTCCTCGTAGTTCTCATGTGATTCTCAACTATGTTGAAAGATTGGCGCCCCCAGTTACTTCAGCTCTTCATTATTATTGCCTTACATGTTTGATGTATCATGGCACTGAAATAGTTGGCGATTGTGAGGTCTGTGGTGCTGATTCAACATTTGGTCGTTTCTTTTCTTTTGGCGTTGCTGATCTCATAAAATTTTTCTTTGAAAGCAGAAATCTAGCCACTATTTTGGAATCTGACGAAAGAGATGAGTGTCACCCTCCTGGGCTTAAAAGTATGAAAGATGGTAGTGTCTACCAAGAATTAAACAGGAATAGGGGTAAATATGACATCAATATTGTATTAAATGGAGATGGCATTAGAATCAGAAAAGGTGTAAAAGAATTGTGGCTTGCAATGATTCATATAGTGGAGCTTCCTATTCATCTCCAAAAGTGGTATTTTTCTGTAATAGGAGTGTGGTACGGTGCCAAAAAGCCCGACATGAAAACGTTTTTAAAGCCTTTTGCCGATGAAATGGTGCCCCTGGATCAAGGTGTTAATAGTGGTGTTACGTGGACCCATCCCTCTACGAAACAGGTCTATACAAGTAATGTAAAATTAACTGTCACTGTGTTTGATGCACCGGCCCGCGCCATGGGACAAATGTGATGCATCACAATGGTCGGTATGGCTGCAATGTATGTGAGACAAAAGCATGTTTGACTGCTCCCATACCTGGACACAAGAGACTTCGGAGATATGATTATGTTCATACCCTAACACTTCGCACTAAAGATAGAATGTACGAACAAGCTGTAAGGGTGAGTGTAGAAAGGCTTGATCATGTGAAAGGAGTAAAAGGTCTCTCTGTATTAAGTATAATACCATCTTTTGATGCTTCAAAGTGTTTTGTACCTGAGTATATGCATTCTGTTCTCATTGGCTCCTTCAAGCAGTTGTTAGTTATTTTGACTTCTGACTTGGGTCCTTGGTGCATTAAAGATAGAATATCAGAAATTGATGCATTTTTAAGCTCTTTCAGACACCCCAGCTTTGTGCACAGAAATTTAAGATTTGAAGTATTGGAAGACATCCGATTTCTATTACTTTTTGTTATTTGAGTCTTTACCCTGCTTGAAAAGCCACCTCCCAGATGTGTATTTTCAGCATTTTACTTTGTTAGTTTTAGCAATATACAAGCTACTTAAAACAACTGTCACTGAATTAGATATAAGTGAAGCTGATTTGCTTTTAAGATTATTTGTTATTGATTTTGGTAGACTGTACAATCAACGGGATTGTACGTACAGTGTACACCAGTTACTTCATCTTGGCTTGTGTGTGCGCCGCTTTGGCCCCCTCCACTGCTGGAGTGCCTTTGTCTGTGAAGACCTGAATGGCATGGTTGCCAAAAGGACCCATGGCACTTATAATGTGGATGCTGAGATTGTGAGAAACCTCAAGATTTGCCAAGGTTTACATATATTGAAAAACATAGCTACAGGACAACATGGTTTGCATCAGGGTTGTTAACGTTACTTTCAAAATGCAACGCGTTACCGTTACCTCGTTACCGTAGACTCGGTAACGATAACGCGTTACCTTTACAGCCTCCAGAGAAATGTAACGCGTTACAGTTACAGTAACGTCGTTACTTCGTTACTCGTTACATCAGTTTTCAAAAAATGACGAAAAACGCTCTTTTACAAGTATAGTGTGATTGCCATCGTGTACCGAACACTGAATTACAAAAGAGAAGTGCAACTATAATCCTTTTATTTAAGTCAGGAACAATAATATAAAACGTTTTCTTTACAAGGAACCATAAAATTACGGTATCGAGTCAGGTACAGGGTCAGACCAGACAGGGTCGAAAAGGGTCATTTGCACCAACACCTTCGGTTAACACGCGAGAGCACCTCGTTTTCCAAGTTTTTGTCGCCAAGCATACTGCGCAGGCCCGCGAACGAGACTCCCGCCACCCAGAACAGGCGCTCAAGCGACGCACTTGGCATTGCAACATGGCATAGCACTATGTTTGCATTTATCGATCTGCCCGTCGAAATTTGCCGTTGTAACGAGTAAAATGTAACGTGCGTTACGTCTCGTTACTGACTTCAGTAACGATAACGCGTTACCGTTACAAACCGCGGAAAAAGGAAACGCGTTGGCTTTATCGTTACAGTAACGAGGTAACGCGTTACACTAACGTCGTTATTTCGTAACGTAATGTTAACAACCCTGGTTTGCATGTATCTCCTGACCGCTTTCACTGAAATGCTTCGGAAGGAGCTATGTATCCAGTTACCAGCAAATGAACTTCTCTTACTCCAAGATAACGCTCCTAGGATATATTCCAGGGCAAAATTAGGATACGATACTTATACATCCGAAATGCACAAGACTCTAAAATCACAAAACTTTCATGTAATGTGGATGGATAATAAACTGCTTCAGTATGGTACCATAAAGTATTTTGCTAGAACCCAATGTGGGGAATATATTGTCATTCGAGTGCTTAAAGTTGATCACACTCAAGTTTTTCACCACCGGGAGACTTTGAAATGTATTGAGCATTTAATTCCAGTGAATGATACACAAAATTATGTTGTCATCAAATTTACTGATGTTGTTAAATCTATTGCTAAGGTTGGTAAATTGGGAGTTACATCTACAAGAGGCCCAACCTTTATCGATATGTCCTATAATTTGTAATTTTTGGTTTATTCTATACCTTTTGCTTGTGTTATATTCTCTAGTGATTGATCTATTCATGTCAGGCTTGAATCTAGTTCAATCCAAAATAGTGTGTGATTTTTTTTTCTGTATCATCTCACCATACTTGACAATTATGAATGATTCTGCCTGCACACAATTGTTACTTGGGGAGGTATATGTGTAACCTTTCTTGTTATGTCTTGTAAAAGTTAGTACCAACAATTGTTACTCGAGATTCATTTTTATATTGAATTAAAAGACACTTAAAATATCTTCATGATTTTTTTCTTGCCTCTCTACTTAAACCCTTGAGCACAATTAATTTATTTTCTTGATCTCTCTGTGGAAAATTGGAAGGTGGAAGTGAATGTATTCAGAGCTAGCACCTCAGACTGACAGACCCTTCGTCCTTAATTTATAGAGCTAAAAGTATCTCACGGAAGGCGTAGGGAGATACTAACAACCGAAACGTCTTCCAAACTGGGTCCCTCCGCAGTCTCGATTTTTCATTTTAAGGTTGGAGGACTAGGACCCACTAGTGCGACGACGGCGCTAAGTGGTGAGAACTGGGCAACACCAATCTGCATCTGAATAGACTTCGTGCCCGTCCTCAGCTGTCGGCTCGCCGTGCTTGATGGCCTACCCTTAAGGCGCACTGGCCTTGCCGCACCGAGCGCCTGCAGACGCTAGGATAGGCCAGCCCGCACAACCCGTGTTCTTACACAAGTCGTGGCTTGCCTAACCAGCAGGCGCTTCATTTTGTACTCGTACAGGCTAAACTAGGTTTGCTCGCTTTCATCTATTACGTCCATTAATGTTCTTGCAATAGCGGAGTGAGTGGAATATATTTCGCAGGTAATACTAACATTTCTTTCTGGTAGTAGCTTGCCTTTCTATGTTTGCATGTAGACTTCGTAAGGTTTTATAAAACTGTATATGGTTCTATAGGTATTTTTATGGGGTTGAATAAAGCTATGTATGTGTCTGTATTAAGTTGTATATTTCTTTATTAAGACCCGTATACGGTGTAATCAAGATATATAAAACCATATAAGGGCTTTTATATGGCCGTATACAGCTGTTTGTATATTACTTTATACAGGCCTATATACAGGTATATATAATATTTATAAGGCCGTATATACTGTTACGTAGAGCAGACTTATTAAAGTCACCTATTCATACCATGGGCTACATAACCCTTTTCTTTGTTTACGTTCCTAGACACCATCTTTATACCGTGTCGCCCTCTGTTGGCTAGTAGCAAGACTAGCATTATAAGGTGCCGCCATCTAGCGGCTAGACGCATTGTTGATACGGCTAGACCCCCACCACCTTTCACTCCTCCTTCATCTTCTCTGGGCCTATAAAAGCAGGCACCGCTCACCGAGCAGTGCCATTCTGTGAGACGCTCTCTTGGAGTCAATACACAGCTAAACCCAAACTCCCCGACTACCTTATTCCGCCTCCTCTACTTAACACTGGTGGCAGCGGTTTAAATTCGGAAGGGAGGAAGGTTAGTCGTGGACGAAGAGAAGCAGTATCGCAGCGTCGCTTTGACGTTGAGGTTAGAATAGGCGAAGAGGTTCAGGGAAGGCCAGAGAGGTTAAGGGTTGTCAGGTACAACAGTGCTACGGATTTCGGACTTTGCGGCCGTTGGGTATAACAGTGCTACATCTGGGTTCTGATGCCGTTTGAGTTCTAAAGTGCGACGATAACCTTTGTGTTTCGACGCCATAGTTCCAGACGTGCTACAGTTCTACGTTGAAGCCATTGTACTTAGCGTGCGACATAGTCCATGGCCGAAGCCATTGTATGTTAGTTTAGTTCAGAGGATTAAGAGGGAGGTTTTTGGATAGAGATAGTCAGTTAGTATAGATAAGATAGGAATAGTTAGGTTAAGTTTCCACTTTCACGATACGTCTGGATTCGGTGTCTGTCGGCAGTGTGGGAATGCACAAGGTCCGTAGAACGTGAAGCCATTGTAACAGTGCAGCAGGAAACTGCAGCCGTCGCAATAGTGCATACGGGTTCTACGAAGCGGGTATTCCTGTAGTGAGCGGCAGGTGCTGGTTCAGGCAGTGTGAAAGTTTGCTGTGGGTAAAAGAAAGAGGATTAAGATAGTTTAGAAAAATTAATGACAAAACGACAAGTTGTGCTGAAGTGGTCTACTAAAGCCAACTTGTACAAATTAGTGTTCAACTGGTCCAAGTGTGCGAAACATTTGATTCTTTCTGTTGCTAACGCTACACTGAGAGGACAAATGTGTGGAACAACGCATGCGGCATGTGTTCCCGAGGAACAACACATGTGACATGAATTGATCAAAGGGAACGCATATGTGATTCTCATGGGGGAACGCATGACACATGCATTAAAATCGCAACCAAATGGGAACGCATCAATTGATGCGTTGATCAATACATTTGTTTTCTCAGTGTAGTCCTAGAAGTAAGCGTAAATAAGTTTTATAGTTCACTCGTTCTTTGTTGAGTTTTAAATAATTTGTTCATTGTTCAGTTATATCCTAGTTCAGTAAGCTCAAGTTTAAATAGTTTGTTTCATTGTTGTTTTATTAATTTCCTAGTAGTAAGTTCAGTTTCAAGTAGTTCTTTAAGTTTAATGGATAGCAGAAGGGTCATCCCTTTAGCTCATCCACTGTTCCCTTATATTAGGGTAATTTTGCCTCCATCTGAGGAAAATTGGGACGAGGAAAGCCAGATTCCGTTGGCTCATCCTCTGTACCCGTATACCAAGCCTTTGTTACCTCTTTGCGAGGAAAACTGGGAAACTGAGAGCGTGGACTCTGGGATTTCAGAAAGGTCCGGTTCAGCCAGTCCGGATACCTGCACAGAGGAGGAAGAATCAATTAGTTCCGCATTTGACACCAGAGAAGTTTGGACTTTCGATTCCAACGACAACTTGGTGGTTACCAAGCACTCTACAAGGAGAAACGAGGTTCGCGTGCCGATTCCGGAACCGGATCCCGAATTGGATCCGACCGTGACATATTTAGTACCGTACCCAGGGGCTCCGAAGGAACATTGGCGCACATATCAACAGGCTAGGGAGGAAGGCACAAATCCTCAGCTGCGTTTCAAGCGCAAAACACTCATACCACACAGTTCACAGCGTTGGTGGTAAGACACTGAAATGGACGAACAAGAGCAAGTAGTAGAAATTCCCGAGCAGCAGCCGGCACCCGGACCAGCGCAGCAGCGCGGTGCACCAAGGGGGAGGCCCAGGGGCAGAGGTCGCGGTCGTGGCCGTTGGGGGCGGCGCAGGGCTGGCGCTCAGGATGACAGGGCAGGACGATACGTTAGGATACAAGAACCGGGTCACGATTACGGAGACGACACAGAGGGAGAGGCGGACACGGAAGGGACCGAAACCGCCTATGAAACAGATGATGAACATGACTATGACGAGAGGGACAGAGAAAGGGGGAGAAGGAATAGAGATAGGAGGAGAAGAGACTATGACAGATATGATCATCGTGAGGGGGAAAGAAGGTACAGGGAAGGCAGAAGGCATGGGGAGGAAAGACAGGAAGTACAGCTCCTAATACCGTTTTTGCAGAATATGTTACAAAATATGATGCCAGAGCAGAGGCAGGGAGCTGCAGGAGTAGGGCAGGGCCAGGAAGTTCCTGTTGTCCAGGGGCCGCAGCTACAGAATAGGCCGGTAGGGGAAGTGCCACGACAGGCACCACAGCAGGGACAGGCCGATGCTCAGCAGCCGGGCCAAGTACAGGGTCAGGTTGTAATCCCAAGCGTAACACAGTCACAACCTAGCACAAGCCAAGGGTTAGGACAGATAACAGCAAGTCAGGATACCATGCTTAAGGTAGTAGCTAAGAATAAGTTTCAACTTAATAAGTATGATGGGGACACTGATTATGCGATTTACCAACTACAGTTTAAGGAAGTAGCCACCGCAAATGGGTGGAACGAACAGGAAAGGAAAACCGCTCTGTTACAAGCACTATCGGGACACGCTACAGAAGTCATAGCTACACTGCACTATCAAGGGAAGCCAATTACTTTTGATAACTTGGAGGAGGTTCTGTTGAGACAGTACAGTAAGCAGCCCATGTTTTGGGAACGAAAACAGGAGTTTGACAGTCTGGTACAAGCACCAGGCCAAACATTGAGGGAGTTCGCTCGGTTGGTAGAAAGGAAAGGTAGGGCGTGCTATCGAAATGCACCAGAAAAGGACATTCAGGAGTCACTTGTGGAACGGTTATGCAAGGGCATTACTGACAAGCAGCATGCCAGGACTCTGCCGTTTGGGGCATCCAGTACGCTGGATGAGGCTGTAAATACCTTAAGTAAAGCCAAAGCAATTTTAGGGGAGGAGCAACCGGCTAAGAAAGCCAGGCTAGTTAAAGTGGAGGATCAGCCCCCAACATCTAATACAGGGATTGATATAAAAGGGCCGGAGGCTAGTGTAAATATGGTTTTCCCCCCAGGAAGTAACCCAGGGTTTTCGGGTAACCAAGCTAGTGCGCAGGGCAGTAATGACACGGGGACCAATACCGAAGGAAATAGGGGCCGAGGCAGGGGCCGTGGTCGGGGAAGACCAAGGGGAAGTCGAGGAGCAGACAGAGGAGGAGCTAGAGGAAGAGGAGGAAACACCGGAAACACAGGAAACACGGGAGGAAGTAGTTTCACATGCAATTTCTGTGGGAAACCGGGACACATGGGGAGGGACTGCTGGAGCAAGCAAGGAAATAGCAGTGGAGGAAGCAATTTCCAGGAAGCTTGTTTCAACTGTGGTAAACCAGGACACAGAGCAAGGGACTGCTGGTGCCCACCAAGCAATAACCGCAACAGAGGGAACAACACAGGAAACAGAGGTGGTTGGAACAACAGGGGGAAATAATAGCGGTAATAACTTTTCCAACATGGGGTATTTACCGGATATGAACTGTCCGCCGGATATGGTACAAGCCGCCATGATGTGGTATAGAAGTCAGGAGGGCCAAAGGGCTGGAGGTAACGCACAAGTGCCTGCGATCGCCAATGTTCCCTTCGTCCCTAATAACAATAACAATAACAATAGCAATCAAAACCAAAATCAGGGAAACTAAACAGTACCTCCAGATTAGTGGTGGGATCTGAGGTACCCTGTAAAGAACCACCAGTAGTAAAACAAGTTAGATTCAGTCAGGAGCCACCAATGGAGCAGAATAAACCAGGGCTGGTTAAAAATGTAACAGAGGCTAGTCCCAAGTCAGAGGACAGGGCAAAGCCCGATGTGGAGGAGCCTGTTGTGGAAAGCATTGATAAATGTAATGTATGCTCATTAGGAAACAAAGCCCCAGTTTTGGAATGCTCAATTGACGGTAAACCTGCTGAAATAGTTATAGACACAGGTGCTGTGATAACAGTATTTAAGAGAACTAGTAAAGCGCTCGCACCAGCCAGGTTAAGGCTGAAGAGTGCAACGTCTCACAAGGCTGCATTGTTTGGACCGGTACTAACATCTATAGTAATAGCAGGATGGGAATTTAAGTTCAATGTTTATGAAGCAGAAATTGAAGAAAATCTTTTGGGATATGACTTTTTGGATTACTTTGATGCCACTATTAGAGTTAAAAGCAGGATTCTGGAGTTTCCTTTGATTGACACTGGGGGTGTTATAACCACTCAGTTTAAAATTGGGCATGCAAATGTTAAAGGTAAATTCAGATCAGGGGAAGTCTATTACCCAGTAAGGGCAGGACAAAGAACAGTTTTAAAACCTTTTGTGGAAAACAAAGTCACAACGACTTTGATTACTGATTGTTAAATGGAAAATCTGGTAGATGTGGATACCAGGTGGACATCTGACTCTTCTGTTAGTCCACATCCACTGGGCGGAGACAAGGGTGACGCAATGTCCAAGCCCCACTCTCTATCCACCCAGGGGAATGGAAATCAAGCAGAGAGTACAATGTTTGAAAAGGATATAGATCATATGAAATGGAAAAGTAATGAAAGGGGCGCCCCAGGGTGTATCGACAGCCCAATGGAAATGGAAATTGATATAGATAATGATATATGTGATATGGATGTAGATGTGCACAGAAATGGATATGTTGAAATGGAATTAGAAGGAAAGGAAAAGGAGGAAAGGAAAGGAAAGCAATCAGGCCACAAGGATTTTAAAACTAAAAGAAAAGTTCATTTGGGAGTGTTTTCAACAACTCCATTAATGGGAAATAAAGTTTCAAGATTACCTGTATCAGTCATAGTAGAGTCAGGGGTTGTGCCATGTGTAACAGCACCCATAGATGTAACTTTGCAAAATCTGGGGGACAGATGTGTAGAGGTTCCAAAGTATGCAGTCCTTGGTGAGGTGTATTTGTTGCATCCAGTTGAATATCACAACTCTGTAACAAATAATGAAGTTGGATGTGATTTAGATGATGAACAAAATGAGGAAGAAATTCCTACGTTGGTTACTTATGTGGAACACGAAACTAAACCGTTTAAGGATGCTGAATATGATGATAGTCCCAAGAATGTTATTTCAGAAGATCAACCATTACCTAAGGATTTACAGGAGTTAGCAGATAGATGCAAAGAGTTAAATTTAAATCAGAAAAAGGCTTTGGAAAATCTTCTCAGAAAACATTCGGACGTATTTGCAAAGGACAACACCACTTTTGGTAAATGTCCATGGCTAAAGTTTAGAATAGATACTGGAGAACATCCACCGATTAAGCAGAATTCTAGACCAGTTCCTATACATTATAGGGAAGCTGTGAGAGAAACTATTCTTAAGTACTTGCAACAAGGCGCAATTGTGCCCAGTCAATCAGCTTGCGCTTCTCCCATTCTTTGTGTTATGAAGAAAACTGGAGAGGTTCGAGTCTGTATTGACTATAGAGCTTTAAATGCTGTCACCAGAGTACCTGCTACACCTATCCCAAGGGTACAGGACCTGTTGCAGCATATGGGAGGAAAGAAACTGTATCATGCATTTGATTTGGCTCATGGTTATCATAACTTAGAAATCCATCCAGATGACCAGCCAAAAACGGCTATAATATTACCAGAAGACTTGAGTTTACCAGGCTGAGTTTTGGGTTGTCGGCCGCACCAGGAGCATTCCAGTGTGTTACTGACAGACTCATAACCCCAGCTAAAGAGCCTAACCCGGAAAATGATTTGGGTGATACAGTTTCAGTTTACCTGGATGATGTATGTATTGCAGGGGATAACGTTGAGGTCATGTTGCAACGCCTAGAAGCATTGTTTAACAGAGTGAGAGCATCTGGTTTCCTGTTGAAAGCAAAGAAGTGTGAGTTGTTTCAGAAAGAAATTTCGTATTTGGGACATAGATTGTCAGAACAAGGGATTAAGACTGATGACAATAAAGTCAATAAAATATTACATTGGGCAAGGCCAAATGACCAAAAAGAATTAAGATCTTGGTTAGGATTAGTAAATTACTATACTAAATACGTGCCACATTTGGCAACAGCAGCAGCTCCTTTGTATGGACTGCTGAGGTCAAAAATAAACTTTGATTGGACTCAGCAATGTGAGGAGTCTTTTGGTAAAATCAAACAGTTGCTCACAACACCTCCAGTGTTGGGAACACCTGATGTAACTAAAGGGCCATTCACTTTAACTTCAGATGCCAGCCTAACTGGCCTTGGGGCAGTTCTAAGCCAAGAGCAAGACGGTCAAGATGTAACTATAGCATATTGGTCAAAAATATTAAACGTAGCTCAAAGAAATTACTGTGCAACTCATCGTGAACTTCTAGCTTTAGTAGAGTCAGTAAAAGCATTTAACCATTATTTAGCAGGAGCACCGTTTGTGGTGAAGTCAGATCACGCTGCATTGCAGTGGTTAAGAAGTTTCAAAAATCCTACTGGAATGTTGGCAAGGTGGCTTGAAAAATTAGCACCATATCAGTTCCAAGTTGTTTATGTAAAAGGAACCAGCATAGGCCATGCGGATGCCCTCAGTCGTAGACCTCAGAGACCCTGTAATCAAAATTGCGTTAAGTGTGCAAGAATAGAGGAAAGAGAAGAATTAGCAGCAGTCAGGTGTACAACTGTTGAAGAAAGGGAAGGAAAGAATGGAAATGTCATGATAGAATGCAGCAATAATTTTAAGCTCATTCATAAAGAAGGATCAATTTTTGATAGCAGTTCTAGCTTACCCATTATTCATGCTGTCAGTTTGGATGGTAAAATGGGAGCAGGACTTGCCAAAGATATTGAGTATTGTTTCAATGTTAAAGAAGAATTCCTTCAAACTTGTAGAAACTGTCCAGGAATTGTACCTGTAAGAAGAGGGCAGAGAATAATTGTTAATGTCATCACAAAGTTGAGATATTTTCAGAAACCAACGTCTGAACAAGTCAGGTTAGCCTTAATTCAGTTGAGGGATTGGCTGATAGAAAATAATGTAAATGAATGGTGCATGCCTGAGTTCTCATGTGGCAGAGACCAGCTAAATTATCATATACTGATAAAGTTCATAAATGAAGTCTTTGCAAACACAGGCATGAGCATTCATATGTATCACTGGAGTCCAACCAATGTAAATAAGGTTGAGACTAAAAGCGGTTGTGAACCAAGCAGAGTTGCTGTTATAGATAGTATTAGAACTTTACCTGTGTCAGTGGAGAATGTTATGATTAACTGGGGAACTATCATAGCTGAAGGCATAGATCCAGATCAACTAAGGAGAGATCAAAGACTTGACAGCGACATAATGCCAATAATAGTTGCAGTACAGGAAGGCAAACGCCCTGATTTCCAAGATATTGTTGGATATAGTAACAAAACTAGAACGTTGTGGCATCAATTCAGGTCTCTTGTTGTGAAGGATGGTTTGTTGTTCAGGAAGTTCGTACATATCACCAGAGATCCTGAAAGAGATCAGTACCAATTAGTATTGCCGTCAAAACATGTACAAAATACTGTAAAGCACTATCATGAGCAGTTAGGGGAGGTAAACCATTTTGGAATACATAAAACGGTGGCGCACATGCAAAGGTTTTTCTGGTGGCCTGGAATGCAAAATGACATTCAGTGGTGTCTTCATAATTGCATAATATGCAATAGATTTAAGGGAGTTAAAAATAGAGTGAAACCACCAATGAAAATATTCCAGGATGGGGTACTCCATGGTAGATGGCACGTAGATTTAGCAGGACCATTTAAAGAAACCTCTGAAGGTTATACTCACATTCTTATTGCAGTAGAAGCATTTTCTGGTTGGCCTGTAGTTGTACCACTGCGTGGTGAAAAGGCACCAGAGGTAGCCAAAGCCTTAATTACCCATGTATTCTCCGTCTTTGGCTCACCAATTTCTATGATGACGGATCAAGGGAGGAATATGCTTTCTGAAACAATGAGAGAAGTAGCTAATTTATATCAAATCAAGAGATTCAGAACTTCAGTCAAACACCCAGAGGCCAATGGAAAGGCAGAGAGGTGGATTAGAACGTTAAAGTTACAGTTGGCAATGTTGATAGGCGATAACCCATTGACATGGCCAGAATATTTACCTTTCATTTCACAAGCATATCGTAGCCTTCCAAATGAGGTTACGAAGTGCTCTCCTTATGAGATCATGTTCGGAGCACCAATGCGGACTCCACTGCAAATGGACAGAGGGGCTCCACCTTCTCAGCCAGATTGGAGTCGCCACAGAGATGCATATCCTTCTTTTGTGAGAAATGCTTTGACAAAAATTCACGACATAGTTAGGCAGTCAAAAATCCAAGCTGCAAAAAGAATGAAAGAGCATTACGACAGAACTGCAATGCTGTCTCCATTCAAAGTTGGGGACAGAGTATATTATTATAAGAAAAACACACAGCAGGGTGTGATGCGAAAATTAACCTCACCTTGGTTAGGACCGTTCACGGTTGAGGATATTATAAACGATTGTAACGCACAGATCAGAGATGAAGCGCCACCACACAAACAACTGATTGTCCATATTGATAAGTTAGCCGCCTATACTCCACAAGATTCCGACAAAGAGCTGGTGACGGCAGCCTGGCTCACTTTTGTGATGTAAACAGCCGGTGCACGGCAGGCTGGATTATACAAACCGAGTCACGGCCGGAGCGATTCGCTCACCGCCGACACCAAACCAACAACGGCCGCGAGAATTCAAAAACGCTGTTCGCCGCAAGAGGCATGCTGGGAGTATCGACGCGGGGTATGCCGGGGAGGCGTCACCAAGGGCCATTGTTGAGATAGCGTCCACCCAGACAACATCGATGGCACCCAGAATCAGAATCGCGAGAAGCAAGAAGGAATTCAAGATTCCGAAGAAAGGCAAGAGAGAAGAGGACGCAGCGTCAACGCAGCCGTCGCCACTGGCCGCGCTGTTCCGAGCCGAGTGGTGCCAGAGCCGCGGAGTAGCGACGCCCGCCGCCACAGCAACGCCAGCAGCCAGGAGGGGAAGGCCGCCGCAGCTGTGGAGAGACCTTTTCAAGCAACCAGAGCTGCAGGTGAAGAGGAGCCAGCAGCAGAAGGTGTTCCCGCAGCAAGAAAAGACAAGGACCGGACCGGAGGAAGTGAAGAGGCACTGCGAGTACTTGGTGCGCCAGGCGCAGAGGAAGAGAGAAGAGCGGCAGCGAAGAAGCATCAGGTCAGCGGAGCAGAAGTTGGAAGAAAGGTTTCAGGAGTTGGACAATTTGTGGGAAGGAGAACATCAGTGGACAGTGAGTGAAGTGGAAAGTGAGTTTGGGAGTAGAATGTTTGGCGAGATGGAAGAAGAAATTTTGAAGCTGGAGTTGGCGATGGAAGAAAAGGAAGTGGACTTTGTGGAGTATTTAGAAAGGGAGTGTGAAAGTAAAGTGTTTAGTGAAATGGAAGAGGAGGTAAGCAAGCTGGAGGCAGTGATAGGAGAAGACAAGAAGAAAGGAGACATTTTGGAGGAGTTGGTGTGTTTGCTGGGAATAGAGGAGGACAGTGATGTGTGGGTGGAAGGACAGTTGGAGGAGGACATGGACGTGGATTTTGAGACATTGTTGAGGCAGGTGGAGGACAAGACCAGAGAAAGTTTGGCTTTGTCGCAGCAAGTTCAGGAAGCGGAAGAGGAGATTGATTTAGAGTGTGGAAGCAGAGTAGAGGAAGCAGAAGTGGAAGCAGGAATGAGCATGGAAGTGGAGGAGTGTGTAGAGGTTGTGAATGCAGTGGAGATGGACGTGGAAAGGTGTGTAGAAATAGTGCAGTTAGTGATGGGACCTGTGGGACAGAAACCTGTGGAGTGCGTGGAGTATGTGCCAACAAAGATAGGAGGCAAGAGTAATAAGAGATGCAGGAGCTGTTTGAGCAGAGGACATGTTCCGTTAAATTGTACAAATATAGGAGTTAATTTAGTCAGGAGATTGGAAGCAGTAGTAGAGGGGCAGATGGCAGGTGTTTTTGTGGTCACAAAGGAGGAGGAGAAGCAGATAAGAAGGTGTGATTTTTCAAAGAAATTAAAACCAGGAGTAGAGAAAGTAGTTAGGGAATTACAGCGAGGGTATGGGATTGAACTATACAACCCTGAGGAGCCACATTTGTAAAGTTGTGTTAAGATTGTTTTGTTAATTTATCAAGTAATTGCCATTGTTATATTTATTGCTAAATTGTACTATTAGCTAGTAAGTTTTAATGATCTCAAGTATCGTTGTTATTAAATTGTTCCTGTCTGAATAAACAAATTGTTTATATCCTTGTTAAAAAGTTCTTTAGTTCAGAAATACACCGAGTCCCAAAGACAGTATAGCCACATTGCTATAAACAAGCACAGTCTGGTGTTGAGCAATTTTTCTTCGAAAAATAATGTAACAGTAACACTCGGTGAATATGCGGTGCTAAAGGGGAAATAAATTGTAGTGGGGTATTGCTATAGAGATGTCCTTTTAATAGGAAGCACGAATAAGTTAAACAAGGTGCAGAAAATCATGAGTATGAAGTTGTATATGTGAAAGAATTAAAAATAGGCACCACGGTGGTCCTGGGCATGAGCATTCGAAACGTTGTTGTCCAATACCAACTAAAAAAAAAAAAAAAAAAAAAAAAATTAATTAGGCTGTTGTCAGTTTCAGTATCATAACAGGAAACATGGTACTCACAAAGCAGTCACCACGGCAGCCAGGTCCATTTAAGATACAGCGCAGTCTGCGTTGTACGTATAGAAAGTCATGAGAAAATACACGGGTTTTGGTGATGCACCAAGGGCCAGGCATGATTAAACCACCACCGGGCAGTGTGCGCCCGGGTAAGGCACAGCTGACACAGACCTAAAAGGAAAGTTAATAATAAGTCGTAAAAAAAAAAAAAAAAAAAAAAAAAAAAAAAAAGGGGGAAGGTATATATACACGTACGTTTTGAAGCACGGGGTTGCCCGGAAAAGATGCGGGATATAAAATTATCATGACACAGCAGGCGGGAGGAGTTCCAGCGGTGGCAAGGGCCCCATAGCGGTCGCAAAGACGCTGCGGCAGCACGCCCAGCGGGGCGGGCGGCTGGTGGAAGCGCCTAATGAGACGAGGCGCACGACGGGAGGGGTCGTGGCGCCGGCGTCGGTGAGAAGGGACTCGCAAGAGAATCCGGGGCGCAGGAGCACTCTGGAGCATTTCCAGAGCAACCAGGGCTGGCGGGACATGGACGCGATGAGGCGGACTCGCAGAGGAGTCCTCCACCTCGAGTCGGTTCACACATAAATCTTCTTCTGGGACACTTGCCGCCACCGGTAGTTCACTCATAACGGTTTTAATCCGAGCACGAGAAAAAGGAAGATGGGTTTTAAGTAATAACTAATGGATTTAGGGTAAAAATAGATTTTGCGTCCGGAGGAGTTAGCGTTTAGATATAAAGTTTTCCCACTAGTGGAGCCGGAAAGAGGAAACGACCGTCAGGTGTCTACGCTCGAGCTAGGCCAAACGGACGGGTAGCAGACGGACAGACGGGGGTAGGTCCTAAAGTCGAAAGGACCCCGTAGACAGAACCGTTTTTGGATTTTAAAAGAGAAATGGGCAGGCCAAAAGTTAAACTAAATTGGCTGAACGGAGTGCGAAAATGTTACGTAATTTCTGGAGACCTAAACGCAGTATACGGGAGTTCCCCGACGGGAAACGGATATGACCACGGTAGTCAGTTGAGTGTTTGCTAATAAAGTTTCGTGTACACATAAGTTTCTCATACTGAAGGTGTCGAATATGGAGCCAGAAATTCAAAATGCTCGCTGCAAACGGGGAATTTAGCGTTTGGGCGTTAAAACAAGCAGGAGTGCTAGAATTCTGGCGAAATAGCTCGATAAAGTTTAGTGACAAGCGTTGGAAGTCCTTTCAAAGAGACAAACAACCATAAAAATTGACGAGGGGTAGCAAATGAGAGTTTTGACATGTTGGCAAAAAGGGTGATCAGGGATAAGTAGCGTTGCCACCCTTAGCAACGACTACTCTTGGTCGCATCTTGACCAGCGAAGTTGGCGACATAGTGTAATTGCGACGGCAATGTCATCCTGGTGGCACACAACGGTATCAGTTTCGATCATCCAATGCGAAACGAATCCGCTTCGGGAGGCGCATCAACAATACTGAATGCGAAATTCGAAAGTGCACCAACTATATAACAACAAAGTGGACCTGTGGACTTTCACCACGGGGGTCCCAAGGCCGAGTTCACCGGGACCAGCCGGGAATCGAACCAAGGAACCCGGTCTCCCCGAGTTGTCACTGGACCAATTACTCCGTGGACAGCTGCCCAGGATACAATTCGTCGACCAGACTATACAAAGGCATCAGAACATCGACGCTGGCAACGCAGACACAGCAGAGTAGCAGACGACACACAGTCAACTCTACGGAGATGGAGTCTTTTCATTTTGGAGGAGAGGAAAGCGATATAAGTTAAGTAGCGTCGATGATTGAAAAACTTTTAGGTAAAAACTTTTAGCTAGTTTCAAAGGTGCCTTAGAATAATTTAGTGTGTAAGTTAGTTTGTAAGCAAATAGGTCAGAATAGTGGGTGATAGGTCAGCATGGCACCAAGGTGTAGGCATCATAACCTGGAAACAGGTTAGGTAAATGTATGTAAACAAAATACTGTGCAGACATGTTTGTGTTACAGTGCATGGGAATGGCAGTCAATCTTTCTTGCATCACAGCAGGATTGCATCGTTTCTTCGAGAGCTTCGAAATCAACGCAAGACATCTTTAACACTAATTCCCAATTTGAGTGAATCTATGAGAGTGACTTCTGCGGCGAAGTAGCATAGGCAACCTTCGACTGTAGGAGAGTTAGTCATGTGAAAAGCGTGTTACTGGCCATAACACGCGCGTCGTATAGATTTCAACTCAGCACACAGTGTGTCAAGGATTCAGTCAACTTCTTTATGTTTATTTTTGTTTGAACATGGAAGCTTTGGGGTTTGGGATTGGACACCCTAAACCAGCACGTAGTCGTGTCAAAGTGGAAATGGGATTATTTCAGGATCATTGAATATGATTTAGCAAATGTTAGTCAGATTTTTAATAGAGATCGGTTTGATCGGTTTGATTTGTTGTAACGCGTTACTGAACTGGAATCAGAATTTAAAATGAAGTGTAAGATTTTCAAATTGTAAGGGTCTTAAAAGGAGATGAAGGAGTTTAAAAAGAAGGGAGTGGTGTTACGTAGAGCAGACTTATTAAAGTCACCTATTCATAACATGGGCTACATAACCCTTTTCTTTGTTTACGTTCCTAGACACCATCTTTATACCGTGTCGCCCTCTGTTGGCTAGTAGCAAGACTAGCATTATAAGGTGCCGCCATCTAGCGGCTAGACGCATTGTTGATACGGCTAGACCCCCACCACCTTTCACTCCTCCTTCATCTTCTCTGGGCCTATAAAAGCAGGCACCGCTCACCGAGCAGTGCCATTCTGTGAGACGCTCTCTTGGAGTCAATACACAGCTAAACCCAAACTCCCCGACTACCTTATTCCGCCTCCTCTACTTAACAATACCTATATATACTAATATACAGCTTCCTTTATACACCCATATAAAACTTTTATACATGTTTATAAAAGCTCTTATAAAAGTTAATGAGCGTGTATAAAAACTTTATAAAACCATATACAGACTCGTTTTACCTGGGGTGGGGGTCCGGGCGCACGCGGGCGTGTGGCCCCGTGTGGCCCCGTGCAGCGGCGTCAGCCACAAGCTAACATGAAAAATTTGGCCGGCTTACCTTGCGCGGCTGACATGTCACGACCCAACTAGAGGATAACTGAACCACAAATCGCACGCGGTGGGATAAGTGCTCCGGGCCGCGCGGCTGGTGAAATTTCTAATGCTAAGTCTGTTCTTTCTGTGTTCTTACAGGGCTGAAAAATTATTCCCGTGGCGACAGCCTATTTATTTTACCATGTACAGTTACATTAAAATAAAATTATGTTGTAATATGTAAAATCAATTGTCTGTTCATCAACCCCTCCCACCTTTTAATGTTACGTTGAATAAAAAAAATATCACCCTCAACAGGAACGCTCTCATTCTGTTCTCAAGTACTACCTAGTGGTGCGACAGAACAACCACAAAAACACGTTTGACGCAAGAAAGGGTACCAGGGAGAGCGGAAGGCGCGTAGGGCAGAATAGGAAGAAAAATGGGGGGGGGGGGGGGGGGCAATTGGAAGTGAATAAATGGGTTAGAATGAAACATATCGTGCTGTTCTTAACACGCCAACACAAAATTACCGAGGAAGAGTGTTGCTTTGATAAAAGTGACGTAAAACAGTACGGTGCCGTAGTGAGAGCCCCTGAAGGTAGGCAACCCAATTAACGTACGTGTACGGCGGTACCCCGGGTGTAGGCCTTCCAGGCGCTGAGGCCCCATTCCTTACAAAAATATGACCAAAAGTTATATGAAAGTGGACAAAAGTGAACGGAAAGTGAAAGAAGTGACAAAAGTAAAGTGAAAGTGGTGTAAAGTGACGAAAGTGAGGCAAAAGTTTTCCAAAGTGACAAAAGTGAAGTTAAAGTTGTCTGAAGTGACGAAAGTGAAGTGAAAGTTGCCCAAAGTGACGAAAGTGAAGGAAGTGAAAGTGGAGGTGTACACGATTCTGGAGAGTGACCACCCCCTCGATATGTTGTAAAATTTAAATTAGACACTGGTTCAGAAGTAAATGTGCTACCTCACAAAGTGTTTCAGAAGTTCACTCAAAAATGCCATGTGCTCCCGCCTGACATTAGATTGAAGGCATTTGGGAATGTAATCAGCACACCTGTTGGCAGAGTGCAGCTTCTAGTTGAAACACAGTATGGGGCAAAACTAATGTGTCAATTTTACCTGACTCAAAATGACTTGAGACCAATTTTGGGAATTGAGTCCTGTGATATGCTGAATCTGGTTAAAAGAGTGGAACATCCAGTATCTACGGTAGATTCTGTGTTTGCAATTCCACTGTCACCACCAGAAACTAAGGACCAATTTGTTGAGAAATACAAAGAATTATTCACTGGTTTAGGTAAATTCTAACAAAAAGTAAAAATCTTAATAGATCCAAATGAACAGCCTGAGATGTGTCCATCAAGGCGGTATCATTTTTCAATAATTGAAAGACTAAAGTCAAAACTGATTGACCTAGAAAATAGAGGCATTGTCACTAAAGTGACTGAGGAAATACCCAAATTTGTCAGCAATTTGGTAATTAGGGAAAAAGCAAATGGAGACTTAAGAATCTGCCTTGATCCCCAAGTTTTAAATAAAACTATTATTAGGAAAAAGTATGTCATACCTACAGTAGAGGAATTGGCATACAAAGTAAGGGACAAATCAGTCTTTACTGTACTTGATTTAAAGGATGGGTTTTGGCACGCAACGCTTGATAGACTTGATGAAGAATCAAGTCTACTGTGCACTTTTTCTACCCTATTTGGCCTGTATCGATTTAAAAAAAAATGCCCTTTGGACTCAGTTGTGCTCCAGAGATATTTCAGTTTCTGAATGAGCAAGCGTTCCAGGGTACAGATGTGGAATTATATTTTGATGATGGGCTGATTGCTGGTAAAGATGAGGAAGAGCATGACAAAATTCTGAGGGAAGTAATGGAAAGAGATAGAGAAAAGAATATCAGATTTAATAGTGACAAAATTCAGTACAGACAAAAGCAAGTAAAATTTGTTGGACACTTGTGGTCAAAAAATGAACTCAAGGTGGATCCTGAAAGAGTGAGGGCTGTCACTGCAATTGAGGAGCCCAAAACAAAAAAGCAGCTGCAAAAATGTCTGGGAACATTTAATTATGTCAGGAAATTTATTCCTCACATGGCAACAATTGCTGCTCCTCTGTATCAGTTACTCTCTAGTGCTGTGGCTTTTGACTGCCTAAATGTCCATGCTCAAGCATTTCAAATCTTAAAAGAAAGTATAATGCGAGCCCCTGTCCTTGCTACATTTGATTGTAGGAAGCCAGTAATAGTTCAGGCAGATGCAAGCCAATATGGACTGGGATGCTGCCTGCTTCAGGAGCAAAGACTTGTTGCTCTTGATTCTAGGCTTCTCACTGAAACAGAAAGAAATTATGCTCAAATAGAGAAGGAATTACTGGCTCTGACTTTTGCTGCTGATAGGCTTGCCAAATATATTTGGGGTATGACTGATGTCACATGGCAAACGGACCATGAGCCTTTAGTAAAAGTCTGTAGAAAACCGTTGCATACAATCACCAATAATAGGCTAAAAAAGTTAATGTTAAAATTAATAAAGTTTCAACCTAATGTGGTTTACCTGCTCTGCCTGGCAAAGATATGCACATTGCTGATTTGCTCTCTCGTCAGTGCCTCTCAGATCCTGTAGAGGATGACCCAGAAATGTTGGAGGAGGTTCACGAGGTGACCAAGTACATTCCTATGTCCACTGACATAAAGGTTGACCTGAAGAGGGAGACGGCAACTGATGCTGGCTTGTCAGCTGTGGTTCAATACCACAAGCAAGGTTGGCCTAAAAATAGGAATGAAGTACTATTAGAAGCAAAACCTTATTGGCAGATGAGACGAGATATTTTCATAGAGGATGGGCTGGTAACTCTTACTGATGAAATTATAGTCCCTGTCTCTATGAGGTCAAAGGTTCTGATGAAACTTCACGCCTCACATTTGGGGGTGGAGAAAACGAAAGCTAAAGCTCGCCAGAGTTTATACTGGCCTGGGATGTCAAATGACATTGTCACATTAGTGAGTGAGTGTAGGGCCTGTGAAAGACACAGTCCAAAAATTTTTAAAGAACCTTTGATCCCTCACGAGATTCCTCAACTAAGATTTCAAAAAGTGAGTTTAGATATATTAGAATTTGAAAGTAAAAATTATCTGGTAGTGGAGGATCACCTCTCAAAATGGCTAGAAATTAAGAGCTTACCGAGTAAAACTAGCAAGGCTGTAATTGATGCGCTGAGAGTAGTGTTTGCCACGCATGGGATACCAGAGATCATTTTTGGAGATAATAATCCTCTTAACTCACGAGAATGTCAGTATGCCGCAAGTGTTGGGGCTGTAATTCACACCAGCTCTCCTGAGTATCCTCGGTCGAATGGTTTGGCCGAAAAAGGTGTTCACTTGGGAAAACAAATGCTAAAAAAGAGTAAAGATGAGGGTTCACATTATTTGGACCTTCTACGAGAATATAATAACACACCTTTAACAGGAATGGATGTCTCACCATCACAGATATTGATGAGTAGAACATGCCGTACCTTGGTGCCCACACTTGCCAGAAATCTAGAACCCAAAGTTGTAGAAGTCAAACCCATTCTAAAACGTCTCCAGGACAGAATGAAAGCACAGCATGACACGCGTGCTCGCAGGAAACCCGTGATGTTTGAGGAGGGTGATAATGTAGTAGTCAGAAGGGGTAAGACCTGGAAAAAAGGAAAGATAATTAGTAAATATCCTGCAGATCGTAGCTATGTAGTAGAGCTAATGGATGGAGCAAAGAGACGTAGAAATACATATCACCTGAAGTACTCCAATACGAGTCTGGATATAGTAGATACTGGTAAACGAAACCAAATTGATGTTGAAGAGTTGATAGAGAGTTACGCAGCTGGAGAAACACAGCTTGAAAAAGAAAGTTGTGTCCGTAACCTCAATCCTCCACATGTTCCAGGTACGATTGAAGGAGCTGCAGAGCCTCCTCAAGCAAGAGAGCGCAGCCAAGGTTCTCAAGGGCCAACGTCGCGATTTGGGCGACGCCTAAAGATGACGACCAGATATGGCCGGGAATTGTGTTATTGAAGTTAATTGTTTAAAGCTGAGGCCAGCTAAAGCCAGAAGCTTACTTGAAACAGCAGCAGAAAGTTTTGTTTTGAAGTCTGCAAATAAACATTATTGAAATCATGTGTACCAACCTAACCTCCAAGTCCCTACACGACACACACTGAACATCCCAACCCACGAAGGAGGGAGATGTTGTAGGTTGGCGCCACTGTGAGCTGGGTTGCTATTGGTCATAGGGACCAGTCACGTGGGATGGCTATGGAGCCAATGAGAACAGTCATGTGACCCAACATCACTTCCGGATATTTCAATAAACCCCATTCTATTCCTAGCACTAACGTGTAATCATTATCCTTCAGCATCCAAACATCCACTCCACAAAGTGAAGACTAGAACAGTTTCCGGCTCCCCCGCCCTCCTGGCTGGGGGCGCATATCTCTCCGTCAGCACCCGCTTCTTTTTGCCCCGCGTACTCCGTGTCTTCGCGCCTTTCTTCGCGCCTTTTCTTCGTATGTCTGGTCGGTGCCACCGAAGCTTGGACTCCTAGTTCTGCTGCGTCGCATTGCTTTTGGGACGTTGGGTTGGCTCCGGGGTGTGGTTGGTCGTTCTTGATCGTTCTTGGGGCCGGGTGTAGTTCCTCACCGTGGAAGCCCAAGTTGACACCGGCCGTCTTCGCCTGTCCCTTGTTGAGCCTCCCCATCCCTTCCCTGGTGGGGACCATCACCAGAACCTTAGGATAAACGTATCTGAAATGGGAGGGGCATTCGCAGTGATGCCTCCGTCGACCCGGAGGTACCCGCCGTGTTGGGCACTTGCTGATGTGGCGCGCCCTCGCTGCATTGCTCTTCTTGTAGGCGGTTATTGAACGTAAATTTAATTTTAGTCTGAGTGAGTCCAAAGTGTGAGGTGAAAGGGCGGCACAGAGATGAACTCCTTACACAGTGCTGGCTTGGCATAGAACTGAAACTTTATTCAGAGACCGGAAACGGAAGCAATACAAAGTAACTTCTTTGGTACCAACTTAAAACAATAAAACTTTTGCACTCCAACACCTCTCCTCAAAAGTTACAATAAAAAACACTAAGGGAGCATCATAGAGAGAGAAAAACAAAACTTAGCCTAACAAACAACAAAAAAAAATGAAATGCGTTCAGGGCAAGCAAGGCTCCTGAAGACCCATGGCCTGGGCAAATACTTTTGTTTTGGGCTGAGCAAGTGCCTTAGTTAGGATATCAGCCACATTTTCTGATGATGACACATAAACAACCTGCACTTCACCATTTTGCACACACTCCCTCACAAAATGGAATCTAATTCTGCAGTGCTTATTTTTATCAGACAGTTTCACAGAATTTGCCATACCATTTGCACCTTGATTATCAGCATGGATCTTAACAGCATCCTTAATAGGGTGTCCTAATTCCTCCATAAAATCAGTCAGCCACACAACATCCTTGCAAGCCTCGAACAATGAGTAATATTCAGCTAACATAGTACTTGTTGCCGTAAGAGTTTGCTTCTTACTTCTCCACAAAATAGCTGCACCTGCCATCAATACAACATGTCCACCCACTGACACAGAATCACTCCTATCATTTCCCCAGTCAGCATCACAATATACTTTTAAATTTAAAGAATGATCACTCGTAAACACCAGCCTATAGTCCAATGTATTCTTTAAATACCTGAAAACACGCTTCACTGCCTCCCATTGCACACTGGTTGGTTCTTGACAATATTTACTAAGGCACCCTACCATGAAAGATATATCTGGCCTAGAACAAGTAGAAATGTACAACAAGCAACCAATAGCTGAGCGATACAGTTCTGATGAAAATGGCTTCCCTTTCTCCTCAAGTTTAGCCCCAACTACACCTGGGGTGTACACACCGTTACAGTCAGTCATTCCAAATTCCTGAAGCACTTCACAGATATAGCCAGACTGGTGTACCATGAGCACATGACTGGAGGGTTGAAAACATTGAAGTCCAACAAAATGAGAAATTCTACCTAACTCTTTCGTCTCCACAGCATCACTCAAACCCTTCTTGATTCGGGCAACAAAATCCTTATTTCCAGTCAAAACAATATCATCGACATAAGTACCTACATAACCATTTTCATGTGTGAAAACACAGGGGTCAGATTTACACTGCTTGAGCCCTAGATCACAGAGAATGTCCACCAGGAGCCCGTTCCATACCATCCCTGATTGCTTCAAGCCGTACAGGGCCTTGTGGAGGAGGCACACCATGTCCTTGCCCCCCTCTTCCCATTGCTTAGGCTGTTCCATATAGATCACTTCATGAAGCACACCATTCAGGTAAGCAGCAACAATGTCCACATGTTCTATTACCCAGCCTTTGCAAACGGCAAGAGCAAGTAAGAGTCGAAGACTGTTCTTAGAAATCACAGGACTATATGTCTCCCAGAAATCAAAACCTAACTTCTGACTAAAACCTTGAGCTACTAGTCTAGCTTTGTACACCAGCTCGCCTGAAGGGCCACACTTGACAGGAGGGAACACCCACTTACAACCTACAATGTTCACTCCACGGGGTCGCTCGACAAGGGACCATGTGCCATTCCTGGAATGGTTGTCCATTTCCTTCTTCATAGCCTTGGACCACTCTGCGCTGTCGGGGCGCCTCATCGCCTCCTCTGGAGTCGACGGCGGCATGACGCGAGGGCCTCCTAGCCCCCCGTCGACGTCCCCTGTGTCGGGCGCCCTGCTACACAGTTTGCAGCACGGCAGGGAGCACACCCGGGTCGGCTTCCTCACGCGCTCAGATCGCCTCGGCTGGGCTCCCTGGCCCGGGGGCGACCGATCGCGGACACCATCGGCGGCACCCCGGTGGTGGGCACCGTCCTCTCCTGGTCGACGGCGGCCAGGCCCACCAGGGCCCTCCGGCGGCGGACCTCGGGCGTCGTCCTCTCCTGGTCGACGGCGGTCAGGCCCACCAGGGCCCTCCGGCGGCGGACCACGGGCGTCGTCCTCTCCTGGTCGACGGCGGTCAGGCCCACCAGGGCCCTCCGGCGGCGGACCACGGGCGTCGTCCTCTCCTGGTCGACGGCGGTCAGGCCCACCAGGCCCCTCCGGCGGCGGACCTCGGGCGTCGTCCTCTCCTGGTCCGGCACCCTCGACAGGCGCCTGTCCTGGACCGGCGTCGTCGAGCATGGGGAAGTGGGTCACCTCCTCCGCGCTTGGCCTCTCGGCGGCGAGGCCCCCCCGCAGCTCGAAGGGGAAGACTCCCTCGCGGTGGGCCACGTCCCGGCTGTGGATCACCCGCCTCTCCTTGCAGCTCCACAGGCGGTAGCCCTTGGTGCCGTCGTCGAGGGCAACGCCGAGGTGCACGCACTCCTGCGCGCGGGGGGCGAGCTTCCCATCTCGCTTGGCCTCGGGGACGTATGCCCACGCCTGGCAGCCAAACACTCTGATGTCCTTTAGATCACTCCACTCTAGCTTCCTTCCTTCGAGTCTCTCCAGTGGCGCGGCAAACTGAATGACTCTGGACGGGCACCTGTTCTTCAAGTAGCAAGCCGTGAGGAGGGCCTCTGCCCAGAAGTACAGCGGCAAGCCGGACTCAAATAGCAGGCACCTGACGATATTCATGAGTGACAGGTTCATCCTTTCGGCCAGGCCGTTCTGTTGGGGAGTATACTCCACTGATTTTCTGTGCTGAATCCCTGCATGAGCCAGGAAACTCTGGAAGGCCTCGGACAGGTACTCGGTTCCCCTGTCTGTCTGGAGTTGCCTTATTTTTCTCCCATAGGCGAGCTCCATCTTCTCCTTAAATTTCGTGAATTCTTCCAGGGCTTCACTCTTCTTTCTTACGGGGACAGCAGTAGCATACCTGGAGCCCTCATCGATAAATGTAATGATATATCTTCTGCGCCCAAGGGACTCAGGCCTGATAGGCCCCATGATGTCACTGTGGATCCGCTCAAGTACTTCAGGAGCTTCCTTTTCTTCCCTTGTGATGAATTTCTTCCTTCTCATCTTACCCTGCACACATGTCTCACAGAAATTTTCCTCTTCTGCCTTTGTCTTGATGTCAGTTAGTACGTCCAGCTTTCTCATATTTTCCAGGTTAGGATGTCCAAGGCGACTGTGCCAAATCGTTTGTGATACTTTGGAGGCCTTCTTGATGTTCTCTTGATATTCTTCTTTCAGCTCACTCACAGAAGCACCACCCTCAGTAGTAACAAAGTACAGTCTCCCCACCCTGAAAGCTTGAAACAAAAGTGCATCACCTTTCAATACTCTGTTGACACCATCTTTAGATCTGAATTCATAACCCTTTTCTTCTATCTGTCCCTGAGACAGGAGATTATCTTGCAGCTCAGGAACGTACAGAACATCTGATATCGTAATATCTTTCCCACCACACTCCTCAGAGATTTTGATAGTAATCTTTCCAATGCCAGCAATCTGCAGCGGGGTGCCATCACCAATTTCAACCTCACCTTTATAATCCTTTAATTCAATAAATAAATTTTTCTTGCTCGTCATATGATCAGAGGCACCCCCGTCCAAGATCCAAATTCCGCCCTCCCCTGGAACGTACTTCTTTGCATAAAGTACAACATGTTCCCTGGTGACAACACTTGCCTTCTTAGGTGGATCAGATTTTGGTGGTTCCTCTTCTTTCTTCTTATCTTCAGCTTCTTTAGCCTTGGGACAGTTGGGGGAAATATGACCCTCCTGGCCACATACATAACAAAAGATTTTCCTATTCTGTTGTGGTTTACGTTTGGAAGATTTCCCACCACTAATATTATTATTATTCCCACTTGAGCCTTTCTGATGCTTATCTTGATTCTTCACTGTCTTCAGGGCTTGGTGCTGGCTTTCCCCTCTTGCAATCATTTCTGATTCCTGTTCAAGTAAGACTTGTTTTATCACACTTACTTGCATCTTGCTGGGCTGGTTAACTAAAGTCTTTACTGTGATCTCATATTCAGGTGGGAGACCAGATAATAAAAGGTATGCTAACTGTCTATCTGTGAGATCTAACTTGTTCACTTTTAGCAGTCGGTTCAGATTCACCATGCTGTTGAAGTACTCCTGCATGGATGTGCTGCCCTTGGTCATGGAGGTTAGCTCCTTCAGTTTGAGCATCGCCCCATACTCGGTATTTTGATGGCACTGTTTTTCTAACTCCCCCCAAGCCTCTCTTGCTAACTCATACTCCAATATATCATTCATGAGATCCCTTCCTGTTGATCGCATGATGAGGGAAAGCGCCGTCAGGTTATGCTTCCTCCTGACCTTGAGATCCGCGGCCGTTGGCACATAGTCTGGCGCATCTTCATAGCCGATGATTGCTTCGTAGCACTCCAGCTTCAGCATCTCGGTTTTGATGGTCGCCTTCCACATGGGATAATTATCCCTTGTTAGCTTCGGGATGGTAAAGGTGTTACTTGAGTCTTCCTTATCCGCCATCTTGAAGCACTCGTTGAGTTCGCCGGCCGGCTAGGTTCACTCTGCGTGTTAACTCCACAAGTCCAAGACCTCACACAAAAGAAAACAAACTACGAGTACACTCGCGTTCTCCTGGGCCCATAACCTATTGAACGTAAATTTAATTTTAGTCTGAGTGAGTCCAAAGTGTGAGGTGAAAGGGCGGCACAGAGATGAACTCCTTACACAGTGCTGGCTTGGCATAGAACTGAAACTTTATTCAGAGACCGGAAACGGAAGCAATACAAAGTAACTTCTTTGGTACCAACTTAAAACAATAAAACTTTTGCACTCCAACAGCGGTCCTCCCGGGTCCTCCCCGTCGCTACCCCGACACCAAAGGATACTTATCTGAGGCTGGAGGCTGAGGTTTTGCGGCGTTGAGTGTAGGTCCCGACGTGCCGCTGTTGGCTTGCAGCAGGTATGGCCAGATAGTCCTGGTCCTACGCATAAAAAAACCGCAAATCGTGTTAAAATGATGCGGTTTGCGGCATTCGCTTCCTAAGACCCTAAGAAAAGTCAGTGCTGTTCAAAGGGGCCGTCTCCCGAGTTTACGCTGTGTCCGTGCGATGTTCAAACTTTGAACACTTTGAACACCTGACTAAAAATCAGCCGCTAGCAACGATGTGGCAGTCGTTTTCGGCTGATTTTTTCTAGCTCAAAGCGATTACGGTGTCGAGAACAGTGCTGGATGCACGCCGCGGTCAGACCTTGCAGCCTTGAACATGTTCAATATTGAACAATTTGAACACCTAGCAGAAAATATAACAAAAACCTCGATATGGGTATCGTTTCCGGATACTTCGAACATGCCGAGAACGATTATGACGTTGATTTTGCGTTTGATTCATTACGATGGGGTTATTTGCTTCTTCACGTGGCTAACTATCCACGATACCGAATGTCAGCGGAAATGTCTAGTCAAAATTTACGTCAAATTTTGTGCGCATCCCTAATAAAAGTCAATTTTATTACCGGAAAGATACGACTTTGGTTTTCAACGGCCAACAAAATTGTCATCTTTTTGGGTTGTGCACTAAATATGACGATATCACTGTCTTTTGATTTGCAATACAGATGCCAAAACTGCTGTATTGCAAACTGTTTGCAACAACGTGCTCCTTATTTCTTATGGGGGTGTATCACTATTTCTTTGCTATAACGATTTATCGCAAATTGTAGTGATATTGTGCATTGTTGGGCGGGGCGAGTTCCCTTGACCACTGTGCAGTTACTAATCGATTGACTTCGCGACAATCCTGTGACAAAATCTGGAAAAAAAAATACGAATAATGAGTCGTCACAAACTCCAGGTGTCGAGTACGTCGGCGCCAAAATATTTTTGTCAAAACAGATGGAAAAGTGTATCTTTGTGCAGGACACGTGGGTCGATTTATTCGTCACGCCATACGAATGGAACGTGACGAATGTGATGGGTAAGGTATGAATGTTGTTAAGTGACATGTTTAGGTCTTTAGTGAATTGTCACAGGAGATAACTGGACATACACATTCCATCAGGGGTTCGGGTGCTAGCAAGGGGATGACTGTGTGACATCCAGCCGCACAGACTGCCCTCATCCATGACGTGGTCTCCGGGCTGAACTTGGGCAGTCCGTGAAGGGCCTTCCCTCAAATCTAGCCCGCTTCGTTTACGCACACGCAGCACGCAGTGCGTGTTTTGATAGGGCTGTAGCTGCTGGTGGAATAGTGTGAATGTAGCGGTCAGCAGCATCTGTGAGCACCGTTAGCAGTAACCTTTTCGCCATCAACGCCACATGCTCCCCGGCCATACGAGGTCGCCCTCTAGCTACCACTCGAACCCCTGACAGAATATGCAAGTCCAGTTATTTGCTTGTTTCTCTGTGTCTAAGCACGCTGAAGGAACTTGCAGACGCAGGATGTTGGTTACTTTACAAGTCTTTCATGTTTGTTACCGGTTCGACACCAGGACGCCACCATTTCTCTGCCCAAATGTTCGCCATTTTACAAGAGAAGTTGTGACAGTTCATTAAAGAGCCAAACATGTCACTTAACAACATTCATACCTTACACATCACATTCGTCACTTCATTCGTATGACGTGGCGAATAAATCGACCCACGTGTCCTGCACAAAGATAAACTTTTCCATCTGTTTTGACAAAAATATTTTGGCGCCGACCTACTCGACACCTGGAGTCTGTGACGACTCATTACTAGTATTTTCAGAATTAGTCACAGGATTGTCGCAAAGTCAATCGATTAATAACTGCACGTGGTCAAGGGAACTCCACCCTCTTAACAATGCACAATATATCGTCATATTCAGTGCACAACCCAAAGAGATGACAATTTTGTTGGCTGTTGAAAAACAAAGTCGTATCTTTCCGGTAATAAAATTGTCTTTTATTAGGGATGCGCACAAAATTTGACGAAAATTTGGACTAAACATTTAATCAGAGGTCGGGCTGCGTCCGTGACCGCCTCCTCTCCTCCTCCGTCCTCTTGGCGGGCGGGCGCTGTTTTCGCGCGCAGCCCCATCTGGGGTTTTCTCCGTCTCCAGTCGGCCGGGGGGGGGGGGGGAGAGGATGTTTTTTTGCGCTGGCCGCACTGCACCGGCTGCAAGGGGAAGGGGGGGGGAGGGTTTGGCGACCACACCGGGCATGGGGAACATAACCTCACTTTGCCGATTTACAAAATGCATTTGACGGCCTTTTTGGGAGTCTAGTGGGTACCCGGTGCCGGGTGTAGCCGCGGCGCTAGAGCTACCTGTGCCGGGCAGGGGGAGAGGGGCGGGGCGGGCCAGGACGGCCAGGGGGATCACCGGCTAGCCGGTGCGCGGAGGGGCACACACGTGGAGACATTTTAAACGCTTGAGGTGCTTGCGGTTTGCAGGATCACTAGAAGGGCACGATGCGCTACACTTCACTTTCACTCAGCACTGGGCACAAGACACAACACTACAGGCACACTGATACTGCTACACAGAACACTACGGCTTCCCGCCATGGCACCCGGCTACCGCTCCGATTGCAAAAACACAAAAAAAAAACAAAAACACTGATAAAATGAGAACGGCCGTGGGGTTTGACTTGCGACCAATTGCTCGGGTGGCAGTTATGGTCCCGGTCAATTCCCGAAAATTTCAGGCGTCTGCGGTTTAATTTTCCCACTTCAAACTTGGAAATTCCGGGGAGCTCCGGTACCGCCCGCCCGAGCGCGCGGCTGCTACCCCCTATTAACCAGGGCTCTGGGAAGGGGTGAAATGTAAACTCCATAGCCTACCAATCTTCTGAGTTCCTCCAAATTCTTTTTAATTTTGCGGGCATGGGTGTGGACAACCTATTGTCATTCGGTATCGTTTTGAAATCTAAAAAGTCATCCTAATGACATTCCTCTGCTCGTGAAGCATGGCCAAAGTCGATCTCACTAAAGCTGACGAACGTCTACGGAGTTTACATTTTCCCTCAACAATGGTCATTGGGGAATTCGTAACCCAAATCTTTTACTTGACCTACGTTAGCCAAGCAATGACGAACTCTCAATAAAGTCACAGAGTAGTTTGGGATACATGCCGGCTTAATAAAGCCTGTTGAATCATTTCAATCCGGAGAGTACGAAAATAGGATGTAAACTCCGTAACGCGTGTGTCTCCCTGCGTTTGCAAAAATAAAATAAAACGTCGCCGTAAAAAAAATGGCTCAGAGGACCTCTAACATCTGTAGTATTGGTCATGACCATAATTCATCGCATGGTTGGCCCAGAGCAAGTCGAAGAGATTCAAAATTGAAAACTCCATCGCCTTTTTGTCTAAATTAGTTAGGAAATCGGATTTTTGAGTGTCCAGACGAATTGCGTGCTCGGAAATAGCTCAAAGTACGTTTTCTCGACGTTTCATGCAAAAAGACAACAAGTTTTCAAAAGTATAGTTGGGTCAAAAGTGCCCTCTAATGTGAGAATCTACCAAAAGCAACAAGGCCCAGAGGCCACATATCTTTAGAATCGGGGTGTTCTGAACTCGGTCTGGGCTCATGACATAACATGCTAGATAGAGGAATGGTGCCACGTCATTCTTCGAAACAGGATAATTTGGGCTACGCAAGGCACAGTTTTGGATCGATGACGAGACACAAGGAGAACGTTGTACAAAGAAATATGTTTTCAGGAAGCCCATTCCTGGTTACCCTGATCGATTTGGCATGGTCTTTATCAAGGTGATTGGTGGGCGCGGACCTTGTCGCGAGCAGGCAAGAGCCGCAGGCTTATTGGAGGGGTTATTGATTAGTGCTGCGAGACCACTTAATGAAAGCGGACAAGGGCTGCGCCGGTCATGAGAAGGCACCGTCCTCATGACGCCTAATTTGGACATCGTCGCGAGAAAGAGCTGGTTTGGGACATGAATACCGTGAAGTATTTCGTTTAATAGGCTCCCGAGAGATGTGGTGGTGCACTTCACCTTGTTGTACGAAAGTGGTACAAAAGGGAAGGGTTAAATTTCAGATTGTTCTGAGCGAGCAGTGCACATGAGAGCCGGTCTGCCTCGTGTGCAGGTTGTGGAACATCGCCAGAGTATTCGGTCAATTTCCGATGTCCTTCGAGCCCCGCGTGAGCCCATTGCAGCGGCCTGGGGTGGGGTGTTTGGTGGGCATGTGTCCGCCGGGGGCGCTGCTGCCGCGCCCTGATGGGGAACACATGGGTCCGGTGTCAATCGGGGCTGCTGCACGGCAGGACGCAGTTGGACGAACGCCCCCGATTCCATTCTTCTCTACGAGGGAGTCGGAGCGGGAGCTCGGCCGTCCTGCAGGTGGTTGGCTCGCGACCCAGGCCCAGGTAGGTACCAAGCCAGATATGAACCTTTGTTTTTAAATTTAGAAACTTACAGATTTTTGTTTTTAAATTAAGAAACATCAAAACTTTTGTTTTTAAATATAGAAAAAAATTGCCCCCCAATTTCCTTTACTGTACATTAGGTAAAACTGCATGATATTGTGCAGATTTCCACTTAGCGCTCTGCATAAACACAGCCTGTTGTAAATCGTAGGAGTCAGTGTTTACGACGTTAATTTAATCCGAAGAAAACTGAGTTCACTTAGTACCGAAGTACAGCGTGTCCCATAAATCACACCTGATCGATTTTGGCTGCCATTCAGCCAGTCCGTTTTCCTAGTTTTCCTAGCGTAGAATCCACACTAGGCGTATGCGGAAAAGAAATTCTGAATAGGGGAACATTTGCGCCTCGACTGATACCCCGCTGGGGTCTGTACGACCAAAACTAGCCGAATGGCAGCCAAAATCGATCAGGCGTGATTTATGGGACACCCTGTGTTAATGAACTGAAAATGATTAGTGAAATATTTTGTAAGTTTACAAGATGTTTACATTGACATCGGCTATGTACAGACGGTGGAAAAAATTGAATACAATCAATCATGAAAAGTATGAAAGTAGTAGTCGGCCTGTGTGTCCCGCCCACGTTCTGCGGCAACACTCGTTTCGCAAGCGCGCTTTAAGCGTCGTACCCAGTGTTGCGGATCGGTTGAGCTTGAGCTACCGTGCCGAACCCGAAAGTCGAAGAGCGTGAAGCTGACCCTACACCCAGAGAAATGGTTTCTTGTTCCAATCCTGGGCTTAGACTACTATTGCGGAAGAGTACATTAAAGAATTACCATCCTTCAATCTAGTCTAGATTTCACAACTATATGTGTTTAAGAAAAGGCAAGATTTGATTTCAGGAGAATGACCTAGAGCAGTGTGAAAATACTAAAGAGCGGGGGGCGGGAATCGAACCTCCGCCCGGGGACGCAGCGCCCAGCCCAGTATAGCACGCCTCAGCCCACTCGGCCGTCCAACCGTTTCTGCAATCTCCACCGCCTATCCCCTGCATCATCCGGCCAGCCGCTAGCCGACTTCGGTGTCCAGACTGGTTCGGGGCTCGGCCCTCAAGGCATCTGTGGACATTCAAACTGCAGAAGGCGTGGCGCGAATGCTGTGACGTAGCGCCTACCTCCCGGGTTAGGCCAGTCCAACTGCTGGGCACCAAACGCACGTGTCAACTGGCCGTGCTGAGTCAACAGAGGCTAGGAGGCAATCTAATGACGCAGCGGTGCGGTGGCTCTGTGTGTTGGAGCGTCGCAGCTCGCTTGGGTGGTCTCGTGGGCTGAGGTTCGAGTCTCCCTACCTCAATTTTTGGATTTCGTTTTCACATGTCAAACTGGCCGAGAAGAGTGAGTGAGCCACGGCTTTGAGGCAAGCGGGCGCTACGTCAGACATAGAGGCGCAGTGGCTCGTGGGGTTACGGCGTCGGAACGGCGCGCTCGGCCAGGCCTTCGGGTCGTCCGTGGGCTGGGGTTCGACCCCCTTCGAGTAAATTTTAGAGTTCTTATTTAGTCACCGGCACATGAGTAAAAACTGTCTCGCGAGCCCTGTTGAGGGACCGCAGAAATTATTAAAATCAACTCCAGGGTATTCGTGGCGGATTTTGTCCCGGTGTCTTTGTATTAAGTACCTGCAATTAAAGGAAAAATTTGCTTTCTTTCAAGTCTGGGTTCAAACAAGCCCAGAAAGAGGAGGTGGAGGATTTAAACGGCCGCTGTTTTGGTAACTTTTTCTTCATACAAGCCTACGATTGACGTGAATCAAGTCTTATTTGTCGTTGTTATATTATTAGTACATATTTTTCTAAAATCTTATCTAGATTAGCCTGTTGCCATTGATGTCAAAAAAAAATCTTGAACTAAGTCTAATATTCTTGAATCAAGAATTCATTCCTCTGGGTGAACCGTCCCGACCGGGCTGGGTGAAACGTTGTTCCACAGGGCTTACCGCGTAGCCCGAGTCCGTCCACGTCCAGCCCCCGCCGCAGAGCCGAGAAACGGGCGGGCACCAGATACCCGGACGCGTCCGAATACGACTCCTGTCCCTTCCTGATTCGACGGAGACAGAAGACAATTTTTGACTGACTCGGATGAGTCCGGGTATTCGCTGCCCGCCCGTTTCTCGGCTCTGCCCCGCTGACTGAGATACCCCACGCTCGAGCGCCCCATCGTCGGATGCTCAAGCGCGGGGAATCGACATGAATAATTTATGAATATGAACGGCGTCTATCAAGTGCCTGCCCCCTACCCGCGGGTTAAAATTAACTTCTCCCCGCCCCTTTGTTGTCTCCAAAATTTCAATGCAAAATTTGTGTGGCGTGGCGCCGATGCCGGCGTACAAGCCGTGGCCCGGCCAGTCGCGTCGCAAGAGACGTGCAAGAGCTAGGCGGCCAGGCTGAGCGTGAGCGTGGCCAGCGAATGGCCAGGCAGACGACGGGGAATGTGGCCACAACGTGCCAGGATTAAACGCATCGGTCTGTAGGTCATGGGCGTAGGAACGTTTTGAAGTCAGGGGGGGGGGGGGGCAGAGTACACGGCTCGACGGCGCGCCCCCCCCCCTCCCCCCCGACGGAAATGATAGAAAGTTTTCGTGGGAAAGCAAAATAATGTAATAAAAATGATTTTTATTTATAGACGTGAGCGAAACGCGCGCGCGCAACAATGCTAGGGACGCCAACCGTTATGACAGACAATCAATGCTGTCCGGAGCAATCGCCCCGTTCCGTCGCCAATGCCAGAGCCAGAGCCCTTGGCGCCCCTTTTAGTGACCGCCGTGAGGCGTCTCAGAATCCGTATCTTGTGCACCTGTGACCTGTGGGAGCCGTCGGCGTCGGCGCCCTATCTGGCGCCCTTTGTGCCATCGCACATGCCACGCGCGCGGGCGCCCTCGGCACCCCTTTTGACGCCCCCGTGGGGCGCCTTGAAATCCGTATCGTGTGCACCTGTGACCAGACCAGTGGGCGCCGTCGGCACTCCATTTCGCATTATCCCCTCGGATACCGGCGGCCCACGGGCGCCTTCGGCGCCCCTTCGGCGCCCCTGCGGGGCGCCCGTAACTTTGTGTGTTATCCAATTGCGGGCGCCCGTTTTGGGCGCCCCCTAGGGGCGAATATGGCGCCCCTCCGGGACGTTTAGGGGGGGGGCAGCGCCCCCTTGCCCCCCCCCCCTTCCTACGCCCATGCTGTAGGTACAGCCCGTCCTTCTCACGATAGGGAAGAAAGCCCTCCACATGCCCTCAAAAGCCTAGACTGGGATCTAATGGCCCCGTCTGGGGCTCATAGAAGAAGGCACGTGAAGGTCGGTTCTGCCTACCCTCCAGGGGTAATTTCGCCCAAAAAATGCTTCTGCGTTGCCCTCATGGCCGCAGGGGGAGTATGGAGAAGGCTCCTTTCTCTGAACGGCTGTTGAGTGATGGTCCGTAGAGTTGGGAAGTTGAAATGATCTTTCTCACAATAAACAGTTAACTTCAGAGAGTATGTATTTCGGCAGACTTCGTTACACAATTACGTGTGGCTAGAGTGATGAGAGCCTGCCGAATGAGAGCGAGGCCCCCGTGCAGGTTAGTTTTATTACCTCGCCAGATACAGTTTACATAAGCGGCCCGTGATGGGCTGACCTCACCGTCAGCCAATAGCCGATCGGTGACACAGCGCGTACGGAGACACGCGCGGCCGTCCCGGGTAAAAGGAGGTGTATATGGGACCATATCCGAATCGTATATAATTGTATATGGGGCCATATATAATTTGTATACAAATTGTATATACACCATATATGGGCCGCATACAAGTGTATATGGGTCGTATACGGGACCATATACAAATCATATATCAACCCGTATACAATGCCTACCTTGTATACGATTCCTGTATAGTTGTATATGTGAATGTGGCTGTATATGACCCATATACGTCTTCATGTATCAGCTCGTATATGGGATCATATATGAATCGTATATGGTCTCATATACTATTCATATACACCTGTATACGGCCCATATACGATGATATACAATGTGTATACAATTGTATACAATTATATACGATTCGTATACGGTCCCATATACAACTCTTTTTACATGGGGTGTCGGGCCACCTGTTAATTGGCTACTCGGAAAAGGGCCCTATGTCACAGCCATAAACAGGAAACAGTGGCGCAAAACTACTGCATGTGTGGACGCCACAGGAGCACTCCTGACGCAAACCGATGTCGTGCGGGTCTGCCCCGGCCGGGCTCAGTCGAGCGAGAGCCAAATTCTCGGGTTGGGCTCTCCTCGGTGACGATCGTGTGATGCAGCTCCACCGCCAGCGGCGACAGGGCGCGTCGTGTGTTTGCTCTCCTGCATCCAATCGCTCGGGTTTGCCGTGTGACACAGTCGCGCCCGACCCGGTTCACTGGTCGTATTATCACGTTGCTTCTCTAAAACGTTAAATGTATCCGACTCAAATCACGGGCGCAAGGACTGTGTGTTACACTCATCATCATCAAATATTTGTTCCTTAAAACCGGAACCTTACAAGGGAAGGTTCTCACCCGAGGGGGAATTCACTCTGCGAGTAGTCGGTGCACCTGTCTCGTTATAGCCTCTGTAATGCCGTAATAGGTGTGTAATAGGCGTAATGGGTGTAATAGGTGTAATGGTGGCGTAATGTGTGTAATAGCAGCGTAATGCGCGTAATAGAAGCGTAATGGACGCGAATTGTGCACGGCAAAAAAACAGCGAGATAGGTTGATGTAAAGGCTTTGTCAGCAGAAACAAGATGCCGGTGGCTTGAGAGTGCAAGCTTCGTGTGTTCGGACGACTCAGGGGACCTACCTTCCAATACAGGGAGGGGGGGGGGGGGGGGGGCAGGCGCGGAAACGGTTTTGCACAGCAAGGCAGAAAGAAGCAGCAGTGAAGAACTGAACAAAGTAAAGTTCCACTATTGTTTTCACTAGGTTTGCCACGAAAATATTATTTCCCTAATTTTATCTCCTTGTTTCGATGTGATTCGGTAACCGTATTTGCTCTTGGGTTTCGACCTTGCCTTAACCGGGAGATTTGGTGGTATCCCAACATCCACTGAACGAAACAATTTCAAGTGTGAGGGACCACTAATTTCCTCTCCAAGTGGAGTTTTTTTCATTTAAATCCTATTTTAATTTCCTTCTAGGGGTACAAATGATTTGAGTGTTCGGTTTCCTTTCCTCTGTAATTCATCAAGAATGATTTTTTTTTTAAATTGTTAGGCCTCTGTTGTATACGAGAACTGTTTACAACTGAGTTGCAGCGCGTTGATGAAATTCTTGGGGGGGGGGGGGGGGCAAAGGGTCAATTGCCCGAAGGGCGCCGGGAATGTAGGCAACCGGCATTACTTTTCCGCCCGTAAGTAGGCAGAAAGCGTGACTTTGCCCCCCCCCCCTAGAGCCGCTCCTGGATCCGCCACTGGATTCGTTATTGGGCACTCTGACGGCGATATTCACACTCACCCGGGTGTTAATTTGGCGGGGAATATGAACGCGCTTCGAGCCAGTCCTACGAATTTAGAACTGCAATAGCACGGTAACACGCGTAATGCTACTGTAATGCCCTTTATAACCTTTTAATAGATGTAATAACCACGTAATACACGTAATAGAGTAATGGACCTATGAACGTAATGGATCTGTAATTGGCGTAATGTATGCGTAATGAGTGTAATGTATATGTAATGGACGTAATTGATGTAATTTATCAATTACGCGTAATACCCGTAATGGGAGCAGTCGGTGCACATTTTTCCTGAGTGAATTCCCCCTCGTTCTCACCTCGAATCGACCGAAATTTTGAGGGGTTGCTACCATCAGCATCAGGAGGTGTCAGGATTGGTCAAAGAAATGTCGGCGGAACTTCATAACTTTGACCCCCCCCCCCCCCCCCCCGCATATGTGATTCTGCTGGTATTATTTTGATCAGTCCTTTGACTTACGAAAAGCCTGTTTGGTTCGATTCGAGAAGTTACACGTAATCACTGCCCCCGTAGAAAATGGGATCGCATCACCAGGGCAACGGGAGTAGTAAGGGGGCCCCCTGGTTGCGGGTTTGCCTACCTCCCAGGGGCAGGTGTCATATTTCGATGACGTCAGCATGTCGCGTGCCGGTTGTCGGATTTCGCGCGCGGAGGAAATGCACCGTGTCCGTGTATTTGCGGTGCTAGCTGTTATATGGACTATGCATCTTTCTCTGTCGCTCCCGTTAGGGGCCGTCCACATACTACGTAATCACTTGGGAGGGGAGGGGGGGGGCGTTTAAAAAAGTCTTGGAAGCAGCCCGCGGGGGGTCGACCGCCGTCATGGCGGTAAATGACGTGGGGGGGGGGGGGGGGGGGTCGTACAATGTTGACGTCATATATCCCGTCGCAACAACGGTACGCGGGTCTTCTTTTCGCATGCGCGCTCTTGGATCGAGACGAGCATTGTTTCACCGCGCGTTTGTTTACTGGGCGGTAGCAGACAGTTGTGGTTGAGAGCGGACGGCGGCGTGGCGCTTCGCCTATTCGACTATTTAGTTTGATAAAATAGTTAGCAGTCAACAAGTTATTGAAAAATTTATTGAACCGGGGCGGGAACTGGAGGTGGTGGGGGTGGTGATGGCCGTGACGGTCAGGGTGGCTGGGTGGCTGAGAGTTCTTTTTCTTGGCGGCGGCAAGAAATACACTGGGCGTCAAAATTAGCGGTCCACTTTTTGTTGGCGCCACCATTTCTAAGTTTTTCAAGCTAGAACCTTGAAATTTGGTACAGACCTGCCCCCAACATTGGTCTCGAGCCTTCCGAAGCGCCAAGTTCATGAGCCACCCCTTTCGGCTACAGCCACCCCCTAAGTGTGGCAAGGTCGAAAAACGCCGTGAAGGGGATCATTAAAACCCATTTGAAGGGCGAAAATTGGGAAAATTACAGTCAGTGTGGCATTATGGGTGCCCAAAACTGTCAAATCTCGCATTTCAACCCTCTCCGACCATCACTTAATTTTGGAAGGGGGTGAGGGGTAGTTTTTGAGTTAGGGGTGGAACGGTTCCAAAATTGATCGGCAGCGGTACCGATGGGCTCTGGGGTTCCGATAATGAACGCCGCGACTCGGATCATTATCTTAGACACTTTTTAACGATATCTTCTTGTCGTTCTGTGGTTTCTCCTGATAGGGGTAGGAAGGCGCGGCAGCCGATTTTGTAAGGTTCCAACCTTTAAGAAAAAGATGTCAGACCGAGAAGTCGGTATCTCAACGACTTCAACCCTTAAAACGCTACGGCGTGTACCCCTGCAAGCCATTTTTGACAACAGGGAATTTTAAAATCAGATTTTTTTGACCAGAAAGGGTTTGATGCTGAGCGCAGGCGCGAGCGCCATAGTTTTCAGGCGTTTTTGGAACTGTAAGGTCCATTGTTTGAGTCTCACTTCCCCACAATGGCTTGCAGGGGTACACACCGTAGCGTTTTAAGAGTTGAAGTTGTTGTCTTTCGCAAAGGACACTTAACAGGGTATGGATGAACGGATCGTTTGCGTTTTCTATGAGATAATCTTCAAGTTCCAACAAATCTCACAAAGGAAACAAATTCTTTACTGGCGCATCATAGAATAGCTTCCCTCATCTCATAGTCTTCATCCCGCAGGACGCGTAGGAGACTTTTGTCAAGTTTCACTTTCGAGCGCTGTGCGTCCCATCCATCGTCTTCTTCATCGTCATCGTCGGAGAGGATTCAGGATTTCCGGCCGTAGCGTCGGCCAAGAGCTAACGCCCAAGCTTGATTACAAACAATTACGTAATCAAAAGGAGAAGGGGGATACTGTTTGTCAAAATTGCGTTTGCAGTGATTCTGTTTTGACCGTATAATATTTCATATTTCAATATTCCGCTGCGCTCCACCGGCACCTCGGTTCGACTCGACGGGGACTTGGCCAGCTTGGCCTGCCGGCGGCGACTTCAGTCTCCCTAGAAGTGCTCGGCAGCAGATGTTTTCGTTACGATTAAAATCATGCGGTTAATGTCGTCAACCGGGTAATGTCGAGGGGGGGGGGGGAAGGCGGAAAAAGGGAGAGTCGCCTTGCCCTTGCCGCGCGGCCCCATAGGTGAGCGGCACGCCTTCTCCCTCCCGGCTCAGCACAGCCGCGCACAGCCGCCCCTCTCTCTTACGCTGCGCTTGGCACACCTCCAGACAAGGCCCTTCAGATCCCACGGGCCGCAGTCCGGAGGCACGAGCACGCAGCCAGCCCTAGTCATAGCGGTTCACGCGGTTTTCGAAAAAAAAAAAAAACGGCAACACAAAGCGTGATTTTTTGCAGGGTTGTTGTTAAGGTCATAACGGTCATTTTGACCCGCAGCACACTCATTTCGGACCCATAGGAGCTGAGCAGCGTTCAATTTTCTGTTCAAAGTGTTCAAAATGTTCGAATAATAATTATTATCGCACAGAAATGATCTAGGTGTCGTTTCCGCACAGTTTAACTACGACAAATCGAGTGGAACACACCATACATTCGTACGACCCACCATTTACGCCCCTTCAGCCGCCATTTTGAAAATAAGGGCCTAAATTTAACTTTTTTGAAACCTGAGCAACATATGTCGAACGGGGTGTTTTTCCTGGGTGTAATGACGGCGCTGATTATGAAAATGACGGTTAAAATGTTCTTAACTGTAAGGGTGACCAGCTAGTAACGTTCAATGTTTTGTTCAAAGAGTTCAAAATTTTCAAAAACTAATTATTATTGCCTAGAGATGATCTAGGTGTCGTTTCTGCACAATTCGACGACGACAAATTGAATAGAACACACGCCATATCCGTACGACCAACCATTTAGGCCCCTTAAACCGCCATTTTGAAAACATAGGCTTAAATTTAATTTATTTTGAAACTGCACGGTTATGTCGAACGGGATGTCATTTCTGGCAAAGTTGGCATCGCTGATGCTAAATGCCACTTTAAACAGTGTCAACTCTTTAGGTAGTCTCACAACATTTTTGGATCCCGGTTTGTTGAGTTGAACGGGATGTCATTTCCGGCAAAATCGGAGTGGCTGATGCCGGAAATAACACTTGAAGTGGTGTCAACTTTGGGTAGCATGTATTGGAATACACATTCGCATCTATTCCGCTTCAATATACTGGCCCCTCTGTAGTCATTCGTGGTGCTGCGTTGTGTTATCCGAAGCCAACGTTTTCAAATTATTGTATGCGGTCTTGGCACTGCTGCCGCCTTCGTCTTGACTCGCTGGCAAGGAGTCACCGTGGTGGCAGGCTCGCAGTGGACATGCGCAGCTCCGATACCCCCACCCTTTCTCCGTGCCTGTTGCGGTGCGGTTGCTTGTGTTATGTATGACAATGTGATCAGGCGGAAGGCTGCGCCTTCTTTTGTTTTTCCTTTTGTATTCTCCTGGTCATGTGACCAATGCCTGTGGTTCAGTTCTGAATAAACCTCCAACGAACAAACTTGGCTCTGTGCTTTATCCGTCGACATCCGGCAAGATACTTCATTGGCGACGAAGAAACTTCAAGAGAAACGCGAAGTAAGAACGCAACGCACCTGTCACCATGGCCGCCGGCGGAGGTCCACACATTTTGGCCCTCCAGACGATTGGATCAATGGACCCATTCGACCCAAACGACTCGGAGACTTTTAGTCAATGGTACGCACGATTCAACCTGTTCTGTCAAGCGAATCTTGTCGCGCCCGAGCCTACTGAACCTGAGAACCCAGATGTCATCAGAAGAGCCAACAATCGGCGGAGATCTTTGTTCCTGTCGTGCCTCGGAAAGCGGTCGTACGGTGTCCTTCACAACGCCGCTCTGCCGTCAGCCCCAGAAGAGTACCCAATCCAAGAGCTAGCCGCCATACTACGGGGACAGTACGAAGCACCTGGTCTAGTTGAAGCCAACAGGTTGCGATTTCACGCGCGTGTCCAGGGACCACAGGATCCGGTGTTTGAGTACGTGTCTGCAATCTTTGAGCTCGCTAATTTGTGCGATTTCGGCGTAAGCTTCGCCAGCACGATGAAAACACGGCTCATCACGGGTTTGCGGCACGAAGACACCAAGCGTCGGCTGATCACTGCAGCGAACATCACATGGGAGGACGCCATCGCCATCGAAGAGGACGCAGTACGCATCCAGATGAGGGCTATGGCTCAAACACACCAGCAGACCGTCTTCGCTACGAGATCACAGCCTCCGCGCCAAGGATCATCGCGCCAGCAACAGGGCTCACTCGTTCCCTGCAGCAGGTGCGGAATCCTCCATCAGCAGCAACCGTGTCCCGCCAGAGAAGCCACGTGCAAGTCATGCAACAACATCGGGCATTACGCTCGAGTATGTCGAGTCAACCTGCCCAAGCTGCAGACCAAGCAGCAGCAACGCCAGCAGCAGCAGAACTCAAGCAACAAGGGGACAAACCGGGGTCGCGGCCGCAGTCGAAGAGGCCGCGGTGGCCGTGCCCACAACTCGGTCCACCAAGTCCAGGACAACGGCCCAGCTGCATCTGCAGGACCGTCAACAGCAGGTGAATCAGACACTTTCGTAGAACACTTGCTGGACTTCCCCGCGTTTTGCTAGCGTGTAGTCTAACTGCTGTCTTGGCTTCCAGGCACCGCAGTTCTAGAACCCCTGGGTGAGTCCTGTATCCCCACGGTGCCTGAAGTCCACGTAATCCGAACCAATGCCGGCAGCAACCCCCTAATAATTCAGGTTTTTGTTAATAATGTACCACTCCAGATGGAGTTGGATACGGGTTCTGGTGTCTCTATTATTTCCTTTGATTCTTTTTCGGAATTATTTCCGGGGTTAAATGTGGACCCCACTAATCATTTTATTTCCTCTGTCAACGGACCAGTCAAGGTAATGGGAGAGACATTAGTCAGTGTCTCATTTAATGAGTTGAAGTTTACTCTTCCCATTATTGTCTGTAGACAGGTTCAAATCCCACTCCCCCTGTGCGGGCGGATTTGGCTAGATAAGTTGATCCCAAATTGGAGAGAACAGCTGTTGAGCTCCTACAGTAACCACACAAGCGTGTGCAAAGCACCTTCCGTGCTAGAGCTCACAGCCATGTTTCCTAGAGTGTTTGACCCCCAGGCAGATTCTGCCATTACGGGTTTTGTGGCGCGCCTTGTTCTAAAACCAAATGCAAAACCTGTAATCCATGGACCTTACACTTTAGCTTTTGGGAAAGTTAAACCGGTCGAGGAGATTCTGGATAAATGGGTAGCTTCAGGGAAAGCTGTGAGAGTGAGGCAAGCAGATTGGGCTTCGCCTGCCGTTCCAGTGTGTAAAAAGGACGGATCTATACGGCTCTGTGTAGATTTCAAGACCACTCTCAACCCACAGTTAAGAACTGACCATTATCCCCTCCCCCGACCGGAAGTTGTTTTCTCCTCTTTAAGTAAAGGAGTGTACTTTACTTCATTGGATCTCAAAGATGCATATATGCAATTGAATCTTCATAAAGATTCTCAAGAATTATGTGTTGTGAACACCCACAAAGGGTATTATAAGCTTAAGCGCTTGGTCTATGGAATTTCCTCTGCTGCAGCAATATTTCAAAATACCATGGACTTAATTTTAAGGGATATCCCAAATTCCATTTGTTATATTGATAATATTTTATGTTGGGGTGCCACGCTAGAAGAATGCGTGCGCATCACCCTGATAATATTGAGTAGACTAGAGAAACACAATGTCCGCCTCAGGCTTGACAAGTGTCTTTGCTTCGTCAAGACCCTAGAATTCCTTGGATTTGTCATTGCCGATGGTTGTCGTGGCCAGGCACCATCCCTCCTTAATGCAATTCAAAATTTCAAAGTCCCAACTAATGCCAAGGAAGTGCGTAGTTTTTTAGGTTCTCTAGGTTTCTACTCAATGTTTATCCCTAATCTCAGCACATTGTCCCAGCCATTACGGCACCTAACAGAAATCAATGTTAAGTTTGATTGGACCCCAGCCTGTAATGCAGCCTTTGAATCCCTTAAAAAGGCCCTTCTCACAAGCAAAGCTCTAATGTTGTATGACCCTGACCTCCCCATTGCTGTTTACTGTGATGCTAGCCCAGTAGGGGTTGGAGCCTCCCTGTGTCATACTGTTAAAGTACAAGGTAAACTGGTAGACAAACTTGTAACTTGTGTATCTAGCTCCTTGACTCCTGCTCAACAGAATTATGCCCAAATCGATCGGGAAGGTCTTGCCATTATTTTTGCAGTCTCCCGTTTGCATCAATTTTTGTGGGGCAGGGAGTTCACCCTGTATACTGATTGCTTTGCTGTTCAAAGAATCTTTGCGGACAACAAAGGACTACCTTTGCGCACAGGTCATAGGTTGCAACATTGGGCAGCCATGCTTCAAGCATATAAGTATAAATTAATTCATAAAAAAAGTGTTCACCTGGCATTTGCAGATGCCTTGTCACGCCTCCCAGCTCAGGCTTTGATAAATGATGTGTTTCATGTTAAAGTACTTGGCAAGTTACCCCTTACGTGTGCAAACATGGAGGAAGCAGATGGGCGCCTCATTTTACATGTACGTGACATGGCCCAGCAAGGATGCAAGAAGGTGGTAATTCGGTGTCCGGACACAGACATCGTCGTGTTGGCCATTGCCTTCTTCCACCGGTTCCAATCGTTGGGTTTAGAAGAGCTGTGGCTCCTATTCGGCACTGCTACGAAGAGAAGGTTCATACCAGCCCATGTAATTGCCGAGCGTCTAGGCCCACGCAAGGCACGGGCCCTTCTTGGCTTTTATGCCTTCACAGGATGTGACCAGGTATCATTCTTTGCCACCAAAGGCAAAAAATCCGGAATGAATACATGGAAGGATGAATTTACTGAGGCATTTTATCGACTTGCCACCCCTGATCCTTGCCCACCAGACGACGAAGTCATGGCAAAGCTCGAACTATTTGTCGTAAAACTATATGATGCTCAGAGCCAGTGCACGGGAGTAAATGCTTCCCGAAGGGAGATGTTTGCCACAAAGCTAAGGCATCCTAGCACGATTCCCCCAACATCTGCGGCGCTTAGGCAGCACATACTACGGGCCGCTTATCAAGCGGGTCAAGTGTGGGGAGCGCTGACCGGACTGATTATGACATTTCTTCACCGTCCACATGGGGTTGTCGCATGACATCAGCTGGGTGGGAGCCCCAGCGGACAACCTTGGACTGCATCTGGTAGAGTTCCGAATCGGGCGGGCGAGCCGGGTTAGGCTGGCCTGGCTGGCGCTGCGGCGCTGGGCGGGAGCGAGAAAGACAATCGCTCCTCCTTGTCTATGTCACAGCTGCCGACCGCTGCCGAAGAATCGGGTAACGCTCACCCGAATTTTCGGCCAGAGTTCCCTTCACCCGGCGCCGCCCGGCGCTGCGCTGGCCGGTAGCCGGGCCGGCACCGACCCGGACCCGGCCCGCACGCATCCGTTCGGTTTTGCTGTCGCCCGCTCGTCACCCTGGCCTGGCCGGGCCGGTTTCCGGACGGAACTTCCCTCCCCCCCCCCCCCCCTTTCTCCTTCTACTACACAAATTAGCAGAAACCGATTTTATCGTACTTTTCCGGGGCGGTCTTCTATTTTAATTGCGAAATGAAGTTTTGGTGTCGTTTTGTCGCGTAAACGCAAGACGATGGCGGGGCAGAGTTTTGAAGGTATGCGACGTGGATCGATCGAAACAGCACTAGTTTTCGAACGCATTGAAATGTAGTCCCTTCTGTTGCTATGAAACCGCTTGCGAAAAAAAAATTCTTCCGCCTGTCCACGCTCACAAACCACGGCCTCGACAGTCTCAGTCTCAGTTGATCATCTACGTGTGATTAGTTATTCAGTGAGAGTAAGAGTTGAGTTGTGACTTTGTGATTGTGCTGCATCATGGCGAAGGGGAAGAAAAGGCCATCTGCCCCATCGACGCCCGCACCATCCGCGTCGTCTGGTAGTGCCCCGTCTATGGTCGCACCCTCCGCGTCGTCTGTCCCGTCGCCGTCGCCGCCCGCACCACCGCCGACCACCCCGTTGACCCCCGCGCCGCCTGCGGCCACGCCGGCGATCACGCCTTCCCCGTCACCATCGTCGACAACAGCTTTGTTGACGCCACCGCTTTCTCCCGTCCCCCCCTGTCGAGGCGTAAACAAGCAAGTTTGCGCCTTCTTGAAGTCCGTGAGCTGCTGGACAAGGGCGAGTACAAGGTGACAGCCAGTCCCAAGAGGACCAAGAACACGGACAGGGATGGGAATGGCGCCCCTGGAAAATTTAATGTGTGGGACTCCGTGGAGTTGGTTGTGGACTCTGCAGGACTGGGAGTAGGGGCGGTGCGATGCATGAAGTGCCATGCAATTTTGGCGTATGATGTCAATGGTACGGGGTGCTCGTCGCTGACCAACCATGTTCAGAAAACGTGCCCTTCTGTCAAGCCCAACAGCCGGCCCTTTGCCACCGTGAGCCCTGACGCCAAGGCCCGGTTTCTGGACAAACTCGCTGAGTTTTGTGCTTCCTCATTGAGCTCTCCAAACCACGCCGTCAGTCAGGCCGCCGTCGACCTCATCCAGGCCGGCATAGATATAGGGGCTCGGTGCGGTCGAGTCGACGCGAGACAACTTGTGCCTGCGGACAGCAGCACTGTCATGAACAGGATTGAGGAGCTTTCTAAGCAGGCTACAGTGGAAGTGACATTGACATTGACAAACATTTTGAAGAGCACGTCTCCGGATGGAGAAAATCATCACTAGGACAACGACCGAGCAAGAGAAATTTTCAGCAAAGACAAGAAAGCATTGGAGCAATTCTTTGAGAAAGCAGGTAAAACTAACTTGGTTTAATTTAGACAAAACACGTTGTGCAGATAAATGACGGCTAACAAGTGACATTCCATGATTGCAGAGAATCCTTTTGCAGAGGAAAGCGATGACCTGTACAATATCGACACACGCAAGTGTTACTCTAAAGATGTTGTCGAAACAGTAATGAGACTTGAAGAATTAGGCAAAGCTCAGTACAAAACGTATAACTCGGACAGGCTAGAAAATGGCTGTGTCATGGTCAATCCACGCCCCAATTAAAAGAAACAACCTGCCTACCTTTGCTTCATTAATTGTTAAATGAAATTTTCTTTACTTGAAAATGTTGTATGAAGCCACTTTGTGATTTTTGTTTGGAAAGCGCGTTACCCTTAGATTGGGTTGGCGCCATCTGGCGTCATCTGTTCTTGTCCTCAAGTGTGTTTTGATTTTTAAATATATAGTATACTAAATTACAATTTTTCTAATTTACCATAGCAACCAATGCCAAGGAAGATCGCGGGATAACGACAAGTACACACCCGAAAACACACACACACACACAAACACACATGCACACACACGCAACAGTACACAAAACTAGTGCTCGGAGAAATTTACTCATCCTGCTGAGAACTGCTAGAGTTTAAACAGCTTTCCCAAAGGAGCGAATAAGGGGTAGCGCGGGGAAGGGGGGGGGGGTTGACTTTGCGATCCTGAAACCGTGACAAGTCCATCTACACCTCGGAAGAGGCTGGGCGGTGTCCCAATCGCGAGGAAAACGCGCTTACGCACGTCCCTCCCACGCCCTTCCTCCGCCTCACAGCGCGCGAGGGTTGGGTGGGGGGTGGGTCCGATGGTCACCCTCAATTGCTGGAAGTGTGCCGAGTGCAACGAGACCCCCCGGAACACCGTGCGTCTTCTCGTTCTCGAGATATATGCCGAGATAGGGCCGGTTTCGGTGGTTTGCCCCTGGCAAGTAGGCAACCGCCCACCCACGCACTCCTGCAGTGTTGCCACCTGGGCAACACTTCTTAAAAGTTACCTTAGGGTGTGTACCTTCAGCCTGCAAGAGCTCAACCCGTCTCGGCCCACCTTATATTATTAGTTCGCCGCACTCCATACGCCTTCTCGACTTATCGGGAGTAAAAGCTAGCTGACACCTCAAACTAATTAAGTTTTGATTTTTAGCTTTAATGTTAGTGTTTTGAGGTACCATCTGCTAAAAAGATGGCTCCAGCTAAAGGAAAACATTCTGCTTAGCTTGGTACCGATATGCTGCTCCTTGGCTCCAGCTCGAACACTGAGTTTTTCACTCATACAATCCTGCAGCTCATGAAAAAAGACGAGCTTTACCAAATAATCAGGATGGAACAGACCATTGTAATTCAAGACTAGAGGAGAAGCACTGAGGGAAAGACCACTTGATGGACTACATTTCACACGAACGAACAGTTTCGTAATTGCATGAAGGAAAACAGTGTCATACCACACAGTAGGTTGAAGTTTCTGAAGTTCAAAATTATTTTGCCTCCTAATGCTAAAAAGTCGGTTTCATTTGCTTAACTGATTACAAATAATTAAATTGGTTTAACTTGCGACTGTTTACAACAGTGCTAGTGACTCCAGCAAAATGCTTTCTAAAATCCGACTTGCATTTAGAATTTTTGAAAAGCTTTTCAACGGAAGGCAGGTCATAAGCCTGGAGTATTTTAAAACATGTGTTTGTGTTTCAGGAATCTACACCTGCTGTGCGGATTGGCGATGATGGAATGGTGGAGGAGCTTTTACATTTACCATGTGGGGAGTCCTGGAGTCCACAAATAATACACCTCTCCCCTCCCATGTGAAGAGGATCCTAGATCAATCAGATGGTGATTAAAGGGAAGAAATTTATATGTGGCCACCAGAAGCACTGTCTATAGATGATGATAATGTTTGTAAATTATAGAAAACTTTGTATGGATTAAAACAAGCACCTCTGGAGTGGAATCGGAAATTTAATGATACTGTTAGGTTTCAGCCAATGTCAGGCTGATGCGACAATGAAATCTTATTAACTGATGTGAAGGGAAAATTAATGTCTAAGTTTCAAATGAGAGATTTGGGTGATGTTTCTTATTTTCTGGGGACTAAAATTAACGGGGAAGAAATGGGATGTTCCTGAGTCAGGAAAATTATCTGTCTATAGTTCAAAAGAAATTCAAACTAGATACTTCCCGTCCTGTGAATACCCCTTTAGATCCTAAACCCTATATTAATATTTGCAATGACCCTTCAATAATTAATATTCTTCCCTACATGACAAACGTGGTCCAGAGCAGACGATTGTTTACACACTGATGCCAACGTACTGAGGGAAATACAAAATAAGCTTGTTTTCTCCATTATAAAATTAGGAGGAAACGCGGCATCAAGCCCAAGAAAATTCGAAGTTTTAATCGAATAAACAATAATAAAATCTCGAACTCACCTCAAGATTACGGATGACTCTTAAATCAGAGCTGAAGTGTCCTCTTCAGTGGGTGCCGGGAGAGTGTCAGTATCGGAGTCCGCCTACGGAGCCGCCGTGAGGGGTGTGGAGGGGAGGAGGGTGGGGAGAATTTAAGCGGCCATTGGAGTTGGCTAGGGTTGAGTCATTGCTTACAGTTTTCAGGAGTGAGGGACCCCTCGGTTGAAGCATTAATTCACATTCATTCCATGCGCCCGGAGGGCCCTAAAGCTCAGTCCAAAGTCTTCGACTGCTAGTAACAAATTTCCCAGAACTCAAATAGGGAGTCATTCGTATATAATGTTGTCAAGGGTAGGGTGGTTCCGACGGTCAAGGAGCGTACGTTAATGTAAAGAACAGTCGTTTCTAGCCTTTCCACCATAAAGAGAGCTTCGGAAAAACTTACACGAAAATAAAAATTCGCCACGGAAATTAAAAGCGGAAACAGAACGCGTGTTTAATGAGGAGTGGCGCAGCAAATCATGGTCTCTTCCTTAATGCCGGTTTAGCTCCCCGGAATACCCTATTGTCCGGGAGACGCAGCTGCACATGATTCAGCCCTGAACCGACTGGCCGTGGTTTGCGGACACCGCAGCTCTCCCACATGAAATATTATACGGTCAAAACAGAATAACTGCAAACGCAATTTTGACAAACAGTAATATCCCCTTCCTCCTTTTGGTGACGTAATTGTAATGAAGCTTGGGCGTTAGCTCTTGGCCGACGCCACGGCCGGAGATCCTGGATCCTCTCTGTCGATGACGATGAAGAAGACGATGGATGAGACGCACAGCGCTCGAAAGTGAAACTTGCTGACGTCATCGAAATATGACACCTGCCCCTGGGAGGTAGGCGAACCCGCAATCAGGGGGCCCCTTAAGGGTCGTACCCATATTATGTGATCTAATTTGGGGTGGGGGAGGAGGGGTCAAAGCCAAATACTACGCCCTATCTTAAATACATGGAAATAGGGCTGTGCGGTTATTGATAAAATAACCGGACCTTCGGTTACAGGGATAACCGAAAGTTCTTCCGGTTAACCGGTTATTGGAAATTAACCGGTTATTTTGCAATAACAATTATTTTAGAGTAACCGGACCGGTATTTTTTTTTTTCCTCTCCAATTTTCATTACGAATAACCGGAAAACCTAAGTAATTGTTCCTTTCGAAGCTCCCTTCGCAAGCTAGTAGGAATGAAAAGACAACCAAAATGCTTAGGAAATCACGCATATATACCTCAATGTACGCCTTACGACGATGGCTTTGGCACAAAGTCCTTGTTCAATCCTAGAAACGTGAGCCATTCAGCATGTTCACCTGTGAGGCAGGTTCGGAGAGCACTCACGATCAAACCGTCAAAACTAAATACCCGTCCGAGTCTGCCCTAGAACGGCGTTTGGTTATTGACATCGCTTTGGTTTGTCGGTTAACTGGTTGTGCCCCAAAAGATAACCGAACGCTACGGTTATTAAAATAACCGAATGCAATAACCGGTTAACCGCACGGCCCTACATGGAAAGGTTAGGTTATCTACGTCACGAGGAGGGGGGGGGGGGGTCAAAAAGTGTCCCAAAATCGGTCACGTAATATGGGTACGGTCTCTTACTACTGACGGACAAGGGTGTCTCACGGCAACGACTGTAAGAATTGAAATTTTGAATAATTTAGGTTGATTTATGTTTCCAACCAAAGAAGGCAGCATTGAACCGCGACATGCTCTCCACGAATCTGTGTGGAAGTCACTTTCCCAAACTGAACGGGGATTCCAAAATGGCGTCTCACAGGCGCGGTTTGTCTTATTCGGTTGCCGTTACCGTCTTTGAAATGGGTCCGGTTTAAATACGTGGATGGAAATACGCCAGCGCCTCTTTCCGCAGGGGCACGTCAGGCCCAGCCCGGCGTGGACGGTGTATTCGGTAGCACTAGGGGCCGCAATGCTGACGGCGTCCGTGTACTGCCTGCTGCACACGCTGCAAGATGGCGTCTCGTGGCGCACCACCTCGCGCACGGACAGCATCGTGACGGCCATCGACGTGCTAGGGTGGACGCTGACAGCGTGTCTATCCGTGGCGCAGGCCGTGCTCACCAGGCACAACGTAGCGCCCTTCGTTCAGAAGATAGAGGCGGTAGGCGACAAATTTAGCGATTAAGGTGATAGAAGGATTGCATTTTGGAATAGCTTGAGAAACATGTTTTTTTTTTTTTTTTTTTTTTTTGGGGGGGGGGGGGGGGGGGGGTTGTTTGGGGGGGGGGGGGGGCGTCGCGCCCATTGTGTTCCTAATTGTAATTTAGGACTTTTAAATTCGTGTGTGTGTGTGGGTGGTGTGTTTGTGGGCGGAGAGAGGGGGAGCCTATGGTTATCCCATCCTTAATGCATGGAAGGATAGATGAGCCAGGTCACGACAGAGGAGGGGGTCAAAAGTTACCTTAAATCGGTCACATAGTTGATGAACGTCCCCTAAAACTAAGTCGCAACGATACGCTTGTTTCAATCTTGTTTCGAGCGTTACGGTTGTACTCGCAGCTACGCTCGTTCGGAAGCGAAGGAGTTCTGTACAAATGCATTGGAGAAATCCCTCCCTACGCTTCAAGATGAGCGTAATGTGATGTTACGCTTCTAGCAGGCTTCTATTAGGCGGAAGGCTACGTCTTCCTTTTACCAGTGAGACCACCCATTTGTTGCGCATCGCATCATTATTTCCTTGCAATGGGGAATCTCGCCTGTAAGGCAAGGGGAAGAGCCGCTGAGGTCCATACTAAACCCTCAACTTTGTCCGAGGGGTCTGCTGTCACGGCCAGTTAAACACATTATTCACGAGGCTGGAATGTGAACATACCTTAAGTGCGGTGAAAAAATGTCGTCTGGAAAGCTTTAACATCCGTTTGCTTAGTTTCTGACATCCGTTTGCAGACGCCGCAGGCAAACAGTTGAAGGTTTGTGGTGGATCTCAGTGACTTCTTCCCTCTGTCTTCTCACGGACGAAGTTCCTCATCCCGAAGCCATCCCGAAGTTGTATTCTATTCAAGTTTAGATAATTAGATATAACTTTATCCTCACACTTAAAGTATAATAGCTGACAAAATAGCTAAAACGGACGCATAGGTTACAGACAAATATAGGGTACAACGAAGTGCACATTGCAGACACTAGACGGGTACATAATACACCCTTCAACAAAATTATCGCCGCACTTTTTTCGGCCTCCGCTGAGAGAACGTTTTTCAAGCCAGAAACGTAAAATTTGGCATGAAGTTACCCCCTTGTGTTTTTGAAGGTCCCAAAGTGTCATTTTTCAATAATACCAATCCCTTCGGCGTGGGTCATTGTTTGTGTGCCGAGAGGTGGAAATTTCGTCCAAAAAAGGTCCCTTTGGTCACTCTTGACACGCTGACGCTCGAAATTTTTTTGGGGCAAACCCGCCCCCTTTCCTCATTTTTCCCACCACACCGGGGTGGATTTTAGGGATGATTGCAATGAATGTACCCCTGCCCTGGGTACCTGAACATGAAATTTCAATTCCCTGGCACCAACCCCCCTGTGAGCTACCCCTAAAACACGATAGCCATTTTTGGAAAATTGGCATTTTTTTAACCCTTTCTGGTGCACAAGGGGCGCCAAAATATAACCAGCAGTGGAACACTTTACAAAATTTGGATAACACCTTTTTCAAAATTTTGTGTTTTTAAAGAAAAATGTGAGAAAATATTTAAAAATTATCTCCTAAACCAGAGGTGTTATTTAAATTCTGTACAGTGTTTTTGACAGCGGGCCAGAGTGCGATGAAAACACTCTATTCTGGAGCTGTGGGCAACTAAATTCGAAGAAACGGCGGCCATTTTTCGATTTTGTCCTTATCTCTTATGGGGATTCCTATGTTAAAAATGAGGACCTGGTCGGACCCACAGGACATCTGAAAAATCTACAAAAAATCGAGTCAAAGGCCCATTGAGATATCGCAAAAAGTGTTATCTCGACCACCCATATTAGGGGTGGAACATCAGTTTCCCGCTGCGGAAACTGATCTCGAAAATTTTCGACCCCTACCGGAGGGGTTGACGCCTCCGGTCACCCCTAGCCGACCCCTTAGGGATTGTTGCTGAATTCTTGTTACGGATAGGTGAGGACATGTCGAATGCTTCTCCTATCGAATTTTGAAGTTAATCGCGGACAACCCCTCCCCAATCCAGAGACAAAAAACCGCCAAAAGTCCGTAAAACCACCCCTAACTTCAACCCCCGAAAACGCAGAACTGGGTAGGGTTGGGGACCGGTTTTGCTGGATAAGAGGTAGGCCTATCCCTAATCTCAATGGTGCTAAGCGCAGAAGGTGCTCCGATTAACGGTGTGGCCCCCATGAGCGCCCCAGCCCCTGTGAAAAAAAATTTGTGAATCTGTGCGTTTCGCGTGCAGTCCTGAGCAAGACGCGTGCATTTGCTGAGCATTCACTGTGCGCCAGCTGTGCGATTGCTAGGCATTTGCTCTGCATTCACTGTGCTTGGCGCGTGAGGTCAGGGGGCAGCAACTGCCGGGCTCAGTCTGGGGCAGACCTTGGCTCACGGGCTCGGAGGGGGCGTAGGTACTTGTAATGCGATATTTAACATGAAAATGTCGAAAAGTGAAACCAATATAGGGCCTAAGCAGTAAATTGTTACCCAATGTTATTTCACAAGCGACAGACCCGATGGCGCTTGGTTTTTCGTATCTCGACGGATTAAATGAACTGTAGCAGCCGCCGAACGAAGCTCGGCGAAGCCCCGGCGAGCAGACGACGCCCGGCCCGTATTTTTGTAACACGATATTCTCCTCGATCTTACCACTCACATCCAAAAGTGGGCGTCCAAAAAAATCCCATGCAACACAGCATCGTAATATCACCAAACTGAAAACGCGTAAATCGGTTCGGGCTGTAAATAATTTTCCGAAGTCGAAATACGTCCGCGTAGACCCTGCGCGAGGCTAACGGTGGTAGTCCAATATGGCGTCCCTCCCAGTTCCTATATTTCGTCCACCCGTAATTATTTTATAAGGAAACATCTAAAGATAGACTCGTGAACGAGGGATTTGGGGATTTCGCCTTCAAATCTGGGGCTGAGCGGCGTAAAATAGTGTCGTGCGTGAGGCTTGGTTAGGTTTGGCTTGGTTAGAAAAGTACTTTCTAAGACCATGTTTTCGTGGCGCAGATCGACGACGTGTTGCGCCTCTGTGGTCCCGTAGACGCTGCCCAGCCCGACAGCGTGCCGCACCTGACGGCTCTGTGGCTGCTGGGCACGCTCTTGCTCTGGGGCCTGGACCTGGTGAAGGAGTATAAGCGGGAGGGCTTCGTGGGTGCTGTGCTTCACGTACCCACCGTTGCAGCCCTGCTTCTTACCGTCATTGTGGAGGTGCGACTCTGCTTTCGTTACATTTTGACCGCGTTCTATCCATCCAATTTGGGGAACAAAACTTCTCACTGGGTCCACTCGAGATTTAACGCATTCCTGGCCATCCTTGGGCTATGCAGGGATCTCAGTAAGGCAGAAGAGCGTCATTCGCTCTCCTGGCCTAGAATCCTCGGGGGTCGAAAAAGGGGCGGGTAAATTCTAAAGGGAGTAGGACCTTTGTGCATCGACTGGTATCCATACGCGTTCTGTGCAACTAGAATTGGCTGAATAATGGCAGCCAAAATACTGCGTTGCGTGCGCCGAATGCGGCTAATAGACTAGGTTAAGGACTGCAATGCGCTTATATATATATATATAAAAGGGGCGGGCGAATTCTGAAGGGATACCTTTGTGCATCGACTGGTATATATTCTGTGCAACTAGAATTGGCTATAATGGCATATATATATATATATATATATATATATATATATATATATATATATATATAATATATATATATATATGGCAATCTAATTTAGCGGTCCACGTTTTGCAGAGCCTGCATTTCGTTCCAAGTTGACATTGAGAGTTCAAATTTTGAGGAGGCAGGTCCCAAAGCAGCAACCTTGTTGATTGTTACCACCACCCCCTTATATTAGACATTGCCCACAATCGCAAAGCAGAGGCGTAAAAACGAAACGAAAAAGGGAGGGGTCGATGCTTTACATATTGCCTGCCTTCAGGGGCAAAGCTCTACGGGCTGCCTACCTTCAGGGGGCAAAGGTCCTCCTTCGGGGACCCGAGGGGGAGGGGGGGGGGGCGATTGCCCCCATCGCCCTCCCCCTTTTAACGCCCCTGTCGCAAAGTGACATTCAAACTGACACTTTCAGTAACAAAAACGCCTGGAAACGATTGGACGTGGCATTTTTTTTGTAGTGGTGTGCGAACCGGTTTTTTTTTAACCTGAACCGAACTCGAACCGACCTTTTTTTTTCTTTTTCTAATAATGTGATTTTTGAAGGTTTTGGGGTTGTAAAAGAGGTTTAATGATTAGAATAATGGCATGGCTGTGTAAATGATGCATTGCACTCATTTAACGACAGTAAAATAATTTAAAATTAAAATTAACATCAACATATGTTTCATTTGAGGACAGCAAAGTCAAAGTAGTCTTAAAATAACAAAAAATAAACCACTAAAATAATTAAGAAACTGCTTCATGTCATTTTCATGAAGTGTACTTATGACTCCATGCTGGACGAACTGCATACTGCATAATACAGGATTAATTAATCGAACTCTGAATCTGAAACCAAAGAAAAGTAAAGTTGTAAGTTAGACAAGAAAAAATACCTGAAGGAAAGTTCACAGCACAAGAGACTGGATTTTGTTTCTTAAATAATTCTTTTATTATATTAAATATTATATTAAATCAATTACCTTCAACTTCGAGGAGGAGATAGTTTCGATTCAGAAAAACTAATTTCTCCACAGTTGTAGGGCTGCACGATGATCTTCTGGCAGTTACAATTTGACCCACATGGGAGAACAGCCTTTCGCTGTCCATAGAGCTGGCTGGTATGGCCAAATATTTAAAAGCTACTGGGGCTCAGTATTGAAAATGGGTGGAGTTCTAAGTCCACCAAGCCCAGGAATCACCTTCTGCTCCTATTTTGGCCATCTTCAAGTACTCTTCAATCTGAAGAAAATAAAGAGAAATTCAAATTAGCATTCTTTAACTTAACATTAAAATTTTCTTTCATAATAAAACTTAGTTAATTGTAAATTTCAAAACTTCTTTTCAACTCACCTCTTTTTCAATGGCCTGCAACGAAGAAATAGCTGGTGCATGAGCTGCTCCTGTGGCCTGCTGTTCCTTTGCCCTCGCCACAAAGGAATACTTGCACTTGATTCTTCTACCACTGTGGAGTCCCTTCATGCTCACTGTGACTGTCAAGATCTGAACTCATGAAACTGGCTTGGTGGAGGAGCAAACATTTAGCTCGTGATGAAGTTCTCTCATCAAACATAATATATTTAAATCTTGGATCTACTATTGTGGCCAGCAGATAGTCATTACTTTCTGGCCCTGCAGCTGGCAACAGAGAGGAAGATCTGGCCTTTACAGCTCTGTGGAGAGCTTTGGCAAATGTAACACCACTTCCCTGATTAGAGGGATTATTAAAAAACATTTCCAGTTTTGTCTGAATTGTATTTATAACAGCCAAACCATGCTAAGTGTAGGGCATGATGATTTCCCTAGGGCTAGAGTGGCCTCATATATCGGAGCCAGCACCTTAGTTATGCCCTTAACCATCAGCCAATCGCTCTCATTAAGAATAAGGTCAGGTTTTCTGATCTCAGGGAGATCGAGCCACAGTGCTTTCTCCAGAGTAACATGCCTATCAAGCATGAGGTAGGTTGAGTTCCATCTGGTGTCAATCATTTGCATCAGCTCTAAATGGGGAAGACCAAGAGTCTTTTGAAGGTCCATTAATTTCAGACGTGCAGTATCACTGTGGTTGTAATGTCCAACACCGCCCCTGACCTTTATTCCAGCACTGGCTCCATGTTTACAGAGCTCAGAGCATCATTAATTGCCAGTTGCAGGGTGTGAATGCTGCATCGAAGGTGTTTCACTGTTTTGTTTGAGAAAGCAGCTACCATATTCGTCGCATTATCAGTGATTACAAACATTTCAGTGCTCACATCTTCTACATCTATCTTCCAAGCAGCAGCCATTTCCTTGAATTTATCATAGATGTTGTCGTTGTCTGATGTGTGGTTCTTAGGTAGATGTCCACAATCTAGAGCCCAGTTTCTATACTTCCCTTTCTCATCAATGTTGCTAATGGTTTTTACCTCGTTTGGAAGTCCACCCATCTATTGTAAAGCTAATTGACTTTGCCTTGGGCAATTCTTCATCCAGTTTTTCCTGTAGGGTTTCCTTTTTAGCACTATATACTTTAGGTAAAAGTGAGCGTGAAAAGTGGGTTCGGTGAGGCATGACAAATCTCTTTTCAAAAAAAGAAATCAAGCGCTTAAAGCCAATATCTTCCACTATTGAAAACGGCTGATAGTCAAGAAGAATCATTTCCATGATATTTTTCTTTATGGCTTTTGCCCTCTTGCTGTCATATGACAAGGGGTTGATGTTTTCAAGGGATTCATTTATTAAAGGCTGCTGACTTTCTGAACTTTTCCTTTTATTCGCCAGACGGGCTTGGACTTCACTTGCTTGCTCGTCAGCTTTCTTTTTGTAAATTTGAAATTTTGAAAGATGTTTATTCTTTAAGTGTCGTCGCAGCCTACCTGTAGTTGAGTCCGGTGCTGACAAATCCTTAGAGCAATAATGACCTTAGGCCTCCCTTGAACCGTAATGGCAGTGAAATGCTCGAAGATCAATCTCTTCTTTGATTCATCCTGCTCGGCGGTGTTGTTTTCGGTTTCCGCGTGCGAGACTTCAGCCTCTTCTTCACTACTGTTGACCATTCCCGGATCATCCTCATTTTCCTTTGGGGTTGCCGGCCGCGTCCCCCCCGACGCCGTCTACCGGTTCTCCGCATTCTGCCGTACCCAGAAAACACTTCTAATTAAATTTGAAAGTATGAATAGACATAGACATTACATATCACTTTTTATTTAAAATTGAATTACTCACTTCAGTTCACAGAGAAAAGGAAAGTGCGACGACACAAATTCGTGTAGAACTTAGTACCAGTTCAGACTTGTAGAGGTTTACACATAACAAACGCTGCACGCCCCCCCCCCCCCCCCCCCCGGCCCTTAGTGTTGTCATTCCCTGTTACCCCCGAAAGCTTTGAAAAATATCCGACAGATCGCTCTTCGTTCGTCACTTGTTCGCAGTAGTAGGACGGTATTTACCACGCAAGATTAAAGCGGGAAAGTTCGGAAAGGGTTCGGATTTCGAACTCGAACTGTAAAAGCCGGTTCGGGTTTCGAACTCGAACCGAACACCTAAAGTTCGGTTCGGTTCGGCCAAGTTTCGAACGGTTCGGCACACCACTATTTTTATTTTTTTTTTCGATGTTTCTGGCGACTGCGCTCAGCATCAAGCAATTTATGATCCGTTTTTAAAATTCACTTTTACTCAATGCTTAAGATGTAGCTGTTACCCAGAGGGGTCCGCACCACAGCTCTTACGGGGAAAGAGAGAGAGAGAGAGAGAGAGAGAGAGAGAGAGAGAGAGAGAGAGAGAGAGAGAGAGAGAGAGGCTTGAACTCCCAGAGAAACGAATTCTTGATTCAAGCTTAGAACAGTGTATTCCTAAAGCATTCAAGAACATAGTTCTTGATCCAAGACTCAAGAAAATAGTCTTGAATGCTTTTCGCCGAAGAATATGTTTCACTGGGTGTACTCGGGTGTGGTTTGTCACGTGTAGCGGCGGTTGCAGCGAGGGCAGTGGCGGACCAGCCAGCGCCTGCGTTGCGGAGGTAGCAAAGCAAAGCGGCAACAAGTCCGAGCCGTGCTCCCCGTGTGGCGTGTGGCCCAGCGCCCAGCCGTCCGTGGCGGCGGTCGCGCCTGTCTTAAAGAGGCATTCCAGACGAAAAAAGCCACCCGTTTTTCGATCCCTTCCGAATTTGATCCCACGCGGTTTATGGGTTCCTTTCATGCATAGGGACTGCCGAAAAGTCCCTATAGCAATATCCGATCACTCCTATGAGATCTATAGGGGTCGCAAACCCCCCAAAACAGCTGTTTTAGACCATTCGGGACTAGATGGGTTCTCGAAAACTGCCGACCGAAAAAAGGCCCAAATGGGTGTTGTCTGACCACAAAACTACGCTCTATCGAATTCCATTCCGTAAAAGGGTCTATGGTTCATGGTTTGGGAACCAGAGGCACGCGCACTTTCACCAAATTGAATATTTTAGTTATTTTTTTTAAATAAATTTTTTGAAAAAAATTTTCAAGGGTAAACATATCGAAATTGATGGCTATGGACGAAAATTTTAAGGAAATTGTCGTATCTCCAACCGTTTAGCCGCTATACTTTAAAAATAACCAACAGTTTTTCTTGTCTTACTGAATAAATAGGGAATGATTTTAAAGTGGCTTGCGACGGAAGAACACAAAGAAGAGATCGTTAAAATAAGTCTCATTTTCAGTTTTTCTTTCGGATTTTTGTCACTTTTGAGGTGCTGCTGATTTGCGGCCGCTACCGTTGCCGATCAATTTTGAAACCAATCCACCCCGTAACTCAAACAATTCCCCTCACCCCCACCAAAACTGAGGGATTGTCGAAGAGGGATGAAATTAGAAATTCGGCAGATTTAGTGACCACACGGACTGTAATTTTGCCAACTTTCTGCTTGTGGTGCCAGCCCCTTCCTCATTTTCAAGCAATCTCTTTCCCCGTTTGTTACACTGACGAGAGTAAGTTGAGTTCACTAGACGCTGTTCGCTGACGACGCACGCTCCATCGCCGTGCGGTTTCATGCCGTCAACCACTGCCTGCGGAGAGCTGCCGGCTCTGCAGCGGACCGTTTCGCCGGCCCATCCCGCAGTCTGCACCTGAACATGAACAAGCAGAACCATCACAGGCCTACGCTGTACCCGAAAAACACCATCAGCAGTGACGAAAAAGTAAGATCCTTTGCACAATGTGTTGGCAGCCATCGAATCGTTTGTTTGGAAGAAGAACTGACACGGAAAAAAAATCGTTCGACGCTAACCGGCTTGGCTCAGGAATAACGAATTTTGTCGGGGGTGATATAGCAAGCGAAGTACCTCCTACTACTGTCAGTTTGGTTGCTTTCAAGGACACAGTAGTCGTTCCAAAATTAAAGTTGAGTGTAACTCAGGTTCGTAACCTGAAATTTAAAAACAAAATTTCGAAACAGACTCTCTCAGCTCCTTCTTGCCCGTAAAAGGGCAATGATCACGACTTTCCGATTTGCAGTGTATACTCTGTCAGTTTGTGTCGCGCAGGAGGTGTCTTTAGTGCGGTGCCTGGTGCGGGCGCACGGAGAGCTGTGCCACTGCTGCGAGCTAGTGGCACGGAGGTACGGCCCCACGCTGCCCCTGCGGGTGCTGGGGCTGCTGGGGCACCTCGTCATCATCGGCTATCACCTGCTGATCCCCGTGCTGCTGCTGGACATGGATCGGGGCGAGGGTACGGCGGAAGGGCCGTTCATCATCTTCGAAGCGGTGCTCGTGCTCCACTTGGTGGCCAGACTGTTCCTAATGGTGCACCCGTGCTCCGCGGCCATCGAACAGGTTCAGTAGACCGGAAGTCACTGTTTCATGAGTGTTGTGTGAGAAATTAAGGTAGACAAAATTGGTCTGGTCACAAACTCAAAGGCATCACTGCTAGCCCGAATTGGCGCAGCGAGTCTGCGGACGCGTAGATATTGATGCAGTTATGCTCTCCTGGTGTAGCTACCGGGTTTCCCCACCACGCGCCCTACCTCGCCGCCTGAAGAGGATATCCTGTCAGCGACTAGCGATTTGTGATTCTGCTACTTGCCGACATGCGATTCAGCGACTTGCGATTCGGCGATTTGCCAACTTGCGTTTCTGCGATCTGACGATTTATTGTGATCCTTCCTTCGATTTTGCTATTTATGTGTCGATATGGTATTAACGGTTCTTTTCTTTTGAATGATGACTTCTGCTTCAAATATTCGTTGTCCTCATGGAGTAATAATGGTCCTTCACGAGATCGAATGACATCGCAGGATCATAAATCGACGAATCGCGATCGGTACTTTGCACAATCGCAAGTCGGCAAGTAGCAGAATCGCAAAATCGCATGTCGTAAAATCACACAATCGCTAGTAGTAGAATCGATACATTGCACAGTCGTAAAATCCAACAAACCATTCCGATGCAGCTGCTGTTCCGGTGACGTCAGCACTCGTAACGGAATTGTCTATTCGGAAAACAATTTTCTCGAAAGTTTGGGGCGTTCATGTCTTCGCTCGGGTTCAAAACATACCAAAACCAAAAATTCCCAAAGTATTGGTGCCGTAATTTCCAGAAGGGGGAGTTTTCTTTATCATGTGCATAGATAACAGATAACACCCTTCTCGATCGCTGTGGCTCAAACCGTTCTCGAGATGTCGCGTAGGAGGCTAGGCAAAGAGGTTTTGGGACAGTAACGGGTTGCTTCACTATCGCTCAACCAACTATCGCTCAGCCAACAAAGATTTCTACCGTTTTACTTTTCTATCCAGGCGGGAATGGCCGGCGCTCTTCTGAACAAGGTCATCGATACGTACCCAATCGATTCTTCGCCCGCCCGGCAGGTAATATAAAACAGCGCACCACTCTTGATTGAGTGGAGACAACAAATTAATGGCAGCTGACCTAACCTTTTTGTTTCTCACGGATACAGATGCAAGCGTTCTCCATCCATTTAATGCACCAACGAGTTACCTTTAGCGCGTGCGGTCTTTTTGAGCTCAAGCTGAAAGTCGCAGTATCAGTACGTGATATTTTGAGCTGATTTGTTACCTGGTTCACCTCCATGACACTCAATATTGCTGCCATTAACATTACAGGTTCTTGGAGCAGTAGCCACTTACTTAGTTGTGCTGCTGCAGATAAGGCTACCCAGCTCATCTTCGTGAGAAACATTCTACATACAATACATAGCAATTAATCATTGCTTGCGAGAGAGTTTGCTGCTCTTCATGTGGTTCCTTTTCATGAGCATTTTGTTAGGTAGAAAAAGAACATAAATGTATGTCCTCATCATACTTGACTGCTCAAGCTAGTGGATACAACAGAACACACTGGTAAAACATGTCGCAGACTAAAATGAAACTTCACTTACGTCACACGTTGTCTTCATTCTCGCCCAACTTCACTAACTTTACCCTTACATTTCCATTCATTGCAGGGACGTCTATTTCCACATCTTCATTCTCCTCCACTGCTTTGACATTGCCTTCATTATCTTCATTCGCACCCATTGCAAGGACCTCTTCATCATATATCTTCCCATCTATTGTGTGGAAATCCCCCATCTCTGTGCGAGCGTCAAAGCATTTGAGACAGTGTTTAAAGCGAGCCCTCTGGGCAGATACAGAAGGGAAAAATCAAATGAATCAATTGCACATACACTATCACAAATATTATTTGCCTCCTTGTTCAAAACTCCGAATGAATTTGTGCGATGCTGTAAAACCAAGTTCATCAGAATTTGTACCTCAAGCAGTAGTTTGTTTTTTTCCGTCCTCACAGCTGTATACAAAGAACATTAAACTACGTTACAGGCTTATAACGATATTTCGATTCACTCCGTCAGTGTTAGTGTTGTAAACTTTAACTGTCTAAATGAGGGCAACATTTAGGGTTACGGGAAGTTACGACTCCTGTTCGTAATGCAAATTTACTCTAAAATAAAAATAGAGCAGGCACTGATGTTCAATGCATATTTTCAGATAGTCTTGCATCTACAGACCCACACACGACTAGAACTTGCAAAAATCTCTCTTTTAAATGTAAATAGAGAATAATCATATGAACTGTTGAAATTGTCCCTTTGAATTACAGTTGTGTGTAGTGCAAAATAGCAGTGGAGCATACAGATCTGAACATAGATGAGCACTATAAATACAACCGCTCACATAAAATAGTCAAACTGCAGATTTAATTAGTCATAAGAGCCTTTCTTAAGTGACTGGTTGCTGCAGCTGAAACGGAAATTAAGAAACTCCACCAAAAATCTTCATTTCACGTACATTTTGCCTAAGTTGAAATATTCATTTTTGAAATTGTTCCTCTCCACGAGGTCCTCGCCTAGCGGTGCACCAGAGCCGTCGGCATGTCCTGCCTGTGTACTTTGCCGGGATCCTCCACTGTCCCAGCTAGACTCTATCGTGTTGCTCGTGCCTTGGTTAGTCGGCAACGCTTCATAAATAGGCTGTGTCTGAGCAAGAGCTCCAGTCACTTCCAAGTTAAATTTCTTGATTTTTCTTAACAAAAAATACCCAAAATCTGCAGGTCAATTTGTTAGTAAACCGGGCGGGTTGCTGTTTTGTTTTGCAGTTCAATACGCTACTCAAATCAACTCATAGTGAGCAATTACGTGCCATTTCATGCTTCATTACTTGGCCTAATCTATCATACAGTGGAAAATGTCGCTATTTTACGAAGATTTGTGGATTTGGAGTCGGACTGGCTCCCAAAGGGCGCGGCAGGGAAAGCGACTAGGTGGGCCCGGATTTGCCAACCTTCCAGGGGTTTTTAACACGTAATCACTGGTTAAGGTTCTGCTTAATACAAATTTATTGCTGATTATCATATCAATAAGATTCGTTTTTGTTAAATATAGTACAAAGCTATACAAGCTACACAATGAAAAGTCGCCTGCGCTCTGTGGACGAGGCCCAGGGGGCCCGGCACCAGGGGGCCCGGGGGGATCCCCTCCCCCCCCCCCCCCCCCCCCCGGGGCCAGTCCGCCCCACCAATTTATTTTCCTGTACACGACATTTTAAATCCAACTTCTTACAGTGCGCGCATAATCTGTACAAGGTTCTTACATTGCCGCGTAAACAACATCATAGTGTTTTCATTAACTTCTTCCTCCAAAGATACTGATATGAAGACGGGAGGAATGGAACCGTTAAGACGGCCAGCAGTCAGCTCACAGGAAAGAGTTGTGATCATCATTCAATGCACATCACATTTTGGCCCGTCCCGGCACACATTTCTTTAGAAACGGTCAGGAGCGAGGCTGACGACACCGGCAGGCGAAGTTGGCCAGGTCCCGCTGTCGAAACGAGGTGCCGTTGGAGCGCACCGAAGATAGTCGGAGGGACAGGCCAGGGGTCGTGTTGTTTAGGGTCACCATCACGTGCCACAATAAGGACATGCCAAATCATGTTCATCATTGGCTGAGCGGTAGTGAAGCCAGGTAGGCCGGGTACACCACTGCACAAAAGTTCTTTGTATGTCCACGCGATATATTTCGAGCACAATAGGGAGATAAAGATGAGCCTTTTCTACGACTAAGAGGCCATCTAAAAGGTACGTCCGCGAGTCTGTACCCTTCGCCCCCCCCCCCCCCACCTGGACGTGCATTCCACCAAATTTTGTTCGAAATGAGATAATTCTCACCATTAATGTAAGGGAACGTTACTTTTTTTATAAATGAGCAAAATAATGATTTTAAAAGAGTATTCAGCTTTCGAAAGTATAATTTCTATTTGATAAAATAACATTTTAGTACAGGTTATTGATTTATATAAATATTCACAATTTACATTTACAAACCTTATCAATTTTTAAAACATCAAATTACTGTAAAAATGAACATGAATATTCAGAATGTTCATTGATAAAGCTTATCAATTTGTAAACAATAAAAATATCGTTAAACTGTTAACACAGCTATGTTCACTACTGCTCTTCTGTAAAAGGACAAGAAATCTACTCAAAAATGATTGGGATCACAGGGAGCGTATCGTCTAGAAGCTGCAGTGTTGGCACAACATCACGGGCATCATCTTCCAGCGCCTTGACATCCATCCAGTCGAAGACTTCTTCCGTTTCGTTGAATTGACGAAGTATTTCGCGACTTTCTCCCACGACCGGGTTGTTCTTATGGAAGTTAATACACTTGGACGTCCGACGTGTTCAGGCGTATTCCTACCTAGTGGGTATTAAACAACAGATGAACCATCATTATAGTTTTATTAACAGTGCTTCGCGATGCGTGAGACAAATCGGGTGGCTTCACATCAGCTTTTGGCAAGAGAGGTCTTATCAGTGTCTTTGGACTAAGTTGATGTAAAGATGCGCCAGTAGGGTGGCCCAAATTGCAAAAAGTTTGAAACTTTGGGGGGCGTTTCGATTTTCTGGTACCATTTTCGGAGAAAAAAATTAAAAAAAATGTCCGAGCTTGATCGGACAACTTTTAGAGGTGCCGAAACGCGCTCAAAGTTTTGAAATTCGTGAAAATGTCTTAAAATAGGCAAAATGGCGAAACATACGGAAAATGTTACCGCAAAAATTTTCATACTCGATCAAGTTGGCATTGGATTGGGGCAGGGCCATGGGAACACCCAATGGACATCGCTGTGACGTTTGCTTCGTGTCCGGTTGCCGATTGCACAGGCGTAAATTCAGATATTTACGGCGTTGGAGAGATTTTCGGTAATAATGACGATGGCAGTACTTTACGCCGTTGCGCTGCATAACGGGAGTCACTCACACTCATCATCGACCCCCCCCCCCCCCCCCCCCATGTACATAGTAGTACCTAGTATGTACATAGTTGTACAATCAATTTCTAATTCAAACTTCAGTATGCACTTTAAAGTACAATTCAAATCAAATACATCTGCACTGTTTAGATGCTTCCTTGCAAGACTTTGTCATTCATTTCACTTCTGCATTCACTTTGCATTGACATTGATAGGCCTTAAGTCATCCCAGTCTATGTCTTTAAGCCATTATCCAAACGAGTCCATATTTTGTGCACAATGTAAAATTTTGAAAATGTAACAAAGCTAGTCCATGAAGACAGTATTGTACAATGGAGTAGCAGTGACCATTGACTCGTGACTTTTCCAAGTTCCCTAATAGAACGGGTTTATAACATTGACTTTCAAATTCTACTCTGAAGTTTCAGATGTTTCCTCTCACTTGCATTTAGCTTTGTTAGTTTATTTAAACATAATCATCTGAAATTCTTTGAATTCCATTTATTTATTTATTTATTTTGCTAGGCAGCACAATTTAAGAATAACAATCAGCCTCTTCTTTCTTTTTCCTTTCAATCGCAATTCTTTAACTTCACCCCCATTGCATGAACAGTTTTCACTGCACCACTTTCCTGGGACGAGCTACGCGATGATTCCGTTTTAGCTTTACACTCAAAATGGATTTATGTAGGAAATATTAAACAATGAGCTCCAGTCCCAGGAAAGTGGTGCAGTGAAAACTGTTCATGCAATGGGGGTGAAGTTAAAGAATTGCGATTGAAAGGGAAAAGAAAGGAGAGGCTGATTGTTATTCTTAAATTGTGCTGCCTAGCAAAATAAAATAAATAAATAAATAAAATTCAAAGAATTTCAAATGATTATGTTTAAATAAACTAACAAAGCTAAATGCAAGTGATAGGAAACATCTGAAACTTCAGAGTAGAATTTGAAAGTCAATGTTATAAACCCGTTCCAATAGGGAACTTGGAAAAGTCACGAGTCAATGGTCACTGCTACTCCATTGTACAATATTGTCTTCATGGACTAGCTTTGTTACATTTTCAAAATTTTACATTGTGCACAAAATATGGACTCGTTTGGATAATGGCTTCAGACATAGGCTGGGATGACTTAAGGCCTATCAATGTCAATGCAAAGTGAATGCAAAAGTGAAATGAACGACAAAGTTTTGCAAGGAAGCATCTAAACAGTGCAGATGTATTTGATTTGAACTGTACTTTAAAGTGCATACTGAAGTTTGAATTAGAAATTGATTGTACAACTATGTACATACTAGGTACTACTATGTACATAAGGGGGGGGGGGGTCGATGATGAGTGTGAGTGACTCCCGTTATGCAGCGCAACGGCGTAAAGTACTGCCATCGTCATTATTACCGAAAATCTCTCCAACACCGTAAATATCTGAATTTACGCCTGTGCAATAGGCAACCGGACACGAAACAAACGTCACAGCGATGTCCATTGGGTGTTCCCATGGCCCTGCCCCAATCCAATGCCAACTTGATCGAGTATAAAAAATTTTGCGGTAACATTTTCCGTATGTTTCGCCATTTTGCCTATTTTAAGACATTTTTACGAATTTCAAAACTTTGAGCGCGTTTCGGCACCTCTAAAAGTTGTCCGATCAAGCTCGGACATTTTTTTTAATTTTTTTCTCCGAAAATGGTACCAGAAAATCGAAACGCCCCCCAAAGTTTCAAACTTTTTGCAATTTGGGCCACCCTAATGCGCCAGCCATCATCCTTTTAACGCGGATTGCAAACACTTTTCTATGGTTGCATACACAGGTTTTTGAGGCATATGCCATTATGCATATCGTTTCTAAATACCCTGGATTTACATTGCACAACAGTCAAACTCCCCTAGGGTCGACCGATCGGAACCGGGTCCCCGACACGCGGAGCTCCCAAACGGTTGAACACATGTTGCCGGTGCCGACCCGCTGCACTCCCTGGGTCCGGGAAGGTGCAATATAATTCGGTGCGGAGCCTGGTGGAGCGCTTGCCCGACAGCAGCAAAGGCCCGATGCAGCCGACTGGCCCAGCCCGGCCAGAGGCACACTGAGGCCTCCGGGACCAAGGCGCCAAGAGCGGGGCGCCTGCAGGTGACCGGCGGTCAAGATTCGCAGAAAGTGACTCCGAGGCACTGGGGGAGGGAGAGGGAGGGGGGGGGGGGGGGGGGGGGCTGGTGACAGTTGTCATCGAGGGATTAGCAGTCCTTTCTCTTCTGGCCGCCTGACGGCGGCTCCTTGCAGTCAACACGCACGAGTCAGTGTGGCGTTCAAAGTGTATTACGGGTAGAGTCGGGTTTCAAACGCTACAAATTAGTGTCCAGAGTTGATTCAGAAGTCAGTATTTAAAGGTCCTTGCTGCACCGGGCTGCACGCTGGTGCATCGGGCCTTTGCTGCTGTCATGGCTCCACCTTCTTCGCGAGAAGGTGCGAAGGCGGCAGGGATCTGTCAGACCCTTGTCAAGACCCGAGTGCTGGGCACGCTGTTCCCCGTGCGTAAGCAGGGACCGCCAGAAAACGCCGACCGTTTGCGAGGCGACCCTTAGCGGAGTTTGACTGTACTTCGAATCTGATGGAATACTGACCCTGAAGTTGACATCAATGTCCAATCAGGTCAGGAGGAAGTAACGGGCCCTGGGAACGGCACGTGCATACTCCATTGTTGCAGTTGGAACTACCACAGCCGGACCAGCGACACCCCAAGCTGCACCACGTGATGCTGGGGTCGCAGACAATGCCCGGCAACGCGTTCACAACCGGGTCACAAATAGCAAATGCGGCTAGATTACCTGAAAACACGCCTCTTTTAAACACTCTTCAAAGGTCTTCGTATTGCGGAAAAAATGATGTGACATCGTAAGATTCTTCGTTTTACGAAGCTAGTCTACGAACTTACGTTTTCTCCGCAATATTTTTACATTGAGTGGCGCCTACATCCTGGAGTGTTCACAAAGTGTGTACACGGTGAGTATAGGGAACGCACAGTGTTGCCAGAAAAGTAGGCAAAAAGTAGTCCAAAGACACAGGATTGTGCCTACCTGCGCCTGCCTGCCTACTAGGCAACATGTGGTCACGGCTGTTAGCAATTTGCCTAGTAGGCAGGCAGGCGCATGCCTTCTTTTCTGGGAACACTGGAAACGCATGAAAGCGTACGTGCAATTCATACGTATTTACACTGTAAATCTTGGGTGTTTAGAAATGATATGCCAAGGGCGTTTGCCACAGAAAACTATACGCCCTATGGCGTCTCAGTACTACACGCCTAAGGCGTATCGCTGCTACACACCCTTAGCATGGCGCATTGTGGGTGTGCATGGTGCTTACAGTGTAAGCATCCTTCACTACGAAGGTGCCTACATTGCATGCACCTTTTAGCCTTGACATGTCCGTTGGCTGCGTACAATGTACGCACCATACACAGTACATGGCCCGACGCCCGTAGGAGGTACCCACAGTGCGCCATGCTTAGGGTGTGCAGCAGCGATACGCCTTAGGCGTGTAGAACTGAGACGCCATAGGGCGTATAGTTTTCTGTGGCAAACGCCCTTGGCGTATCGTTTCTAAACACCCTAGATTTACAGTGTGGGCGTAACAGTCATGGAATCCTAAAGTACAGTGCTTATTTACGCTTGTAGGCTTTCCTATGTGAGGCTCGCTGACTTACTGCAGTTCAGATCAGCGCCCGCGTTGGGCGAGGATGAGGAGACGCAGCTGCAGGTGTTGTCGTGGCCACAGGTGGCCTCCCCGCACCCGAGCCACCGACACACCAAGTCGCACGTCGTTACCATGTTGTCGGTGAGGAGACCCGGCAGAAAATTTACTGATGGACTGCACAAAGTCACGCCGAGCAGGTTGGCTGTTTGACAGATTATTTTTCTTTAGAGTTCAGTGCGTCCTTGGTGCACAGTGGGCCAGAACTAAGGGGTCATCCATAAAGGATGTCCGGGTATTTTCAGAAACTTTTTATTCCCTTCCCCACTCAACGTCCAGCCATGTCCGGATGTAGACAAACCCCACCCCCTTGACGGCAGTTTTTCATAAATTGCAAGTTATAAAATTATTTAGTATCTGGCTTATATCTCGAGTTTATTTCATGTCCAGGTACCCATTGCAATAATTTCTTTCAACCCCTAAAACCCACCCCCATGCAGGAAAAATAAGGGAAGGAGGTGGGTTTGCCCTAAAAAAATCGAGCGTCAGCGTGTCAAGAGCGACAAAAGGGGCCTACGCTCTAAAAAAAAATTCCTCAATCTGACAACTTTCAGGGTGTTTCAAGGACCTTTTTTTGGCGAAATTTCCACCCCTCGGCACTCAAACAATGACCCATGCCGAAGGGGTCGATATTGAAAAATGGCACTTTGGGACCTTCAAGAAAATACATGGGGGCAACTTCATGACAAATTTGAGGTTCCTAGCTTGGAAAACCTGGTCTCAGCAGAGGCCGAAAAAGGTGCGGCGCTAATTTTGTTGACGGGTGTATAAATCATTTTGAGTGTAAAGGTTATGGACGGCGCTAAGTAGCTGTGAATTTGTAAATTTTTTATTTTGAGAATAAGGTTTCTCTGAAGTAATCCCTTTAACACTAGGTAGGCGCGTGCCAACATGCGCAACCAGGTCGTTGTGTACGGAAACGGCTGCGTTCTTCGATCGTCAAGCAGCACAGTTCTGCGCCTGGCGCTCACCCACCTTGCGTTCCGCTTTAGTTCCCATTTCAACATTTGCACCATGAAGGTAGGCACGTAGATTGCCAGTGGGTCGAGCTCAAGCTTTTTATTCGAGAAACCAATATTCTGCTAACTTCGGCTAACCGACGAATCGTCAGGAAGAACCGATCTTCGTGACCAAAATTGCTAGGCTCGATGGGACAACGAACATTTTCCTGCGTGTTCGCGGATGTCAGTGCAAGTTTGGAAAATTTGAAGTTTGATCGCGTTTTCTGAATGTGGCCCTTAGTTGAATACTTACTGCAGGCATCACTCAGTCCTCCTCCGTTACCGGTTCGGAGGATGCACAAAAGGCACACCGCCGCCAGCAGCAAGCTTCCCACGCGTGCCATGCCTGTGTGGGCTTGAGACTGAGAGAACGACAGACTTCGACGAACACGGCCGGCGACAGTATACCCGTCGGCAGTCCCTCCGGAAACGCAAACGGCAGACCGATATCAGTCACGCACCCAGTCAAGTTGACTGAGACGCGGGGCCAAAAGGTGCAAGGGAAATATTGAAATGGAAAGAAACTTTTTACAGGAAGATTGTATTGCTCACATGTAAGATAACGAAGTTTTTGTTTTTTTTTAAACAGGTATAGGTGTCGCTCAAGGTACGCGTGAGGGCATTGCCATGGCTGTGTCTATAGAGGTCACGTTACCCAAATAAGCGGGGCCCGTTTTGACATTTGAAATCAATTGTACATCGTCAGTAAATGTAAGTACAGCTAGTATTTGCGTTTGTACATCTGTCATTAACTATTTTTTTAAATTGACGCTGGGTATGCCACCTTATCGTTTTCAAAAAAATTACAAATAGTCTGTAGGCACTCTTAAAGTGACGTATCATCAGTAACAGCGTTAGTACACGTTTGTACACACCAAACATTATGTATTGAGAAATCCGAAGACACAAAAACATGTAAATATCGGGTAGTCTATATTAGCGTCTTCGCAAGAGTGACATTTGTCATGCAAACACGCCTCAGGAGGAGATTCGGGCGGTCAAAAATGGTTTGATGCTGACCGCAGTCCGAGGAACATCGAAGAGATGCCGCGCGGCGCCCGGACGTTTCCAGGCGTTTTTGGAACTGGAAGGTTGATTGTTTAAATCTCACTTCTTGACAATGGCGTGCAGGGCGTTGCAAAGGGTTACCGCCATCGCAATTTAAGTGTTGACGTCGCTGAGATATCGACTCATTCAGATGTCTTTTTATGGAATAATGTTGGAACCTTACAAAACCGGCTCGCGCACTTTCCTACCCCCAACGACAGTTTGTCACTTTCTTCGGGTTTTTGGCACTTTTAACGTGTTGTACGGTCGCTTCGCCGCCGGGACACCGCTACGAGCCAGCTAGAAGACTAGAGATCTGGACTCGTGTGCCACCGTTCCACGACCTTCAGCTTGTGATTAAGCTGACAGTGTAAATAGTGATAAATAAATAGTGATAAAGCAAGACTTGCTACACGATTGTCTACTCCCTTAGCCTCCATAAACGTACGCATGTATGTACACTGATACATACATATACATTACACAGTTAATCAAGTTTTCGGAATCACTGATTCCAAGTTTCGTGTGCGAAAGCACCATATTCTTGGGTAAAACTTAATTATGTATGTCTTCGAAATTCAAAGAAACCTGGAAGTGATCCGAGTTCTGCGTGCGAAACAGCCAGGAGGGTTGAGAAATGTCTCGTGGTTTATACAGGTATTGCTTCATGTTTCTTGGGTGGAACAAAATTCCGGGTAGCACTAGAAAACATGGGGTTTCATTTTACTGTGTATCATTTTCACTTGGGGAGCAATGAAAAAAGCACTTTTTGAAATTTCGGAAAAAGATAGTTTTTTAATATGCATAGTTCAATGATTACTTAAAATACACGCACACGTGTTTGTCATATGGCCAAACTTCAGTGAAAGACTTGCTACATACATTAAAACTTGCTACGTACATTAAAACTGTCACGAAAAACCGGGCTTAAATAGCAAATACACTAGCAAATATTTACAGTCGTTTACAGTTCCAAAAACACGGCAGCAACATGCAGAGAAAACCTTATCGCGTGTTTAAGTACAGTAATTTGCTGTAGTACCGTAAAATACAACACCCAAGTGTGCTACGCTCGTAAAAACACAGGGGCATGATATGTATTAATATTTAAAACAGTAAGTGGTGATTAAAGAAACAAAAAACAAAATTCGCATTTCCAAAACCACTCTTTTTAGCTACCCTCAGCTTTCAAGAAAAAAGTATGCAGGTAAATGTATTATAAGATGAGATAGAAGAAGTTTTATTCAAATGGAAAACTTATTGGAAAACTTATGGAAATCTTATTCTGATTGGGATGACGATGATGTTGACTTGTCTTTGTCCGCAAAAAAATCATCAAACTTATTGTTGAAAGTGACCAGTGAAGCGTGAATCATTCGGCTACTGAAGTGTCCCCCTGCCTCGTTTTCAGTAGGACGCTTGTTTCCACGAGGAGGATCGATGTCAGCCACGCACCTGGAGGAAAGGTGAGAATGCTGATTTCAAGAAAAGAACTACCAGGGCACCAGCAGCTTTCAAAGGTAAAATCTCCTATGCTTCTTACCTTTGCAAAAATTCAAGAGTGATTTGGGCATGTGGGTCATAACACATATTGAATACATAGTATGGGGCAAAAGCAAGCCTTCTCCCTCCAGGAAGTTGTCAGCAGTCCCCAAAACAGTTCCATCCTTTGAAAAAAAAATATTTTGGGGAGAGAAGATATTTTTGCCTGAAATCAAGATTAACAGAATAACCCTTTGCTGCATATTATCATAAATTCAATTTAAAAAAAAAAGTGTTTATATTTTGCTTACCAGCAATTATCAACCGTGGCGTTTTAGGAACTTTGGTCAATTTAGGAATGTCATGTTCCATTGCAGCAGGCTGTTAACAGTATTTAAAACCATTATTATAATTGGCAAAACCTTTCCCTTCAAAATTACGTCGATTTAAAATCTGGAATAACTTACATCCACTAAGAGCCACAAGGCATCCTCATTTTCAGAGAACCTTTGTAACAAGAGGAGCAAAATTGCTATAATTTCCACCGAAATGTTTGGCGATTTCAACTGAGCCCTTTTCATTCTCTTCTTTATTATTTTGCTGTTTGATTTGTTTGTTTCAAACAGAGAGTTCATCACCTTGGTGGCCTCTCCATTTTCCAAGAATGATTTAATCTGGGACTCAATATCCCTGCCAGTTAAGGTTTTGAAATGCCCCATCATCCCTTAGGGCTGAAAGAGGAATGGCCAATTTTCCATCAGTTCCTCTGTGGTGGTAAGTACTGGCACAGGCTCAGGATCATCTTCTGCCTGCTCTGCTTGCTGTGGTGTCTTTTGTCTTTGTTTTCTTCTCCTTTCTTGGTCTACCTGTTTTCTTAGTCTCTCAATTTCTAAAGCCTGTTTGTTGATGTCTTCTCTCTGTTTGCCATGTCAGGTCCATGAGTGATTTGATTTTGTCCCAGTCCCATGATTGTGTCCTAATTGTTGTGAATATGTTCTTAAGTTCTTCTTGTTTCTCCTCCAGAGATTCTTTGGTGTGACCTTCTGGAAGGGCCAACTTCCTTCATTGAACACATCCGTATGCAGCTTTGATGGCGGGTGCTTCCTTTTCAGTCTGCGTTCTCCGGTTTGCCCGCTTCTCTTCATCAAACTTAATCTGCATTTTTGCACAGAGGCTTTGCTTCCCTATTTTGCCTTTTGCCAGCTCGCTCTGGAAGCTAATGGGGTACTTCTTCTTCATGTCGCCTACAACTTTCTTGAAAATGTCACGCTTTGCCTGAGGTGCTCTGTTTCTTACTTAGAGGACAACCCTACGTATCACCTCTTTCCGGAGGAACTTGGACAGCCGTTTCCCCCTTTGCAGACGTAGCTTTAATGTAGGATCTATGTTGTATAGATCCTTCCATTCTAATTTCAATTCCCAAGGGTTTTCCCTAGAATCTTGAAGGATTTGTTCAAGGGCTTGTCTCCCCTGCCCTACCCGCTCCTGCAGAGTGGGCTCATTACCTGTTTAAAGGACAGAGAAAAATTTATTTGATGAAAGCAGAGCTGTCTGGATTTTTAATGAAGAAAACCGTGCGTGAATTTTGGTTTATGTGTCTGTGGATGTCAAAGAAACATGGTGCATTTGATTGGTAGCAATGAGATATTAATTTTGGTATATCATGAATTTCCTGTAATTTTTCATGAGCCTTATTTGGCAAATAAGAGTTATGTGTTTTGTTACTGGACATATCCTCTAAATTCCCTCTACTTTGGACAACAGTTGGGGGGGGGGGGGGTTCTGACTGTTACAAAGGGCAACCATCTTGTTGAGTCGAATCAGCTGATGGCACAGCTGTGCTGTCATGCTACCCTGCCTAATCACATGTCGTAAAACATGTCGCAGACTAAAATGAAACTTCACTTACTTCACACGTTGTCTTCATTCTCGCCCAACTTCACTAACTTTACCCTTACATTTCCATTCATTGCAGGGACATCTATTTCCACATCTTCATTCTCCTCCACTGCTTTGACATTGCCTTCATTATCTTCATTCGCACCCATTGCAAGAACCTCTTTATCATATATCTTCCCATCTATTGTGCGGAAATCCCCCATCTCTGTGCGAGCGTCAAAGCATTTGAGACAGTGTTTAAAGCGAGCCCTCTGGGCAGATACAGAAGGGAAAAATCAAATGAATCAATTGCACATACACTATCACAAATATTATTTGCCTCCTTGTTCAAAACTCCGAATGAATTTGTGCGATGCTGTAAAACCAAGTTCATCAGAATTTGTACCTCAAGCAGTAGTTTGTTTTTTCCGTCCTCACAGCTGTATACAAAAAACATTAAACTACGTTACAGGCTTATAACGATATTTCGATTCACTCCGAGGTGTTAGTGTTGTAAACTTTAACTGTCTAAATGAGTGCAACATTTAGGGTTACGGGAAGTTACGACTCCTGTTCGTAATGCAAATTTACTCTAAAATAAAAATAGAGCAGGCACTGATGTTCAATGCATATTTTCAGATAGTCTTGCATCTACAGACCCACACACGACTAGAACTTGCAAAAATCTCTATCTTTTAAATGTAAATAGAGAATAATCATATGAACTGTTGAAATCGTCCTTTTGAATTACAGTTGTGTGTAGTGCAAAATAGCAGTGGAGCATACAGATCTGAACATAGATGAGCACTATAAATACAACCGCTGACTTAAAATAGTCAAACTGCAGATTTAATTACAGTCATAAGAGCCTTTCTTAAGTGACTGGTTGCTGCAGCTGAAACGGAAATTAAGAAACTCCACCAAAAATCTTCATTTCACGTACATTTTGCCTAAGTTGAAATATTCATTTTTGAAATTGTTCCTCTCCACGAGGTCCTCGCCTAGCGGTGCACCAGAGCCGTCGGCGTGTCCTGCCTGTGTACTTTGCCGGGATCCTCCACTGTCCCAGGTAGACTCTATCGTGTTGCTCGTGCCTTGGTTAGTCGGTAACGCTTCATAAATAGGCTGTGTCTGAGCAAGAGCTCCAGTCACTTCCAAGTTAAATTTCTTGATTTTTCTTAACAAAAAATACCCAATATCTGCAGGTCAATATGTTGGTAAACCGGGCGGGTTGCCGTTTTGTTTTGCAGTTCAATACGCTACTCAAATCAACTCATAGTGAGCAATTACGTGCCATTTCATGCTTCATTACTTAGCCTAATCTATCATACAGTGGAAAATGTCGCTATTTTACGAAGATTTGTGGATTTAGAGTCGGACCCGAAGTTGGCCAGGTCCCTCTGTCGAAACGAGGTGCCGTTGGAGCGCACCGAAGATAGTCGGAGGGACAGGCCAGGGGTCGTGTTGTTTAGGGTCACCATCACGTGCCACAATAAGGACATGCCAAATCATGTTCATCATTGGCTGAGCGGTAGTGAAGCCAGGTAGGCCAGGTACACCACTGCACAAAAGTTCTTTGTATGTCCACGCGATATATTTCGAGCACAGTAGGGAGATAAAGATGAGCCTTTTCTACGACTAAGAGGCCATCTAAAAGGTACGTCCGCGAGTCTGTACCCTTCGCCCCCCCCCCCCCCCCACACCTGGACGTGCATTCCACCAAATTTTGTTCGAAATGAGATAATTCTCACCATTAATGTAAGGGAACGTTACTTTTTTTTATAAACGAGCAAAATAATGATTTTAAAAGAGTATTCAGCTTTAGAAAGTATAATTTCTATTTGATAAAAGAACATTTTAGTACAGGTTATTGATTTATATAAATATTCACAATTTACATTTACAAACCTTATCAATTTTTAAAACATAAAATTACTGTAAAAATGAACATGAATATTCAGAATGTTCATTGATAAAGCTTATCAATTTGTAAACAATAAAAATATCATTAAACTGTTAACACAGCTATGTTCACTACTGCTCTTCTGTAAAAGGACAAGAAATCTACTCAAAAATGATTGGGATCACAGGAAGCGTATCGTGTAGAGGCTGCAGTGTTGGCACAACATCACGGGCATCATCTTCCAGCGCCTCGACATCCATCCAGTCGAAGACTTCAGAATTGACGAAGTATTTCGCGACTCTCTCCCACGACCGGGCTGTTCTTATGGAAGTTAATACACTTGGACGTCCGACGTGTTCAGGCGTATTCCTACCTAGTGGGTATTAAACAACAGGTGAACCATCATTATAGTTTTATTAACAGTGCTTCGCGATGCGTGAGACAAATCGGGTGGCTTCACATCAGCATTTGGCAAGAGAGGTCTTATCAGTGTCTTTGGACTAAGTTGATGTAAAGATGCGCCAGCCATCATCCTTTTAACGCGGATTGCAAACACTTTTCTATGGTTGCATACACAGGTTTTTGAGGCATATGCCATTATGCATATCGTTTCTAAATACCCTGGATTTACATTGCACAACAGTCAAACTCCCCTAGGGTCGACCGATCGGAACCGGGTCCCCGACACGCGGAGCTCCCAAACGGTTGAACACATGTTGCCGGTGCCGACCCGCTGCACTCCCTGGGTCCGGGAAGGTGCAATATAATTCGGCGCGGAGCCTGGTGGAGCGCTTGCCCGACAGCAGCAAAGGCCCGATGCAGCCGACTGGCCCAGCCCGGCCAGAGGCACACTGAGGCCTCCGGGACCAAGGCGCCAAGAGCGGGGCGCCTGCAGGTGACCGGCGGTCAAGATTCGCAGAAAGTGACTCCGAGGCACTGGGGGAGGGAGAGTAGAGGGACCCGGGGGGAGAGGGAGGGGGGGGGGGGGGGGCTGGTGACAGTTGTCATCGAGGGATTAGCAGTTCTTTCTCTTCTGGCCGCCTGACGGCGGCTCCTTGCAGTCAACACGCACGAGTCAGTGTGGCGTTCAAAGTGTATTACGGGTAGAGTCGGGTTTCAAACGCTACAAATTAGTGTCCAGAGTTGATTCAGAAGTCAGTATTTAAAGGTCCTTGCTGCACCGGGCTGCACGCTGGTGCATCGGGCCTTTGCTGCTGTCATGGCTCCACCTTCTTCGCGAGAAGGCGCGAAGGCGGCAGGGATCTGTCAGACCCTTGTCAAGACCCGAGTGCTGGGCACGCTGTTCCCCGTGCGTAAGCAGGGACCGCCAGAAAACGCCGACCGTTTGCGAGGCGACCCTTAGCGGAGTTTGACTGTACTTCGAATCTTGGGGAATACTGACCCTGAAGTTGACATCAATGTCCAATCAGGTCAGGAAGTAACGGGCCCTGTGGACGGCACGTGCATACTCCATTGTTGCAGTTGGAACTACCACAGCCGGACCAGCGACACCCCAAGCTGCACCACGTGATGCTGGGGTCGCAGACAATGCCCGGCAACGCGTTCACAACCGGGTCACAAATAGCAAATGCGGCTAGATTACCTGAAAACACACCTCTTTTAAACACTCTTCAAAGGTCTTCGTATTGCGGAAAAAATGATATGACATCGTAAGATTCTTCGTTTTACGAAGCTAGTCTACGAACTTACGTTTCCTCCGCAATATTTTTACATTGAGTGGCGCCTACATCCTGGAGTGTTCACAAAGTGTGTACACGGTGAGTATAGGAAACGCACAGTGTTGCCAGAAAAGTAGGCAAAAAGTAGTCCAAAGACACAGGATTGTGCCTACCTGCGCCTGCCTGCCTACTTGGCAACATGTGGTCACGGCTGTTAGCAATTTGCCTAGTAGGCAGGCAGGCGCATGCCTTCTTTTCTGGGAACACTGGAAACGCATGAAAGCGTACGTGCAATTCATACGTATTTACACTGTAAATCTTGTGTGTTTAGAAATGATACGCCAAGGGCGTTTGCCACAGAAAACTATACGCCCTATGGCGTCTCAGTACTACACGCCTAAGGCGTATCGCTGCTACACACCCTTAGCATGGCGCATTGTGGGTACCTCCTACGGGCGTCGGGCGCTGTGCATTGCATGGTGCTTACAGTGTAAGCATCCTTCACTACGAAGGTGCCTACATTGCATGCACCTTTTAGCCTTGACATGTCCGTTGGCTGCGTACAATGTACGCACCATACACAGTACATGGCCCGACGCCCGTAGTAGGTACCCACAGTGCGCCATGCTTAGGGTGTGCAGCAGCGATACGCCTTAGGCGTGTAGAACTGAGACGCCATAGGGCGTATAGTTTTCTGTGGCAAACGCCCTTGGCGTATCGTTTCTAAACACCCTAGATTTACAGTGTGGGCGTAACAGTCATGGAATCCTAAAGTACAGTGCTTATTTACGCTTGTAGGCTTTCCTATGTGAGGCTCGCTGACTTACTGCAGTTCAGATCAGCGCCCGCGTTGGGCGAGGATGAGGAGACGCAGCTGCAGGTGTTGTCGTGGCCACAGCCGGCGTCCCCGCACCCGAGCCACCGACACACCAAGTCGCACGTCGTTACCATGTTGTCGGTGAGGAGACCCGGCAGAAAATTTACTGATGGACTGCACAAAGTCACGCCGAGCAGGTTGGCTGTTTGACAGATTATTTTTCTTTAGAGTTCAGTGCGTCCTTGGTGCACAGTGGGCCAGAACTAAGGGGTCATCCATAAAGGATGTCCGGGTATTTTCAGAAACTTTTTATTCCCTTCCCCACTCAACGTCCAGCCATGTCCGGATGTAGACAAACCCCACCCCCTTGACGGCAGTTTTTCATAAATTGCAAGTTATAAAATTATTTAGTATCTGGCTTATATCTCGAGTTTATTTCATGTCCAGGTACCCATTGCAATAATTTCTTTCAACCCCCTAAAACCCACCCCCATGCAGGAAAAATAAGGGAAGGAGGTGGGTTTGCCCTAAAAAAATCGAGCGTCAACGTGTCAAGAGCGACAAAAGGGGCCTACGCTCTAAAAAAAATTTCCTCAATCTGACAACTTTCAGGGTGTTTCAAGGACCTTTTTTTGACGAAATTTCCACCCCTCGGCACTCAAACAATGACCCATGCCGAAGGGGTCGATATTGAAAAATGGCACTTTGGGACCTTCAAGAAAATACATGGGGGCAACTTCATGACAAATTTGAGGTTCCTAGCTTGGAAAACCTGGTCTCAGCAGAGGCCGAAAAAGGTGCGGCGCTAATTTTGTTGACGGGTGTATAAATCATTTTGAGTGTAAAGGTTATGGACGGCGCTAAGTAGCTGTAAATTTGGAAAATTTTTATTTTGAGAATAAGGTTTCTCTGAAGTAATCCCTTTAACACTAGGTAGGCGCGTGCCAACATGCGCAACCAGGTCGTTGTGTACGGAAACGGCTGCGTTCTTCGATCGTCAAGCAGCACAGTTCTGCGCCTGGCGCTCACCCACCTTGCGTTCCGATTTAGTTCCCATTTCAACATTTGCATTATGTAGGCACGTAGATTGCCAGTGGGTCGAGCTCAAGCTTTTTATTCGAGAAACCAATATTCTGCTAACTTCGGCTAACCGACGAATCGTCAGGAAGAACCGATCTTCGTGACCAAAATTGCTAGGCTCGATGGGACAACGAACATTTTCCTGCGTGTTCGCGGATGTCAGTGCAAGTTTGGAAAATTTGAAGTTTGATCGCGTTTTCTGAATGTGGCCCTTAGTTGAATACTTACTGCAGGCATCACTCAGTCCTCCTCCGTTACCGGTTCGGAGGATGCACAAAAGGCACACCGCCGCCAGCAGCAAGCTTCCCACGCGTGCCATGCCTGTGTGGGCTTGAGACTGAGAGAACGACAGACTTCGACGAACACGGTCGGCGACAGTATACCCGTCGGCAGTCCCTCCGGAAACGCAAACGGCAGACCGATATCAGTCACGCACCCAGTCAAGTTGACTGAGACGCGGGGCCAAAAGGTGCAAGGGAAATATTGAAATGGAAAGAAAATTTTTGCTCACATGTAAGATAACGAAGTTTTTTTTTTTTTTAAACAGGTATAGGCGTCGCTCAAGGTACGCGTGAGGGCATTGCCATGGCTGTGTCTATAGAGGTCACGTTACCCAAATAAGCGGGGCCCGTTTTGACATTTGAAATCAATTGTACATCGTCAGTAAATGTAAGTACAGCTAGTATTTGCGTTTGTACATCTGTCATTAACTATTTTTTTAAATTGACGTTGGGTATGCCACCTTATCGTTTTCAAAAAAAATTACAAATAGTCTGTAGGCACTCTTAAAGTGTCGTATCATCAGTAACAGCGTTAGTACACGTTTGTACACACCAAACATTATGTATTGAGAAATCCGAAGACACAAAAACATGTAAATATCGGGTAGTCTATATTAGCGTCTTCGCAAGAGTGACATTTGTCATGCAAACACGCCTCAGGAGGAGATTTGGGCGGTCAAAAATGGTTTGATGCTGACCGCAGTCCGAGGAACATCGAAGAGATGCCGCGCGGCGCCCGGACGTTTCCAGGCGTTTTTGGAACTGGAAGGTTGATTGTTTAAATCTCACTTCTTTACAATGGCGTGCAGGGCGTTGCAAAGGGTTACCGCCATCGCAATTTAAGTGTTGACGTCGCTGAGATATCGACTCATTCAGATGTCTTTTTATGGAATAATGTTGGAACCTTACAAAACCGGCTCGCGCACTTTCCTACCCCCAACGACAGTTTGTCACTTTCTTCGGGTTTTTGGCACTTTTAACGTGTTGTACGGTCGCTTCGCCGCCGGGACACCGCTACGAGCCAGCTAGAAGACTAGAGATCTGGACTCGTGTGCCACCGTTCCACGACCTTAAGCTGACAGTGTAAATAGTGATAAATAAATAGTGATAAAGCAAGACTTGCTACACGATTGTCTACTCCCTTAGCCTCCATAAACGTACGCATGTATGTACACTGATACATACATATACATTACACAGTTAATCAAGTTTTCGGAATCACTGATTCCAAGTTTCGTGTGCGAAAGCACCATATTCTTGGGTAAAACTAAATTATGTATGTCTTCGAAATTCAAAGAAACCTGGAAGTGATCCGAGTTCTGCGTGCGAAACAGCCAGGAGGGTTGAGAAATGTCTCGTGGTTTATACAGGTATTGCTTCATGTTTCTTGGGTGGAACAAAATTCCGGGTAGCACTAGAAAACATGGGGTTTCATTTTACTGTGTATCATTTTCACTTGGGGAGAAATGAAAAAAGCACTTTTTGAAATTTCGGAAAAAGATAATTTTCTAATATGCATAGTTCAATGATTACTTAAAATACACGCACATGTGTTTGTCATATGGCCAAACTTCAGTGAAAGACTTGCTACATACATTAAAACTTGCTACGTACATTAAAACTGTCACGAAAAACCGGGCTTAAATAGCAAATACACTAGCAAATATTTACAGTCGTTTACAGTTCCAAAAACACGGCAGCAACATGCAGAGAAAACCTTATCGCGTGTTTAAGTACAGTAATTTGCTGTAGTACCGTAAAATACAACACCCAAGTGTGCTACGCTCGTAAAAACACAGGGGCATGATATGTATTAATATTTAAAACAGTAAGTGGTGATTAAAGAAACAAAAAACAAAATTCGCATTTCCAAAACCACTCTTCTTAGCTACCCTCAGCTTTCAAGAAAAAAAGTATGCAGGTAAAAGTATTATAAGATGAGATAGAAGAAGTTTTATTCAAATGGAAAACTTATTGGAAAACTTATGGAAATCTTATTCTGATTGGGATGACGATGATGTTGACTTGTCTTTGTCCGCAAAAAAATCATCAAACTTATTGTTGAAAGTGACCAGTGAAGCGTGAATCATTCGGCTACTGAAGTGTCCCCCTGCCTCGTTTTCAGTAGGACGCTTGTTTCCACGAGGAGGATCGATGTCAGCCACGCACCTGGAGGAAAGGTGAGAATGCTGATTTCAAGAAAAGAACTACCAGGGCACCAGCAGCTTTCAAAGGTAAAATCTCCTATGCTTCTTACCTTTGCAAAAATTCAAGAGTGATTTGGGCATGTGGGTCATAACACATATTGAATACATAGTATGGGGCAAAAGCAAGCCTTCTCCCTCCAGGAAGTTGTCAGCAGTCCCCAAAACAGTTCCATCCTTTGAAAAAAAAATATTTTGGGGAGAGAAGATATTTTTGCCTGAAATCAAGATTAACAGAATAACCCTTTGCTGCATATTATCATAAATTCAATTAAAAAAAAAAAAGTGTTTATATTTTGCTTACCAGCAATTATCAACCGTGGCGTTTTAGGAACTTTGGTCAATTTAGGAATGTCATGTTCCATTGCAGCAGGCTGTTAACAGTATTTAAAACCATTATTATAATTGGCAAAACCTTTCCCTTCAAAATTACGTCGATTTAAAATCTGGAATAACTTACATCCACTAAGAGCCACAAGGCATCCTCATTTTCAGAGAACCTTTGAAGCAAGAGGAGCAAAATTGCTATAATTTCCACCGAAATGTTTGGCGATTTCAACTGAGCCCTTTTCATTCTCTTCTTTATTATTTTGCTGTTTGATTTGTTTGTTTCAAACAGAGAGTTCATCACCTTGGTGGCCTCTCCATTTTCCAAGAATGATTTAATCTGGGACTCAATATCCCTGCCAGTTAAGGTTTTGAAATGCCCCATCATCCCTTAGGGCTGAAAGAGGAATGGCCAATTTTCCATCAGTTCCTCTGTGGTGGTAAGTACTGGCACAGGCTCAGGATCATCTTCTGCCTGCTCTGCTTGCTGTGGTGTCTTTTGTCTTTGTTTTCTTCTCCTTTCTTGGTCTACCTGTTTTCTTAGTCTCTCAATTTCTAAAGCCTGTTTGTTGATGTCTTCTCTCTGTTTGCCATATGTCAGGTCCATGAGTGATTTGATTTTGTCCCAGTCCCATGATTGTGTCCTAATTGTTGTGAATATGTTCTTAAGTTCTTCTTGTTTCTCCTCCAGAGATTCTTTGGTGTGACCTTCTGGAAGGGCCAACTTCCTTCATTGAACACATCCGTATGCAGCTTTGATGGCGGGTGCTTCCTTTTCAGTCTGCGTTCTCCGGTTTGCCCGCTTCTCTTCATCAAACTTAATCTGCATTTTTGCACAGAGGCTTTGCTTCCCTATTTTGCCTTTTGCCAGCTCGCTCTGGAAGCTAATGGGGTACTTCTTCTTCATGTCGCCTACAACTTTCTTGAAAATGTCACGCTTTGCCTGAGGTGCTCTGTTTCTTACTTAGAGGACAACCCTACGTATCACCTCTTTCCGGAGGAACTTGGACAGCCGTTTCCCCCTTTGAAGACGTAGCTTAAATGTAGGATCTATGTTGTATAGATCCTTCCATTCTAATTTCAATTCCCAAGGGTTTTCCCTAGAATCTTGAAGGATTTGTTCAAGGGCTTGTCTCCCCTGCCCTACCCGCTCCTGCAGAGTGGGCTCATTACCTGTTTAAAGGACAGAGAAAAATTTATTTGATGAAAGCAGAGCTGTCTGGATTTTTAATGAAGAAAACCGTGCGTGAATTTTGGTTTATGTGTCTGTGGATGTCAAAGAAACATGGTGCATTTGATTGGTAGCAATGAGATATTAATTTTGGTATATCATGAATTTCCTGTAATTTTTCATGAGCCTTATTTGGCAAATAAGAGTTATGTGTTTTGTTACTGGACATATCCTCTAAATTCCTTCTACTTTGGACAACAGTTGGGGGGGGGGGGGGGAGTTCTGACTGTTACAAAGGGCAACCATCTTGTTGAGTCGAATCAGCTGATGGCACAGCTGTGCTGTCATGCTACCCTGCCTAATCACATGTCGGTCAGCTGTTGAGTCACAGTTTATAGCCGGTGGATTTGTACACCCCGATATCTTCTTGATCATCACTCCTCCTTACCTTGGTTTTCCTTGTCTTGTGTCCAGGCTTCAATTAAAGTCCGCGCATCGAACACAGAGAGATGTGGGATCAAGTCGTTTTCCGTCACATGCCTCAGCTGCTCCAGTCGCCGAAGTTTCATCACATCTACCAAGTGTGTGGCCACATCTGAAAGTTCTTCTTCACTCACGTCTGGTAACAACCGCGATACATTATCTTGCACGGAACGCTTCAAGTCCGGCGACGCCATGGTTTTACGTTAACTTAAAGTCCACGACCCACCTGTCACCCGCTAACTGATCAACTGTAACGTGTGTGAGTGTGCGTGTGGGTGAGTGTGATGGTTTCTCGACAGCTTTCAAATTGCGCACCAAGATGCGGTACCAACTTGCGAATATAACAGTGTGTCCTCCTGGGAATGTTTCACGGTATCAATGGTAGTCACCATTTAACGTTTTTTGATACTGAAACATTAATTTGAAACTTACGACAGTGATTTTTACGTGGTATTTATATTAGATACCATGAAATCCCTACTCGAAGAGATTTATTTCGGTAGAGTTGGTATCTGCCAAGGACTACGTATGTCGAATTCGGATCTCAGCTGATACCAAATGTTAACCATATTAATGACTTAAGTGTTAGTTTCGCGTTCGGCTAGAACTTATTTTGTCAAAGCACTATCATGACAACGATGTTCCAGTCTCATCCCCGTTGATCTGTGCGTGTGTTTATTACGGAGTCCATCTAAACCTATTTAGTTTCAAGACCGCTGTAGGACGTTGTTTTGTTTTTTGTTCATGTCCACAACGTTGAACCACCGTTTCCATTTTCTCTGTGAGTGCTGCAGGAAAACTGGCATAGTTTAGGTTTTTACCCGGAATATTTACCCAATTTTTCCTGTTTTCAGGAGGTGGCAATCAAGGTGGCGGGAGGTGTAGAGAGATTAAGAGAATATTTGATTTGGCTTTGTGTACTCCAGGTAAGACGGTGATGTATTAAATTTAAATTTTGGGCTTCTTCTCCTTTTCAACATTTTGTACTTTACTTCTTATCCGCTGGTGACTTCAGTTACCTTACCTCGCGCCCCTGAAGTCATAACCTCACTATCATAAACTTTTCCATCTAACTTAAGAAAGTGTGTGTAGTTGGTTGAAGCTATATCTTTTTTGTGATTCCAATGTACTTTGTTTCTGTGATTTATTGCCAATTCTTTTTGTTTCTTCTGCTTTTACAGACATTTACCATGGGAGTGTCAATTGAAGTGTGGAGAACCCGCATTGGCATCTATGGTGCTTGCCAAGGTTCAGGCAGCATTCTTTTGCACCTGCTTCCAGTCTCCAGTATGCTCACATCCCTTCATTTATTCATAGTAATATTTCTGTTGCTCATAATTGGCAACATTGAGATCAACCCAGGCCCTCTGGATGCTCTTGATGTTTCTTCCTGTATTCATTGCCAATATCAACCCAGCACAGCAAGACAACATATCGTGCACCAACAGGTGCATTCAACAGTTTTCGGTTTTGAATTTGTTTGTCCATTCTCTGTATGTAGTCAAAAATACAGTAGTTATGCAAGTCTTAGTATGCATGTGTCGAGGCACAGCACGCCGAGGGACAAGGTGGTCAAAGAAGATACCAATAAAGTCAAATGTAATTATTGTGATGAGCTGATTAACAACAACAGTGAATATTGCAAGCACCTTAAAGTGAAACATTTGAGCTCTGGTGCACAAGTAGAAATCCCGTGTCCTTTCTTTGGTGATGTGAACAACAAGTGTGGCTTTAAGTGCTCTTCATCAGCTGCCTTTGGCGTTCATCTCAGCCGTTACCACCCTGGCTGGCGGGAAGATGTGAGTACCACAACGCTTTCAGAAGTTGCTCCCTTAAATTTTGAAGATTATGAAACTGCTTATTGGGATAGGGATGAGGTTAATGGTGCTGACAGTGATGATGATTTTCACGATGCTGAAGAGTCAAGTGCAAGTGATGATGTCTATGATAGTGATTCAAGCTGCAGCTCTAAAGCTTTTCTTCGTAGGACCTTTGATCATGACATTATTATTGAGTACTTAGGAAACTTTTATGCAATGCTTGAGGGAAAGTACATTGTCCCATCATCCACTGTGGATGCCATAGCATCTAGGCTTGCATTTATTTCAGAGGTTTTGCAACACAAGCTCAAAATTGATTGAAAAAGAATTCTCAATTCAGAAGGTATTAATGAGAAAGTTGTGCTAAATGTGATCAGAGGTGTGACATCGATGGACCCATTCTACAATGCACACCATGTCAGAGCTCCAGGGGACTGTCTGCTCACTTCTCAAAGGCGTGAAACCTTCTACAAAACACACTTCAAACATCAAGAGGCAGCCCAGATTAATTTAAACAAGAACCCTCATGACAAAGAAAACACAATCCAGTATGTGAAGGTAAAGGAAACTCTTCAAATCATGTTAGAGGATCCTTCAGTTCAGAAGGCAGTGGAAGAGTCCTTCAATGCCCCTCCTTCTGATGGTACTTTGATTAAAGATTACAAAGATGGTTCTGTGTTTCAGAATAGTCAAACACCTATGAAATGTGTTGACTTATTCCTCTTCATGGATGCTTGCAATTGTACTAATCCACTGGGCTCTGCAAAGCTCAAACACAGGATGCATTTTATGTATATGGCGTTAGGTAATCTGAAACCTCACAGAAGAATATTGCACGGCTTTGCGTTTGGTGCAATTGTCGATGATAAGTGTTTCAAGATCTCTGGAAAAATGTTAAGAAAGTGTTTCCAAAGGGTCATGAAAGACATGAAGAGTTTGGAATATGAAGGCATAGACTTTAATGGTAAAAGGATGGCTGTGCGGGTCCAGTTCTTTCAGGGTGACAATCTGGGTCAGCACACTATAGGTGGCTTTATTGAAAGTTTTACTGGGTCACATTTTTGTCGTTTTTGTGACCTGTGCAAGGCTGACTTCCAGGCTGACTGTGCTAAAGCTAAACCTGAAGCACCCTCTGGAACATGGCGCACACCTGAATCTTTTGATCGGTGTCTTCAAGAAAAGAAGAACTCAAATGAAGACCACTGTGAAGGAATCAAGAGGGATTCACCTCTCCACAAACTGGATCATTTCCATGTTTGTGAGCCCAGACTGCCACCTTGCATCAGCCATGATCTTTTTATCAATGGAGTGGTAGATTGTGATACAACCTCAATGATAAAAGTGATGATAAAAAAGGTTGGTTTACTTATCATGAAATTAACATGAGAATTAAACGTTTTCATTATGTGGAAAATGATGCCAGAAACAAACCAGCTGAGTTAAAGGAGGTGAAAAAAAAAAAAAAAAGCTCGGAGGGCACGCCATCCAAAACTGGACTCTTTTTCGCCTGTTACCTCTTCTTGTTGGCGACAAGGTGGACACGCAGGATAAGCTTTGGAAAAAGTATTTACTTTTGAAATCTATCCTGGAACTATGCTGTGCTCCAGCCTTGAGTTCTGAGCAGGTAGAGAGAATGAGAGATCTCATCAAAAAGTACATGAGAAGAAGGAGGAATTTGGATAACTACTATAAACCAAAGCACCATTTCTTCTCTTATTACCCTGACCTTTTTCTTAAATTTGGACCTTTAATTTACATGTGGACAATGGCTATGGAACACAGGCATCAATACTTCAAAAGAGTTTCTCAAATTTGTAAAAACTTTATAAATTGAGGCCATACTTTAGCCAAGAAGTTCCAATTGCTTCAAGCCTACCAAAGCATGGGCCAGTTGTTCCCTGAACGGCCCATCTTCAAAGAAACAGCTCCTCTGGACAGGCGAACTCTCTGACTTTCTTTCATGTCTGCAGCTGCAAGAAGATGCTGTAGAAGTGAAAGGTCTCACATTGGACGAAATCAATTTTAAAAAGGTCAATAGCTGCTTCTGAGTGCAGATAGAGGCAAAATTTATGTTGGAAAGATTGAACTGCTTTTGTTTGATGGTGTCAAGTGTAGGGCTGTTGTCCAGAAATACGTTGCAGAGCAATGGGAGTGCTATGGTCTCTATTATGTCACGGACGCAGCCCCCTGTCTTTCAGACATCGATTTAGAGCAGTTGGAAAATCCCTGCCCCCATGCTGTCTATGACTTTGAAGGGACATTATGCTTATCTCTTAAGCACGTGTTTGTGGCATAGTCCACAAAATGGTATGTCCTTTGCTATGTCAAATTTTGCTAAAATGTTTTCTCGAGGCCTAATTTAATTGAAAGTAAACCTTTCTTTCAGGTGCCCTTGCTTTGCCTACTTTAGGGTAGATGTGACTTGGATGTTACCGTTATGGATGCAAGTGTTTGATATCTCCTGAAATAAAATAGAAATTGTGCCGTCTGAATGTGAGTTTCAATGGTTTTTTTTCAAATTCTCATAGAGAAGGCTACTTTTTATATTGTTCTCATGCAGAAGGATATTCTTCTATTACAGCTGCTGATTTGCCTGAATGTACTTTCTTTGGAAAGTCCACTGCTGCATGTTGTGACAATTTTGCTGATTATTTAAATAGTCAGGTAATTGCTATATATAATTTATTGTAGCATTAATCATTATTCCAATTTGGTGAGTGGTTGTGTTAAGCATATCTTTGGTAATAAGTATAAAATTATCACAAAAGAAATATTCAAAATTACAGTTAGAACAGAGGAATGTTAATCTCGGGCCTCATTTATTTCAGGTGCGGAATAGCAACTTCTTTTATTCACTACCCAGGCTGCACATTGCGTGAAATATCATGTACCCATGCTCACACCCATTTTCCCCAGCTGACACATTCACACTTTTGTGTTTCTCTCAACTTGTGTGGTCTTCCATTGATAGGTAACTAAGTGGTTTAAGTGTCAACTTTTTAGTCACTGATAAAAATAATTATTTCCAAATTTTTTGAAGATCTATTAATACTTTGGTGTGGTTCTGTGGTTCGCAGGATATACTTTTGATATTCAACCCCTTTTCTGAATTCAGTGTTTTGGACCGCAGGTTTGTCTTTCCCTTTTTTATTATTTTTATAGTCTGTGTATTTACTACTAAAAGTTAATTTGTATTGAACTTGTGTTTCTAGGTTGCTTGGATTGTACTTGTATATGACCAAAGACGCTTGAGATGAAATTACGTTCTCCATATAGACCACCTTGGTGTGGTTCAGTGGTTCGCAGGATATACCTTTGATATTCAACCCCTTTTCTGAATTCAGTGTTTTGGACCGCAGGTTTGTCTTCCCCTCTTTCATTATTTTTATAGTCTGTGTATTTACTACTAAAAGTTAATTTGTATTGAACTTGTGTTTCTAGATTGCTTGGATTGTACTTGTATACGACCAAAGACGCTTGAGATGAAATTACGTTCTCTATATAGACCAGAAATTAGGTCTGTAATGTTGCAGTCATTTTGCACTCTCTGATGCTGGTATGAACTTCATTTTTTATTTAGTGGGAAAATTTGGTATTGTCAGCTTCCCTGCATTCAGACCCTCCACCACTTCAGTGAAAGACCATGTCAATGGTAGGCATCCATTTCTGTTCTTGCTCATGAATAATGGTATTCTTCACCTTTGGTATATTTCTTTGAAATCTTGAAAAATTTGGTCACAGTTTGTTAGCTAAACATTGTTTATTTTTCCAGGCTATCAAGCGATATTTTTCTGAGTCCTTACAGGAATGATTTTTTCACAATTAAGATTCTGAGTTGCAACTGACACCCTGCCCTGTAGCATGGCTGGTACCTCTTGAGTGTGACTGACTTCTTCTAAGCAACTGATGCCTTGTGGAAGGTTTGTATTCTTACTGATCTTCCATATTTCTTGACCTACATGTGAACTATTTTTCTCTGTTGGTTTCTCCCAGTGGGTAGAAACGCACTAGGGAAGAGCAGGGACAAGGCGCGACACCGGGCGGAAGTGCGGGGCCGGAACGACATCGCTCGCTGGGGGAGGTTATAACTTTTGAACGGATCAATATTTTACAAAACGCGAAGGAAATTCGGAAAGAAGAAGAATTTCTTCATGGGGTGGACGTTGTGACGACGTTCTGTGCGTGCGACACCAATAATAATAGGCGTGCAGCAGCCAAACCGATGCGGGTAAACAAAAGACGGTGGCCATCTTGACTCACGCACTGAGTAAGGGAAAAGTTGAAAGTTATGTGATTCGTGTCGCAGCACCACAACGTACAGAACGTCGGCACAACGTCTACCCCATGAAGAAATTAATTGTCTTCCCGAATTTCCTTCGCGTTTTGTAAAATATTAATCCGTTCAAAAGTTAAAACCTCCCCCAGCGAGCGATGTCGTTCCGGCCCCGCACTTCCGCCCGGTGTCGCGCCTGGCCCCCGCTCTTCCCTAGTGCGTTTCTACCCACTGTTTCTCCCCGTCCTCTCTCTGATGTTACTGCTGTATCCATCTCTATTTGGTCATGTATGTATACATGTCAGTGATGTTCAAACTTTTGTGTTCTACTTATAGCTTAGACTGACAACTATGGATAACATCCATTTCTAATTAATTTCATAGAACTTTCTACTACCACTGAATGTCAATAGTGGTTTGGCATGATCCATTTAATCAATCTAGGTTACCAACAGTTAACAACTGTAGCATTATGTAAGTGTAAAACAAAATTATTAAATTCATTGCACAATATGAAGTACATGAATAAATGCTAAAATGAAAATTTATTTTGCAGCGTGTTCTTAGAGAACCACAACTATATATTGCGCATTTCCTATATTGTTTAACTGCAAATATCAGTTCTAGCAGTGATTAATGCTGTATGCATAAACATGGACCTCTTCTCTTCAAAGTAGACATCACTGCAAACCAATTTGTTTCTGGCCTCTCACTATCAGTAAACAGTTATTTTGGTGCAGTATTTCATCTAGTCTTTGGTAGTTTAATTTATAATATGAGTTTTTACTCAAAGTTTTTGTCTTGTGACCATAATTTTCTGCTGCATTCTTGTTTAAAATATTTACTTTCTCTTTTTCTTCCAGATTTGTTCTGAAATTGTGTGGATGACCATTGCTGTTCAAAGACTGTGTTAATGTGGCATGTGTTGTGTGAATGCATGAAACAATCAGAAATGTAGTACTGTCTTTCCCTGAATGGGTATAAAAATTCATGCTCTCAATTCATTTATTATTTGAAAATTGATGAAACGGACAGATATCTGTTAGTACCTATATTTCAATCCTGACACTATTGATAATTCAATGTCTTCATGTGTCAACAGATTTTAATTTTTTATTTCTGCATTTACAGATGAGATTTTACTTTGAGTTCAAGTGAGATTAGAAGAAATAGTTTCTGTGTACTTGGAGAAACAGACTGTTATGAGGAGCCCAAAGCAAGGTAAATAATTTGACTTTGACACATGTTAAAATACTGAAGGCTAATATGCATTGACGCTTTTCCATTATTTGTAGGAACTTAACTGTAACTAGCTTGTGATGAAAAGCTAGTCACCACAAGCTTCTGATCTATGGGTACTTAAAATTATCTACTCAACCACACCACAAGATAGAGTCTGCATTTGTACATAAATTATATTTGGAATGTTGTAAGAAGAATAAATGCATAATGGTTCATCCAGCATTAGATATTTCTTTATGCACCTGTACCTCCACCATGTCAAGAATCTATTTACTTCTGATTAAGGATGTATTGCTGGAAAGTACCCTCTGCTGGGATTAATGGTGCGTGTATAAGTGAAAGCAGAATTGGACAAGGAATTCATCGAAAGTAAGCAATCCACACAGCCCTATAGAGGTTTCTGCGGATCAATGAGACCAGCATTAGGATGGGTATGCTACACTTTACCATTCATTACCTGGAGCTATCGAGGTCGGCTCAAGTAAGTACAAAAGCAGGTTTTAGGGTGGCATTTACTGCTGCTGGGCTTTTGTACGGCATTATATAAGCATAGTTATTGAATTTCTGAATTGTTGCTGGAAAAATGTTGATTTGGAAAATCCATTCATTATATGGGTCCAGGTTCATTCCAAAGATTTTCCGAACAGTTTGGAATATTCCGAAACATTTTGGTACTATCCAATCTTGTCGGTTTATTTTCTTTCCGAACAATTCGTGATACAAATTTTCCTGATGACTTGTCGGAAAATTCCAAAAACAATTGGAACAGTGCACTCGCCTGATCGATCTTCAAACAACGTAGCAAATACGTCGACAGAGCATTGGTTTAATGTCGCGTCAAAATCTAGGTGGTTTTTTAGTCGAAAATGCACCTCTCATATTCCACGATAAATCTACCTCGTTTCCATATCGCCGTGGCAGTCCCTGTTTGAACGCTTTACTTTCGAGGTGGATGTTGCGAGAAGTGCCCGATAGCAGATGTATTTGTTACGATTAAAATCGTTAACCTGAGCCCGTCCCTGTGCGCGCCGCTATGGTAAGAGTGTGCGCGCGGCCGCCAACCCTAACCTTAAAAAACGACAACAGACAAATTGTCTTTAATCAAAAATGCGATACAAATCGAAAATTGTTGCCACCGCACGTGATTCTACATTAAACAAGCTGGCCCGTCCCTTCCGTCATCCTCGGTGCCAGTTCCGCTGCGCTCCACCGGCACCTCGGATTGACAGGGGGACTTGGCCAGCTTAGCCTGCCGGCGGCGTTTGCGGGGGCCTTCGGCCCCCGCCTCAAGTCTCCCTAGAAGTGCCCGTTAGCAGATGTATTTGTTACGATTAAAATCGCTAACCTGAGCCCGTCCCTGGGCGCGCCGCGATGGTATTAGAGTGCGCGCGGCGGCCAACCCTAACCTCAAAAAACAAAAACAGATATATTTTCATTACTCAAAAATGCGATACAAATCGAAAATTGTTGCCACCGTACGTGATTCTACGTTGAAAAGGAGTTTATCCTCCAAATTTGAAGATTTCATATGAACGATAAGTCGGCATACACACGTTCTAACGAACAAACATCCGGCATAAGACTATATGCCCGGCTCCCGCTGTTTCAAAAGAAACGTGTCGGGACGTGCTAAAAACAGTGTGTGGTTGTTTGCAAGTGATGGTGTTGGATGCAGCACTTCAGAACATATTGAGAGTGTGAGGTCTCAACGTAACATTAAATAGGAACAATATTAGAAAACAATTCTTTAAATTACAAAGATTCCTGGTGGACAAGTAGAAGTTTCTTGGCAAAAATCGTGTTACAGCGTTGCGTAGATCGGTGATGGGCCGGGAAGCAGAGTGCGCACCTAGCGCGAAGCGGACAACGTAGTGCCAGCTCCAGCAGCGACGAAGCGGGTCCTTGAATCCTGCCAACAAAATGATTGTTGTTTGTGAAAGTTGGCAACAATGGATGATACTGCAATATAAGGTTATCAAGAAACTTGCTTCGTATTAATACAGTCGTAATCCTTTGAATTAGAGAAATAGTGTCTGGGTTGTCTGTTACGAACTTCTATTTTCGCGTAAAGTTCGAAATGCAATGGGTCAATATTGCTTTTAACGATTTAACAGTGCAGGCTATTAATAACTTGCTCAACAATCCATGTATGCCAGTACGCATTAGTGCCATAAGTGGATAATTGGTAATCAAAGTGTGTGAAAACCGTGCGCAACGAAACGCATGAATGTAATTCATATATTTGTGAGTGACCCTAGTTTTGAAATCCTAGGGTTCAGCAGAGTCTAACTTGTATTTCAAATCTTCAGTGAGCTGAAGTCATTTTAGATTTGCGTTTTAAAGAGCATGAATACCATTCATGCAATTTAAAGTGCATGGTTCTCACACTCTCTCATTAGCAATGGAATAGTAGCGCACGAAAAGATGAAATATATTTCAAGAGACGATTGCAAGTTGTCCAATGCCCTCTGTGCTAGGGCTCTGCGGTTGGTGAGTTCCAAATCCGGTTATCAGTTATTGGAATAACCGCGGTTATCGATTATTGGAATAACCGCGGTTAGCGGTTATTTATTTTTCAGCGGTCATTTTAAAGTAGCCTGTTTATTCGAACTAGCCGGCTATTTCAAATAAACGAGTTAAAAACCGGTTACTTGTAACTAAAATGTACAGAATGGCAAGAATGACAACATGGTACTGGTGCAGAATAACTTTAAATATTTTATCAAGATTTTCATTCCAGTAAATAAACAGGAAGTACAAAAAATGTGCAAAATAATTACATATTTAGAAACAATGTAGGCCTGGGTACAAAAGCTTCTGTTATTGGCACAAAAATTAACAACTCGGTTAGTTCAAAAACCGTTCATTTCCTAAAACTCCGCAACCCTCTACCGATTTAACCCGTTAGTGTATCCACCGGTTATTCCAAAAGAAAATTGCCCACTAATAACAGCACAGCACAGCCCTACTACGTGCCACATGACATGGCTCGCCGAAAAAACACGGCTAAGACTGAAACCCACATGCTAGTATAAGTGCATCCACGGATCCCGCACCAGCTCTCATGGTACGGAGGGTAGTGTTGGTGTGGGCAGCGCCACCATTTCAGCAGACAAATCAGGACTCTGCGGTCGTAGTTGAGGTGATAGTGGATGTGTTCGTAGCAGCAGCGGGACTCGGATGGGCACATCGTCCAAAGGTGAGGGCGAAGAAGGCGATGCTAGTTGTCCAGCCTCGGGATCTCCGTCCGCCAGTCCGCAGGTTTGAACGAACTGCTGATGACGGTACAAGAAGACTTGCCCTAGAGAAGTCCATGTACTGCCTAAAATAAGTAGCGAACAGCTAACTATCCCTGAGAGGAGGTGACCATACATTATGGCCTCCACGATAATTCGAACGGCAAATAAAATTATACAGATTTAAAAAAATTAGAAGACCACGACCCAAAAATTTCGAGGAAACGATAAACCCTATTAAAAACAGAATTGGTGATATCTGACAGGTCCCTAGCCGAAAATTCCTGTTACGGTTCCGGCCCGTTCCGACCGGAAAGTTCCCGGTTCCGGCATGTTCCGGCCGGAAAGTTCCCGGTTCCGGCATGTTCCGGCCGGAAAGTTCCCGGTTCCGGCATGTTCCGGCCGGAATGTTCCCGGTTCCGGCCGGATGCCATCTGGTTAGGGCTGAGATCTCCGGTTCCGGGCAGATTCTCTTACGGTTCCGGCCGGATGCATTCCGGTTCCGGTTAGATTATCTCCGGTAAATCTGGGAATATACTTACCCTAAGGTTGACAATAATGTTTACGGGGACCATTCAGGCCAAGGAAGTAACGGGCCCTGGGGACGGCACGTGCATGCTCCATTGTCGCAGTTGGAACTACCACAGCCGGCCCAGCGACAAAGCATGCTGCACCACGTGGCGCTGTTGTCGCAGAGAATGCCCGGCAACTCGTTCGCAACCGGGTCACAAACAGCGAATCTGACTAGACCACCTGAAAACACACTTCTTTTAAACACTCCTCAAAGGTCTTCGTATTGTGGAAACAATGAACAACAAGAATCTTACGATATTCGTAAGATTCTTCGCTCAACGAAGCAATTCTACGAAGCCCTCGTTTTCTCCGCAGGATATTTACATTGAGTAGCGCCTCATGGTGTGTTCACAAAATGTGTACACGATGAGTATACGAATCGCATGAAAGCGTACGTGCAATTCATATACGTATCTAGGCTTTACATTCAATCAAGGAATCCTAAAGTACAGTGCTAATTTACACTTGGAGGCACTCCCATGTGAGGCTTGCTGACTTACCGCAGGTGTTGCAGCCGCAGGTGTTGTCGGAGCCACACGGGATGGACACCCCGCACGCGAACATCCGGCACCACAAGTCGCACATCGTTACCGAGTGGTCGGTAAGAAGACCCGGCAGAAAATTCACCGCTGGACTGCACAAAGTCACGCCGACCAGGTTGGCTGTTCGACAGTTTCTTTTTATGAAGAGTTAAGTGCGTCCTTGGTGCACAGTGGGTCAGAACGAAGGGGTCATCCCTAAAGGATGTCCGTGTATTTTCAGACAATTTTGACCCCCTTGCGTCCACCCATGTCCGGATGTAGACGTCCGATTTTCATAAAGTTCAAAATATGAAAATATTTAGTATCGGGGTTATATCTCGAGTTAATATCTCGGACCCCCTCCCCCTAAAAAAGAAAAGACATTCTTCATGGATGACTCCTCAAGCAGGTGATCGAAATTATTTCCAGGCTAGCTGTTTGTGCATGCTAGATCTCCGCGTAACAAAAAGCATCACGGTTGACGCATCTGTGCATCAACTTCTTTCAAAGGTACGACGGCCGGAATAGAACCGTAGAGATGTCATTTGTGAAACGAATCGGGCTTCTTCGCGTTAGCTTTTGGCTGACTTGTGGCCGTCTGTTCACTACCTGCACGTCCACGTCGCTTGCACAGCTGTCTTGAAAACGTGCAGATAAAAGAAAAGAGACCGTAAATGCTGTGAAGTCGCTCCAAAGGTCGGATGGAAGACGTCATGACACTGTAGCGACGGTTCGCCCCTCGCCTAGGGTGCTATTCCCATCATCCCACCCCATGTGCGTGGGATATATGCATGTGAATGTGAACCTTAATATTTGTGATCTGACAATAAGAAAGACTTACTGTGAATAATATGAAATAAGAGTTTATAAAAGGCCACTGCTGACTGAATAAATCGCTCTTTCTTCTGATCAACCACTGAGTGTGATTCGACCCTCCCCCCTGCACAGAGTCACGGCGTATGCGAACACAGAATTGGCGACGAGGATAGTCGACCACGTGCGGCGACGTAAGTGTTGTGTCAAGTGACAGGACTTGTGGACTTGTGTCAGTGAACTTTGTGTGTACCGTGACCTCTGGGGGAAATGGCGCAGCAGCAACAACAGTTTCTTGGGTCGCTAGAACCCTTCGACCCAAACGGCGAGCTATCTTGGATAAGCTGGCTCGAACTGTTCGAAGAATATTGTGAGTTAAATGGGGTCCCACAAGAGCCTCGGGGCCCCGCGCCACAATTTTTGTTCCTTGCGCAAAACAATAGAAGAAGAGCCCTCTTCTTGACGGTGGTAGGGCAGCGTTCGTATGCCATCTACAGAGCAAGTGTAAAGAACGAATGGTGCACATGCTAGAGAGCGACCATGAGGAAGAAGAGTCTCAAGTTGACACTGAAGTTAACAGCGTGTCCTACATGGAAGATCTGTTAAAGACATTTAATTTAACTATGTGATAGACCTAGTCAACCTTGAGTTGTTACTCTACCGTTGTTGAGTTTGTTTTCTGTTTTTCCTTGTTAAGTGTGAAGTGTGAATGATCGTTACTAAACTATGTGTTATGCAAGTGTGAATGATTGTTTTCTAGTTGTTGTGTAATGTGTGTGTAACTGAGTGTTACTGTATGTTCAACCTTTACTGTGTGTTACGTTGTGATCAACCTTACTGTGTGTTACGTTGTGATCAACCTTTACTGTGTGTTATGTTGTGATCAACTTTACTGTGTGTTACCTTGTGATCAACTTTACTGTGTGTTACTTGGTGGAGATGGAGCTCCTTCTCGTTGTGTTGTGTGTGCTCATAACCATAAGGTTCTGTTATGCCCTTTGGTTATGGCTTTGTGTTTCCAAAGAACTCAGTAGTTCTCCATTGGGTATCAATAGGTCTGCACGTGAAGTGCCAATAGTATTCAATATTGATATTAACTCTTTGTCTGTGAGTCCTCCAGAGCGTGTACCAGTTCAAGTAAATGGTTTAGAGATTCCAATGGAGGTAGACACTGGATCTGGGGTTTCAATAATGTCATCTGCATTTTTTAATAACCACTTCACTGGTGTTAAATTGACTAAATCTTCAGCAAAGCTTAAAACTGTCACTAGTGCAATTGAAGTGGTTGGGGAGGCAGTTGTGTTGGTTAACTTGCCCCGAAAAAGTGCTTTTAGTCTTAAGCTACTTATTGTTAATACCCAATTTGTCATTTGTACCCTTATTAGGCCGTGATTGGATGGATGTGTTAATTCCTAAGTGTGTACGACAATTAAATCCAGTAATATCCTCTTTTAAAGATGGTGATAAAGTTGTTTGTACAATTAATAAGCAAAAACTAATTGGTTTTGTAGTTAAACCTTTATCTCCGGTTCAATTTTTGGTAAATGTAGAAGGTGTCTTGAAAAAACCACATATTAATCAAATGAAGCACTATGCTTCTATAATTCCTTGACCTCCTTACCTTTTGTATGTCAATTAAATGTTTTTCATGTCTGTTAATTTTTTGTATGTGATGTAATGTTTGAGTCCTTGTACTTGTAAAATTTTTTGTTGTTAGGGGAGGATGGGATATATGTATGTGAATGTGAACCTTAATATTTGTGATCTGACAATAAGAAAGACTTACTGTGAATAATATGAAATAAGAGTTTATAAAAGGCCACTGCTGACTGAATAAATCGCTCTTTCTTCTGATCAACCACTGAGTGTGATTCGACCCTCCCCCCCTGCACAGAGTCTCGGCGTATGCGAACACAGAAGTGCGCGCCTGGTCGCCTGGTACCTGAGTGTGTTAGAGCGTTTGCTGGCCAGAGAGGTGTGCGGGAGGCGAAGAGTGGACTCCCAGGTCGGTGGAGGGCGGTTAAATCCCAGGAGGGTCGGGTCGGCATCTTAGTAGCGACATGTATCTTTGAGCGTCCTTAAATTACGTAAGGGGTTTGGGGGAGGGGGGGTCTGGCAAATCTTATGTTGCCCTTACGTGGGGGGGGGGGGGGGTCAACGGCAAACATTACATAAGATTTATTATGGGCGCAAATGGGTCCAAACGTGTCTCCGCGCGCTAAGCATTGAACACATCTCTTCTGTACAGGAGTGGCTGAAAAGCCCTTGGGCTGAGGCTCTATAAATTTTAAAGACCAAGAACTTTCGTTTCTCCTTTACAACTTGTTACTTTATAACATTTATTTATTTGTTTATTTTTTATTTCTGGACTGGACAGTACAAATAATTAAACCAGTTGTACCTTTCATTCAGTCTGCTTCTTTAAATACCTAACTCGCAACATTTCTCCTATACCGGTAAGCAAAAAATAACAAAAAACACTCAAATTCATTTATTTACGTTTTTTTTTCAATTTTGGGCAAATTTGACAAAATCTTACGTAAGGAGGGGGGGGGGTCTCGAAATCTTACAGAGCCTTAAGTGGGGGGAGGGGGGCTAAAACACCCCAAAACGCCCTTACGTAATTTAAAGACGCTCCCTGTACGGCGTACGGCTTCACAGCATCTTTACGGTACCTTTAATCTGAACGTTTTCCAGCTGTGTGAGGGACGTGCAGGAAGTGAACAGACGGCCACAAGTCAGCCAAAAGCTAACGCGAAGTCGCCCGATTTGTTTCACACATCTTTAAGGTGCCTGCTGACCGTCTCTACGGTTCTATTCCGGCTATCCTATCGGTACTTTCGGAAGAAGTTGATGCAAAGACCTTTGATCTTTTTTACGCGGGTCAACAGAATTCGGTACACGTAACCTCCCACGCAACACGAAAATATCACGATGACGTCATCATGACACCACTGTAAATGAAACAATGATGATCATTACAATTTAAACCATGATAAAGGTTTAACATTCGTTTAATAAGATGATCATCGCTTGTGTCGATATGTCGGTATATTAGCACATGTTAGGGACCCTAAACAAGCTAGCCCGTCCCTCCGTCAAACCTCGGTGCCAGTTCCGCTGCGCTCCACCGGCACCTCGGTTCAGGGGCGGACTGGCCCAGGGTTGTTAACGTTACATAACGAAATAACGACGTTAGTGTAACGCGTTACTTCGTTACTGTAACGCTAACGCGTTTCATTTTTCCGCGGTTTGTAACGGTAACGCGTTATCGTTACTGTAGTCAGTAACGAGACGTAACGCACCTTACATTTTACTCGTTACAACGGCAAATTTCGACGGGCAGATCGATAAATGCAAACATAGTGGAATGCCATGTTTCAATGCCAAGTGCGTCGCTTGAGCGCCTGTTCTGGGTGGCGGGAGTCTCGTTCGCGGGCCTGCGCAGTATGCTTGGCGACAAAAACTTGGAAAACGAGGTGCTCTCGCGTGTGAACCGGAGATGTTGGTACAAATGACCCTTGCCGAACTTGTCTAGTCTGACCCTGTACCTGACCCCTGATTGCGATACCGCAATTTTATGGTTCCTTGTAAAGAAAACGTTTTATTTTATTGTTCCTGACTTAATAAAAGGATTATAGTTGCACTTTTCTTTTGTAATTCAGTGTTTGGTACACGATGGTAAACACACTATACTTGTAAAAGAGCGTTTTTCGTCATTTTTTGAAAACTGATGTAACGAGTAACGAAGTAACGACGTTACAGTAACTAACGCGTTACGTTTCTCTGGAGGCTGTAACGGTAACGCGTTATCGTTACCGAGTCTACGGTAACGAGGTTATGGTAACGCGTTGCACTTTGAAAGTAACGTTAACAACCCTGGACTGGCCCGGTGGGGGCGTTAGGAAATCCCCACCGGGCCCCACAGGTGCGCGGGCCCCTGAAAGTGGACATGGACCCCTGTGGACCCTATTCTTGTCCAAAAAAAGATCATATCACTCATCCATAAGAAGTTAGAAAACAGAGAATAGGAACGCAGCGCGCAAACGCTCCCAATAGGACAGTAAGTCAGAATTTACGAACTTTGCTCCTGGAAGGTAGGCAATCCAGGGCCCTGTGATCACTTTTCCCCACCGGGCCCTCGACCCCCCAGTCCGCCACTGCCTCGGTTCGACAGTGGGACCTGGCCAGCTTGCCTGCCGGCGGCGTTTGCGGCCCGCCTCAAGTCTCCCTAGAAGCGCGTGTTGGGACGGGCTAAAAAGCGATTTTGCGACGGGTGTGAATGTGGCCACAACTCGGTCAGCTTATTCGCAGGGAATGTAGGTACAGTTCGTTCGCCGTTTAAGTTCTAAAATTGGTATCCCCTTGGGGACCTATCTGCCGCGAGGCCCTCGGGCCAGGCGGGGCCCAAACGATGCCAGCCGATGTCCGCCGGGTCTGCCTACCCCTCCAGGGGCAATCTCCACTAAAACCCTTCTAGGAGGCCTCCATGGCCCCTGGCGGGGCCCAACCAATGCAAACCGATGTCCGGCGAGTCTGCCTACCTTCCAGGGGCAATTTCCACAAAAACCCTTCCATGAGGCCCCCATGGGCCCAGGCTGGGACCCGCATCGTGGGTTGCCTACAGCTCGGGGGCTTGTGCATCGGAAAACAGACTTAAGCAGCGACAAAGCGAGAACTGGTGGACGGGATGTCTGTCAGATGCTCCAAACAGCGTACTCCACTGCATCGCACACTGATGGAGCATTCACGCGGTGTTGGGCCTGTGTTGGGCGAGGTGACAAAATTGTTCCCGCTTGAAAATCTAACTTTTCGGTCCATTTTTTGGCGGTTCAATGGTCTGACTACAGGCTCTGAGTGGCGACGGTTTAAATTGTCGGCAACAATTTTGTCACCAACCCCTAAAGTCTAGAAACGGCTTGGTCAGCATGGCTTTCTTCCTTCCTAGTGGCATATTCAGGCGAGGTGACAAAATTGTGCCCGATCGAAATTTTGACTTTTTGAACCATTTTTTGGCGGTTCAATGGTCTGACTACAGGCTCTGAGAGTGGCGACGGTATTGTCGGCAACAATTTTGTCACGTACCCCTGAAGTTAAGAAAAAACTCGGAGACTTGAGGCATATTGAGGCGAGGTGACAAAATTGTTCCCGATCGAAATTTGGGCTTTTTGCACCATTTTCTTGCGGTTCAGTGGTCTGACTACAGGTTCTGAGAGTGGCGACGGTTTAAATTGTCGGCAACAATTTTCTCACCTACCCCTGGAGGGTAGGCAGACCCGCCTCCCATCGGTTTGCAATGGTTAGGCCCCAACTTGGGCCATGGGGGCCTCATCGAAGGGTTTTTGTCGAAATTGCCCCTGGAGGATAGGCAGACCCGCTGGACTTCGTCTGTGCCCCAGCCGGGGCTCTTAGGTCCCAGTCTCGGCTCTAGGGGCATGTGGATGGCTTTGTTCTCGGGCGTGCCAGGGGGTGGCAACAGCGTCAAAGCGCCTGGTTCCATGCGGTAGCGAGCTGAAATTTTACGCAAATAGTTCGTATTATATCAATGAGGCCAGCTGTGCGTTATACCTGCAATTGAGATATTAGCACAGGTTATGACTTGGAAGTTGCTAGTATGCATCAATATATGAGTTTTCACTTGTCCTTCCTGACTTACAAGGGTCGCAAATCTTGTCTACGATTCTGCGTTTCAACAGAGATTTGCCATTTACGACGAAGTATCGACCATTTTACGCAGTAAATATGAGTTAACTAGATATATAAGTATCCTACCGGATGTAAAACGTACTCCTCTATCGTACGAAACCAACCCGGAGCGAATCGGATCATAAGTTTCGAATTTGAATATACCAGGTGTATAATTGGCCCTGGGCAGTTCTAGTTTTAGGCAGTCCCGCAACGCACTATCTCCTTCTCTTTCTGCCTCACGACTCTGGCCAAGCCAGAAAGAGACGGAGATAGTGCGTTACTGGACTGCCTAAAACCGAAACTGCCCGGGGCCAATGATACACCTGGTATTAGAGCACTACCGCATGGAACCAGGCCCTCGCACGCGGTTGCTCCCCCTGGGCGTGCGGAGGACGGACTTTACCTGTAGACAGGTGCGTTTAAGCGTTGCACTTTTTGCAATACGTATTGCAAATCAAAAAACACTGTGGTACACCCCAGAATAAATCAACACAGTTGCTATTTTGGGACCATCGATAGGGACCATTCATTGGGATGGGACATGCCGCCTCAAAATGTGAACGCTCAAAGTCAACGTGGAGTGAAATGACGGGCTCTGCAAAAAGTGGACCAATATTCGGCTTAGAGAGAAGAACCGAGCCTCACGACCAAAATTGCCAGACATGATGTGACAACGAACTTTTTCCTGCGCGTTTGTAGATGTCAGTGCAAGTTTGGAAAATTTGAAGTTTGATCGCGTTTTCTGAATGTGGCCCTTAGTTGAATACTTACTGCAGGCATCACTCAATCCTGCTCCGTTACCGGTTCGGAGGGTACACAAAAAGTACATTGCTGCTAGCAGCAAGCTTCCCACGCGTGCCATGCCTGTGTGGGCTTGAGACTGAGAGAACGACAGACTTCGACAAACACGGCAGGCCACAGTATACCCGTCGGCAGTTCGTCCGGAAACGCAAACGGCAGACCGATATCAGTCACGCAACCACTCAAGTTGACTAAGACGCGCGGGCCAAAAGGTGCAAGGGAAACATTAAAATTGAAAGAAAATGTTTACAAAATGATTGTATTGCACACATGTATGATAACGAAGGATTTGTTTCATTAAAAAAGGTATGTCCGCCAGTCAAGGTACATGTGAGGGCATTGCCATGACTATCGCTGTAACATCAGAGCTTCCATTTCTGACAAAATATAAGCATGAAAATTTCCGGCGCACCATAGGCGAGATAAGCACGGGAAAAACGTGTTAACTGTGAGAACGAATATGTAGACTGGACGTTCGTAGCGAACGCCACGTTTTTATCTGAAGCGCATAAGCTGGCAGAACTAGTGTGACATTAAAAAAAGAGTCGGAACTTCTAACTTTTTCGGGAGACTCTGTTAAAGGAAAATGAGCATAAAAGTTGTTGTATCCAGTTGAAATTCGGCAAACATACACAAAATGACATGTTGTAGAATGGTAGAAAACATTTCGCTTGTATATAACTACATAATATCTTCTGAGACTGTTTAAGAAAACTCGTAACTCCTGAATGTTTTCGAGGAATGTCTTAACTTTCCTGAGCCGTCGGGAAACTGCGGAGCTAAAGTGACTTCCAAAGAAGCGCGAACTAGCTATTTTTTTCCCTATCCTGTTTTTACATATTGTTGCGGGGTCCGCAGGGCCCGCAAGTCACATGGTAAGAAAATGGGAAACTCCCATACACTACGCTTGTATCATTACGCATACAACATCGGAGCGTACCCCTCGTGAAAAGGTTTTCGAGTTTGCGTGCGTGTCTGATTTCATTTTGCACACACTGATCTTCGGATTTCCCTTTTTTTTCGGAAATTCAATCTTTATTCACAAAACGCGCAGAACGCACATACACCGTGCCTTTGTAACATGCCGTGCCCTATGTCAGTCGCACCGCGGCAAAATTACCGCCGCGCCTCCAGCCGCGATCAATAAGGGCCAACCTCTTTGGTAATGGCTTGTGCACTCTCCACCTCACTTCTGCCATTTGTTAGCGACTTCGGCCAATCTATTATTCCCGGAGGGAACCCAGTGCTTGACAGCGTCATACCGAGCGAGGCAAGTTCTTCCCTTTCACGCATGATATATTGCCTGAGCCAGGTCCCCTGCGGCGCCGCCCCATCAGCACGGAACTGTGGGTGGTTTATTGACTGCAATCCAAGCGCTCCGACGATGTCGGTGATGCAAAACGGCGACGCGGCCACAGGCAGGCACCCTCGCGGCCGTCGGCCTCCACTACCACACAGCCTGGACATCGTGGCGAGGAAACGATGCTGGTCTGGGATGCTGGTCTTAGGCTACTGTAGGAAGATTTCGTCATGTGATCAAAATATTGTCTGACGATTAAACCGTCACTGCTTACATACTTGATGGGCTTGAGCAAACCTAATCGAGGTGTTGAATAGCTCGGCACCTTCTCTGTGACGACTTCCTCATTTTCTAAATTTTGCTTTCGGATTGCTGTTAAAGTGGCGACAAATATTTTTACGGTGGCGTATGCAGATTCAATACTTCCCGCGTACTCCATATTGCACGGAGGAAAAAAATGGTTATCCCAACGCAAACCTCGCAGAAAACCAACCTTCTCAGTAGCCGGAACTCACATAATTTGCGTTCGCTCTAGGTGTACCTAGCCAACCAAGGAACGCGTCGGTAGCTAAACTGCCACTTCGAGTTCAGGCTACTTAAAAAAATTGCTTCTTTGATATGTGCGTCGGATCACAGCCTTTTTCTCCATGTACAGCGGTGATTCGGAAGCTGACATGGTATAATTTATGTTCACCGTGCACATTATAAATGCCTTTAAGAGCGCACGCACCACGTAAGTTATATTTTGGGTAGGCAGTGGAACGTTTCTGTATAGCTTTAGCTGGAAAATCGGGAAATACCGGACTGACGGAAGTGTTGAAATATGCGCTGCAGAGAAGGGAACGCATATATATTGCTTCCAACACTTTGTTATGCAATCATCTTTCACAGGTTGTCGTACACTGGGAGAGTTCTTGGTCAGCTGCCAGTGTCATTTCATAAGAGCCGTACCGCTGGCCCTGTTCATCGCAACGTATGGCATGATGAGGTGAGTGGTAAGGGGGCCCCCTGGTCTCGGGCGTGGTAGCGCACTCTGATAGGCCCCCGCATGGCAGTGAACCTGAAGGTGCGCAGTTTACGTCCTGATATTTGTTTTCAGAAAATGGTGAGAATTTAGGTTCCGAGCGGTTACAAGACTCATAGCTTTTCACTCGCTTCGCTCGCGATATCGGTTGTTCCTATCGGAAATTGGAAGTAGACCTGTCGTAATAATGATTGTGAAATTATAAATTGTAAAATTTTGAACTGTCAGATCTCGAGATTGTCGCTCCCTTCGCTCCCGATTTTGACAACTTCTCTCACACTGGTCTAGTGGATTAGTGTATGACTAGTCATCCAGCTTGCAAACCTTTCCAATTTTAAGTCATGAGACCGATACCGTTTACCACCGACACCATATACCGAGAAAAAAAAATTCATATATGCGAAACGTGGTTGCTCTCACTGGTTTCCTCATCCGCGAGGGGGGGGGGGGGGGGGCTGCATCCGAATCCAACAAGTGAGTGTTGTCTGCTGGTTCAGCCGGGTCTCGCTCGCTGAGCCGGCCGGCCGAAGCACGGTCAGCGCGCGGTAACAGCCACCGCTCGCCCCTGGGGCGGAGGGTGGGGACTAAGGGGGCATCCATATACCACGTGACCTAGTTAGGGGGAGGGGGGTCAGCCCCAGGTCACGCTCCTATATTAAATACATGGGAAGGTTAGGTTAGCCAGGTCACGCGGGGGGAGGGGGGGGGGGTCTAAAAGTGGCATATTTTGGGTCACGTGGTATATGGATGCCCCCTAATGTGTCGTTTCCACGTTGCAAAGGAGCCGATTTCTGAATTTTTCCAGCGGTGTACGGCCACTGTTTCGCCCAGTCACCGGTGGACAGCATCCACTACAGCTGCCGTCTCGCCCAGCCCGGCGTGGACAGTTTACTCGGCCTCGGTGGGCGCGGTGCTGCTGTTGGCGTGCTCAGTCAGCCTGGTGGTGATGCTGCGACACGGCGACTCCTGGCGGACGAACACGCGCACGGACTGCATCGTGACAGCAATCGATCTGCTGCTGTGCACACAGGCGGGGTGTCTGGCCGTGGCGCATGCCGTGCTCACCAGGCACGACATTACGGCGTTCATTCAGAAGATGCAAACGGTACTTCTCTCACTGCTCGATTCGTTCCAAACGTTTCAAGCCACTCGGTGCCTTTTTAGGCCGTCCCGACACGTTTCTTTAGAAGCGGCAGGGGCCGGGCTTGTAGTCTTATGTCGGATGTTCGTTCGTTAGGACGTGTGTACGCCGACTTATCGTTCACAGAAAAACTTCAAATTTGAAGGATGAACTCCTTTTTTAACGTAGAATAACGTAATGGGGGCAGCAATTTTCGAGTTTTGTACCATTTTTGAGTTAAGAAAATATATCTGTTATTGTTTTTTCGAGGTTAGGGTTTGCCGCCGCGCGGACCATTACCAAATCGCGGCGCGCACTGTTACACGGGACGGGCTCAGGTTAACGATTTTAATCGTAACGAAAACATCTGCTGTCGGGCACTTCTAGGGAGACTTGAGGCGGGGGGCCGAAGGCCCCCGCAAACGCCGCCGGCAGGCCAAGCTGGCTAGATACCCCTGTCGAACCGAGGTGCCGGTGGAGCGCAGCGCGACTGGCACCGAGGTTTGACGGAGGGACGGGCCAGCTTGTTATTACTACGGTCGTCTGGTTAGGTTATAATGGTAATGGTGTTTTACGGTTACAGAAATGTTCCTCATCAATGTAAATTTAAGAGTAACGATCATCATTCAATTATCACTTTTCTTGGGAGCTCTAGCATGTGCTATTAGACCAACATGACACAAAAAATCAGAAAAGTCTCAAGAAAATCTAAGAAGTCAATCTTCAACGCACAAGTCAACAAAGTCAAAAAAAGGCAAATAGAGTCTTTTGACTTAAACTCTCTGTACACCTTTGAGCGCTCGGGGGCTTTCGCAGACAACGTGTTTACCACTTTCCGCCACTAACGAGGGGTTCACAACTCCAAGTTTGGGTGTACACACGATTACCAAGTTCTAGTGATTACCGGTGCTAGCGATGATTACTGTGATCATTCTTTATCATGATTACCAGCGGTTACCAGTCATTTCCGTTGATCACCAGAGATTACCGCTGATTACCGTTTGATGACGACCGATTACCACCTTAAATAATGACTAAAACCGCGTAAAACCTTGCGTGATTACCAGCGATTATCATTGATTACGGCATGATTACCAAGGCGATGTACACGCGATTACCGGAGTTGTCAACCCCTCGGCCACTAACGACTTGATTTTCCAGGGGGGGGGGGAATAATCAAAAGTGCAAAGATTAGCTAGTCAAATAAAACCACTAATTGATTACAACAGCTTTACTTTAGAGATAGAATTTACAATAGTAGCTTTCTCAGTGCTTGTGCCGCCACCTGTGCTTACCTCCTGGACACTTAATGTCCAACACGTCCACTTCCGTTGCTTGCCCGTTAAAGTCTCTTGTCTCTGTGGCCGGGTGCAACCAGCGGGGCCGCGCAGGGCACCTTGATCTACCAACTCAAACGCTGATGCACCTGTGACGCAATAATTCAACCTTGCTCATGAGTATTACGTAGCACAATGGTCTACGATGGACTCACAAGGACAATACCAGGTGTATCATTGTCCCCGGGCAGTTCCGGTTTTAGGCAGTCCCGCAAAGCTATCTCCGTCTCTTTCTGTCTCACGCGTCTGGCCGAGCCAGAAAGAGACGGAGATAGTGTGTTGCGGGACTGCCTAAAACAGAAACTGCCCGGGGCCAATGATACGCCTGGTATATTGAATATGGAAATGCTTAAAATCCGAAATAGAAACTACTAGACACGATATTTTAAAATTACTATACTCTATATGCAATAGAATGTACCCGGGAACCATCTTGTTCAGGCTAGTTCCAATTTTTTTTTTTTAAACCAAGAATATGTTCTCTCTATTATAATACTAAGTGATGCATGATATTCTTTGGAACATTTGTAGAATTTTAGCATTTCCCGCCAATTTCACCACTCAGAGATTTTGAGCGTAACAAGAACATGAAAATACCTTGTGAATACTACTGAAGTTTTAGACCCCCCGAGGTAAAAACGAAGAGGATTTCTCGAGTATTCATGAGTATTCCAGGAGTGGTTTTTTGGATTCACAGTGCTCCAAAGGATTCCTATAGTATTCCTTCGTTTTCCACCGGAATACAATTCGACATGTGGCAGGATTCCGACAGGATTCCCCAGTATTCCAAAATACAAGGAATACAATCGGAATGCTCTGAAACATTCTAGCCTCTCTTCCCTCCGCTGCTGGCGATTCCAGACGATTCCAATAATGGCTACTTGTATTCTGGAATACTGCGGACGAAATATTAAACTTCTTCCTTTTTATTTCCTAGCGCATCTGTGCTCCTGCTGTTCATTTGCTATTATTATTTTCATACTGAAGAGCCCATGCATAGTGGCAAAAGTTGTGTGCGAATCTTGGAAAGACATGTTTACTTTAAGAGAACAGTGCCTGCGGCTCGGTGTCGGATCCGCGCCGTTTTCTTATTTTAAAATTCGAGAAATCGCAAGGATTTTTCATTTCAGTGTCAGCGTACCGACCAGTGCTCTAGTGATCATTCTACAATTATTGAAAGTGTCTCTCACGTGGGTGTGATGATGAGGTCTACTGGGGACCATAACCTCCAATTATTTGCACGTGGACGTCGCAGTTATTTCCTTGCTCCGGTTGGGGTGTGACGCAGCACCGCAGTGTTGCCGTGTCGTACCTCAACCTGAGCTTCTTCAGGAACACTCAAGAATACTATAGGAACACAGATAAATGCTCCTCAGGAACACTCGGGAATCCAAATGGAATACAGGCTTTTTGGGAATACTCAGTATTCCTGGTGTCTCACTCAAAATACTGAGTGGTTGCCGGAATCCTCGGAATACTCGAGGAATCCTCTTCGTTTTTTACCTCGGGCCTTTGGAGCGAGGGATGACAGTGCATTCCTGTACCGCGTGGCCAGGTAGACGACCTACTACGCTTCAGCTTCCCGTCGTACGCTGGCAGTCGCCCTGATAAGGTGCCGCTTCCGGTCGGCCTGTTGTTCCTGGCCATGATAGCGGTGTACGTCTTCGACCTGGTGAAAGAGTACGGGGAGCAGGGCATCGCGGGAGCAGCTTACCTGCTGCCTTTCCTTATCGCCGTTGTCTTTAGCATCGTCATGGAGGTAAGTTTTGCTTTGTAGATATTACCTGAGAGATTTTATTAGGATGCCGTTGGAGCCCTGACGGGAGAGACAGCAGTCTGACAACATAATGTGTGTCGAGATCCTGCCTACCCTCCAGGCGTACGAGCCAGTCTCGAGACACTTTTTCCGATTCTCCCTATCGAAGGCGAGTGTGCTTAGTGCATGGAGTGGCTCGGCCTGGTCTTCGTCGAATAGCCTCTACTATCCACACAGTTACAATTAGTGACCGAAATTCGAAGTATCCGAAAATGCGAGAATTACAGATTACTAACATTTGTGTCAGTGTAACGGAGCACTGAGAGAAATGATTAATACAGAGCATCGAAGTGTGTTCTATCCGTGCCGCATCTCCACTGCAATCAAACTGTTTCGTTACTCACCCCAGAATTTTGGACCGGCTAACCAGAAACTTAGATTGTAGATGCGGCACGGATAGAATATACTCCGATGCCCACACCCGGAATTTTGATCCCCACTTCAAACCATTTTTCTCAGTGACGTGGGTAGCGGGGTCACTGATATTTTCACCTCAGTACGTGCAGAACAACCTGCTGGACACTCTTGTGCTGATTTACTCGTCTGCGATCACATGCAAAGGCACGAGAATGCCGCGAAGGCAGCCTCAATGGGCGGGCACACCAGTCAGAGGACCAAATTCTTCAATCGCCTGCCTTGAGCACCGAGCAAATGTTGTCCGATCGCACTCAAATTTTTCCTACGGCCATTGCAGACCACCAGGTGTCCAAATTCGGTGGAGCCAGTGGAATTTTTTTTTTTTTGAAACATCCAACTGCATATCTACATGATTTGACTGGTTTAAATATGCCAACGAAAGGCGGTGGACACACTTCAACCCAGGCGGCCAGCATCGCTGAATGCGATCCCTACTGTGTTGCGAGCCTCCTGGTTATTGGGACTCTAACGCTTCAGCACAGTGTGGCAGTGCGGAGGGGTGAACTCAACACTTTTTTTTTTAAATTGATGACCTGTGTGAATACTAAACTGAATGTTAAAAAAACAATTTAGATTGAATTCGCGCTGTTATAAAATTACGATAAAATTATGCACTGTGCCCCTCTATGTAGGCCCAGTTTGCCGACGACGCCCGCGCAATTGCCGTGCGGTTCCAGACCATCAACCACTTCATGCATCGAGCTTCCGGCCCCTTAGCGCTCCCACGGCTGCTCGAGAGCCGTGCTCCACAATTAAACTTGCTGTACCACCCCGTGACTGTGTACACTAAGAGCACCACAGCCACTGACAGCGAAGTGAGTGCTTCCTTCCGGTTGAAAAATTACAACAGTGTAGTAAGCTACACTAGTTCGCATAATAGGAGCACAATTCTGTCCACGGCCTCTACACTGTAGCAAGCAATTATGCCTTGATTTGTTTTGCAGGTTTTAGTACCAGCGATGCTACAAAAGCAACATCGCTAAAAGAAATCGAGGGGTCCACAACTCGAGACAATCAGTGTACACATTTTCAGACAATCAAACACAATCATCGATTAAAAATCTTGAAAAACTGCATAAACATATGGCTTCAGCTGCATTTTAGGGATAAGAGCAGCCGTAAACTGCCATTACTGTACTAAAATTTTAAATGTTCTGCAAATTAGTTGCAACAATCGACACAATCAACACAATCAGTGTACACTTTTCCGCAGACTTGTGGACCCCTCGAAAAGAAATGCTGTTAGAAAGCGTTCCTTTAGGTGATGGTGTTGTACTATCGTGATGCTATTTGGACCACTCGTACCAAAAAATACTTGTCGTGGGATGATGGTCTACAGCTGGGAAAATCTAAAGCCTACCAAGAGTTTGCACTAAAGTTTCGTGGAGAAAATCTCGGTGGCGGATTTAGGGGAGAGGGAGGAGGACCTAGGCAACCGGCATGGTTTCATCGTCTGTACATAGGCAAAAACTGGGATCCCCGCCCCCTCTTGAAGCCGCGGTCCTAAATTTCGCCACTGGAAAACCTTATTCCTAAATTTGGGCAAGCAAAACTTCATATCACTGTGGGTGAGGCTCATTGGCTGTGTCCAGGATATGGTGAGGGTGCGGCGCCTGGTGCAGGCACACGGTGCACTGTGCCACTGCTGCGAGATGGTGGGGCAGCGGTACGGGCCGACGCTGCCGTTACGGGTGCTGGGTCTCCTCGGACACCTCGTCATCATCGGCTACCACCTACTTACCTCCCCCTGTTCACTGATCCGAGGCGTTCTTCCCACGGCATTGCGTGGACGGTAGTCGCCTTCGAAGGTGTGCTCGTGCTGAGCCTGCTGCTGAGACTGTTCCTGTTAGCGCAGCCGTGCTCGGACGCTATTGACCAGGTTCGCACTGGTAAAACGAAAACTAATTCTGTATGCTTTGAGCGTAATACGACGGTACTACACGTTAGTTTTACCAGTCCGTCCACACGCAGTAAATACGAGCACTCTTACAACCTTCACGGAAAAAAAGTTTAGTTGAGGCAACTGACATGTCAGTTGCCAGCGGTCCTGAGAACACTGTCAGTTGCTGCAGCTAACCGACACACAGCTGACATAACAATGACGTTCAGTTGTTAGAGCATTTGATATCGTTAAAGAACTCGAGTGAAGTTGCGGAAGTGAATATGTTTGTTGCGAACGCAGACATTTTGACTAAATGAAAATGTGAGCCAGAAATTTCTCATACTGTGTCACGCGACGAGAACATAAAGCATAAAGTAGTCACCCACCGCCTTGAGTTGAACCCACGTCTGCAGCGTATCATGCGAGCTCGGAACCCCTGAGCCACCGCTACAATCTAAGAGAAGATGCTACCCACCGCCCGCCACCGCCATCTAAGGTCCATCTCATGTTTTTTTAAGTCACATGTCAGTCTTAATAGCTGACGCGTGCTCGCTGTTACAGCTGAACGCCAACCCGTAACAATTTCAATTTTCTCGATGCCAACAAAAATTTTGCGGCTGCCAACAACGATTCCTTTCTGACAACAAAATGTGTTCTCAGGTCCGCTCCGAACTGACATGTCAGTTGCCACAACTGATCTTCAGTTACGACAACAAAACCCTTTTTTCCGTGTTCTGACCACATTAGGTTTGTCATAAGGTTGCAAAGTATCAGTTTCGGGTACAGCAGTAGCATAGAGTACCCAACGTCACCTTCCGCCATTTGCTTTTACCGCCATTTTGGGGAACCTGAACTAAACCTAAGTTGGCCGCCATTTGAGTACCCATTGTCACGTGTCCACCATCTTCGATGAACGTAACCTTACCTAAGGGATAGTAGGAGGTTATCCCCCTCCGGTCGAAATCTTTATTATTCACGTTTTAGCTCTCAAGATGTCGAGCGCCAAAAATGTAATAATATAGGCTCGCACAGCTTGGACAGCAGACTTACCAACCTTTGCACATAATGCCATTTTTTTTTAACCGAGAGCTTTCTAGAGGCACTAATGGGCATTTCAAATACCACGTGGTACAAAATAGGGCACTTTTTGACCCCCCTCCCCCCGGTGACTGTCCGTGACTTGTGGCTACCCCCCCCCCCCTCTTCCCTCCGAAAGTAACGTGGTATTTCTATTTCACTCAATTCTGCGAAAATCCATACATATTAATGCATTTTGCTAAGTTTCCATACCGATTGTGGTGTAACGGCCTTTCTTTAAAGCGTCTTCATACATGTGAAGATCCCACGACGCTACAGGCAAATGGGTAATCGAATTAAGCACAAATATGAAATAAACATGGGTTTAATGTTAAATGTTGAACAAACACTGCTGCGTCACCCGGAACACCGCGCGCGAATTTTACAGTTGAATTCCGCTACCTACATCCTACTGCGCCCAATAAAGCCACGAAACTAATTTTATTCATGAAATGCGGTTTTCTGATCTTTCTAAGTTTTTCTGTTTCCCCTTTTTTTTTGAGGGGGAGGGGGGGTTGTGTCGAAAAAATTGCTGGTAACTTGTGTTCATCGCACACCACAGACCGATACGCCTACACTGTTAAAAATAACCATGGAACTTGTACGGTCAATTAGACGGAAGCGTCAGTACACGGAAGGGGTTCCGTGCATGATCATCTTATGTGCTTAGGGCGTTCTGTGCACAGAACGGACGCAGCAGGGACGTTCGTGGCCCACTTCTGTGGTTTGTTGGGGGGAAGTTAAAAAATTTAAGCGCCTACAGCACTGAGTCGCCCTCGTTAACTGAACAATAACAATTTAAAAAAAAAAAAACATTAACGAGAACAATAAAATATAACTTGAGAACTGATTTGTTGGGACCAATTTGTTTTTTGATAATCACAATTTACACATTGAAATGCTCTTCACTCGGGTCAGTAGAAAACTTTGAATATTTTAATCCAATTGAGTAAGATTTTTATTTTAGTCAATATGACCCGATTTGAAGTATGATTTGAGTTTTCCTCTTAGAACGAATTTAGTGAAGTGTTGGCCGGGACAAGAGTTTTCCTCATGGAACGAATTTGGTGAGGTGTTGGCCAAGTACCAAAATGAAAATCTGGTTCATTATGTGGTGGTCACCTCTTTAGAGGGGTTCATTTGCCAAAAGTGTTAAAATGTATCGGGGCTGGTTTAGATTCCGGTTCTGTGTTAAAAACCATGAATTTTGGTACCTCGGTTTTTTTTATCCGACCACCGGAAGGGGTCGCGCATCGAGCCGGAAGTTTCCATGTTACGCCCTGTACAGGATATTAAAAAAAAATTCGGATTACACACAAACGAAAATTTTCTGTAGTAAGACTCCCCATAGTAACGTCCATAGGCCGAAAATTTCGTCCGTTTTGCTCTATCTGGCACCGTTTCTGAGTTTGGAGCTCTAGAACACTCAAAATGAACAAATTGTATTTAAAACGTTATTTTGAGTGTTCCAGAGCTCCAAACTCAGAAACGGTGCCAGATAGAGCAAAACGGACGAAATTTTCGCCCTATGGGTGTTAATATGGGGTGTCTTCCTACATCAAATTTTCGTTTGTGTGTAATCCGAATTTTTTATAAATCCTGTATAGGGCGTAACATGGAAACTTCCGGCTCGATGCGCGACCCCTTCCGGTGGTCGGATAAAAAAAACCGAGGTACCAAAATTCATGGTTTTTACCACAGAACCGGAATCTAAACCAGCCCCGTTACATTTTAACACTTTTGGCAAATGAACCCCTCTAACACCTCTTCCTCTATAGGAAATGCAGACAAAAAAATACTATCCCACTGTGTGAGATACTGGTAGGCCCGGAGTTTCACGGGGGTTGGGTTAAAATAGACGTTAAGTTTATATTTTGTTCTTTTTGGTTTTGTTTGCTTTATTCTATTTTTTAATTCATAGCAGGAGGATTTTACTTGAGACTTGTTCTAGTTTTGGGGTGGTTAAGAGGGTGGTTATAGAAGTTAAGTTTTTTGTTCTGGTTTTGTTTGCTTTCTTTCTTTTAAATTCATGGAATGAGGATTTCGGCTGAGCCTTGTTTCAGTTTTGGGGTGGTTCGGGGTAGTTTGTATCTCCTTCGAGGGGGAGAGGGAGGAGTTGAAGAGCTAGGGCGTCTAGGTAGCGGTCAGTGTAACGCTTGCATTCTCATACGCGGGCCGCCTAGCGCTAGCCTCCTGCAAGGCTCTCGCACTGTTGTCCCCCCCACCGGTCCCAAACGGTTCTGACTCTTGAGTCGCCTCCCTTTTAGCGGGGCCTCGGCGTGCCTCGGCTCGGCTCGCCACATCGACAATGGGTACCCGGCAAAGGCTACGCAACAAAAAAGAAGGACGTCCGATTTGGCTGTGCTCTGGACAAGGACAGAATGATACTGAGTCAGGCAGAGGTTGCTGATGCAGCCTGCTGACGAGTCGAGCATAGCTCGCCTAGAGGCGTTGTAACAGTAGCTCTGTCTCTTGCTATCACCATTGGATGGAGAGAGCAAGCTGAAGTTTGAAGTGGTTTTTCTGATCACTATGATATTTTTTGAATGTAACAACACGCTAGACCATTTAATACGACTATTGTCCGTAATTCTGTTAGACAGATTTTTGATTTTTTAGATCGTTTTGATTTTGGACTAGTGGTACCTGTTGACGAGGTGCTCTGTCTCTTACTTTCCCCATTGAAAGGAGTGAGGAAGTCGACTTTAAAACTCGTTTTTAAACGGTGTGTGATATTTTTGAAGTGTAAAAACACGTCAGCGTGTCTTGTATGAGTACCCTTCGATAATCTGGAGAGTTTAAAAAACTTCTGTCAGAGGGCCATATGGGGCTATGCTTCCAAGAAAAAAAAAAATACTATCCCACTGTGTGAGATACTGGTAGGCCCGGAGTTTCACGGGGGTTTGGTTAAAATAGACGTTAAGTTTATATTTCGTTCTTTTTGGTTTTGTTTGCCTTCTTTTATTTTTTAATTCATGGAATGCGGATTTTGGTTGAGCCTTGTTTCAGTTTTGGGGTGGTTTGGGGGTGGTTATAGAAGTTAAGTTTATATTTTTTTCTGGTTTTGTTTGCTTTCTTTTTTTTAAATTCATAGAATGAGGATTTTGGTTCAGCCTTGTTTCAGTTTTGGGGTGGTTCGGGGTAGTTTGTATCTCCTTTAAGGGGAGAGGGAGTAGTTGAAGAGCTAGGGCGTCTAGGTAGCGGTCAGTGTAACGCTTGCATTCTCATACGCGGGCCGCCTAGCGCTAGCCTCCTGCAAGGCTCTCGCACTGTTGTCCCCCCCACCGGTCCCACCGGGTCCCACACGGTTCTGACTCTTGAGTCGCCTCCCTTTTAGCGGGGCCTCGGCGTGCCTCGGCTCGGCTCGCCACGTCGACAATGGGTACCCGGCAAAGGCTACGCAACAAAAAAGAAGGACGTCCGATTTGGCTGTGCTCTGGAGAAGGACAGAATGATACTGAGTCAGGCAGAGGTTGCTGATGCAGCCTGCTGACGAGTCGAGCATAGCTCGTCTAGAGGCGTTGTAACAGTAGCTCTGTCTCTTGCTATCACCATTGGATGGAGAGAGCAAGCTGAAGTTTGAAGTGGTTTTTCTGATCACTATGATATTTTTTGAATGTAACAACACGCTAGACCATTTAATACGACTATTGTCCGTAATTCTGTTAGACAGATTTTTGATTTTTTAGATCGTTTTGATTTTGGACTAGTGGTACCTGTTGACGAGGTGCTCTGTCTCTTACTTTCCCCATTGAAAGGAGTGAGAAAGCCGACTTTAAAACTCGTTTTTAAACGGTGTGTGATATTTTTGAAGTGTAAAAACACGTCAGCGTGTCTTGTATGAGTACCCTTCGATAATCTGGAGAGTTTGAAAAACTTCTGTCAGAGGGCCATATGGGGCTATGCTTCCAAGAAAAAAAAAAAAAAACAGTCGAATCTGACGAAACTATAAGGCAACTCCGTTTCACTCCGTGCCTAAAAACAGTCGAATCTGACGAAACTATAAGGCAACTCCGTTTCACTCCGTGCCTAAAAACAGTCGAATCTGACGAAACTATAAGGCAACTCCGTTTCACTCCGTGCCTAAAAATTGCTCTGTCAAACAAGGACCTTCCTCTTTCAAAGCAAAGGCCCTTGCTCAACTCTGATCTGAAATACCACAATTTGTGTCTTGTATGCAAACATGGCGGTAGCTACAGGACCAACAAGGGGAATGGAATCCGCTCCTGGCAAACGTAAGTACTAGTTTCTGTAAAGTATTTTAATTTAAATTATTTAACTTTAATTCCAAGATGCAATTCTGTCCTATCATATACTTGTATTTTAGTTCATTCAAGATTTAATGCCGTTCATAAATTCATCTGATAGCACAATCTCCTCAATTAAGACCTTTCATGAGGAGCACAATGACCATGCAATAACGCAGGAGAACTTCAAATGCCTTCCTGAGCAAAGGAAGCTAGAGAGCATAAGCTTGGAGGATGCCAAGGTGCTTCTGAAGGCGGGTGTAAAACCTTCAGTGGAGAGGTCACTTTTTAGTGACATGAAGGATGGTTTCGTGACTGCTAGAGATCTTGCAAACCTCAGGTAAGGATAATCCCGTTCTGATTTCTAACATGGTGCAGATTTTCATATGGTTCACCTGTGATACAACATATCCTTCTTCTTTAAATTTTGAAGGGCTAAAGTGAAAAAATAGGAGTCAGGGAATATGTCGGAGAAACAAAAGCTGCTTAAAGCCCTCCGTGATCTTAAGAAAGATCGGACATGTACCATAAAGATAGGAAAATCTCAGGATAAGGCAGAAGTGAAATATTTGTTCATTTAAACTGCTGCGGTGAATAAAAATGTACAAAATTTTGGTACGGTCGTTTTGCTGGACCGCACATATAAAATTAATAATCAAAGGATGCCAGTTGCAGTGTTTATGGTTACTGATGGTCGAGGAAATGGGAGGTCAGCTGGCTATGCTTCTGTAGCAAATGAGATCTTGACAACGGTGACAGAAGTTGATGAAACTTTCAGAAGTAGTTTGACAGAAGAAGTGGCTGGGGCGGTCAGAACAATTGTTGTTGACAAAGATCCACCTGAGATAGCCGCTGTATCAACTGTGTTCCCTGCAGCCCAGATAAAGCTGTGCAAGTTTCACGCTTCTCGCACAATGAAGGAGGAACTAGCGACCGAGCAGTATCCGGTTGCGCCTCAGCCCTGGACAGGGCCGGCGGAACTGGAAGGCGTCCGACGAGTAGTGGCCTTCCGGCTTGTGCACATCTGATCGGACACCAGCTATCGGTAAGGGAGCTTGGTTGGCAAAGCCTAACACTTGACTATTCCTTCAGCTCTACCTTACCCCTGTCAGCTACACCTTGGAATTACTGGGCTCGGGGCTCTCAAGCGATCTAACGAAGATTGAGACGCTAGCAATAGACCGGCCTCTGCGTGTCCTGTCGAAGCGTCCTGGGGACCTGCTGTGTGTCCTGTCCGAAGACTGTCCGGAATGGACCGACGTGGACGACGTTGAAGAATTGACTGACTTTCCCGCTTCTGCCGAAGTCCCACCGACGATCACAAGCTTCGATAGTTGGTTTGCAAAGGGAGCTCCGTTTGCGGATGACATTCTCCAAAATGATAGATTGTAAACTGCATCTTAAACAATGACCTTAGTTTTTACTATTCAATAGGTTTTTCAGTCGCCAACGACAATTATTTGTTTACTGACCGTCATCTTTAAATGAATGTTTAGCTCTCAATTAGGCATGTATTCTTTCACTGTGGTATAGATAGATGACAAGTAGTATTTCAGTGACTTTCAGTTCTCTTCTCACTGCCTGATGTGAGTTGTTATGTTGATGGACCTGTAACAAAAATCTTAAAATAAATGAGTACAACATTTTTAGGTCGCCGTTAACAGATATGTATATATTGTTATTATAGTATATACACTTACCTGTCGTTGGCATGCACTATCTTCAACAAAACGATGCTATAAACTTAAAATATACCTTAACGATCAATGGCTACAAGACTGGATACAGATATATCAGCAAAGTCGTAAAAACAGGCGGTTACAAAAATTAAAACAATATCACATGACTTGGGGGGGGGGGGGGTCAGCTGGAGTACCACGGTACTTATGTCACGCGGGGAGGGGGGGTCAAAAAGTGGCCAAAATCGTACCACGTAAGTGGACGATCCCTTAGGGGCCGTTCATAAATTACGTACGTGATTTTCGCCCGTTTTCAGTCCCCCCTCCCCCCCCCCCTCCTCGTGCACTGGCGAACATGTCGTGTGACCCCCCCTCCCCCGGATGTACGTACTTTTGAGGATTTTTTTTAAAAAAAGAGGCCCGAATGAGTGAAAATGATAATATCGTCAAAATCAGTTGCTTTCCATAGGAAAATTGCTTTTTCGATCAAAACGAGCCTTTGTCGGCAGCTTTGTTCCGTCAGAATTAGGTCAATTCTCATGCGAAAAGGTGTGTTTTAATGAGAGTTAGATTCGAATAAAAAAAGTTAGTTGAAATGAAGTGCAAACAAGTTTTCATTGAACACCGGTGGCTTCTGTATATGCCTGCTGGAAAGCGGTTTGCAAAGCGGCATGGCTGTAGGGGGTGCGGGCGGCTTAGACTCAGGGAGCTGGATGTCCTCGAGGGCCTTGACGTCGACCCTTTCGGCCTCATCGTCCCGGCCTAGCACACAGATGGCGTCGGACAGACCGCACGCGAGTCGTCTGGAAGCTGGGGATGCAAAGCTCGCGCGTGGGCGGTGAGAGGCGGGTGGATACGGACGCGTAAAAGCCGCAGTGTCGGAACAGTACGCTTTTCCTTACAATTATTTTTCGTACGTACTTTTCATTTGCCCCCCCCCCCTCCCCACGTACATTTCAGTGCAAAACCGCTGGAACCCCCCTAAAAACGTGTACGTAATTTATGAACGGCCCCTTAGCTTGCCTCCTGGGCACAGTAGGAAATAGGTAGGGAAATTTCTCGTGACAATAGGGTATTCCGTAGTAGACCTTGACCGGAAACGAGAAGACAAGAATCACAAAAGCGGATACGAAAGTCTACGGTATGAAAAATTACGCAGCACGTGCCGCGCCGTCCCGTCAGCCACGAGCCGACTCAACAATTGTGAGGCTTAGCTCTCGCTGACGATATGTCACGACCATTTGGAAGGGTCAGACAGCGCCGAAACCACCCCGCGCGGCCTGAAAATACACGTACCCGAAGACTTCCGTATCCGCTTTTGAGATTCTTGTCTTCTCGTTTTCGGTCAAGGTCTACTCCGGAATACCTTATTATCGATAACTGTACTACCAAGGCGCTGCAGCAGCGGTGCCAGTATCTGCTCCACGGCGGCCCAACTCAGATTGGGTCAGACCCTTGAAACATCTTGATACCCAAACAAATTATATGATTTGCAAAGCCTGGTAGCTCTAAAGTCCCAGCTTTGCGAGCCATTATTATTACGTTTTCTAGGCTCGACATTTTGAGAATTAATACTTAAATAATAAGAGTTCGACCAGTTCGACCCAACCTGAGGAAAAGGAGAGAGGTCGTATCCCTCTACCGTCCGTTAGATTCGGTTTGTTTGCGTTCATTGAAGATCAAGGTGGACTGGTGACAGTGGGTACTCAACATGGCGTCCAACTTGTGTTTGGTCTCCCAAGACGGCGGCGGCTAAACCTAACCCGTATGGAACGTTGGTCTGTAAATTTGTCGTATATTTGCCGTTTTACGAACGACTAAATTACGATAAAACAACGACATGCGATACTTCAAAATAACGACAAACATACAACAAGCGCATTTGTCGTCCATCGATAGTAGTTTTGTCGTTTTTCTGACGTAAAACGGACCACTTTTACTTTAAATTAACGACAAATTTACAACAGAATAACGATGAAAGTTTGACTGTTGGGTAAAAAGCACCCGGGGGCGCGGGTCGAACCCACGACCCGCCGCTCCTCGCTCCTCATGTCAACGCTCCAAGCCACTCGGCCAAAGTGACTTGTAGGAGGTGCGGACCCCTCCGTTCTGCCAATCGAGCGAGCGTGCTGAAGCGAATTCTCAGACGGCATTCGGCAGTATGAACGGAGGGGTCCACAACTCCTCCTACAAGTCACTTTGGCCGAGTGGCTTGGAGCGTTGACATGAGGAGCGGCGAGTCGTGGGTTGGAAATGGCGGAAAGTGATAATGGGTACTTCATACTACTCACAGCACTTTATAAGCTCAGAAACCAACGCATTAAATTACGAATCTGTGAAATTCTTCACTAGCTATGAAGTAAATAGTCCACAATGCAATCATAGGCTTTGCAAGAGATAGCCATGGTCTGCCTGAGATTTTGACAAGGTCTGGTCTCGGTTTACAGGCACGGAAAACAGGATCGCTTCTGAGTTTTGTAATGAACGGTTATCCAGCTGAATGTTCGTCCTTCCGGCAGGTAAGGATGACATAACAGTGCGCGTGGCCAAACACCCGATCGAACTGTTGTGCACACATGACCATCTGAAGTATTGACCTAAGATTGAAGTGTCATTATTCTTTTCTCACCGGCTCAGTTTCAGACCAGAGCCAACGTTAACGCTAACCACTAACAGTCTATATTTTAAGGGCCAAAATATCCTTACCGCGAATTGTCATTCATGTTTCCAAGTACTTACTTTCCTTGCAGATGCATGCGTTCCTCGTCCAATTAATGCATCAGCGGGTATTGTTCAGTGCGAGCGGTCTCTTCGAGCTCAAACTTCCTATTGTAGTCTCGGTGCGTACACGCTGCTGCAGAAAGTGCCGCAGGCCACCTTGCTTCGACCTCTTAATTAATGCAATTTTGTTTTGATACTCCTCCAACAGGTTCTGGGAGCAGCCACCACGTACCTTGCGGTGCTCTTGCAAATACAAAAGTCAGAATGAGATAGATGGACATTATAGCGCTTTGCGTCCCTGTGGTGTGAAGGAACCCCGAGCCATCAAAACTGACTAGAACTCGCAAATTGTACGACGGAACGGTCCCAGACCATCCGAATAAGCATTCTATGGCAGACACGTGCGGAAAGGCTGGTCTGCAACGAGGGAGTAAGTTGCAAGAAAAGTGCATCTATACCCGACACACCAGAAATTTCACGTTAAATTCGAAGCGGGACAAAATTTTGTCCGAACCTGAATCGAACCCATGTTCCGAGGACAGGAGTGCGCATACGCAACCCTCAGACCACGGAACCACATTCTATGGTTTGGACGATTTTCTGTACGATTTTCATAAAATAAAGAGAAAACTGCGTCGTTTTCCATACCTTTGTCCTGTTCTCAGATTGCAGCAGAGACTGTAGGAGTTTGCTTTGTAAAATTACATTACGTTGTAAACAATGCAGCGCTGACGATCGGTTCCTCCAGCATACCCCAGTCAGAAATAGACTGTCGAAACGATATCGAAGCTACATCGATCCGACATCGACAAACTATATCGAAATTTGGCACGCTTTCGACATCGAATCGGTTTCGATGTCGACTAGCCATCGAAAAAATTCGGAAAAATGCAATGACTACGCGAAATTCGGACATTTGCTCCCTCTTTTCTCGCCGGGAGAAAACTGAAAGCCCTCGAGCGAGACTCCTTGCACTTGCACGAGCGATCTCTTTGAGTCAAATTTCCACGCTCTTCGAAGAGTTATGGCAAGACACCCTGCTGTAATCCAATCGAGAAAGGTTTCAGTTGTAATTTGAACACCTGCATTGGTGTCACGCTCTTGGCGCGATAGACCAGTCGTTCAATTACATGCCTTGGCAGGAACAATGCAGCGCAATGCAGGGTTCCCACAATTTTTTCTGAGTAATTTTCCATGTTTTTTCAGACCAAGGTTTTAAAATTTCCATGACGTTTCCCAAAAGATTGTATAAGATCAGTGAAACTCAAAGTAGAGTTAGATGTTACTAAACAACAAGAGCGCGTCGTAGCAACAGGCTTCGCTCATCGCGAACCACTGTTCCGCCCCTCCACGCCTGGCGTACACCTACCTTGGCCTGCCAGCGGCTGCCACCAGACGAGTAGGACCCTGCGGGGCTAATCAGTCAGTACTAGGGTTGGAAAACTAATTTTTTTCACCGGTGTACGGTTAACCGTTAACCGATCGCCAGTTCGCCGGTGGAAGTCTTGAGGTGGAAACTTTTAACCGGTTAGTTGCCGATTTCAGTGAAAAGTCTAGAAAATTGCCAAAAACGCTTAATATTCAGATTTGCGATGAGTTTTGATCATTTTGACAAAAAAACGAGGTGAAATAAATAGCATTTATTGTCATACAAATTACAGTTGAGCGAGAGGCGAGGCAAGCGGCAAGCAGCAGCAGTCGACAGTCGAGTCAAATCGCGGCTTGACGCTTGTCTCAGTCTCAGAGCCAGCTAGGAGCGGCGCAGCGCACGGCGACGGCACAGCGAACGCGGCCATTCCTTCTTTCTCTCGTTGAAGTAGAGGATAAAGTTTGCGTATAATATAAAAGCAGTTAACCGAAACGTTTCACCGATTAATCGATTGAGGTTACAGCGATTGCCCGGTGAAAATTAGTCGATCGGTGAACCGATTTAACCGGTTAACCATCACCGATCTTTCCAACCCTAGTCAGTAGTACGCGCCCAGCGAGCGCCGCTCTTGCGGCGCGGAGTTCGCTACGTTCCTACTCCCAACGTATTGTGGATTTCTCTACCGTACTCCGTGCTGCTTAAACCAATCCCACCCTAGCCTACTCCAACCTAACACATATGAAAAAGCTCGAACTCAGCACAGTCCTATCAAACTATGGACAGGAATCGTTGCGTGCGTCGCTATCGGAATTGCGTTGTTAATTAGCTTATAAAATCTAAGAACAGTTGAAAAAAATTATCTTGGAAACTATTTTGTCTACGGTGCTCCTGAGGTGTTGTTGACTTCGGTATGATGCAAGAAGATTGTGGGCCAAATTTGAGCCCTCTACGATAAACCGTTCGGGAGAGATCGCGCGGACACACTCAGACACACGCAAACAGACAAAAAAAATTTGAGCCAGCGGGGTTAAGGGCTTCGCTATAGCTCAGCCATTGAGAGAGACGACAAATGTTAACAAGCACCGGCAGACCCACGTCAGGGAGCACACGCTCGATGACCCAGAATGTACACTGCATGTATGGGGATGGGGCGTATTAGGGAGAAGTAGTTTATACACAGATATTGCAGGGAAATAATAAAATAAATTAATTCTCATAAACAAAAGCCATACAGCAAGTCAGGAATCATTAAAATGACAGTGTCAGCATTTGTAGAACAATCACAACTTGAGTCGTAACGTTAATTAAATGTCAAATCCAATATAATTAGACTTCTAATCACGACTGCCAAAAAAGGGGCCAAGACTTTCTGGTACTAGTGCTCTCTGGGTCCCTCCAGAAGAAAAAGCCTAACTGGGATAGGAGCAAGGCCACCAAGATCTGCAGGTAATGCTGCTGCTCAACAGGACAAGAGCAATGTTTCTTGGATGGAGGGAGAATGAAATAAAGCTCAGTCTGTCATACACATATAAACTATTAACTCTACTTGATTTAAGTTTCCTTTACCAGTCCACGCGTGCAGCTTTTCTACATTTAACAGTCTCGTCCTTGGCTCTTACCCGCAACGCAATCATCTTTTGAAATGGACCGTTTGGTGCAATTAATGGAAGCGCTGGTGGCCAGACCTCCCATAGTAAAAATCGAGGATGAAGACGAGGAGGAAGTGGAGGCTGGCGGTAAGAAATTGTTGCATACCTTGGCATGTGGGGGATGGTGGGGGAGCCGGCCCGAGCAGACGGCTGGGCCAGGCGCTCCGCACTGTTTTTAACTTTTTAGCGGTTAAATTTTACCGAACACGGCCGAAATTTCGAGGACTTGTCCAGGACCACATTAGCCACCCGGGCAATTGGTCGCAAGTCAAAATCCGGAACCGCGCTCTTTTTATCGGTGTTTTGGTGTCCGGCTAGGCCGGGCGCCTGTGGCGCGAAAAGTGGCCGCCCCGCGGGAGCCGTACCAGTGCCCCACGGGGAAGTGTGAAGTGTCGTGTGAAGTGCTCCGCCCCGTCGAGTGAAGTTATCTAGTGCCAGTGTCCAGTGTTTGTCTGACGACTGAGAGAGTATGAAAGGTGGGTTCTGGGACTCTACTGGTGCCGCTGGTATGGCAGCCGCTGGTCGCGGTGGCGCGGCGTGGCGTGGCGTGCGGCGCTGCTGCTGAACGCTGACAAATAGTGATTTCATCGCGCTATGTGAAAACGTAAATGAAATTAAATCGCAAACTCTTTTCTGATCAGGTTGTGGTAACAGTAACTCCCAAGTGTTGGGGATTAACCAGTTGATGCTGTCTGCGTGTGATTTTGTAAGTAGTGGCGCATGACTGTGTAAACTCACGTTATCGAACTTGTCAGTGTTAGCATGTGTAAACCTGTACTATGTGTTTTAGGGTGGACCGTACTTGAGCTTCAGAAGTGATTGGAAATAGTCGCTTCATTTGAACCTACGAGTTGAGCAGTAAGTAAACTCTTCTTATATGAGCGAAGAATATTGTGTCCAGGAAGGGTGTTTTTCCTTAGTTATTTCATAAATGATAGTAGGTTCGAGGAGTCTCAAATACCACCTAAAGAATGTTTTAGAAATGATCTAACTGGGGAGGAAATCACCGATGATGATTACAAGCATGCTTTAAATGTTTTCATTACATTTAACATGAGCAGTCTCTGGGATTATCATGATCTCTACTTGCTTACTGATGTTATTCTATTGTGTGATGTGATGGAAAATTTTAGGAAAGTTACTATGTTACATTTTAAACTGGATGCTGTACATTATTATACCACACCCGGCCTGGCCTAGTCAGCAGCTTTGAGTTTCACTCATCAGCAGCTCGAGCTGTTGACTTGCTTAGATCAGCATATGATGCTTGAGGAAGGGACTCGTGGAGGGGTGGCTAGTATCAATTGTCGATCGGCTACTGCTAAAAACTTTCATGTGAACTCACTACCAAAAGAGGGAGAAGAGAGTTAATACATTATGTATTTTGATGCTAACAATTTATACGGTTGTGCGCTCAGTAGACCCTTACCTGTTGGACATCCCCGAACTGATCGCATGTGAAATTCTGAACAAGTACTTTTGATCCTTGCTAAGAAGACTTAGGTCAATAATTGGCAAGGTACAATTGACTGGTTCGAAATCAACAACAGGCAGATTTTGACAGCCTGCTAGTGACTTTCCTATGGGACCCGTAAAAGATTTCGGACCAGATGTACGGCCGTCTAGCTGTTCAAAAAGATGGCGGAGGGGGAGTTCATTAAAATGCAGAAGACATATGGACCATTGCACTTCCCATTGTAAATAAACCTCTAAATTATGAATAATTCCACCCTTCCAGCCTGTGTTTGTCCCTGTTCCATCGCTCCCTACAACGTCTACTTCTTTTATGGTTGCAGGAGGACGGCATTTATCAAGACCATCAATGATAGCGTCTGTGATGTGTTTTGCAGACCCTGACGCCGATACAACGTGAGTGACATATTCTGATCCAGGTTCTTGCACTAACGACACGTGTTCCTCTTTTTTAGACCGACGAAAGCGTTTGGAACCTTCCTGATGGTCGTACAACGTCTCATCTTTGCGACCGTCAAAGTAGAGCCCGCGTATGACGCAAGTCATCTCCTTTTCTTTGGTTATTTCAGACCTGACGAAAGTTTTATCCCTTCTTATTTTGTTCTTATCTATGACAAGTCTGGTGTCTGATGGCGTGACCAAGCCAACATCAGCTAGAACACTCGACGCAATAGCAGCAGCAGCCCTGTCCGAAACTCCATATCTTTGACACACCAAAGCTGTAATTAACTTAATTGCTGTAAATGTTTTACTTGTAGACGGCCCCCGCCTCATTGTAAATTCGAAATCTGTTTCTTTTCCCACAGCTTTGACGGTGTCATCAGCTGGAACTTCCAGGACCGCTGTGTCAGTTTCAGTACTTGTGCTGGCTTCCTGAGAGTTGAGTAGCTGCTTCTCTTGCCTTTCCAGCCTTTTGGTAAGTATTTCTGTTGATTTTTCATCTACTGAGGTCGTTATGTGTCCCTTTCTTCCATGCCTCTGTAGGAACATAAACCGCCTCTCTAACTTTGGAATCTTCCTCGTTTTTTCACAGGTACAGTTGTAGAAAATGGGCTCATCACAGGTGCAACTGTCATGTCATGAGAATGATTACAATTCATCTCCATAGGGCACTTGCAGGATGCCACATCAAATAAGTTTGAGGGCGAATCAATGAACATCTGTAACTTCTTTAGGAAGGCCGAGCCTTCTTTTTGACTGTCTCTGGAGTGTGATTTTAAAATATTTTGGTATTGTGTATGATAAGATGTGATGAGTTGGAAGATTCTAGTATCAGATACGGTAGGGACTGATGCCTTGTCGTATATAGCTTTGATTTTCGCAGAAACCTTTTTAGCGACCACCCCGAAAGCGACATTAGGGTTGCCCGAAACGGAAGACAGTTTACGTCTTTCCTCGTGGCAACATCTAATAACGTCCGCGTACGACGGAAGAACGGAAGTTGGCAGGTCTCCCGGTGCCCCAAAGAGAGGACACACGAAAGCCTGCCGAAGAGACTTCCGTTTCTTTTCCATGAAAATTCTAAGTTGTAAGAACAAGAAGTAAAGACTCAGCCCTAGCGACTACCAGACAAATCAACGGCAACAGTCGACAAGTTGTTTTGACTCTCGGACTCGCTTCGCCGTAGCCGAGCCGTTGGTCGCGCCAAACCAGCCGCGTCGGTTGTCGTGCCGCAGAAAGGGAACGGGGAATCAAGCCGTATTGTCGACCGTGCCGGGATAGACCGGGGGGAAGAAGGGGGGGGGGGGGGGGGCATTTCACATCACACGCATGCTGTGCACTGTGCAGTGCATCGTTCCTCTCCGCCAGCTGCACTTGCATTTCACTTCTTCATGAAACCTTGGAATTTGGGTCGTTTTAGGGATAACGTGTGACCAGGTTAGGTTAGGGGTGCACCAAACACCCAAAATCGATAAAAAACGATAAGATAAGCCCATTTAATTGATAAGAACCAAATTTGAACGAACGACTAATTTTTAAGAATTTTTGGGAAAACCATCGATTTTGTTCGAATTTTCGAAATTTTGAACGCGTTGCGGAGACGGAAGATGTTGACAAAAAAAAAATTGTTCCGAGATCCTGGTGCCATGAGGTAACGTTTCCGCACTATTACGTTTGCGATTTCGAAAAAAGTGTTTTTTCGGCCCACTCTATTGCACAGTCCTTGGATTTCAAGTATCATGCCTTGTTTTGGGCCAAACAATACACATGTCCGCACAGGGTTTTTTCTTAAACTTTTGGGTTCGCGGCGACTTTGCGCCGAAGTGGGGCACGATAGTGCCAGAACCTTTATGGTCCCTTGGTCCCTGGATATTTGGGAACAGAATGCGACCAAGAAATACTCAATATTGGCGGGTCAGATTTTCTGAAGTATGCGCACCAAAAGAGGTCGAATCGCCCACTGAGCAGCGGATCCACGGAGGACCTGGACAGCGGTGTGCGCTGGAAATGCGGACATTTCCTCTCCTGTTATCAATTAATCATGTAAAGTTCAAGGATTAGTCTTTGGTTTAACCATGCTTCAAGACACTAAAAATTTATGAAAATTACACTCATCTACTAAATGAAAAATGGTCTAATACATGCACTTCTTTGTTAACTTACTCTCGCAAATTTCTTCTCGAACTCAAATTAAATTAGATTAAATTCTATTCAAATCACGACCTGCCGCAACACGAGCACAATTTGAACTGGGCCGAGAACCAAGATGGCGGATGGCAGTTTAGACAACATCAAAAATATTTTACAACGTATTTAATGAAAAAGAGTGTTTTTTTTGACATTAATGACTCCAAAATTGTCAAAATAATTTATTATGGCTTCTTTTACTGTTTATTTGGGTTTTTACAACAACAAAATAATTCCTGTGACGACATATGATGTCTCAGGTTGGCCCCCGTCGCGCCCACCTCCTTTCCCTCACCACCAGGAGTTTCCTAGCACTGGCCCTGCGGTGCAAACGAGTCACTGGCACTGGACTGAAACCGCTCCAAAGAGACGGCTCAGACTTTACCCCGTCTGCGTTTCTGTTTTTTTTTTTTTCAAAATTGCTTCAACGGAAATGTATGGGTGTAATGCACTATTGGAAGTGGCGACCTCCATCGGGTTTACAAAGTGCGGTGCAAACGATCCCCTGAAATGTTTCGAGAATGGCTCAACGCACGGCAGGGAGATGAAAACGAGGAGGCAAAACTTTTCCTTTTGCACTTTAGTAGTCACGAAGTTCTTCTTCGGGCTGGGCCTATTTCAGTACCCCGAAGAAAATCGGAAACACTGCGAAAGGGTGTTCAGTTAAACTAGAGTTTACAGTATACTACATGTTCAACTACTGTAGTTCTCTGACTGCCTTTTTTCTGTTTTATATGTGTAAGAAAAAAAAGTATTTCGGGTGTTAAGTGAGGGCTGTGGTCGGAGGTGGAAAATAAGGTCAGTGCAGAGCTAATTTTAAACGGTAGAGATCACTGTAACCGTATGTGAAGTGTGAAACTCCAGTTTTACTCGACGCTGTCTGTGCTTTCAGAAAGAAGTTGCCGCTGCAAAGCCATTCGTAGTGGTATATACGGTTTAATTTGACTTTAAACTACGCTTTTGAAAAGTAATATCGACTATAAAGGTAAGTATACAGTGAACTGCGATTTGAAGTGGCTATTATCGATACTTTCGGAGCCCTCTTTGGAGCATGGTGTTAAACTACACTAAAACTACAGTTTTGCCTCCAATCAAGGACCACCGAGGGGCTAAGAAGGACATCAAAGACCGACGGCAGCCCTCTTGCAGTGGCTGGTTAGCCGTGCTGTCTAATGCGTTCAGTTCTAAGTTCCAGGTCCCACGTTCGAATCGCATCGGTGTCAGCAGTTTCAGACATCAAAACAGCGCTGAACGCCCATTCATTTAACTCATCGCACTTGTAGGCTTTAATCAGTCGCTGGGTGAAGCCCACATCCTGCGGCTGCACCAGCTGGAGCACGTGCACAAACTCCTGCGTAGGCAGATGTGGCACGGCTGTGCACATGACTGGGACTCCAGCAGGAGTGTACAGAACTCATCTTGAGGGTGGTCAGGAAACTGGGGGTCCTCCCCCTGCCTTCTGGGGTCGTCGCAGGCACGTGGATTAGTGTGTCAGACACTGGAGGTTGAGCACCCTCCACATCGGTAAGTAGTTCACGGCAATGGGGGCGTCAGGCGCTATATCCCATGTTGCTCCTTCCAATGCAACGGCTTCAAAATATCCCTCTAGCATTTCATCAGAGCAACCTGTATTGTTAACGACTGTGCTCAAGAAGTTCAGGATCTGTGCAGCAGTTGGCATCACCTGAGCCATTACTGGCAAGGCGACACAATTGATTGCCAAAGCGTATCCTGTGGTGGCGGGCCACAATATCTTGTCCACCACTGAAACTTCCGCGTTGCCCGCCACCTGCACCACAGGGCCACCAACACACAATGATCAGCATTGTGATCCCATCGACGATGTCAGTTGGGCGGATGAACGCCACTGCATTGGAACCACTCTGATTGGTGATCTGTGCAGCGTCCACCTGGGTCAAGGGACTAGGAGTCAAGATTAGAGGATTGGCTTTCAGACTGACAAGCTGCACATCCGCTCCCTCCTGCTGAGCCCGACTTATTTGGTGCGCAACCACCAGCCCTCTGGTGAACACTCCTTTCTGCGATGCACGCCTGAAGGTTGGTTTGCACAGATGCGCGTTATGGTCGAGGCGGAAAGGCGGTTGTATTATCATAGGGCAGGCCTCCTGTATTTTCCTCCCAGACGGTTGTTGGTGGTCGTTCATCACACTGATAAACATGGACACTTCGGCTACCTGCTGCCCAGACACCCATTGATTTCCTTCTTTCCTCGGGTTCCAGTTATGCGTGGGTCTAAGGGCACCAAAAGCAAGAGGGGGAGGAAACTTCTTCATTTTTTCGAACTTTGGTGAAGTGTAGTTTGTCTGCAGTAAAACTCAGTAAAAGTACAGGTTTTCTAGAAACGACTGGCGCTAAACTGATTGGAAAACTGAGTCATACTGACAGGTAAAGTATAGTTGTCCATAAGACTACTCGAAAACTATAGTTTGTTCGAAATAACTGGTACTTTTCTTCCATTTCAACTGCAGTTTTTTATACTTTCTCTGCACTTTAACTGTAGAAAACTACACTTAAACCATACATAGCTGACAGTCAATTATACAGATGGACTCGATTTTTTGTACTTTTTGACTCGAATTGGAAATATATTTGTACACTTTTTTTACACTGCTCTTCAAACTAGAGATCCTTCCACCCGGGATGGGGTAAGGTATGGGGTTATGGCGGTAACCCCATGCGAAGCCATATATCTAGTAGTCTGATTCAGATTTTCCATGAGCGAAGCCTTTTGGCGCACACCAAGATTGGCGCGCTTTAGTTTCTATAAATACCAAATTTGAACTCTTAAATCAAAATGTTATCGTGTAGTTGTATGTGAGATCGCTAATTCGTGATTCCCTTGGGGCGCTTGAAGGCGCCGCGGGCGGCTTTATGCAGACTGCTACACTCATCACCGCATCTGTTGCAGTGGCCTCAACGACGGCGGCGGGCTACACGACGACGTCCCTGCCGACGTATCAATGCACGTGACATGTTCTCGACCACTTGGTTGGGTCACAGCGCATTTGCGCGGACTGAGGAGGCAACTCAGCCCATGCGGGGTAGTTGCACGGGGCAACACTTTTCGTTACAGTAGGCCCTTTCTGATTTTCGAGTGATTAAAATATTTCTCTTTTTGTTTTCTTTTAGTTAGACAGTGGCGCCCCGCCGCGATGATGGCTGCGCCTGCTTCCGGGCTCAGGTTCACGGCTTTCATCGGAAGAAATTCATCTCCTGTTTGATGATCTCATTTTTCACTACAAAAATGCAGGAAACAATCTCAAACCTAGTTCAAATGCAACTTGCTCACTTTATCCTGTACCGAAAGAAAAAGACGGAAGTTCCTTTTCGGCTCGAATGCTGGCTGTTTCACTATCATCTATCCATTCTCACCACGCAAGAAATCGGAGCTTCTCCTTGTGAAACAGCCCAGACCCACAAAAACGTAGTCTTGAAAAGATGACGTGTACACCCAGAGAAACGAATTCTTGATTCAAGCCTAGAACAGCGTATTCTTAAAGCATCCAAGACTATTTCTTGATTTAACTCTAAGATTGGCTTGATTCAAGAAAATATTCTTGAATGCTTTTATCCTAAGAATCTGTTTCTCTGGGTGTACTTTTAAGACCTAGAAAAATGTTCCCTCGAATCAAGTCTAAATAGACTTGATCCAGCCAAATTCAACTTAGACTTGATTCATAGCGATAAACTTGATTCAAGACAAATTTGGATTGAATCCAAGAAATGAGTATTAAATAAAGGATTCTGTGTCTTAAATCAAGAAGTCTTTTTCTGGGTGCACATAGTTAACCCCTCTAGGAAGGAGGAGGTTCGACAAAGGGACAGGCCAGCATGATTTCCTATACTCGTAATGGTTTGACGCACAACGTCCCTTCTGCCGAAAGGTTGCAAGTATAACTCTGCATGTTGGGTACGGCTTGGCGCATGCAAATGGTTCATAAGCCACTGATGATATGTGAAACGTTTATTTCCATTTGGTCCGTGGGAAGGGGCGTGTACAGCTGTGTGGTCTGTACAAAGGGGCGTATTTCCAGGTTGAAATGGAATTACGCTAGTAGTGGCCGCAGATTACGCCACTGTGTCATGCCATCGTTTGGAATTACGCCCCTTTGTCACTGTTGCACGTGGTTAGCTCTGAGGGTTTAGTTATGTGTTGTGTGTCGAAGTTGGTGTATATTTAGCCTTGTCTATCTTCTCATTTAATTATAATTTGCAGATCGTGCGGGAGCCCCTAACGGCGCAACAAGGCATCGCTTCAAAGACTCGGCTAGGGAGGATAAGGACGGAAATCTGGCAACGAAGGAAGACTTGGTTAGCTGCAGTCCACTTCAGCCTGGTCGTGACATGCCAAAGGATGTCACTGATGACCTCCCAGATATTGTAGTGGAGAAGGTTCTTCCAAAACCTAAAACGATAGATGAGTCGGGTGAGTAAATTTTAAATCGTGAAATTTGACCTTTCCATTTTTCACATTAAATGTTAGTGTACCCATTTTGTTGTACATTACAATGTACAGAAACAAAGGCATTGGAAAGTAAAAGATCATATTTTGCAATTACGTAGTCGTCTCTCACAATGGACCCTTTAAAGATCCGTTTGTGTTAAGGAAGGGACGATTCCGAACATCTGTAGTTCTTGCTCAATTCCTTGATTTCGGTTCGCCCCTCACGGCTACCTAGGGTGCTTGGTATGCGGGATGTTGTTACAGTTCAGTTGGTCGGGGCGGGCTCGTCAAAAGTTCCATTTCTACATTCAAACCCGTAAGAACGTGAGGGGGCACTTGGTGACCCCGGCGCGACCCCTAAATATTGTTGCACAGATTTCGGGTTTTTGGATTCGGGGTTTGAATGTAAAAATTGAACTTTTGTCTAGTCCGCCTCCACCAACTGTACCAAAATTACCCATATGAACCACTCTGAATAGTCCATTTATTGCACCCGCTGACGTCGCCGGAAACGGCAACATGGTGAAAGGAATAAGAAGCTCTGGCCTATCGTAGTCATCACCCCGCATGCGCGGACATCATTTTCAGCAGAACAAGTCAGCTGCGCGTGCACAGTAGACGTCAGCCCTTGATAAACCTTTCTTCTTGCCGTTTCCAGTGACGTCAGCAGTCGCAACGGAAGGATTCGATTATAAAACGCCAAAGGCTCTGGCGCTGCAGACCATCTGCGGGGCACTATTTGACAGAATGGTACTGCCCCTGTCAATGCCAGGTCTCAGTCAAAATTCGGATTGAAGGTTCCTAACGCCTAAAATTAACTAAAACCTCGAGAGTTGTGTGAGAATGGAAAGTGACCGAATAGTAGAATCAAGAAAAAGATCCGCATGCCGAAAGCGCAAAATAATAATTTATGTACTGTAGATAAACACATTTTCAATCCCCTGCTGATTTTCGAGAGTGACTGGACATCGTGTCTCCGCTTATTTGGAACGTCGTAATGTCTATGCTGGACCATGCGTTATTTTCATGCAGACGTGAGCAAGATTGTCCAAAACCTTGTAGTGTGGATGGACACATTGGGAGCACGGAGTCCCCACCAGTCGGCTTGTGCGCCAGTTCCCGAAGTGAGCTTCATCTCGGCTACGGAGTTGAGTGCCGTATCCCCGAACTTGTCAGCGCCCGTTACTTCCCACCAGGTCTCTACGACTTCTTCTCCTGAGCTGGCGACTCGAGTTGTCACGTCGGGTACGTACAGAGGGTACTAGTAGTTTGTTAGGGGACGTACACAAACCACGTGATCAAATTTTAGGAAGGGGGAGTCCGAAGGAAAACCACGAAAAACCACGAAGGGGGAGGGGGGTGGTGGTGGTGGTCAGAGCGGAAACCACGTGGTCTTTTTCTCGAAGTATTCCGTATTCCGGAAGGGGCTGACTTTACCTTGCGAGATTGAGGAGCCGCAGAGGCATACTATATTCCTTCACCAAGTGAAGATTGATCATTTTGTTTTAGCTTTGTATGCACAACTACATGGTTCACATCTATTCACTTTGTCTTTGCTTTCATTTATTATTATTTTAAAGAAAAAAAGACCACGTGGCTTTTTTGGGGGGAAGGGGGGCAGTTAGTCCAAAACTACGAGGGGGAGGGGGTAGGGTCAAAAATCAAAAAATCGGACCATGTGGTTTGTGTACGTCCCCTTACCAGTTTGTAGGGGAGATTGTTGACGCGGCCTCTTCTTGTTGTATTAACACTTACTTGGAGCTGCCTTAACCAGTGACTTAACGTTAACGAAGCAACACGTTAAAATACAAATGTTTACTCTTTTAATCAGTTTCTTAGTTGCCCTGGAAACGAGATTTTGTAAATATCCCCTGCTTCCGCCACACAGATAAATTGCCTTGACGATCATTGCAGTTCCGGTGTTCTCGACTCACAGATGTCGCTGCATCCAAGGCTGAACGGAGGCACACTCGCTGGGGTCCTCCTAGCACCACGGCACCGGGGTCGACGCCGCTGCAGCCTACCAGCAGCGCCAGTGCGGTAGCAGGCGAGCTCCGAGCCCTGGTTCCAGTTGGGACAGGCTGTTCGCCTGCGTCGTCCTCCGAAGCGGACCACGCGATGTTACTCGCATGGGTATGCTTTGTTCCACCGACCTTAAGGTGTAAACTCGGGCTTCTCAGAATTGACTGTCAATTTTGTAATTTGCTCGTTCCTTTTCGGATTTTACGTACCTTGATGTACTTGATGCACGGTGGTGTACTGTGTGCTATACCAACTTTTTTGTGCCACCGTAATAATGACAACTAATAGTGTGTATTAAAACATTTTCTTGTGTATTACAAACTTCAGGGTACGCATTAAGAACACCTATAGTGGCTATTACTAATACATACTAAATTTCGTGTTTGTTATATGGTGGCAGAAAAATGTTTGCATTACGCAAAATCCAAAGGGCGGGGAGCACTGACTCCACCAGGCTCAAAGGGAGACCATTCCCAAGACGTTCCCACCCATTTTTTCCAAAAATTAATTTCCCAACATTAGCTTCCCAAAATACTTTTTCCCAAAGGAATCCTTCCCAAAACTAAATTCCCTATCCTATATTTTCCAATCTACTGCTCCCAATTATATATTTTCCCTAAGTTGTCACCAAAAGTTTTCCCAAAAACTTTGCAAGGTGGGGCCGGTGGGGTTCGGGACTGGGTATCGCATCCATCACACTGGGAGGCGAGGGCTTCCTTCGGTTTGACTCCTATGATGATGGTGATGACGACGGCGATGGCGAGGCCAGAGCTCAGTTGCTCGTTGCCGGTTCAGGCCCGGGCAGGCGGAAGCCGTCCGTAGGGCGCTTGAACGAGTATCGTGTCTGTTAGGCCCGCAACCTGGGCCACTACTTCACACTCTAAATGGTATCGATCACGCAATTTACAAAGTATTTTCGGAAAATACATTCTTGGGAAAATTGATGGTTTGGGAAAAATTACTTTGGGAAATTCACATTGGGAATAAAAGTTTTGGGAACATTCTCTGTTGGGAAAATGGTTTTGGGAAAAATGACCGGCAACCTTCCCCAGACGGACCTGGGATGTCTCAAAGCCGAGAAACGCGCGGGCACTAGATACCTGTACGCGTCCGAATACGTCTCCTGTCCCTTTCTGACTCGACGGAACAACAGAGACAGAAGACAGTTTACGACTGACTCGGATGCGTCCAGCTATCCGCTGCCCGCCCGTCTCTCGGCTCTGGGATGTCTCCGTCCGGGGAGCCACGGAGCGCGGCGGGCACCGCACAACTTGTGACGATGGTTAACTCGATTTACGTTTCCTTTGACTTGCAGCTGAATGCTCTGGGGCCCCCATACACGGACATGGTGACCCCCGCCCCTCAGCCCTTGCGCTCGGCCGTGGGCTGGTGCGACTCCCCGGAGTGCGGCGCGGAGCTGGCCTCGTGGGATGACTTCGTGGATCACCACCTCGGCGTCCACACCAGCCCAGCAGATCGCGCCAGCACCTGCCGGATGTGCCTGGAGCGCGACCCGGACGGGTTGGCTCTGCACCAGCAGGCGCACCGGGTCGTGGCCCTCAGCTGTGGAATGTGCTCTGCCAAGTTCCTGGTGCGCAAGTCCCTCGACAAGCACGTGCACACGTTCCACCGCATTGCGCCCAGCTCCAGACCGACGTCGTCTGACGAGCGATCGGCGTCGTCCACTGGCGGCGCGGCGCTGGGGTGGTGTCCCCACTACGGCTGTGCCACGCCCTTCTCCTCGTGGCATGATCACGTGCGCCACTATCTGGAGCAGCACGTCCCCGAATCGAAGCTTCACCAGGTGTGCAATATCTGCCTCGCCAGGTGCCCCAACGGGGTAACGAAACACCTGGTGCAACACGACACTAGACCGTTCGGGAATTTCCCCTGCAATGTGTGCTCCGCTGTGTTCATCCAAAGCAAGGCCTTGGTGGACCACATGCAAAACTCGCACATTCAGAGATTGTAAATGCGGCAGTTTCATTTACAGCGATTTCATAGCAACTGTAGGATATACAGGGACAATGCAGGAACGTGGACGTTAGGTGCACTGTTAACGCTGTTATCGGATAACCCGCGTCGCGTTGCGTTCTTTCGGAAAACCAGAAATATAACTGGAAATGTGTTCGTTCCGCAATTAGCGTGATTAGTAGACTGTAGCTTAAAGCGTTTCTCACGTTGCCGGCTTTTGCGGTGTTCATTGGTTTAAAATTACGTGCAATCTGGCCCTAATTGCTATGAATTACAGCCATATTAGGGCGCAGGTGATTCATGTACATGAAAGCATAATAAAGTCATTGTATGTTCTTGTCGATTTAGTAGTGTGCTTTCTAGTAGTGCTACCCGTTTAGGCGTCTTCTTTACCAGATACAGTGTTTTGAAGGGTAAGGATTATGCCTCTCCCGTGAAAAATCAAAACTATATGTGACATACATTAAACCTATACATTACATACTGACGCCATATATGGCAGGTTCCTGCTATGTATGTGCCGTATATGTACGTCTAGTAAGCCTTATTGTTTCCATACACACAATATTTATTTCACTCATTGCAGCCATATATGTTTAGTCATTACATATATGTCGGAAACCTCATCGATATACAGTTAACCACTTCTCGCATGGATTTGGCAGAAACGGAGTATGGTGAAGCCAAATTGTGCCAGGGGCACCAAGACGTTCTGAATCAGGTGTCGCAGAATTTCAGGGCCAAACCTCCCTGTTTCCTGAACATACCCCGGAACACGGGCATCGAAATGTCCAGGATCCACGTTGCCTGCTTTCAGTGGCAGAAATTGATCAAAACGTAGGACATAGGTTTTGATAGATTTGTGCAGAACTATGAATAAACTTACATCGAAAGGAACACCCTGGTCCAATGACAGAACAGCAATGTTACTATGGAACTTTACAGAACTCGATGCTATCTCCGAGCCAAGCTTTCTCCTACAACTTTCTTCAGAATCTGAGCTGTCAGAGTCGGTAACTTTGTAGGTTTCGTCCCTAAAGTCATCGTTATGTTAAGACTGAAATAAAATGAAAACAAAAATTAAGATACCGTAACAGACCACATTTGGTGACCCAAACCCAAATTTCAGTAAATTAATTTGGAAGCAGTAGGGTTCAAACTAAAAAGAACAAGCTGGCCCGTCCCTTCCGTCATTCTCGGTGCCAGTTCCGCTGCGCTCTACCGGCACCTCGGTTCGACAGGGGGACTTGGCCTGCTGGCGGCGTTTGCGAGGGCCTTCGGCCCCCCGCCTCAAGTGTTCCTAGAAGTGCCCAAAAGCAGATGTATTTGTTACGATTAAAATCGTTAACCTGAGCTCGTCCCTGTGCGCGTCGCGATGGTAATGGTGTACGCGCGACGGCCAACCCTAACCTCAAAAAATAAAAAGACAAATTTTCATTAATCAAAAATGCGATACAAATCGAAAATTGTTGCCACCGCACGTGATTCTACGTTAAAAAGGAGATGATCCTCAAAATTTGAAGTTTTTCTATCAACGATAAGTCGGCGTACACACGTCCGAACGAACGAACATGACGCATCAGACTATAAGCCCGGCTCCTGCCGTTTCTAAAGAAACGTGTCGGGACGGGCTAAAAACTCGCGAATCACATGATGGCGCGGCACCAAATACAGGCTGCCGATGCTTCCCTGCGGTTTTCGGGTCTGAAGTTGTCTTATTAATCCCGTTTCAAAAGAAATCATTCATGAAGCAGCAATAAGCTGTTTCACTCCACCGATTCAAGAACGAGGAAGGCTTAAAAGGAAATTCAACCAAATCGTGGCGGTCCTATTATGTGGATCTTCACCGATTTGGTGCACCAAATCAACTATTTGGGTGCTCTAATTACAAACTGAACAGTTCGAACGCTTCACATATACGTACGGGCCCACCAAATGTGACTCATCGATAGGAAGCAATGTCACCCAAATAAGTGTTCTGAAAGCACCGTATTTGGTGACGGCCATCAAATCGTGCCAGTGATGTGACAAATATCATGGATAGTCTAGAGTACCATCATATTACCTTTTGAAGATGAGCTGTCATATTTTTATTTTCTCGCGAATTTTATGGCCTCAAAATTAAATTCATTTCCCCTCCCCTTAAAGGGAGGGCTCTTCCTTCGGCGCTTCTATGAAGAAAATACAAAAAGTAAAATTTTTGTGTTTCGTCTTACCTAACCACACAAGAACATATACTCACTGTAGTTTCCCGTGTTGGGGGACAGGTGGACTCATGGGGGCAATTTCTGTCAACACATCGGCATCCGCATCGAGGATGATTTTCTGTGGAAAGACAACAGATTAGGAGAGGCGCCAAATCAATATAGGGGCGGATCTAGGATCGGCTCAAGGGGGGGGGAGGGGAAATGTCTGCTTTTTGCCTACTTACAGGCGGAAAAGTTATGCCGGTTGCCTGCATTTCCGGCGCTCCTCGGGCGCCAAGGGAGGGGGGGGGGGGGCAAAAGGTCTGTTGCCCCCCCCCCCCCCCCCCCTAAATCCGCCCTTGAATCAATATGAATGTAATGCACGCGACGCACGGTTGCCTACCTTGTTCCTCCTGGCTCTCTTTCAGGTTAGTAACAACCTCCTCAAGGTTTCTCAATGGAAATAACTTTTTTATCCCGTCCCCCTGCGGCACAGGGGTCTTCGGTGTCTTTGGGGCCTTTGGGCGCAGCCTTTCGGACTTGAAGCATTACCATCGCGGCGCGCACTGTACACGAGACTGGCTAAGGTTAACGATTTCAATCGTAATGAACTCATCTGCTGTCGGGCACTTCTAGGAAGACTTAAGGTGGAGGGCTGAAGGTCCCCGCAAACACTGCCCGCAGGCCAAGGTGACCAGGTCCCCCTGTCGAACCCAGGTGCCGGTGGAGCGCAGCAGAACTGGCACCGAGGTTTGACGGAGGGGCAGGCCAGCTTTTTTGGTTCCAGAGCAAATCAGCACAATCCACGAGCACCTACAATAATGAAAATGAATTCGACAGGACAGAAAAAAAAAGGACCACACCTCTTTTCATTCACATGAATAACATACTGTTCGTCACGAAAGTCGCGACTTGTGGTTTTCTGCACGCCATCAGTGCGCACGGCATGCATAGCGTTCTGCTGCTAAACAGACTTTTCAGCGAGCTTGCAGTGTGGATTTGTAAGCGCTTCCTGCCGTTGTTACTACGATGGGAATGGGTAACGGTGCACCCTGCGTGCTTTTGAATTTGATGTTCATAATCCTGCACAATTCTTCAGGAAGGCATATCAACTCATACGTGGTTAGTACCATGGTGCATGCCTAAGGGAACGGATTTCTGATGCCTTTGCTTAGAAAGACCACCAAGCAGTGGGGCTTAATAGCTGCCTCAGCGATCTCCGTGCCCGCCCCACGTGGTCCTTAATTACAATTTACTTTCGCTCCCATCCCTGCTAGACCGGGTCTCACTGCCTGGTCCCATGGTACAGGCTTGTCTGGTCCCATCCTGATCTGTTCTCAGAGGGTCGGATCCATACATCAGTAGTATGGGCTCAAGGGCGAAAAGTCCAAAATCAAAGAAATCTTGTGTAGAAGTAATCTGAACCAATTAGGATCACCGAAATTTTAGAGTTTTGGAGATCAAGGGCTTAAATACAACAACATATCTTCTAACAATTCAAACATTATAGTTACCGTAATATTGACCAAGGGGGCGCAGCATGTTTTAGTTTTGGTGAGAGAACTTAACAGCTACAAATTCATTAGGAGTCTTGCTTCTTGAAACGGTCAGTGGAGATAAAAAGTCTGCAAAAAGAATAAACACAGGCTCAGTACAAAATTAGAGCAATATTATATATGGACCCGGGAGGAAGGATTTGTAGTTGAAAGTGCAGCCGTGGTTTGTAGGTACACCAGAATTTACGCTAAAGTTTCTTAACTTTTTAACCATATGCCGATGGACCATCGCATACTTTTGCTCCTATTGACCAAAGTGCGTACTGAAGTTCAGTTGCACATCTCAAAAAAGTACAGAGAAAGTAAATACCAACCCAGGTAAAAGTTACTATAGGATTTTCAATAGTACGAAGTCAACACTCAGCACTATCAATTATTGTTCAGACGCTCAACAGTATTATGGCAGGTTTTAACAGTTCTGGTTCAATAGTTGCAGACCTCCAACAGTTTGGGATCTACATTTGGCGTGTGCTTCCTCCACCGCTTGTGTGCTATGAATGTTGGTGTTGCCAACAGTCTGATGTCTATAGTTAAACAGCATGACTGTTGGTCTAACCAGCAATTACATGAACAGTCTGATACTATAAATCAAACTGTTGGCTACAGTCATACAAAACCAAAGACATTACATAGAATCACCAACATGAAGCAAATGCACATGCACAATGCACACTCATAAGGACACTGATTAGTTCAATCATTTTAAAGGAAGTACATGACATGAAATAATGAAATAAAGAATGCTTCAAAGCAATTGAGCATTAAGATAACTATTTATTGCAGAAGTTTTCCATAATTTTTCATTGGGTTTAAGAGGACTGCTTGGGGCCCTGCGCCAAAAAAGGCTGAAGTTAATTTTGTAAGAACAAATTACGGCCATTTTCAATTTTAAATAATTACCATTATTTACCGTTGATGCATTGTTCAGTTTCGTCAGCAAGTTCTTGCGGACATATTTGTGTATGGCCTCTTTCATGTAGCTGCTTGGAAACTTGCCTTTCCCTAGCTGTGCTCAGTCGAGGGCTAGGTGAAAGCTGAAAGATTGAATATAAGAATTGTTACAATCGATTATGAGCATAATTTAGAGTTGTGTTATAAATTTCCAGACTGAAAATAAATTTACCATATACAATGTCCTTCTTGGCCGGCGTTAAAGCTGGCTTTGGGTTCTTGTCTGGAAATCTGTTGCATTTCAGTCTATCCAAGGACCTTTTCTGCAGGGTTTTGGTTCCCCACAGGTGGACAGCCAAATCCCCATCCGAAATTGAAAGCTGTGTCACTAGAGTTTTCTTAAGCTTCTCCCACACATCTTCTTTTATCATCTTGTCATCAATAACTAGCTGCACAAATGAAAAAAACAAACAAAACAACAGATAAGTCCCAATGAGATAAAGAAACCCTGGCCGAAGTATGAATATGGTCGTCAAACAATGATCAGCGACTATTGTTCAGAATTGAGATGACCAGATGACCATGATCATGTGACCACGAGCAGGTGACCATGATCAGATGACCATGGTCAGGTCCACAATAAAAAAAAATTAGTCTGTAAAAGTCCTTTTAAACATTCATTTTCACAATCTTATGGTAGTTGAACTTAAAATCAGAATCACAGAAATTTTTGAAGTCAAGGGACTAAATACAACTTATTTGTTCTTACAATTCAGACATCATGGTTACTCTATTTTAAACTGAGGATTGCAAGGTGTTTTTAATTTCGGTAGGAACACTTAGCTACGAAGTCACCAAGTGTCTTGCTTCCCATCATGGTGAGTGGAGGTAAGTCTGCAAGGAAAATACACATGATCAATACAAAATGAGAACAACAGTATAAATGAGTACATGACGACAAATTCAGTGACACCATAAATAATGAGCACATATACAGTTTAAAAAGGAGAAGTTCCTAAGCAAATATACACCGGTGAGACTATGTATTGCAGTACAACCTTATGCCGTATTCAGGCGTACAATATAGTTGCCCAATATTTTTTGCTGTATTTCAGTAAATTTTCACCTTAATTAAAAACTTATTGCACCATTGGATTTAATACAATGACAGGATTCAAGATATGGGGGTCATAAGATTTTTTCAGACTATTTGTAGAAGTAAATTTTTTGCGGAAAAGAACGACTAAAAAGATTCAGCTTCCGGCTAAATTGTTTCTGATGCAAAAGTGTCCCATTCTCAGAAATTTTCTAGGGGGATGAATCTAGTTCTTTATTTAAATTTAAGTACCCATTAAAACAAAATATACCACGAGAAATGTGAAATTTGGATGACTTTTGGACTTTCCCCGCTGTAGTTTTGGCAAGGATTCTTTGCAAACTTGAATGTAATCTCAACCTCACCTGGTGTAGACAAGGTTTTTACCTAACCCTCTGTGAAGATCCCAGTCGCTGCAGCTCAGCAGCCATTGTCAGCAGCTCACTGCAACAGAATCTAAATAGGCCCTGGGTTAGCAGCAAGAAAGTCAGGCCTACAAAATAATTGGGGCTTTGGCCTCTTTCCAAAGAGTTAGACACCTTTTCTTTACAGGAAGGTTCGAAATGTTGAATGCTATTAATTTCATTTTGACCTTGTTAGAGTTCTTCCATTTATACTGCTTATCTCTTGGCTCACTGTTATTCCTAGCATTTTGCAGAAGAACAAACTTTCTTTAAAGACTCAGTTTCCATCGCTTATTTCTTGAGTATGGTGAGAGTGAGTATATTTTGGACTGTTTAGGCCCCCTTCAGTTGTGTTAGTGGTTTCAAAAGCTTACATTTTTTCTGAATTTCTTGACATAAAAGAGAAGGTGAAGCAACTAGATCTCGATTTAATTTGAAAGAGTTCAAAATTAGCATTTGTAGTTAATTTTCTCAATATCACCTATCATGTAAAATTTCTTGGCTTCTATGAGGATATTTGCAGTTCGGTGTCATGTAAATAAAATCAGAAATTGATGGCCTTTCTATTGTGCAGAAATTAAATAAACCAATGAATAAATACTTCAATTTTGGATGTGACAAGTGATAAAACTAATGCATTATTTGTCAGTAGAAGAAGTCAGTAGAAGTTCGGTTCTGTCGCTCGTCGAGGCGACATGGCGGCTCTCTGTGGCTCCGTGCGGAAAGCGCGTACTAAATTCTCAAGAATAGTCGCCGCGGTACATTGCATTTTCCATATAGACGTTGCAAATTGTGCTAAAAGCAACAAATTTTGTGGAGTGACTCCTAAGAGTATTTTGGTAAAAATGGCCCGCAGCCCATTTTCGGGTTTTCGTGTGGAGTCAAGATATTGAACTCTTTTGAACACCCTTATTTTAACTCCCGAAATAGGCGTCATTTTCCGACATTGCGTCCCCTTGAGTAGAGATTGAAAATTTCCGGAAATTTAAAATCCTGGAAATATTTCCGAAATATTTCCTAAATTTTAAAACTTTTGGAAATTTTGTTTTTTAAGCCGTAAAACCACCCATTCTCATTTATTATGCAAGAAGTACTCGAGATTATACTAAATGAGCGTCGAATCATCCTGACAAAGTGGTAAAAAAACGTTGCTTACAATGCTAGATCATGTTTAATTAACAAGAGATAACAGATCAGTTCCAGAAAATAATCTTAGTATAAGAGCAATCACGTATTTCTATAGGTCTATAGGTTCTAAATGTTCGTTTCCGCACACCCGAAGACCTATTCGGATTTTACCACAGTCGTGTTGCACGCGCTCGAAGTCGGTATCACTATCACTACTTTTTAGCCCGTCCCGACACGTTTCTTTAGAAACGGCAGGAGCCGGGCTTATAGTCTTCTGCCGGATGTTCGTTCGTTCGGGCGGACGTGTGTACGCCGACTTATCGTTCACAGAAAAACTTCAAATTTGGAGGATTAACTTCTTTTTAACGTAGAATCACCTACGGTGGCAACAATTTTCGATTTGTATCGCATTTTTGATTAATGAAAATTTTTCTGTTCTTGCTTTTTGAGGTAAGGGTTGGCCGCCGCGCGCACACCATTACCATATTGCGGCGGGCACAGGGACGGGCTCAGGTTAACGATTTAAATCGTAACAAATACATCTGCTATCGGGCACCTCTAGGGAGACTTGAGGCGGGGGCCGAAGGCCCCCGGAAACGCCGCCGGCAGGCCAAGCTGGCCAAGTCCCCCTGTCGAACCGAGGTGCCAGTGGAGCGGAGCGGAACTGGCTCCGAGGTTGACGGAAGGGACGGGCCAGCTTGTTGTGATTATCTACGGAGTTCATTATCAGTCCTTATTGCAAGGGAATGACTGCATATGGAAAATGCGAGTTGAGCCTATTTTCACGACCCATGCGTCCGTAAATGTTGACAATGCGAACATTATTTAGAATATGTACCATAGGGCCACACGATACCATTTATATTTGAAAAGTACGAAAAGTACGAAAGTTGCTTGTGATCACCGTTGTCGCACCTACACTGTTAGCAGTGATTCCAAAAAAAGTCGCTGCTGGCGCAAAAGTTGTCTAACGATATCCGACCGTCGCCCAAGAGAAAGTATCACCCAATCTCATCGCGTTTACGGGGAACAGCGAAAAATGATTTTCAAAAATAGTGAACTCTGTTGCTTTGCTGGTCATGTTAGTGGGGAAATGACCCATCCCATGGTCCATGGGACACCATGTTATAGAGTCCCCCATAGGGTGCTGCACGCCATGCATTTTTGCCGCTTTTCTCATGGGAAATAATTTACCATCGGTAAACGGAACCATGGGATCAAGCATCCCATGGTCATGGTACTTGTCTCATGGTATTCCCATGAAGAGCTGTTTTTTCCCTTGCAGAAGTAGGATTCGAACCACCAACCTATCAATTACGTTTCCGATTTCCTACTAACTCGGCTATCGTGGCACTTGTATATACCATGCGCTGGACAGTGTACTTGTATTGATCATGGGACATCACCCATTCCCACCATGGGATCGTCCCCTTGGGATCGTCCCATGGTGAATCCATTCCCATGGTAGAGGCACCCGGCATTTCGCGTTCCCATGGGCATTAGTCTTTCCCATAGCGAACAGGAGCGTTACCATGGTATTGGTTTCATGGGGTTCCATGGGGGGCCGTGGCTTTTTGGGACTGGGGGTAGCTTTGGATAATTATGTCGGTTTCTTACGTACAATTTCTTCTGTGCGTAACTACATGTTACTATCAATGGATGACATCGTGTGCGTAAGGCTTACACACAAATGGATTGTGCATAAAGTATGTAAGAAAAAGTTCATGAACATTTACTGCGTAGAGGACCGTCTATATGGACGGAGCATGTTGAGACCCGCTTAAATGCTTATCTGCGATTCCTCTTCAAACTGATTTTAAGAGGCCTGGAGTCTACTAAAATTCCGTAAATTATTTTATCGCGGAACAGACTTGTTCTTGAAATGAAACACAAGACCCGTCAAAAACGGACTGAGTAAAGGTTTTTCTTCGTTCCAAATCTCTGATCACCTAAAAAGCACTTAAGCGGGTCTTCTTATGAACGTAGTTGACAGCACAAAACTACTCGTGTGTATTGTGTTCGTGTAGGGGCCGTACATTGCGTACTCTACACTGTTCTACAAGTGCCACCATTCTGGCTACGACTGGAACATACGGGCCTCCCACTTCAATCCAGCTCGGCCCAACGAGCTGCAGCGCATCACAGGCAATGTGTCTATGGGATATCCGTTCGGGAACGACGCGTGGGTAAGAAAGGAGTCGTTCAGGTTAACGATGACTGCTGCTTCTTGTGACCTTTTCTGTTGGGAAATGAAGTTTTGAGCTGGTGGCCACATAAAGTCTTCCAGACTGAAAATCGTTTTCCTGAAGAGAAAAGCTGTAACGATTCATTGATGAGTATGTGGTCGCTTTACGACTTTTCATTCGTCACGTGTACGTGACATATTCGTGTAACTCATAAACCTTCACATCTAAGCAAACTATAAGAACACATGCTTTGCTAACTACCCGCGTAAAGATCATGGTTAGTGCATCATTGCTTCAGCTCTTCCCAAAGATACCGAGAAGACAGGCGGAATGGAACCGTGTTCAGCAGTCACCTTAAAGACACGCGAAACGAATCAGGTGACTTCACGTTACCTTTTGGCTGACCTGTGGCCGTCTGTTCACCTATTGCACGTTGTCTGCACTGCTGTCTTGAAAACGTGCAGGTAGAAGACACCGTAAATATGCTGTGAAGTCGCTCCAAAGGTCAGATGTAAGACGTCAGGATTAAGGGACGGTGGGATACTATGGAACACGGGGTACAATGGGACACTCTTAAATTTGGCGCCTTCCGTGGGTGGTCGTGACTGCGAATGACGTCAGTAGGAAGCCGTGTTTGAGTGCACTACTTGACACTTGGCGGTGGGCGGACTCGATTGTTTTTCGCTGTGGCAGCTGGTCGGGTAAGAGCAACAAAATCGAACTCAAGAATATTTTTTATAGAGCCAAAAACCGTTATTCAAAATCCATTTTGCGCATTGGAGTGAGTGCCTGGACCCTTGAGGCTCCTTTCAACACTGTTAGTTCTGATCTCACATTTGAGGTTATGGTGCCAGTGAGCGGCCCCTCCGATCTGACACTCGGTACACAATGGGACGCGGGACGGCCGCGAGCGGGGTACTATGGGACAGCTAGCTGATTATCCAATTGTGCCCCATGCTCTTTTTTAAACTAATATTATTATTATTCATTGGAAAATTAACAGAGCAGAAAATGCCCCGACAGAGAGCAAGAGAGCCGCAGAAGTGCCAGCAGTTTAAGCGAGAGATTGTGGAGGACGCTGTAAAGTTAGTTCGAGCTAGGAAAAGTGTGCGTGTGCCAGTATACTATAAGGTGTGAAAGTTTTTTATTTTTATTTTCTTTTAATACGTGACCACAAGCCTGTGATAATTTTTCATTGTAATAAAAACAAAAGTTCGTATTGATGGTTACCAAACCTAACAATGACAACACTTGGAGTCTTGTTTAGCGGCCCACTTTTTGCAGAGCCTGTCATTTCGTTCGAAGTAGACCTGGTGCGTTCAAATTTTGAGGAGCCATGTCTGCGCCTTCCTACCCATATCAGGAGAAACCAAAGAAAAGCAAGAAAAGATCTTTAAAAAGTGTATATCTTTTCAGTTTTTTCGGATTTCTGGCACTTTTATGAGGTTGATCTATGTCGCGGCGGTCATTATCGGAACACCAGCGTCCACCGCTGGCGCTGCCGATCAATTTTGGAACCGTTCCACCCCTAAATTACAAAATACCCCTCACCCCCTCCAAAATTAAGGGATTGTCGGAGATGGTTGAAACTCAAGATTTGGGACTTTTAGGCACCTATGCTGCCACACTGACTGTAATTTTCCCAACTTTCGTCCTACAAATGGGTCCTAATGATCCCCTTCACGGCGATTTTCGACAATGTGCCATATAAGGGGGTGGTTCAACCCCTTAGAATAAATCAACAAAGTTGCGGTTTTGGGGCCTTGCAGAAGGACCCTTAGGACATGCCTCCTCAAAATTTTAACGCTCTAGATCAACTAAATGACAGCCTCTGCAAAAAGTCTTTTAATACGTAACCAAAAGCATGAGACAACTTTTTATTTTAATAAAAGAAACTGTTCCTAGTGGTCAGTTTTTTCGTTATATCCTACACGCTTGTTCTACAAGGGTAAATAATGAGGTGTCCCAGTGTGTACAGACGGTGTCCCATAGTGCCCCATAGCGGGGTACAATGGGACAAATGCCTTTCACCACAAAATATGCGATCCGTACGGTCTGAGAGCCCAGCGAGTTTCAAACCTCCTAAAATCTCTAAGTAAACGTCGTAATGTGTATTTTCGGCCAATCTGGAATATTGTAAGTCGCAAACTCTGTCCTACACGGGGCTTCAAAAAAAGTGTCCCATTGTACCCCACCTTCCTACGACACCGTGCCGACGGGGCCCGCCTAGGGAGCGCTTCCCATCACCCCACCTCATTTACGCGCCTGGTAGATCAGTGTGTTAGAGCGTTAGCCAGAGAGGTCCGCGGAGAACGGTTCGATCCCAGGGGGATTGGACACTAGCATATGATGCTTGAGGCACGTATTGTATTCTTAAGGCAAGCATATGGTACCCCTCAATCAAGCAGTATATGCTTCAATCAAGCATAATATGCATGTGGGATTTTTCGGGTTTCAAGCGTAAAATATGCTTAATTGAAAGCATTTTATGCTTAAATCGTGCATTCATTTTTGAGAGTGTAGAGCTTACTAGTCGAAAATTACTGATGACTTTCATAACTACGATTTCTACCACTCTGTCAAAATTCGTACAGTGAACGGTCGTAACCTAAATTAGGCGTGCCAGTTACTTCTGTTGATTTAAGAATCATCTGCGTACATCAACCATCTGTATGCTTGGCACTAGCATATAGTGCTTTAGGCACGTATTGTATTCTTGGGGCTAGTATATGCTATCCCTCAATCAAGCAGTATATGCTTCAATCAGGCATAATGTGCGTGTGGTATTTTGGGTGTTTCAAGCATAAAATATGCTTCACTTAAAACCGGTGTAAACTACAAACATGTTATGCTTAAATTGTGCATTCATTTTTGAGAGAGTAACTTCAAAGCATCTTTTCGGTGTCTTCTCAGCATCTTCGCCGCAACTTCACATTATCTAGGGCGTGCTAGCGCTGCTGCGTGTGTCGCTCGTTCGTTCGGTCGCCCGCCCGCCTGGAACTTGGCCGAAATGGGGATGACGGAGCCCCTCGGAGGGAAGCAAACTATCTACAAAAGTTCTAGGCGGTAGCGGACACTGTTACGAATCCAGGATCCGTGTAGCCTTTCTGAAGCCGATTTTTTCTACTGGGGAGGTGTTTATTTGTTAAATTTGACTTCTTAATCGGAACCCATTGAAAATCCGTACATTCCCGTACGAAACGAATAGCTGAATATCGTCCTCTGATCGTTTTGCAGTGGTCTCGCGGCAAATACGACGTCGCGACCATTGTAAAAGCAAGACAAGAGCATGATAAGACGACTTCGAGACGAATGGCGCAAGCACATCGTGGCCCGAATCCGGTCGTCGCCTGGCCTTTTTCTCGTGTGATTGCAATCGGCTTCAGAAAGGCTTGAACGGCTTGAGAAGCGCTAGGCTTAGGCTTCGCCGGCTATTGGCTCATAACTGGCTTGGCAGAAGGCTTGTAGCCGGCTACAAGCCTTTTCTGGAAGCCATTCGATTGGCTTTAAAATGAACAAAAAATGGGTCCGACGGGTATAGAACTTTACAGTCCCTGGCCCTACGGTCCTTGTACTCTAACCATTAGGCTACGAGACTCGCTTGGGAGATGTTGCGCACCTGAGGTGCCACACCCGCCGGTGATCCGGGAAATATTTTAAGTCCCTCAGGTACATATACCACGATGTTGTGAGGGATGTAGGTCACCGCCATCTTTTGATATGTTGATCCTTGGCCTCAAAAACGCCTTTTAAATCATACTTTTCTCTACACAAATTTTATACAAATTGCCTTTACGGCGACAAGATGCCTTCAAAAGCAATCGATCCCCAATATGGTGTTTAAAAGCACCGCCTAAGAATATTCGTATCTTGTACCAAATAATTAAAAATAAAAATGTTTCGGTTTTAAATCGAACTTTAAGAAGAATTTTAGGAAACATATTATAGAGGTACCACATGAGCATATGAGAATAATTTCTAAGTCCAGAAAGTCGTAGCCAGCCGAAGGTTGGAAGTCAAAGCCAGGCGAGCGCTTGAAGCCTAAGCTTATGGACTGCGCAATGGCTTTTGGCATTCCAAGCCTTTCTGAAGCCGTCCTAAGGCTTGTAGCCGGCTTCCAGCCGTTTTAAAGCCAATATTTATTGGGGCTGTTGTTGTTTTTTACTGCCTTTTCTGTGATTTTAATGGGAAAACACAGGGCTTGACTGGGTCCTGTTCCCTATGTCAATTAACAATTTGCGATTGAAAGTGTGTGAATAACATTCTTGCTCTTGCAAGCGCATAGTTTTCACACACTTTGATTAACATCTCTGTATCGGATATTTTCCGCACTTAGTTTTTGGGTGTTTTAAAATAAATTTGTACAACATTTAAGTATATTTTGTTTTTTGTTTTTTTTTCCCTTGGTGCAGATGAATGTAATAGTAGATTCCCGCAGCAATAACGAGTGGAAGGAAAATGCCTTGGTGCTCCGGTTCAAGAATAATGCGTGCTCCAATCTACTAGCAAATGCTCCGGACGTTATGCGGATTCTCTTCCGCGGAAGAACATGTCCTTTGCCAGCTGTAAGTTCTGGGGGAGCCCGGTCCTGTTATATTTCTTGTGAATGATTCAAAGGCGTTGCGGGACCGCTTCCGACGGTCTAAGAAATCCAAAGACAAATTCAAAAATTCTTTTTTACCTAACGGCACCGATTGCCGATTGCGCCCATTAACATTTTTAAAGTGATGAAAAAATATAAAAAAATACTATTACACTTCGTGAAATACTGATAGGCCGGAGTGTCACAAAACTGGATTTAGTGCAATTTTCATATTTGTTATTTTTTGTAATGAAGAATTTTATGATTAGCTGTTAGTTAATTTTTATTGGCTGAGCGATAGCGAAGCCCTTACCCCACTGGCCCAAAAATGTTTTGTCTGTTTGTCTGTCTGTCTGTCTGTCTGTCTGTCCGCGCGATTTCTCGAGAACGGTTCATCGTAGAGGGCTCAAATTTGGACCACAATCTCCTAGCATCATACCGGGGTCAACCTCACCTCGGGGGCATCCTACCTCAGGTGCTGCTGCAGGTGCCGGTTGACAAACCAGGGCCTTCTTGTGCAAGAACTGGAACAGGAGGGCTAACTTCTAAATCGTGCCGATTTTCAAACATGAACATGGCGACCGACCCCTTCGTAAATCACCCAAAGACCCAAGTCAAGATGGAGAAATCAACCCCAGGTGCTGCTGCAGGTGCTAGTGGTCAAAACAAGGCCTTCTTGGGCAGGAGCAGGAACAAATAGAAAAACTGCTAAACAAGCTGTATTTTGAGCTTTAAGATCGGAACCGACCCCGCTTAAAATACACTCAGAACTTCAAATACAATGCCGAAAAGGACCCCAGGTGCTGCTGCAGGTGCCGGTTGGCAAAACAGGGCCTTCTTGAGCACAAACTGGAAGATGTGGGCAAACTTTTAAATCGTGCAGAATTTTAAACTTCAACATGGCCACCGCTTTCATCTAAAATCACCCCAAGACTCCATTCAACATGCCGAAATCAACCCCAGGTGATGCTGCAGGTGCTAGGGGTCAAAACAGGGCCTCCTTGGACCGGAACCGGTTAGGCTAGGGTAGGTTAGGTTTGAGCAGCATTGAGTACGGTAGAGAAGTCCACAATGAGTAGCTGAAGTTGGAGTAGGCTAGGTCAGAGTAGGGTAGGTTAGTTTAGAGTAGGGTAGGCTAGGTTAGAGTAGGAAAGGGTAGGTTAGAGTAGGAAAGGGTAGGTTAGGAAGTCCACAATGAGTAGGGGAAGTTGGAGTAGGCTAGGTCAGAGTAGTGTAGGTTAGTTTAGAGTAGGGTAGGCTAGGTTAGAGTAGGGAAGGGTAGGTAAGGTTGGAGTAGGCTAGGGTAAGTTAAGTTAGAGTTAAGCACGATTAAGTACGGTAGAGAAGTTCACAATACTGTGGGAGTAGGTACGTCCAGGGGTTAGATTAGAAGCGTAGCGTCCCTCGCGCCTCAAGACCGGCGCCCGCAGGGCGCCGTACTGACTAATTAGCCCCGCAGGGTCCCACACGCCCGGTGACAGCCGCCGGCAGGCCAAGGTAGGTGTACGCCAGGCGTGGAGGGGCGGAACAGTGGTTCGCGGTGAGCGAAGCCTGTTACGCCACGACGCGGTCTGGCGTACACCTACCTTGTATACAAAGGGAACGTGAACGTGGATGACCAAGTTTTTTTGTTTTAAATTTAAATGTCTACTCTAGCTTGCAGATGAGAACTGGATGGATGGGTGGCGCGTTGGCAGACATCGTGGTATGCGGGGAATGCCGAATAGTCGTAGGGTACAGCGGCTAAAGAAACTATGCAAAACGGGAAATGTGAGGGGAATCGTGGCAAAACTTCATTGTCGATAGGTTGGCTGGTCGCGGCGTGACCCGCAGCCCCCTAGTTCTCACTTGCACCGACCGGTGGGCACATCGACAATGCTCCGCTCTGAGGGTTGTGCCTCTTGTGCATGCTCTAGGGTCCGCAGCGGTCCCAACTCTTGAGTTGCCTGCCTTTTAACCAGGGCTCGACTCGGCTCGGCAAACAATAAGGGCTGTTTCACAAGAAAGGGAGAGGTCCGATTTTTAGCGTGGCAGGAGAAGGATGGATGATACTGACGCAGCCAGTTGACAAGACGAGCACGCTAGCTCTGTCTGTTTCTTCCACTATTGGATGGAGTGAGAAAGCTGAATTTGAACTCGGTTTTGAGACTGCCTGCGTCATTTCTGGAGTGTAAAATGACGTCCGACGCTCTCGTATGGGGACGTGAGTAATGTTGGCCACCCAACGCAGTGGCCAACCACCCAGCCACCAGCCACCAACCACCAGCAAAAACACACCGACCAAAAACTTTTTAAAATCTTGTCCAACACTAGGACTTCCACCATAAACAGTTTCCGAATAAAAAGAAGGGCAGTGGCGTAGCAAAGTCGGCAAAAAATTCGAAATCGTCCACTCGCACTTGTGATTTTTCTGACATTTGTCGGTGGAAAACCTGGTCTTGTTAGGTGGAAACAATTCTAAACTTCGTCTTTTCCGAATATTTAGTGCCTACATAGTCATCGGACAGAGTGGTAGAAATGTTTCCACTGAAACAGAAGAGCAGCGGCGTAGCAAAGTCCGAGAAAAGTGAGAAACGTCAGAAGAAGTGCTCCTAGACCCCCTAGAACCTGTGACAAAACATCCTAAACCCTCTACATCGTGTGACAAAAAATCCTAGACCCTCTACATCGTGTGACAAAAAATCAAAGACCCTCCAGATCGTGTGAGAAAAAATCCTACACCCTCTAGATCGTGTGACAAAAAATCAAAGACCCTCCAGATCGTGTGACAAAAAATTCTAGACCCCCTAGATCGTGTGACAAAAAATCCTAGACCCTCTAGATCGTGTGACAAAAAATCCTACACCCTCTAGATCGTGTGACAAAAAATCAAAGACCCTCCAGATCGTGTGACAAAAAAATTCTAGACCCCCCTAGATCGTGTAACAAAAAATCCTAGACCCTCTAGATCGTGTGACAAAAAATCCTAGACTCTCTAGATCGTGTGACAAAAAATCAAAGACCCTCAGGATCGTGTGAAAAAACATAAATGACCCTCCTTAAACACCAAAAGTGCTCCTAGACCCCCAAGAACTTGTGACAAAAAAACATAGATCCTCCAGATCGTGTGACAAAAAATCCTAGACCCTCTAGATCGTGTGACAAAAAATCAAAGACCCTGTAGATCGTGTGACAAAAAATCAAAGACCCTCTAGATCGTGTGACAAAAAATCAAAGACCCTGTAGATCGTGTGCCAAAAAATCAAAGACCCTCTAGATCGTGTGACAAAAAATGAATGACCTTCCTTAAACACCAAAAGTGCTCCAAGACCCCTAGAACTTGTGACAAAAAATCCTAGCTCCTCCAGATCGTGTGACAAAAAATCCTAGACCCTCTTCATAGTGTGACAAAAAATCCTACATTCTCCAGATCGTGTGACAAAAAATCCTAGACCCTCTAGATCGTGTGACAAAAAATCCTAGACCCTCTAGATCGTGTGACAAAAAATCAAAGACCCTGTAGATCGTGTGACAAAAAATCAAAGACCCTCTAGATCGTGTGACAAAAAATCCTACATTCTCCAGATCGTGTTACAAAAAATCCTAGACCCCCTAGATCGTGTGACAAAAAATTAAAGACCCTGTAGATCGTGTGACAAAAAATCAAAGACCCTCTAGATCGTGTGACAAAAAATCCTAGACCCTCTACATCGTGTGACAAAAAATCCTAGACCCTCTACATCGTGTGACAAAAAATCCTACATTCTCCAGATCGTGTGACAAAAAATCCTAGACCCTCCAGATCGTGTGACAAAAAATCAAAGACCCTCTAGATCGTGTGACAAAAAATCAAAGACCCTGTAGATCGTGTGACAAAAAATCAAAGACCGTGTAGATCGTGTAACAAAAAATCAAAGACCCCTAGATCGTGTGACAAAAAATCGTAGACCCTCTTGATTGTGTGACAACAAATGACTGACTCTCCTTAAACACCAAAAGTGCTCCTAGACCCCCTAGAACCTGTGAAAAAAAATCCTAGACCCTCTAGATCGTGTGACAAAAAATCCTAGACCCTCTACATCGTGTGACAAAAAATCAAATACCCTCTTGATCGTGTGACAAAAAATAAATGACCCTCCTAAAACACCAAAAATGCTCCTAGACCCCCTAGAACATGTGACAAAAAATCCTACACCCTCTAGATCGTGTGACAAAAAATCAAAGACCCTCCAGATCGTGTGACAAAAATTAAAGACCCTCCAGATCGGGTGACAAAAAATCTTAGACCCTCTAGATCGTGTGACAAAAAATTAATGACCCTCCTTAAACACCAAAAGTGCTCCTAGGCCCCCTAGAACCTGTGACAAAAAATCCTAGACCCTCTAGATCGTGTGACAAAACATAAATGACACTCCTAAAACACCAAAAATGCTCCTAGACCCCCTAGAGCTTGTAACAAAAAAAATCCAAGACCCTCTAGATCGTGTGACAAAAATCCTAGACCCTCAAGATCGTGTGACAAAAAATCAAAGACACTCTAGATCGTGTGACAAAAAATCTTAGACCCTCTAGATCGTGTGACAAAAAATGAATGACCCTCCTAAAACACCAAAAGTGCTCTTAGACCCCTAGAACCTGTGAAAAAAAATCCTAGACCCTCTGGATCGTGTGACAAAAAATCCTAGTCCCTCTACATCGTGTGACAAAAAATCAAATACCCTCTTGATCGTGTGACAAAAAATAAATGACCCTCCTTAAACACCAAAAATGCTCCTAGACCCCCTAGAACATACGACAAAAAATCCTACACCCTCTAGATCGTGTGACAAAAAATCAGAGACCCTCCAGATCGTGTGACAAAAAATCAAAGACCCTCCAGATCGGGTGACAAAAAATCTTAGACCCTCTAGATCGTGTGACAAAAAATTAATGACCCTCCTAAAACACCAAAAGTGCTCCTAGGCCCCCTAGAACCTGTGACAAAAAATCCTAGACCCTCTAGATCGTGCGACAAAACATAAATGACACTCCTAAAACACCAAAAATGCTCCTAGACCCCCTAGAGCTTGTAACAAAAAATCCAAGACCCTCTAGATCGTGTGACAAAAATCCTAGACCCTCAAGATCGTGTGACAAATAATCAAAGACACTCTAGATCGTGTGACAAAAAATCTTAGACCCTCTAGATCGTGTGACAAAAAATGAATGACCCTCCTAAAACACCAAAAGTGCTCTTAGACCCCCTAGAACCTGTGACAAAAAATCCAAGACCCTCTAGATCGTGTGACAAAAAATCCTAGCCCCTTAGATCGTGTGACAAAAAAATAAATGACCCTCTTAAAACACAAAAAATGTTCCTAGAACCTCTAGAATCTGTGACAAAAAATCAAAGACCCTCGAGATCGTGACAAAAAAATCAAAGACCCTGTAGATCGTGTGACAAAAAATCAAAGACCCTCTAGATCGTGTGACAAAAAATAAATGACCCTCCTAAAACACCAAAAGTGCTCCTAGACCCCCTAGAACATGTGACAAAAAATCCTAGACCTTCTAGATCGTGCGACAAAACATAAATGACCCTCCTAAAACACGAAAAGTGCTCCAAGACCCCCTAGAGCCTGTGACAAAAAATCCAAGACCCTCTACATCGTGACAAAAAATCCTAGACCCTCTAGATCGCGTGACAAAAAATCCTAGACCCTCTAGATCGTGTGACAAAAAGTAAGTGACCCTTCTAAAACACCAAAAGTACTCCTAGACCCCCTAGAACTTGTGACAAAAAATCCTTAACTTTCCAAATCGTGTGACAAAAAATCCTAGACCCACTAGATCGTGTGCCAAAAATCAAAGACCCTCTAGATCGTGTGACAAAAAATCCTAGACCCTCTAGATCGTGTGACAAAAAATAAATGACACTCCTTAAACACCAAAAGTGCTCCTAGACACCCTAGAGCCTGTGACAAAAAATCCAAGACCCTCTAGATCGTGTGACAAAAAATCCTAGACCCTCTAAATCGTGTGCCAAAAAATAAATGACCCTCCTTAAACCCCAAAAGTGCTCCTAGATCCCCTAGAACCTGTGACAAAAAATCCTAGACCTTCTAGATCGTGCGACAAAACATAAATGACCCTCCTAAAACACAAAAAGTGCTCCTAGACCCCCTAGAGCCTGTGACAAAAAATCCTAGACCCTCTAGATCGCGTGACAAAAAATCGTAGACCCTCTAGATCGTGTGACAAAAAAAAATGACCCTCCTTAAACACCAAAGTACTCCTAGACCCCCTAGAACTTGTGAGAAAAAATCCTAAACTTTCCAAATCGTGACAAACAATCCTAGACCCTATAGATCGTGTGCCAAAAATCAAAGACCCTCTAGATCGTGTGACAAAAAATCAAAGACCCTGTAGATCGTGTGACAAAAAATCGAAGACCCTCTAGATGGTGTGACAAAGAATAAATGACTTTCCTAAAACACCAAAAGTGCTCGTAGACCCTCTAGATCGTGTGACAAAAAATCTTATTCCCTCTACATCGTGTGACAAAAAATCAAATACCCTCTTGATCGTGTGACAAAAAATCAAAGACCCTCTAGATGGTGTGACAAAGAATAAATGACTTTCCTAAAACACCAAAAGTGCTCCTAGACCCTCTAGATCGTGTGACAAAAAATCCTAGACCCTCTAGATCGTGTGACAAAAAATCTTAGACCCTCTAGATCGTGTGGCAAAAAATCAAAGACCCTGTAGATCGTGTGACAAAGAATAAATGACCCTCTAGATGGTGTGACAAAGAATAAATGACTTTTCTAAAACACTAAAAGTGCTCCTAGACCCTCTAGATCGTGTGACAAAAAATCCTAGACCCTCTAGATCGTGTGACAAAAAATCCTAGACCCTCTAGATCGTGTGACAAAAAATCAAAGACCCTCTAGATCGTGTGACAAAAAATCAAAGACCCTCTAGATGGTGTGACAAAGAATAAATGACTTTCCTTAAACACCAAAAGTGCTCCTAGACCCTCTAGATCGTGTGACGAAAAATCAAAGACCCTCCAGATCGTGTGACAAAAATCCTAGACCCTGTAGATCGTGTGACAAAAAATCATAGACCCTCTACATCGTGTGACAAAAAATCCTAGACACTCTACATCGTGTGACAAAAAATCCTACATTCCGCAGATCGTGTGACAAAAAATCAAAGACCCTCTAGAGCGTGTGACAAAAAATCAAATACCTTCTAGGTGGTGTGACAAAGAATGAATGACTTTCCTTAAACACCAAAAGTGCTCCTAGACCCCCAAGAACCTGCGACAAAAAATCCTAGACCCTCTAGATCGTGTGACAAAAAATCCTAGACCCTCTAGCTCGTGTGACAAAAAACCCTAGACCCTCTAGATCGTGTGACAAAAAATCCTAGACCCTCTAGCTCGTGTGACAAAAAATCCTAGACCCTCTAGATCGTGTGACAAAAAATCAAAGACCCTGTAGATCGTGTGACAAAAAATCAAAGACCCTCTAGATCGTGTGACGAAAAATCAAAGACCCTCAAGATCGTGTAACAAAAATCCTAGACCCTGTAGATCGTGTGACAAAAAATCAAAGATCCTCTAGATCGTGTGACAAAAAATCCTAGACCCTGTAGATCGTGTGACAAAAAATCCTAGACCCTCTAGATCGTGTGACAAAAAATCATAGACCCTCTAGATCGTGTGACAAAAAATCAAAGACCCTCTAGATCGTGTGACTAACATTCCTACATTCTCTAGATCGTGCTACAAAAAATCCTAGACCTTCTAGATCGTGTGACAAAAAATCAAAGACCCTCTAGATCGTGTGACAAAGAATCAAAGACCCTGTAGATCGTGTGACAAAAAATCAAAGACCCTCTAGATGGTGTGACAAAGAATGAATGACTTTCCTTAAACACCAAAAGTGCTCCTTGACCTCCCAAAACCTGCGACAAAAAATCCTAGACCCTCTACGTCGTGTGACAAAAAATCCTAGACCCTGTAGATCGTGTGACAAAAAATCAAAGGCCCTGTAGATCGTGTGACGAAAAATCTTAGACCCTCCTGATCGTGTGACGAAAAATCCTAGACCCTCTAGATCGTGTGACAAAAAAATCAAAGACCCTGTAGATCGTGTGACAAAAAATCAAAGACCCTGTAGATCGTGTGACAATAAACCCTAGACCCTCTTGATAGTGTGACAAAAAATCAAAGACCCTCTAGATCGTGTGACAAAAAATGAATGACCTTCCTAAAACACCAAAAGTGCTCCAAGACCCCCTAGAACTTGTGGCAAAAAATCCTAGATCCTCCAGATCGTGTGACTAAAATTCCTACATTCTCCAGATCGTGTTACAAAAAATCCTACACCCTCTAGATCGTGTGACAAAAAATCAAAGACCCTGTAGATCGTGTGACAAAAAATCAAAGACCCTCTAGATCGTGTGACAAAAAATCAAAGACCCTCTAGATCGTGTGACAAAAAATCCTAGACCCTCTAGATCGTGTGACAAAAAATCAAAGACCCTGTAGATCGTGTGACAAAAAATCGAAGACCTTCTAGATGGTGTGACAAAGAATAAATGACTTTCCTTAAACACCAAAAGTGCTCCTAGCTCTCTAGATCGTGTGACAAAAAATCCTAGACCCTCTAGATCGTGTGACAAAAAATCCTAGACCCTCTAGATCGTGTGACTAAAATTCCTACATTCTCTAGATCGTGTTACAAAAAATCCTAGAGATCCCTCTAGATCCTGTGACAAAAAATCAAAGACCCTCTAGATCGTGTGACAAAGAATCAAAGACCCTGTAGATCGTGTGACAAAAACTCAAATACCCTTTAGATGGTGTGACAAAGAATGAATGACTTTCCTTACACACCAAAAGTGCTCCTAGACCCCCAAGAACCTGCGACAAAAAATCCTAGACCCTTTACGTCGTGTGACAAAAAATCCTAGACCCTCTAGATCGTGTGACAAAAAATCAAAGACCCTGTAGATCGTGTGACAAAAAATCAAAAACCCTCTTGATCGTGTGACGAAAAATCCTAGACCCTCTAGATCGTGTGGCAAAAAATCCAAGACCCTGTAGATCGTGTGACAAAAATCCTAGACCCTCTAGATTGTGTGACAAAAAATCCTAGACCCTCTAGATCGTGTGACTAAAATTCCTACATTCTCTAGATCGTGTTACAAAAAATCCTAGACCCTCTAGATCCTGTGACAAAAAATAAAAGACCCTCTAGATCGTGTGACAAAGAATCAAAGACCCTGTAGATCGTGTGACAAAAACTCAAATACCCTTTAGATGGTGTGACAAAGAATGAATGACTTTCCTTACACACCAAAAGTGCTCCTAGACCCCCAAGAACCTGCGACAAAAAATCCTAGACCCTTTACGTCGTGTGACAAAAAATCCTAGACCCTCTAGATCGTGTGACAAAAAATCAAAGGCCCTGTAGATCGTGTGACAAAAACTCCTAGACCCTCCTGATCGTGTGACGAAAAATCCTAGACCCTCTAGATCGTGTGACAAAAAATCAAAGACCCTGTAGATCGTGTGACAAAAAATCAAAGACCCTGTAGATCGTGTGACAATAAACCCTAGACCCTCTTGATAGTGTGACAAAAAATGAATGACCTTCTAGATCGTGCGACAAAAAATGAATGACCTTCCTAAAACACCAAAAGTGCTCCAAGACCCTCTAGAACTTGTGGCAAAAAATCCTAGATCCTCCAGATCGTGTGACTTAAATTCCTACTTTCTCCAGATCGTGTTACAAAAAATCCTACACCCTCTAGATCGTGTGACAAAAAATCAAAGACCCTGCAGATCGTGTAACAAAAAATCAAAGACCCTCTCGATCGTGTGACGAAAAATCTTAGACCCTCTAGATCGTGTGACAAGAAATCCTAGACCATCTAGATCGTGTGACAAAAAATCCTACATTCTCCAGATCGTGTTACAAAAAGACCCTAGACATCCTAGATCGTGTGACAAAAAATAAAGACCCTCTAGATTGTGTGACAAAAAATCAAATATCCTCTAGATGGTGTGACAAAGAATAAATGACTTTCCTTGAACACCAAAAGTGCTCCTAGACCCCCAAGAACCTGCGACAAAAAATCCTAGACCCTCTAGATCGTGTGACAAAAAATCCTAGACACTCTAGCTCGTGTGACAAAAAATCCAAGACCCTCTAGATCGTGTGACAAAAAATCAAAGACCCTGTAGATCGTGTGACAAAAAATCAAAAACCCTCTTGATCGTGTGACGAAAAATCCTAGACCCTCTAGATCGTGTGGCAAAAAATCCAAGACCCTGTAGATCGTGTGACAAAAAATCAAAGACCCTCTAGATCGTGGGACAAAAAATCCTAGACCCTGTAGATCCTGTGACAAAAAATCAAAGACCTCTAGATCGTGTGAGAAAAAATATATGACCTCCTAAAACACTAAAAGTGCTCCAAGACCCCCTAGAACTTGTGACTAAAGATCCTAGATCCTCCAGATCGTGTGACAAAAAATCATAGACCCTCTACATCGTGTGACAAAAAATCCTAGACACTCTACATCGTGTGACAAAAAATCCTACATTCCCCAGATTGTGTGACAAAAAATCAAAGACCCTCTAGATCGTGTGACAAAAAATCAAATACCGTCTAGATGGTGTGACAAAGAATGAATGACTTTCCTTAAACACCAAAAGTGCTCCTAGACCCCCAAGAACCTGCGACAAAAAATCCTAGACCCTCTAGATCGTGTGACAAAAAATCCTAGACCCTCTAGCTCGTGTGACAAAAAACCCTAGACCCTCTAGATCGTGTGACAAAAAATCCTCGACCCTCTAGACTCGTGTGACAAAAAATCCTAGACCCTCTAGATCGTGTGACAAAAAATCAAAGACCCTGTAGATCGTGTGACAAAAAATCAAAGACCCTCTAGATCGTGTGACGAAAAATCAAAGACCCTCTAGATCGTGTGACAAAAATCCTAGACCCTGTAGATCGTGTGACAAAAAATCAAAGATCCTCTAGATCGTGTGACAAAAAATCCTAGACCCTGTAGATCGTGTGACAAAAAATCAAAGACCCTCTAGATCGTGTGACAAAAAATCAAAGACCCTGTAGATCGTGTGACAAAAAATCAAAGACCCTCTAGATGGTGTGACAAAGAATAAATGACCCTCCTAAAACACCAAAAGTACTCCTAGACCCCCTTGAACTTGTGACAAAAAATCCTAGACCCTCTAGATCGTGTGACGAAAAATCAAAGACCCTCTAGATCGTGTGACAAAAATCCTAGACCCTGTAGATCGTGTGACAAAAAATCAATGACCCTCTAGATTGTGTGACAAAAAATCCTAGACCCTGTAGATCGTGTGACAAAAAATCAAAGACCCTCTAGATCGTGTGACAAAAAATCAAAGACCCTGTAGATCGTGTGACAAAAAATCAAAGACCCTCTAGATGGTGTTACAAAGAAAAATGACTTAACTAAAACATTAAAAGTGCTCCTAGACCCCTTGAACCTGTGAAAAAAATTCCTAGACCCTCTAGATCGTGCGACAAAACATAAATGATCCTCCTTGAACACCAAAAGTGCTCCTAGACCCCCAAGAGCATGTGACAAAAAAATCCTAGACCCTCTAGATCGTGTGACAAAAAATCCTTGACCCTCTAGATCGTGTGACAAAAAATTCCAGACCCTCTAGATCATGAGACAAAAAAATAAATGACCCTCCTAAAACACCAAAAGTACTCCTAGACCCCCTTGAACTTGTGACAAAAAATCCTAGACCCTCCAGATCGTGTCACAAAAAATCCTAGACCCTATAGATCGTGTGCCAAAAATCCTAGACTCTCAAGATCGTGTGACAAAAAATCCCAGACCCTCTACATCGTGACAAAAAAAACCTAGACCCTCTAGATCGTGTGACAAAAAATCAAAGACCCTCCAGATCGTGTGACAAAACAAAAATGACCCTCCTTAAACACAAAAATTCTAGCGCTTACAGCACTGAGTCGACCTCGTTAACCGGACAATGAGGGTTGATAATAAATTGTTTCTCTAAGCTTGGAAATTTAAGTTTAGAAAAAATAGAAAAAAAACGAAAAGGTCTATCATTCGAACCGGTGACCCGCCGCACGCTGGACCGGTCTATCACACCGCGCGGCCAAACCGACATTGTTGACGAGGTTTCGTGTGGCCGACCATCACAAGCCACCGCCGGGGTGCGGTGCGCCAACCAAAGCGCAGAGCAATTCGAATATGCAGCCAAGTTTGATTTGATTTTTTGTCACACGATCTAGAGGGTCTAGGATTTTTTGTCACACGATCTAGAGGGTCTAGGATTTTTTGTCACACGATCTAGAGGGTCTAGGATTTTTTGTCACACGATCTAGAGGGTCTAGGATTTTTTGTCACACGATCTAGAGGGTCTAGGAGCACTTTTGGTGTTTTAGGAAAGTCATTTATTCTTTGTCACACCATCTAGAGGGTCATTTATTCTTTGTCACACGATCTACAGGGTCTTTGATTTTTTGTCACACGATCTAGAGGGTCTAGGATTTTTTGTCACAGGTTCTAGGGGGTCTAGGAGCACTTTTGGTGTTTTAGGAAAGTCATTTATTCTTTGTCACACCATCTAGAGGGTCTAAGATTTTTTGTCTACCGATCTGGAGGGTCTTTGATTTTTTGTCACACGATCTGGAGGGTCTTTGATTTTTTGCTACACGATCTAGAGGGTGTAGGATTTTTTGTCACATGTTCTAGGGGGTCTAGGAGCACTTTTGGTGTTTAAGGAAAGTCATTTATTTTTTGTCACACCATCGAGAGGGTCTTCGATTTTTTGTCACACGATCTACAGGGTCTAGGATTTTTCGTCACACGATGTAGAGGGTCTAGGATTTTTTGTCGCAGGTTCTTGGAGGTCTAGGAGCACTTTTGGTGTTTAAGGAAAGTCATTCATTCTTTGTCACACCATCTAGAGGGTATTTGAGTTTTTGTCACACGATCTACAGGGTCTTTGATTCTTTGTCACACGATCTAGAGGGTCTTTGATTTTTTGTCACACGATCTAGAGGGTCTAGGATTTTTTGTAACACGATCTAGAGAATGTAGGAATTTTAGTCACACGATCTAGAGGGTCTAGGATTTTTTGTCACACGATCTAGAGGGTCTAGGATTTTTTGTCACACGATCTAGAGGGTCTAGGAGCACTTTTGGTGTTTAAGGAAAGTCATTTATTCTTTGTCACACCATCTAGAGGGTCTTTGATTTTTTGTCACACGATCTACAGGGTCTTTGATTTTTTGTCACACGATCTAGAGGGTCTAGGATTTTTTGTCACACGATCTAGAGGGTCTAGGATTTTTTGTCACACGATCTAGAGGGTCTAGGATTTTTTGTCACACGATCTAGAAGGTCTAGGATTTTTTGTCACACGATCTAGAGGGTCTAGGATTTTTTGTCACACGATCTAGAGGGTCTAGGATTTTTTGTCACACGATCTAGAGGGTCTAGGATTTTTTGTCACACGATCTAGAGGGTCTAGGATTTTTTGTCACACGATCTAGAGGGTCTAGGATTTTTTGTCACACGATCTAGAGGGTCTAGGATTTTTTGTCACACGATCTAGAGGGTCTAGGATTTTTTGTCACACGATCAAGAGGGTCTAGGAGCACTTTTGGTGTTTAAGGAAAGTCATTTATTCTTTGTCACACCATCTAGAGGGTCTTTGATTTTTTGTCACACGATCTACAGGGTCTTTGATTTTTTGTCACACGATCTAGAGGGTCTAGGATTTTTTGTCACACGATCTAGAGGGTCTAGGATTTTTTGTCACACGATCTAGAGGGTCTAGGATTTTTTGTCACACGATCTAGAGGGTCTAGGAGCACTTTTGGTGTTTTAGGAAAGTCATTTATTCTTTGTCACACCCTCTAGAGGGTCATTTATTCTTTGTCACACCATCCAGAGGGTCTTTGATTTTTTGTCACACGATCTAGAGGGTATTTGATTTTTTGTCACACGATCTAGAGGGTCTAGGATTTTTTGTCACACGATCTAGAGGGTCTAGGATTTTTTGTCACACGATCTAGAGGGTCTAGGAGCACTTTTGGTGTTTTAGGAAAATCATTTATTCTTTGTCACACCATCTAGAGGGTCTTCGATTTTTTGTCACACGATCTACAGGGTCTTTGATTTTTTGTCACACGATCTAGAGGGTCTTTGATTTTTGGCACACGATCTATAGGGTCTGGGATTGTTTGTCACGATTTGGAAAGTTTAGGATTTTTTGTCACAAGTTCTAGGGGGTCTAGGAGTACTTTTGGTGTTTTAGGAGGGTCATTTATTTTTTGTCACACGATCTAGAGGGTCTACGATTTTTTGTCACAGGCTTTAGGGGGTCTAGAAGCACTTTTTGTGTTTTAGGAGGGTCATTTATGTTTTGTCGCACGATCTAGAAGGTCTAGGATTTTTTGTCACGGGTTCTAGGGGATCCAGGAGCACTTTTGGGGTTTAAGGAGGGTCATTCATTTTTTGGCACACGATCTAGAGGGTCTAAGATTTTTTGTCACGCGATCTAGAGGGTCTAGGATTTTTTGTCACAGGCTCTAGGGGGTCTAGGAGCACTTTTTGTGTTTTAGGAGGGTCATTTATGTTTTGTCGCACGATCTAGAAGGTCTAGGATTTTTTGTCACACGATGTAGAGTGTCTTTGATTTTTTGGCACACGATCTAGAGGGTCTAGGATTTTTTGTCACACGATCTAGAGGGTCTAGGAGCACTTTTGGTGTTTTAGGAAAGTCATTTATTCTTTGTCACACCATCTAGAGGGTCATTTATTCTTTGTCACACGATCTACAGGGTCTTTGATTTTTTGTCACACGATCTAGAGGGTATTTGATTTTTTGTCACACGATCTAGAGGATCTAGGATTTTTTGTCACACGATCTAGAGGGTCTAGGAGCACTTTTGGTGTTTTAGGAAAGTCATTTATTTTTTGTCACACAATCTAGAGGGTCTTTGATTTTTTGTCACACGATCTACAGGGTCTTTGATTTTTTGTCACACGATCTAGAGGGTCTAGGATTTTTTGTCACATGTTCTTGGGGGTCTAGGAGCACTTTTGGTGTTTTAGGAAAGTCATTTATTCTTTGTCACACTATCTAGAGGGTCTAAGATTTTTTGTCACCCGATCTGGAGGGTCTTTGATTTTTTGTCACACGATCTGGAGGGTCTTTGATTTTTTGCCACACGATCTAGAGGGTGTAGGATTTTTTGTCACATGTTCTAGGGGGTCTAGGAGCACTTTTGGTGTTTAAGGAAAGTCATTTATTTTTTGTCACACCATCAAGAGGGTCTTCGATTTTTTGTCACACGATCTACAGGGTCTAGGATTTTTCGTCACACGATGTAGAGGGTCTAGGATTTTTTGTCGCAGGTTCTTGGAGGTCTAGGAGCACTTTTGGTGTTTAAGGAAAGTCATTCATTCTTTGTCACACCATCTAGAGGGTATTTGAGTTTTTGTCACACGATCTACAGGGTCTTTGATTCTTTGTCACACGATCTAGAGGGTCTTTGATTTTTTGTCACACGATCTAGAGGGTCTAGGATTTTTTGTAACACGATCTAGAGAATGTAGGAATTTTAGTCACACGATCTAGAGGGTCTAGGATTTTTTGTCACACGATCTAGAGGGTCTAGGATTTTTTGTCACACGATCTAGAGGGTCTAGGAGCACTTTTGGTGTTTAAGGAAAGTCATTTATTCTTTGTCACACCATCTAGAGGGTCTTTGATTTTTTGTCACACGATCTACAGGGTCTATGATTTTTTGTCACACGATCTAGAGGGTCTAGGATTTTTTGTCACACGATCTAGAGGGACTAGGATTTTTTGTCACACGATCTAGAGGGTCTAGGATTTTTTGTCATGCGATCTAGAGGGTCTAGGAGCACTTTTGGTGTTTAAGGAAAGTCATTTATTCTGTGTCACACCCTCTAGAGGGTCATTTATTCTTTGTCACACCATCCAGAGGGTCTTTGATTTTTTGTCACACGATCTACAGGGTCTAGGATTTTTTGTCACACGATCTAGAGGGTCTAGGATTTTTTGTCACACGATCTAGAGGGTCTAGGAGCACTTTTGGTGTTTTAGGAAAGTCATTTATTCTTTGTCACACCATCTAGAGGGTCTTTGATTTTTTGTCACACGATCTACAGGGTCTTTGATTTTTTGTCACACGATCTAGAGGGTCTAGGATTTTTTGTCACATGTTCTAGGGGGTCTAGGAGCACTTTTAGTGTTTAAGGAAAGTCATTTATTCTTTGTCACACCATCTAGAGGGTCTAAGATTTTTTGTCACCCGATCTGGAGGGTCTTTGATTTTTTGTCACACGATCTGGAGGGTCTTTGATTTTTTGCAACACGATCTAGAGGGTGTAGGATTTTTTGTCACATGTTCTAGGGGGCTAGGAGCACTTTTGGTGTTTAAGGAAAGTCATTTATTTTTTGTCACACCATCTAGAGGGTCTTCGATTTTTTGTCACACGATCTACAGGGTCTAGGATTTTTCGTCACACGATGTAGAGGGTCTAGGATTTTTTGTCGCAGGTTCTTGGAGGTCTAGGAGCACTTTTGGTGTTTAAGGAAAGTCATTCATTCTTTGTCACACCATCTAGAGGGTATTTGAGTTTTTGTCACACGATCTACAGGGTCTTTGATTCTTTGTCACACGATCTAGAGGGTCTTTGATTTTTTGTCACACGATCTGGAGGGTCTAGGATTTTTTGTAACACGATCTAGAGAATGTAGGAATTTTAGTCACACGATCTAGAGGGTCTAGGATTTTTTGTCACACGATCTAGAGGGTCTAGGATTTTTTGTCACACGATCTAGAGGGTCTAGGAGCACTTTTGGTGTTTAAGGAAAGTCATTTATTCTTTGTCACACCATCTAGAGGGTCTTTGATTTTTTGTCACACGATCTACAGGGTCTTTGATTTTTTGTCACACGATCTAGAGGGTCTAGGATTTTTTGTCACACGATCTAGAGGGTCTAGGATTTTTTGTCACACGATCTAGAGGGTCTAGGATTTTTTGTCACACGATCTAGAGGGTCTAGGATTTTTTGTCACACGATCTAGAGGGTCTAGGATTTTTTGTCACACGATCTAGAGGGTCTAGGAGCACTTTTGGTGTTTTAGGAAAGTCATTTATTCTTTGTCACACCATCTAGAGGGTCATTTATTCTTTGTCACACGATCTAGAGGGTCTTTGATTTTTTGTCACACGATCTAGAGGGTCTAGGATTTTTTGTCACACGATCTAGAGGGTCTAGGAGCACTTTTGGTGTTTTAGGAAAATCATTTATTCTTTGTCACACCATCTAGAGGGTCTTTGATTTTTTGTCACACGATCTACAGGGTCTTTGATTTTTTGTCACACGATCTAGAGGGTCTTTGATTTTTGGCACACGATCTATAGGGTCTGGGATTGTTTGTCACCATTTGGAAAGTTTAGGATTTTTTGTCACAAGTTCTAGGGGGTCTAGGAGTACTTTTGGTGTTTTAGGAGGGTCATTTATTTTTTGTCACACGATCTAGAGGGTCTACGATTTTTTGTCACAGGCTTTAGGGGGTCTAGAAGCACTTTTTGTGTTTTAGGAGGGTCATTTATGTTTTGTCGCACGATCTAGAAGGTCTAGGATTTTTTGTCACGGGTTCTAGGGGATCCAGGAGCACTTTTGGGGTTTAAGGAGGGTCATTCATTTTTTGGCACACGATCTAGAGGGTCTAAGATTTTTTGTCACGCGATCTAGAGGGTCTAGGATTTTTTGTCACAGGCTCTAGGGGGTCTAGGAGCACTTTTTGTGTTTTAGGAGGGTCATTTATGTTTTGTCGCACGATCTAGAAGGTCTAGGATTTTTTGTCACACGATGTAGAGTGTCTTTGATTTTTGGCACACGATCTAGAGGGTCTAGGGTTTTTTGTCACACGATCTAGAGAATGTAGGATTTTTGGTCACAGGTTTAAGGGGGTCAAGGAGCACTTTTGGTTTTTAAGGAGGGTCATTTATGTTTTGTCACACAATCTAGAGGGTCATTTATGTTTTGTCACACAATCTAGAGGGTCTTCGATTTTTTGTCACACGATCTAGAGTGTCTTTGATTTTTTGTCACACGATCTAGAGGGTCTAGGATTTTTTGTCACACGATCTATAGGGTCTTGGATTTTGTCACAGGCTCTAGGGTGTCTAGGAGCACTTTTGGTGTTTAAGGAGGGTCATTTATTTTTTGTCACACGATCTAGAGGGTCTAGGATTTTTTGTCACACGATCTAGAGGGTCTAGGATTTTTTGTCACACGATCTAGAGGGTCTTTGATTTTTGGCACACGATCTAGAGGGTCTTGGATTTTTTGTCACACGATTTGGAAAGTTTAGGATTTTTTGTCACAAGTTCTAGGGGGTCTAGGAGTACTTTTGGTGTTTTAGGAGGGTCACTTACTTTTTGTCACACGATCTAGAGGGTCTAGGATTTTTTGTCACGCGATCTTGAGGGTCTAGGATTTTTTGTCACGATCTAGAGGGTCTTGGATTTTCTGTCACAGGCTCTAGGGGGTCTTGGAGCACTTTTGGTGTTTTAGGAGGGTCATTTATGTTTTGTCGCACGATCTAGAAGGTCTAGGATTTTTTGTCACAGGTTCTAGGGGGTCTTGGAGCACTTTTGGTGTTTTAGGAGGGTCATTCATTTTTTGTCACACGATCTAGAGGGTCTTTGATTTTTTGTCACACGATCTACAGGGTCTTTGATTTTTTTGTTACGATCTCGAGGGTCTTTGATTTTTTGTCACAGATTCTAGAGGTTCTAGGAACATTTTTTGTGTTTTAGGAGGGTCATTTTTTTTTTGTCCCACGATCTAAGGGGCTAGGATTTTTTGTCACACGATCTAGAGGGTCTTGGATTTTTTGTCACAGGTTCTAGGGGGTCTAAGAGCACTTTTGGTGTTTTAGGAGGGTCATTTATTTTTTGTCACACGATCTAGAGGGTCTAAGATTTTTTGTCACACGATTTAGAGTGTCTTTGATTTTTTTTCACACGATCTAGAGGGTCTAGGATTTTTTGTCACACGATCTAGAGGGTCTTAGATTTTTTGTCACAGGTTCTAGGGAGTCTAGGAGCACTTTTGGTGTTTTAGGAGGGTCATTCATTTTTTGTCACACGATCTACAGGGTCTTTGATTTTTTGTCACACGATCTACAGGGTCTTTAATTTTTTGTCACACGATCTAGAGGGTCTTTGATTTTTTGTCACACGATCTGGAGGGTCTAGGATTTTTTGTCACACGATCTGGAGAATGAAGGATTTTTTGTCACACGATGTAGAGGGTCTAGGATTTTTTGGCACACGATGTAGAGGGTCTAGGATTTTTTGTCACACGATCTAGAGGGTCTTTGATTTTTTGTCACACGATCTACAGGGTCTTTAATTTTTTGTCACACGATCTAGGGGGTCTAGGATTTTTTGTAACACGATCTGGAGAATGTAGGATTTTTTGTCACACGATGTAGAGGGGTCTAGAATTTTTTGTCACACGATCTAGAGGGTCTAGGATTTTTCGTCACACGATCTTGAGGGGATTTTTTGTCACACGATTTCTTTGATTTTTTGTCACACGATCTAGAGGGTCTAGGATTTTTTGTCACACGATCTGGAGAATGTAGGATTTTTTGTCACACGATGTAGAGGGTCTAGGATTTTTTGTCACACGATAAAGAGGGTCTAGGATTTTTTGTCACACGATCTGGAGGATCTAGGATTTTTTGTCACAAGTTCTAGGGGGTCTAGGAGCACTTTTGGTGTTTAAGGAGGGTCATTTATGTTTTGTCACACGATCCTGAGGGTCTTTGATTTTTTGTCACACGATCTAGAGAGTCTAGGATTTTTTGTCACACGATCTAGAGGGTCTAAGATTTTTTGTCACAGGTTCTAGGGGGTCTTGGAGCACTTTTGGTGTTTTAGGAAGGTCATTCATTTTTTGTCACACGATCTAGAGGGTCTTTGATTTTTTGTCACACGATCTACAGGGTCTTTGATTTTTTGTCACAAGATCTAGAGGGTCTTTGATTTTTTGTCACACGATCTACAGGGTCTTTGATTTTTTGTCACACGATCTAGAGGGTCTAGGATTTTTTGTCACACGATCTGGAGGATCTATGATTTTTTGTCACAAGTTCTAGGGGGTCTAGGAGCACTTTTGGTGTTTAAGGAGGGTCATTTATGTTTTGTCACACGATCCTGAGGGTCTTTGATTTTTTGTCACACGATCTAGAGAGTCTAGGATTTTTTGTCACACGATCTAGAGGGTCTAAGATTTTTTGTCACAGGTTCTAGGGAGTCTAGGAGCACTTTTGGTGTTTTAGGAGGGTCATTCATTTTTTGTCACACGATCTACAGGGTCTTTGATTTTTTGTCACACGATCTACAGGGTCTTTGATTTTTTGTCACACGATCTAGAGGGTCTAGGATTTTTTGTCACACGATCTAGGGGGTCTAGAATTTTTTGTCACACGATCTGGAGGGTCTTTGATTTTTTGTCACACGATCTAGAGGGTGTAGGATTTTTTCTCACACGATCTGGAGGGTCTTTAAATTTTTTCACACGATGTAGAGGGTCTAGGATTTTTTGTCACACGATGTAGAGGGTTTAGGATGTTTTGTCACAGGTTCTAGGGGGTCTAGGAGCACTTCTTCTGACGTTTCTCACTTTTCTCGGACTTTGCTACGCTGCTGCTCTTCTGCTTCAGTGGAAACAATTCTACCACTCTGTCCGATGACTATATAGGCACTAAATATTCGGAAAAGACGAAGTTTAGAATTGTTTCCACCTTACAAGACCAGGTTTTCTACCGACAAATGTCAGAAAAATCACAAGTGCGAGTGGACGATTTCGAATTTTTTGCCGACTTTGCTACGCCACTGCCCTTCTTTTTATTCGGAAACTGTTTATGGTGGAAGTCCTAGTGTTGGACAAGATTTTAAAAAGTTTTTGGTCGGTGTGTTTTTGCTGGTGGTTGGTGGCTGGTGGCTGGGTGGTTGGCCACTGCGTTGGGTGGCCAACATTACTCACGTACTATGCGAAAGTCAGGAAGGTCTGAAAAACTTCTCACAGAGACTTTCGGTTTTGACGTAAGGTGCACCATAGGAAATACTAATTTAAAAAAAAAAAGCCGATCTTGGGTGAAACTATAAGGTCACTCCGTGCCTAAAAAAGAACACCTCTAACCAAACGCTGGGAAAGTCCTGCTCCACGGTACTTACCATCATGCCCTGTGGGCGCGTTGACTTTATCGGCCTCTAGAGGGTGTGGATAGTCTAGAATAGTCACCTTGATGTAAAATGAATGATGATGGAGGCATGAAATTTTGCAGAAGTGTTTCTGAAACCTCAGGTCGCCGACTTTTTTGATATCTTCGACACAAGTCGAGATATTGAACACTTTTGAACACCTTTATTCTAATCATGGTATTTGCCAGATCAGGGTGTTGGTGTTACACTCGTTGTCACCACACATGCGGTCCTTAAGAATAACTGGCCCGCCTAATTGAGGTTACGACCTTTCACTGTACTAATTTTGACAGACTGGTAGAAATCGAAGTTATGAGAGTCATCAGTAATTTTCGACTAGTAAGCTCTACACTCTCAAAAATGAATGCACGATTTAAGCATAAAATGCTTTCAGTTAAGCATATGTTATGCTCGAAACACCAAAATCCTACACGCATATTCTGCTTGAGGGATGCCATATGCTTGCCCCAAGAATACAATACGTGCCTCAAGCATCATACGCTAGTGTCAAGCATACAGACGGTTGATGTACGCAGATGATTCTTAAATCAACAGAATCCCACAAGAATACAAGATTTGCATCAAAATCGCTTTGAATCAATCACTCATTTTTGAGAGTGTACTGAACACAACTACACAACCGCAGCATCCATTTAGTCATCTGTCTCCACCGTCCTGAACACCTCAGCGCGTTCAAGCCTCGTTCAAGCCTTGAACAATTCGAACAAGGAATTCTAGAATTGTGCCAGACATGGGACATGGGAAAGTGTCACAGTAGGGACAGGGGACAGGCGGCGGAGAGAATTTGCTTGGGCAGGTTGACAGTCCTGGAATACACCTTACTTCAACTTTTTTCAATCAATGCTACGTAGAAGAGACAGAAGGTGCCAATAACTGTATGCATGCGGTCGACAGCTGTGGGTTTGGAGGTCGAGAAAAACAATGCACGAGGAAACATAACCAAAATCAATCTTTGAAATTAATTTCGTAAGCAAGTAGTCAGAAATTTGTTATAAAAGAGAAATACTATTGCACTTCGTAAAATACTGCTAGACCCGAAATGTCACACGTGTTCAAATTTTGAATTACCACGAGGTTCATTTTGCTTAAGTTTTCTTGCGGTTACACATCTGATAAGTACCATTATACGCCGTGAAATTACTGCTAGGAACTAAGCATAATGTGCTTCGAATTTTTCAATTTTGGTCGTATTGGCACAATTTAATACACTCGTTATGCGATGCTTGATTCGATAAAGTAAGTAAAAATTTCCTATTTTTAATGAAATTGGCAAAGTTGATTGTGCACTATGATTGAGGAGCAGGTCTGGTGAACTACGTGCGCGCGGAAGAGGTGCAACAAGAGCTGCCGCGGTCACTGCGGCGGCATGGGGCCCGGAAGGCTTGGTGTCGGTCCTCTCCGGCCGAGTGGGAGAGAGGCGAACAGGTCTGACCATAGCGAGCTGGCGGAGAGGGGATAGGGGGGCATCCATATACCACGTGACCCAAAATAGGCCACTTTTGACCCCCCCTCCCCCCGCGTGACCTGGCTAACCTAACCTTCCCATGTATTTAATATAGGAGCGTGACCTTGGGCTGACCCCCCCCCACCTCCCCCCAACTAGGTCACGTGGTATATGGATGCCCCCTGGTTGGCTGGCAATGCGGAGGGGAGGGTGTCGGAAAGTTGCAGGGAACTATGGTTCTTCCGACGTTTACAATAAACTAGGGGTACGCTCCGTTTTCTGCGCGTAATGTGGCGGGCGTAGCGTAGCATTTTTTTTTAAATCTATTCAGCTTCTCTGAGGCGCCTGCAAGTGCAAGGGTACCCGAGCCGAAATGTAAGCCATTCTAAAAGATGCCCAATAATAATTGCTTAGCATTGTGAGCCGTGCTATACTTGACCGTGTCCCATAAGCAATGCTAAACCCGGTGTCTGACCGAAAGGCACTTTTAGAATGGCTTAAAAGCACGCATATGCATTGCTTGGCATTGCTTAAATGAGGTATTACCTAGCATTGCTTAGCATTGCTTGTGCGGGCGAGCAGCGCCCCCCCCCCTACCTTCCCCCTCCCCCATTCCCCCTCTTGTCCTCTTCGCCTGCCCCGTCGGTGCGTCCTTTCCCTCTCCGTTGCTCCCACTTTTGGCTTTGCACCACACATTTCAAAATAGACATGGAGATAAGTGAACAATGACAAGTCTGATGATTAGATAGTCAAATGTTTATTGCGCAAAATGAAAATTATACAAGTTAAAAATAAATGGTATCGGTTGTCCTCCACTTTCACCCGCAAACCTACAAATAAAAACAGGGCAAAATCAGCAGAAAACATTGACATGTCTCCGGAAATATGAATCAGGATCAAGCAAGGCAAAACAACGTACCCTCGGTATAAATGCTGGTCAAGCCGTGATGAGCCGAAGTGTACTGAATGCTGGGGCTGATAGGAGCTAGCAAGACAGCGTATGACGCAAACCCTGGAACGTAAACAGACAGGAATAAGGAAACACGCACAGGCCCGTTTACAGACAGCCCCCCTGCTCGTGGATTTACCCGCCACTCCCGGCCCCTGCTCCCACGCGCTCCTCGCATCTACCTGCGGCGTCCATCGGCCTGCCTAGGCCGGCCGGCCGGCCGGAGACTGGTGCACGATGCGGCCAGCATTCGTTCCCTACGTCAGCGTCACCAACAAAATCCCAACTTTTTCAAAGTGAATATTTGAAATAATATCCGATCTTGGCACTTAACGTATTAAATTAATCAGCGTAACAGCGCAGAAAATGCGAAGGTATTTTCTGCTGCCATCGATATTAAAGTCAGGAACTAGCAACGCACGTGTTTTAGCGCTCTAACCTCACTTGCGTCAGTTCTGCAGCTTCAGTTTAGCATGTTAAAACTTTGTTGCCTTCACTCACCTCCACTGAGTGTAATCCGGCGAAGCATTTGGTACCTTCCAGAAGTCTTCAAATGTTGCACAACGCTGGCGTTGAAGGTAAACGTAAGAAACCGTGTAGGTAAGACAACGATGGCACCGCGATACTGCGACGACGATGCCTGACTGCCAGCCCAGCCTGCCTGCCTGAGCACGCTGGCTGCTGGCAGGGCCTCGCTGCGGCTGCACAGGCTGCACTAAGGGCAAGGACCCCCCCCCCTCCCCCTCCCCGTCCTTCTAGCCGTCTGGGCTCTGGGGTCTTCAGGTATGGCTTAGCATGGTTTAGAGGGGCGCGGGCAGCAGTCGGTCCGAGTATTGCTTAGAATTGTTTAGCGAGTGATTCCGGGTGCGGCCGGGGCTCCAGAATCGCTAAGCATTGCCACCAGAGCAGGGCCGACCCCAACCGAAACAATAGATTGGCACGAAAAAAATTGCTTATGCGTGTTTTGTATTGCTTGTGCCCATTTTGTATTGCTTACATTTCGACTCGGGTAGGCCAACCCGCTATGCACGCGCCCATGCAGGAGTCCTAGTTGCCTACCTTGTGGGCGCTGTGAGGCAGGACGCACAAGTGCATGAAAAACGTGTGGGCCTGTGAAAGTCCAGGGTAGGCCAGCCTGCAAGGCACAGGCGCAAGGGCGGAGGGGGGGGGGGCAACAGGCCCTTATGCCCCCCCCCCTCCCTCCCTGGCGCTCGAAATGTAGAAAACCGGCATAACTTTCCCGCCTGTAAGTAGGCAAAAAGCGGGACATTGCCCCCCCCCCCCCCTCAAGCCGATCCTAGATCCGCCCCCAGCACACTTTTGGTGACACGTTTACGTTTAACTTGCCATGTTGTTTTGACCCAATGTTCTCTTGGCAATAGTTGAGCACAGTTTTAGGTTAGGGCATACAGCAGAGCAGGAATTAACTTGATTTGAAAGGAGACATGATGAAATGAAGCGAACACCCAATGTCAAATCTGTTTCAGTGCTACATGCTGCACTATCTTCAAAAACCTTGCGGACAGGTAATAGTAGGGTATTATCGAATCCTCAGTTTTTGTCCGAGACGGCTCAAACTTGGTTTCTCGCACTTATATAACATGCCGAACAATCCTAGAGGTGGAAAATTGCGATCCGATAACTTTTAAAATTCACTAAAATTCTCTCAAATACGAGTGGTAGCCAGGTTAGATGTAGATTCTTCGGAAGTGCCCTTCTGCTCGGGCGGAGAGAGAGAGAGAGAGAGAGAGAGAGAGAGAGAGAGAGAGAGAGAGAGAGAGAGAGAGAGAGAGAGATGATCTATGTAGTGGCTCAGCACATTAGGCCATGTCGCTAGGCGGAGGAGATAGGCGGAAGTGTAGCGTTTGGCGGACTTTATGAAGGTAGAGGTCGAGATGTTACAGGAGGAGGTTTGGATTTAGTTGAATGAATTTTGAGAAAACTTTGATTGTTTGTGCCGGGGGTGGGGCTAAGTCCTTAGGTATCCTTGTTTCCTTCAGTGGTCTTCTGTTAGTGAGGTCGCAGTCTTGTAGGAGGTGGAGGTTCGTTCCGCGAGGGTGGCCGCAGCGACATTGCGGCGAGGCGAGTCCTGCGTGGCGGTGGAGGTGCGCTGGGGCGTGTGTGTGCCCGAGGCGGACGCGGCAGATGGTGGTGACAACGCTTCGAGGGGCGGAGGATTTCCTGAACCAGGTGCGGGTTGAGATGATCGGCTGGAAGGCGTAGAGGTAGCGCCCGGTCGGGCAGCTAGCCCAGTCGTTGTTCCATGTTTGCATTATTGCTTCCAGCCAGTTGTTATGGTACGTAGAGATGGGGGAGGGAAGATGCAGGGGGGCGCCGAGAGTTCGGGCCGCTTTGGCTAGGGTGTCGGCTCTGCTCGGGCGGACGATTGACGATCGGCCTAACATGCTACCTGCGCCATCTACCGGTAAGTAACACAGCTCGTTCCCCAGGAACCACTCCCACTTCCTCAGTTTGTCCCATTCATTCGTGGTCTCGTGGTCCTGACCTGCATCAACAAAAAGAACAACACAGGCAAGATGATTAGTGACTGTAAGAACATAAAAGAAATTTATGACTTAGTAAAGATGAGAAGCTTATTGTGGAGCAGCTTCAGTGAGAAGGGTATTTGCAGCCACTAAAGAGATGTGCTAAAAAAACTGCAGAATACAACAAGTGCTCTCACGCAACAGCAGGTACAAGGGGAATTACAGTGCTTATTGCAAAAAGTGCAAAACATACTCCAGCTTAACGGAAGGTACATTTTTTGAGGGCACTCACCTAAGCTTTGAGGATATATTAATTTCTTTGTGGTTTTGGACATGTCATGTCAGTTCAAATGATGCAGCTAAAGCAAGTGGGATTACTAGAGAAGCGTTGGTGCAGTACTTAAAATATTTTTGGTAAGTTAATAATCAATGTCTGCATTGCTGTCAGCTACATTTTAAGGTCATGGTATAATTGCATACTTCTTAATTACAGTGACATTGCATCCTGGAAATTATTGGAAATGCCAAAACAGCAGCTAGGAGGGGAAGGAGTGGTTGTACAGATAAGTGTGATTTGAAAACGGATGTACAATAGAGGAAGAGGAGTAAGGAAGACTAATTTGGAAAAGTGGGTGCTAGGCATGTACGACACTCAAACAAAAATTGGAGTTGTTTTGTATGTAGCGAAGAGGGACAAACAAACATTCATACCACTCAGTCAGGATCATGTTAGACCAGGAAGTGACGTTTGGACAGATAGATGGGCAGTACAAGGGGCTAGACAAGAAGGGCTACACCCACCATACAGTTAATCACTCGAAGGAGTTCAAGAGTGCTGATGGAATCTGCACAAACGGTGTGGAGGGCTACTAGCAAAGACTGAAGGGTTTCTGTCGGCACACAGAAGTACTGAGAAGCACTCTTTAGCGGAACACTTTGACGAATTCATGTACCGCCAGCATTTCCGTGGCACTCCACAACAAAGATTGGCTGCATTCCTCGAGCACTTGAAGGAAAGTTATCCGGTTTAATGTTTGTTTATTGTTTATTCAATGTTTTTTGTTTTTCTGTCCAGACAGTACAATTCTCTTCTCAGTGAGATTAGGAATGTCATCCTGTTAAATTTTTATTAATGTTTTCTATTTACCCAGAGAGAAAAGTAAATTTCTTGACAAACCTTGCCATCTTCAATGAGATTGACCCTTCTATATAACATCCAATGAATTCAGCCCGACAGCAAAATATAATTTTGCCTTAGTAAATCACCCTTCTACATAATTTACTTTAAAATGAATTACTTACAAAAAAGGGCCACAAACGAGGTGGGCTCGATTGGTCTAATGATAGTTGACCTAAAAGTTTCTTGATTATTCTTAGGTATTTTTAAATATTAAGAAAATTATTGGCTTGAGTTCACCTAATTATTCTTATTTATTTAAAATTATTCTAAATTAATTATAGTTATTTATAATTAATTGGAATTATGATAGAAAAACCTAACCCAAGCTAACCTTACCTAACCTAACCTAACCTTGCCAAACCTAACCTAACCTTGCCAAACCTAACCTAACCTTGCCAATATTTTCTTTAATTCCAAATAATTATAAATTACTAGAAATAATTTTAAATAATTCAGAATAATTAGGTGAACTCATGCCAATAATTTTCTAATCATTTAAAAATACCTTGGATTAATTAGAAAACTTTTTAGGTTAACTATCATTAGACCAATCGAGCCATCCCCCCACAAACAAGGAGATTCACCCTTCCATATAACACAAATTCACATGCATATTTCTGAGAAAGGTATTCCTATAGAACAGCTTACAAGTTCTCAAACTCAATTTTGTGACTTGTGGGAGAAAATTTTGGGAAAAATAAGAGAAATTTTTAACAAAAAGCAGAGAATTCTCCATATTTTCCTTTCAAACTGACAAATGAGAAAATTCTCTACTTTTTGGGAGAATATTTTCTTATATTTAAGAAAATTTTCTCCACAAAAAGCAGAGAATTTTCTTTATTTTTTCCTCTGAAAGAAAAAAGTGGAGAATTCTATACTTCTTTTTAGAACATTCTTAAATTGTATGTTAAATAGAAGGGTGAATCTTTAAGGAACACCGCCAGTTTTCTCATGTTAAATAAAAGGGTGAATTTTTAGGGAGTACAGGATTTTGCAGCGTTGCAGCCAGTTTTTACTTAGCTTACAGCTGATTGACTTCAAATAAACGACCCGCGCGCTCTGGCGTCCGTGAGACGAAACAGACGACGGTAACTCCGAAACCTCAGTATAGCAGTTGCGTTGTTACTGTGTGGACATGCCTTCTCCCGTGTATCTGGCGTGGAAAGCCGTCCAGTATGACTAAGGTCATGTGGACAAGTGGGGACCCATGAAGATCAAACTAAGGGCTGCATTTTTGGGGCAGCTGGGGGAGCAAGAAGCTTTTATGCTGGCAAGTTTCTGTTATGTCAACGCCCAAGACTTTCGTGCAGCGGCCGCTTTCTTCAGGGCCAGAAACATTGAAGACAGAAGAGTGCAGAAGTTCTGCAAATTTTACAGGTAACAATTAATTTGAGTTAACGAAGTTATTTGTTTTCAAGTTTGATCTTACTAATTCGTCTGATATGTGTGTGTGTTTGCTTTTTAGTTACTTCTGTCCAGAAGACAATGACATGGGTGAACTGCGGCGAAACCGCCTGTTTGCCTTCAATGTTAAGAGGCAAAGATTTGAAAATCTGAACGGGGAGCCTAGTTGTGGCAGTACCTTTCAGGGAAAATTATTTTCTTAATTTTTCATATTGATTCATGGTTTTTAATTTGTTGGCAGTTGTCAAAAACGCTTGTTTTCAATGTTTACAAACATTTTTTTTGTTAATTTTGTTTAATTACTGATGTTGGTTTTGCATGTTGCATACAGTTATAAAGAGAATGAACATGACAAAGACAGTAAATTGATATTTTTTACAAAACATAATACCGTTGTTGTCCTTTTAATGGTTTCCCATTCAGGTTGCAAAACGCACGGCCAAAGAGCTCAGGCCGTGAGTGACGGACAGACAGACTCACGACAATTGTCGTCGCGTAGTCCGTTTGGGGAAGTGGGCTCGCTACGCTCGCCAATCAGTAACATACCCCTCTCCGCCAACTAGCTGCAGACCCGTTCGCCTCTCCCAGCCGACTCGCCTCGGCCGGTTGGAGAGCACCACAGCCCCCTCCACCTCCCGGCAGCCACCAGCCAGCGTCTGGCTGAGCGCTGAGCAGTGTTGCGCTTGCAGATCGCAGCGTAGGCAGCCCAACAAACTGCACTGTATGTGACTGGGACACCCTGTACAAGATACCGCTCTCAATAATATCATAAATTATGCATCAATGATGCTTATTATAATAATATTAATTACTTACAAGTTGAAATACGAAACAATTGATTACAGAAAGATTAATATTAAAAGATGAAGTATTAGATACATTAGAAAGGTGTGAGAGTGAAGGAGAGCGGACGTGTTATGAGTCGCTCCAGGGCACGGCTAGGGATTTAAAAATACCGGTAAGATTCAATTTTACGGTAAGTTACGCGAAGATTGGTAAGTTACGGGTATTTTTGGTAATAATGAGAAAGATTGATTTACAGCGGCCATTTGTTAAAGTAGTATGTGTTTCTACGTTTTTCCCCGTAACAGTAGTCAATCCTCGCGATGCTTCATGTGCTATAACACTTCATACGTTTCACATCTTGAAATATGAGTGCGTGTCTGAATTACGGATTGTATATCGCCACGGTTGTCTCCCAGCGAGAAGTCAAATAATTGCTTGAACATGCAAAAATCGAGGGGTCCACAACTCTGCTCCAAAGTGTACACTGATTGTGTTGATTGTGTCGATTTTTCTACCTTATATGCAGAAAATTTGAAATCTGAGACTGGTTAGAGCCCTTAACGGCCGTTTTTAGCCCTGAAATGAAGCCCAGGCCACAATCTAATGCAGTTTCTAAGATTTTTAATTGATGATTGTGTTTGATTGTGTGGAAATGTGTACACTGATTGTCTCGAGTTGTGGACCCCTCGGCAAAAATAATCTTGAGGGATGCGTTTTAGAGTAGATTCAGCCTATGCAGTGATGGTAAGGACCAAAAAGATACACTTTTCACTACTTGGAACAGCAAGCACAGCTAATTTTCAGAGTTTTTCAAGTCTGAATATTACCGAAAAATACCACTTTTTTCGAGGTCGGGTAATATTACCGTAAGTAACGGTAACTTACCGAATCTTACCGGTAATATTACCGGCCTTTAAATCCCTAGGCACGGCCTTTAGGGCACTTAAGCAGGCGGCCAAGTGGAGTGTGGTACGCCTTTAAAACCCCAAGCGCGGTCCGATCGCGCTCAAATTTTGCACAGAGTCGTTGTACACCAACGAGACACCCGTGGCCAACATCCCCGATTTTTGGTACAGCCTGCTCCGTTTGTTTTCTGTTTCAGAACTTCACAAATGAGTTCTTCGACGAGCCGGTGGCCTGGGTCTTTCCAAACATACCAATCTTCACGTACAACACCTGGCGCATTCGCGTGTCTACCGGTCTCGCCGACAACACTTTAGGCTGCTGGGTCGGCGAGGCCCGTACCATCCCTAAACTTTAACGATGCGCAGGAAAGAAAAATTAAACTGGCTAAAGGCAGTATCACCATATAATAAAGAAAATGGCACAAAACGACCATTCATTGCGTGGGTATTACTTCGGCGGGGATTTTTTTTTTTTTTTACCGAGTCGACGCAAGGCCCCAACCCTAGGTTCTCGGATCACGTCGGTTTTTTACTCGTTCTTTACCTCATACTTTCTCTCTCTAAAAAGTGAGGTAAGAAGAACGAGGTAGTCAGCGATGTGTAATTTAGTCAAGTACTTTCATCTCATGAACGACAACTCTATCACAACTCATTGCTGTATTGGCTAAGAGAAATGGTAATTTCTTAATAAAGGTTTTTTCAAGTTATATATACATAAACAAAAGATGTAACATAAAAAATGTGATGGGTTTCAATACTCGTAAAAAACGAGTTACTTTTTAAGTACCAAACATGTTAATCATTTGCGCCTTGTTTTTAATCACTAAGGTGAAAATGAGGCTGGAAGCCGCGGATCCCCGGCAAATGCCGCCGGCAGGCCAAGCTGGCCAACCACTCTGCTGTACTCTAGCCGGCAAGCTAATCCTGCGTAAGTCGGTCTGCGGTCTGAAGGACGACAATTTCAGCTCGTTTGATGCACATGACTTGAGGGTGAACCAACCTTCGGTCCTGGACCTGATTCCGTTCAACCCTGTGTGAATTCGTACACATTGAACACGGGAAAGCTGAACAGCAACAGTAAACGCACACATCGAGCTACTAGTAAGGCCCGAGGGCCTGTGCGCGGCGCGGTAAGGACATGTTCCAACTGTAACTCGTTGCTTTTGAAGTTTCTTGGGTTTTGTTAATTCGCGTCGCTCGCTCGCTCGATTGCTTTGCAATTTTTGTCTTCATATATGTTATATGTATCCATTTTATTCCGGTATGTTTAAAATTTTAATTTGTTTTTGTAACTTTCACTGAGGTTGTTACCATGTAATTTTTGCTTAAATTTTGAAGATTTATCATTAAACATTCAGAACGAAACTCTAGTTGTTGTTTTATCTTCGCCTTTGCAACCTCTCTGTTCGTTGGAACTTGTGAAGCATTTTTGGATTTTTCTAGTGTTGGTTTCAACTATAAAGTTTTGGGGTCAACTTTATTTTTGTAAACATTTTTTTTTGAAATACATGTTTCCATTTTGTATAACTTTTAATTTTAGTCTTTACTCTTTTATAACGGTTTACTTTATTTATTGCGGCGCAGCTGGCGCGGCGCGGATTATTATAACCATGTTGAATTGATTTTTGGAATTGTACTGAAGATTATATTAGGTAAGTATAAAAGTTAACTGGTTTTATTTGCAAAAAGGGGCAGGAGGTGCTTTTTCCCTTTACAGAAAACCAGTGTTGACGATATTTTGGAAGCTGTTGTTTGAGGCTACTTTGAACCGGTATGTAATTTTGAACTGTTCTTCTTAAACTGGTGCGTGATAGCCTATTAAGATTTATTTGTGGCGAATGTTAGGAATTGTGGCGGCTGGCCAAGGCTTTGAGGCGTTGGTGGGTGTTTGGTGGCTATGGTGTTCAAGGCAATTGTGAAGTAGATGTGGGAGTTGCTGGTGGCATGCGGGTTTGTCGGTTGCTGTCGAAATGTTACCTAGCGGTTACAGGTGGTGCTGGAGGAAACAGGAGGAAACTGGTGACTGCAAGAAAAGGAAAGGGTTGCCGAAGCCTCTGAAGTTGGCGGATGTCATGAACGTTTAAACCTGTGAGGGACTGGTTTCTAAGGCGTTCGAACAGGTCTTTACGGGGCTAGGCAGGGCCGTTAGGGCAGGGCAGTGGTGGCCTAGTCAGAAAACTAGGAGCAGGTCATGACGGAGCTGCTTGGAGCTGTCAGGGCAGGGCACGGCCAGCCCAGTTAGGGGACGAGGAGCAGGTGATGACAGGACTGGGCAGGGCCGTCAGGGCAGGGCCGGCCTAGTCAGGAGACGGGGAGCAAGTCATGACCGGGCTTTGCAGGGCTGTCAGGGCACGGCAGGGCCAGCCTAGTGAGGAAACGAGAAGCAGGCCATGACAACATGTGAGGCATTGGTTTCTGAGGCGGACGAAGGCCAGCTTGTTGGCGGTAGCATTCAGTGGTTTGCCGGAAGAAGGTTCCGAGTCTAATTTAGGGCTGTCCGCTTATGCTGGTTGATAGTATGGAGGCCATTTGGTTGGTCATGTCGGTTCAGCGCCGTCCTAGTTGTACGTGTCTATGGCCTATTTTGCCACGATCAAAATGCGTTGCGATATCTGACGCCGGGCCTATTTCGTATTTTTTTGAAGGATTCAGTTGCTCGGTGCGTGGGCGGAGTTTTCATGCAAGTGTTTCTAAGTCGGGCAACGGCTAGTGAAGCATTGTTGTATTTTTCAAGTGTTGTGTTGTTTCTATAGTATATTTGGAGTGAGGGTCATTTGGGTCCAGTTTTTTATACTGCAATTTGATTTTTGATTTCTTACAAGTTTTTGGTTTCTTATCAATTTTCTTTATAGTTTAAAACGTATTTTAATACCTTCTTATCATTTTGTTGAGTCCATTTATTTATTTCTATTGAAGATCACATTAGGTAAGTGAACAATTTGCGGAACCTGCATGTTGAAGGTTTCAGAGGGAAAAGGGGTGAAGGGAAAAGATGTTAAAGGACATGGTATAATAATGGCTGACGAAAGCTGATTGAAGATTGAGATATCGGTATTGAAGGAGATGGGCAGGGCATGTTGTTGCAGGGCAGGGCTGGTTTGGCAGGTTTGGCTTGGGCAGGACATGAATAGCAGGGCATGTCAGGCCAGGTCACATCCGGATGCGAGGGCAGGGCAAGGCCGGGCTCTGAAAGTCAGGGAGATGCATGTTATGGCGAAGTATGTGATGGCAGGGCTGACATGGCAGGGCGGGCAGTGTCGGCTGTGCAGGCCCTCCCTAGTCATGGGACGGGGACCAGGTCATGACGAGGCGGGGCAGTGCTGTCAGGAAAGGGCAGGGTTGGCCTAGCTAATAAACGGGGAGCAGGTCATGACAGGGCTGGGCAGTGCTGTCAGGGCAGGGCAGGGCAGGCGTAGTGAGGAGACGAGGAGCAGCAGGAGAGAGGAGCGCGTGGCAACACGAGGGCGGGGGGCCGGGGAACGGGAGCAGGGGAACGGGTAGCGATGGCGGGGGTCGGGGGTTGAGGGCCGAGAAACTGGGGACGGGAGACGGGAAACGGGGGACGGGGAAACGGGAGCCCCTAGGCCGGGAGCCGGAGGCCGAGGAACGCAGGCAAGGGGGCCAAGGGCCGGGAGGGGGGGGGGGGAAGGGCCGGGGGGCCGGGGGCTTGAGGCCGGTCCTGGGGAGGGCTGTCAGAGCAGGGCTGTCAGGGCATGGCTGTCAGGGCAGGGCAGGGCCATCCTAGTCAGGGCACGGGGAGCACGTCATTTCGTTGCTGGGCAGGGCTGTCAGGACAGGGCAGGGGGGGAAGGGGGGTGCCGGGGGGCCGGGGGCTTGTGACCGATGCTGGGGAGGGCTGTCAGGGCAGGGCTGTCAGGGCAGGGCTGGCAGGGCAGGGCTGGCAGGGCAGGGCTGTCAGGGCAGGGCTGGCAGGGCAGGGCTGTCAGGGCAGGGCTGTCAGGGCAGGGCTGGCAGGGCAGGGCAAAGCCGTCCTACTCAGGAAACGAAGACCAGGTCATGACGAGGCTGGGCAGTGCTGTCAGGAAAGGGCAGGGTTGGCCTAGCCAATAAACGGGGAGCTGGTCATGACAGGGCTGGGTAGGGCTGTCAGGGCAGGGCAGGGCAGGCGTAGTGAGGAGACAAGGAGCAGCAGGAGGGAGGAGCGCGTGGCAACACGACGACGGGGGCCGGGGAACGGGGGCGGGGGAACGGGTGGCGATGGCCGGTGGCCGGGGGTCGAGGGCCGAGGGACTGGGGACGAAAAACGGGAAACGCAAGCTGGGGGTTGGAAACTGAAAGCTGGGTGCCGGGGGTTGATGGTGGGCAGGGCTGTCAGGAGAGGGCAGGGGTCGCCGTCAGGGGATGAATAGCAGGTCATGACGGGGCTTAGCAGGGCTGTCAGGGCAGGGCAGCGCCGCCATAGTCAGGAAACGTGAACCAGGTCATGACGGGGCTGGGCAGGGCTGTCAGGACAGGGCAGGGCTGGCGTAGTCAGGTAATGAATAGCAGGTCATGACGGGGCTTAGCAGGCCTGTCAGGGCAGGGCAGGTCCGGCATAGTCAGGGGACGTGCACCAGGTCATGACGGGTCTGGACAGGGCTGTCAGGGCAGGGCCGGGCTGTGCAGGGCACGGCGACGCATGCCATGGCAAAACTGTCACGGCAGAGCGGGCAAGGGAGGGCTGTCAGGATATGTGAGGGCAGTGCTGGGTGGTTATTGGGGTGCAGGCCAGGGAGGGTTGTGTTAAACAGATATAGTTTTCTTTTTTTTTAAATGTCATCTCTATTTTAATTTCTTGCTTTGTTTCAGATTTTTGTTTATCTTTTATAATTTCATTTAAATTTTGAAGTAATATATACACTATGGATGAAGTAAGTACAATTTTATGGGAAATCTTTGGAATGTTTCGTCATCATTTACTAATATTATTTTTGTAGGAAACAGTACCTCATGAACAATCTCAAGAAGTTTGCAATGAAGTTAATATTTTTAACCCATCAGAAGAATCAGGTTCAGCACGTTTGGTATGTAGGAAAATGTAAAGTGGTTTTGTGCTTTGTTTGATGTAATTACGTACTCGTTTTCTTTGTTTTCTGAAATTTCAGGATGGGTCTCTGATTGAGAGTGAAGTTTCCAATGAGTGTACAGAAGAAGTTCTAGATGGGGATGATGAAAATACAGACAGTGATGTAAGTGCTTTATGTGTTTTGATATGAAATTTGATGTTGGTGACTTTTACGTTTCATTTGCAGGATGCAAAGGGCAAAAAGAAAACTGAACGAAAACGGAAGAGAAGTCACAAGAAAAGACAAAATTTAAACGGAAAGAAGCCTCGGAGAGATCATGGAAAGAAAGGGGCAAAGAAGGAAACACCTGAGTTGTCTAGCAGTTCTGAAGTTAGTGATAATGTCTTTATTTTTTTTTTTTGAATTGTTTCATTTTTTCAAATCTGTATTTGATAATTTCAGGCTGAAACATCAGTCAAAGAACAGGAAAATACCAAAAAAGGAAAAGATGGCAAGGAGGATAAGAAAGATAGCGAGAAAAAGGTACAAAAAAACAAGAAAAAAGGAGAGAAGCCAAGATCAACTGATGATCAGAAGCCTTGCTGTAGTAAAACCCTTAATAAGGTATACTGTTTTTTGTTTTTTTTAATTAGTTGATTTTAGGTGAAATTGTAGTAGTTTCTTCTACTGATATACTCTGTGTTTGTTGTTGCATAAAAGAACGTGTCAGAATCCAATAAGGATAACAAGAGAAGGCCTAATGAAGAAGCCAAAAATTCCTCATCTGAAAATGTGAGTTGTTTGTAAAGATATTACATGCAACACAAACTTCTGATTCTATTCCACATGTGGTAGTTTTTTATGTTAATTTTTTTGGTTTGTTGAAGGACTCTGAAAGTGAATCTGACCCAGATCTTCAAAAAGTCAATAGAAAATTTAAAGAGCAACCAGAGTACAAATCCATCGATGACCTGGTGAGAAAGCGTGCGTATAAGGTTTTAAAAGTTCAAAAAGTTGATACCAAAAATGGAAAGAGGATCCGCGTTAAGCTGCAAAGCAAGGATTTCAAAAACCATTGGGCTTATGTGACGCTTCCAGAAAAATCTTACGTTGAAATAGAAGATAAAGTGGAAATTTATAATAAGAAATGTGAATCAAAATCAGGGCTATATTTTGTTTATAAAGGCCGCATTGGTTTGGCATTTGATATTAAGTTCACTAAGCATCCTGAAAGGTATTCTTAATTCTTTTTTCTTAGTCTTATAATGACATTATACATGCTCATTAAAATTTGTTAGGTATCACTTGTTTTTGATTTTATAGAATATTTTGACTTTGTAAATTTTTGAAGTTTTTATACATTTTTTATACTTATGCAGGTTGAAAGAAAAACCATATTAGCACGCCTTCGACAGCGAAGGAGGCGTGAAAGTTTGACTGAGGAGGAAAAGAAGAAAATAAGAGAGAAGGATTTAGCACAAAAAAGAAAGAAACGAAAAAAACAGTGAGATTTTATTGTAGATGTCAACTTTGTAGTATGTGTATGTAATTTCTAGGAGTGTACAGTGCTGTTTGTACTGTTACGTAGAGGAGGCGGAATAAGAGTCGGAGTGTAGGGTTGAAGCCAATGTATTGACCGTAAGGAGTCGCTACACGAAGTGGCGCCGCTGGGAAAGTGGCGCCTGCATTTATAGGACGAAGAGAGGAAGTAAGGAAGAATAAGAAATGGTGGGGGTACTAGTGTGGGAGGTACTCGAGAGATGTCAGCAGCGGATAAGTAGATGACTATCGGGTATCAACACTGGAAAGGGTTATGTTGCCCATAGACTGATCAGTTTATGTTTTATCTTTTAATTAAGCTGCTCTATGTAACACCACTCCCTCCTTTTAAGCTCCCTTCCTCTCTTTAAGTCCTTTACAAATTTTTAAAACGTTACAAATTCATCAATAATTTATCACTTTTACCTATTTCTGACTATAGTAACGCGTTACAGACTTTAAGTGGACATTAGAGACTTCCCCATTTGGACAAGGAGTAAGGGAAAAACCCCGTGGGCGCAAAAACCTTACTCAGAAGCTCACCGCAATAAAGCCCTATCACTAGCTAATCTAATTTCTGCTGACCTGTAAGACCACTTCCATCATTTGACACAACTCCACTTGTGCTTGCTTAGAGTGTCCAGTTTTTAAAGCAAATAAACAAAAAGGTTTGATCCCTTCCTATTACACTTCAGTCGTGCCGAGTTTAGATATCTTTCACAAAGGTTTGCATTCTGGCCATCAATGCAAAAACCCACTTGCCTTTCTCAATGAAGACAGTAGTTAGGTTGTAAGACTACTCCTATGTGAGACTTAGAAATCCCCTCGAGGAAGTGGATCAGAAAACATTATTAAATCTTCCAGTTGACATGCTGAGTTTCTTGTTGACTCCTGGCGTTGGTAGCTGGTTCTTGTGGCTGAGGCTACGATGTGGAACAATTTGATGACTGTAGACAGTGTCCGTATACTGAAACATAATTACATCTGACACAGTATGTTTGTTTACCTTTTCATAACCTTTTTCAGGTTAAGGTGCCTGTACTAAGCCCTTGGTGTCATGCTAATCCCTATCTCTATTCTGACCTATCCACTTACAGACTAGACTTATCCTAATACTTAGACTAAGACACCGTAATCTAAACTAACTGACATTAGCTATTTGTTTTTATGTTGACAACTTAACTTATCCTGTCCTTCCTTCCCCTCGCAAAATGGCTGCGGCTGCTGCTGTTAACCGAAGTCTGCCCGATGTCTGCCCGATGTTGCTCTGGTTGCCGTGATGACTTCTCGTCCATGATTTTACGACGTTCTTGATGAATTCTGGTGTTCTCGGAATTTCTTGAGCTGAAATCTCTAATTCTCCTGTCGGAGTCCTAACATTTCTATTCTTGGTTTCCAAACTTGAGACGTCATTTTAAAACACTTGTTGCCTCAGTTTAGATCTCTAATTTGTTATAAAAGATTTTGCCGAAACACGAATTTCAACGATTCATCATTTATTTTAGTCATTTCTTTCCATTTTATTCATGCAACTACTTGCTAGAATTTCTGTTTTCAAATTTTGAATCGTCTTCGTTCGTTTTCCGTGCGCGATCTTCATTTGTCTATTTTCGGGTACACGAACTGTGAAATGCCGCCAAAAACTACGAGACTTAACTTGACTTGACTCACGTATTTTAAACTCACTCATTTGCTCATGACTATTTTATGGACCAAGATATCTTTACAAAATCACAACTCTGCGTTAGAGTTTTTATCGCTCGCTTAAGATCTATTTGCGATCTTATGATTTTATTCGAGGATTGAAACTACATCGGTTGTGGTTGTCATGCGGTTGACTTCTGCGCTCTGATTGGCTAGCGAGCCGCCGGTGTGATTTGCGCATGCGTGGTACGTTCCCCGCGACCGTTACGCCTACCCGTCTCGCCCTCTTCGCGTCAGTTGTGAGTTAGCGTCCTTCGGCGTCAGTTGCGTTGTTGGCGTTGGTCCGAGACGCTTGTCTTGTGGGTGCATCAACTATGGAGAATGAACGCATCGTTCAAGATTTTGAAGGCCACTTGGTGGTCCAAGTTTTAAACAATCCTGTCGACCCGGTGCCCCCTCCTAATTTTGAGCTAGTGGACTTAGTGACTGAGTCAGAGGACTCGGGTACCGAGTCAGACACTGATGCGGCTGTTATGCCCGAGGCTGCTCCGGTTGCTCAGCCCATCCAGGTCCTTAATGTTGAAGTTGAGGACTTTTACGGAGCCCACGGTTTCGTAGGGAATGTGGAAATCTTCGTGCACCTATATGAGGCCGCTGATCCCACTATTCGTGGTCTTGTTGGTGTGAGTATGATCCCCTGTTGTGTATGTGTTGTGTCTTCTGCTTCCTTTTGACCGTTACTATTATTGTCCTCTTTAGGTGTGTGAACACTGCTACTATTTTCGCCCAGACTACCCCGGGGCTCCGCTCCACTACTTGCCACCCATGTTTAGAGTGTTGGAGCCCCATGTGTACTCCGCTGCTTATGTTTATGGTGGCGGCCGGTTTTTCTGTCATCAGTGTGGCTGCCCCTTGTTTGTGAGTATTGGCTACTAATTTGGTTATTGCTGTTCTTGTGTTTGTTTATTTGTTTATTGTGGTGCTTTTGTTTCAGACTGTGATTCGTGATAACGTCCCTGTTATGAACGAGGATCCTATTGTCTTGTTAGAGTGATTTTGTGATATTTTTTTCTAGCCCGTTGGCTTTTAAAAATGACACCCCGTACCTTGCTTATGTACTCTATAATGTTTCACGTTTTTAACTTTCTGCAAAGTGTTTAACCTTTGTTTCAATTTCTTTTATGTATCTCTTATGTATCTGTGCAAATTTAGTTGGGATGAATACATAGCCCTTGTTGTCATATCTTTTGTTGTTCTCCTTTTTTTTTTTTTTTTTTTTTTTTTTTTTTTTTAGTCCCGTTTATGTTTGTGGAGAAATGGGTTCTACTACAATTTACTTTGCCATAGCACGCAGTTTCAACTGTTCGAAACAGGTTCATTGGCTCAAAGTTTCACGATCGTGAATGAGGTTCATTTCACTTTAACAAACATTTATTGGACTGTATTTGAGCTAGCTTACAAAACTTTATAACAATTCAATGCTAGCAATGCTTAAAACTAATAGAGTAGCTTTGCTTACACATTTGATTAATAATATAACACATAATGATGTTAAATAACACTTAGATAACTAACACTAGTAACATCAACAGTAACACGGAACCTGCAAACAGAGTGTGACTGGCGAAAAATGTATTAACTTGAAACGGTAACTTTGAGCAAACTTTGGCAACTTTGAGCACTGATCCTAAAACTTTCTAAGTTTGAACTGCTTCCGCAGTCCCCTATTATTGCACTCTGCGGTTTTGTGTTCCCTTGAGCCACAATGTTTGCACCTTTTTTTATTTTTATCCCCTTGCCTTGACTTAACGAAATCTATCCCCTCACACTCTTCCACATCCACTTTGTTGACTACTGCTTCTGGATTATTTACAGTTTCCTCAAAGCTTTCCTTGTCTCCAACCACACACTCCTTCGACCAGTACTCTGCTATCATTCTGTCCATTCTTTCTATTTCCTCCGCTACCGTCCCTGCCTCTTTCTGCTTCTCCTCTATCTGACTAATCAATACCTCTAAATCCAAACACAGTTCCTCGTTGCTTAATTCCTCTGCTTCTTCTGTTTTCTTCATTTCATTAACTTCCTCCTGTTTCGTCTTAATTAATTCTTCTATCTTCTCTAGCTCCTCTTCCATTTCCCGTCTTCCTTTAAATTTCAGATCGTTCTCTAACTCCTCCACTGTCCACAACTGCTCCTCATTCCATTGTCCTTCCATTTTCTTCCACTTCCTTTCACTTTTCTCCTGGATTGTCTCTGCACTTCGTCTCTTCTTTGCCTCTTCTTTTCTCAGCCTGTCCCTTGCCAAACACTTTAAAGCAGTTGCTTTAACTTCTTCCAGCGACGCACTTTTTCTCTCGTACACTCTCTTACTGGCTTTTTGGTCCCGTGTGGTCTCGATGGTCCCGAACTGCTCCTCTAATTTCTTGTGAATGACGGCTGGCCTTCCCCTCGGTGCTGTCGTCGCTACTCCGTGCTGTGCTAGTGCTGGTGCTGAGGCTCCTTCGTGCTCGGTCTCGGTTTCAATTCAGCCAGCCGTCGAGTGCGGACGTCTCGCTCCGCTCCGCTCCGCTCTGCAGCCGCCTATGCCGCCCGGCCCGCCCGGTGCCGGCAAATGACGTTCGAGTGTGCTTGTGCTTGTGATTCAAAGATGTGCAAGAGACAGTGAAATCAACGGACGTTTTAAATGACGAGACGCCAATACTGCGCCGCCTGAAAAGTTGTGCCCACGCCGAGTCGCCCAAGGACAGTGTTGACAGTGTTGTTGTTGTTTACAAGTGGTTATTTGGACTGGACGGGACTGCCATCACCATGCCCAACTGCTTCGCCTGCGAGCGGGCCATACGGGCGGATACGACCGGGGCCAAGTGTACGAACTGCCCCAACCGGGCGCACACTGCGTGCACCGGAGGAGCGGGTGGTGAGTGGCTGTGTTCGGCTTGCGAGGCTGCGTCCGAACCGACTCTCCGGGATGTAATGGCGCTTTTGAAACAAACCCGGGCAGCCCAGGCCAGCCAGACGGCTGTCATCCGTGAGGTTCAGTCGAGTCTCGCGGCCTCAATCGAGGAATGCCATAGCAAAATCGTGGAGGCCACGACCGCCATGGCCGAGCTGAGGGGGAGGTCTCCGAGCTACGCGAGGAGAACGACTCGCTTCGCGCCCGGGTCCGCGGTCTCGAGGAACGCCTTGCGGCCGCCGAGCAATATTCAAGAGTGAACGACGTCGAAATCTACGGGGTCCCGTTCCCGAAGGGGGAGAATCTGGCCGAGATCCTGAGCAGCGTCGGGAATGCCGTTGCGTACCCGCTGGGCGAGGCGAACGTGGAGGTCGCGCACCGTGTCGGAGACCCGTCGGCGGCCAAACGCGGGATTCTCGTACGGTTCATGCGGAAGTCGCAGAAGACCGAGTTCTTGCACGCGAGGAAGGTCAAAAGGGACCTCCGCGTGCAGGACCTACAGTGCTTCCCGCCGGGACCGCGGTCCGCCGATATCATTTATGTGAATGAATCGCTGTCCCCGGAAATGCGCGGCATTTTCAACCGCGCCCGGGCTCTGAAAAGTGAGAAGCGTCTTCACGACGTTTGGTTTTTTAACGGAAAGCTTTTCGTGAAAAAAACTGAAAATGGCTTTAAAATTCAAGTGAAATCGGACATGCACCTTACATCTCTCTGTTCATAATGTTTTTAATGTGCTGTGTTTTTTATGCTCGAGAGCATTATCTGCCTTCTGCTCTTGTTTACTTCAAACGTCGTTATGTCTTGCTGATCTCGCTACCTACTAAGATTATTTTAAGCCATGTCTGATAGCCTACCTCCTAGTTTAACCAATGATGGCTGTGATACTACTCAAGCCCTAATTAATATCTGCCAATCTTTTCCCAACAAACTTAAGATTGTACATATTAACGCTGAGTCCCTCACTTATCGCAGTCATATCCCTGTGTTCCAATTAATGTTCGATAATTCCGACATTGACGTTATCGCTGTTAGCGAGACATTTTATAGCTGTCCGGAAGACTTGATAAGATTAAAAAATTATAATATATTCACAGCCAATAGAAGTACAGGTAGTGGAGGTGGGGTAGCCATTTATGTAAGGAATGTTCATGCCTGTAAACTGTTATCTAGATCTGGGCCTCACGTTGCCACTGTTAATAAGCCTGTTAAGAAGCCTGACTACGCTATTCTCGAAATCTCTCTTTATGACACCAATTTATGACACCAAGATTCTCTTTGGCTGTGTCTATAGACCTCCTAAAGCTGGATATTTCGATGAATTCGCCGATGATTTTATATCACTTGGCATTGACTATAAATACCACATTGTCGCTGGAGATGTCAACGCTCATTTTGGCAGTACGAAGGCGTGTGATATCAGGGATGGACAGTCAGTTTATGATTTTTTGGATGTATTTAATCTTGTGAGAATCCCGTATGGCGCGACTTACCATGTCAACGATTACCACTCGCACTTAGATATGATTGCTTCTACATTCCATGAGCACCTGATGTACCAAAATCAATACCCTAGTGGCCTCTCAAATCACGACCTTCTCGCATCAGTTTTCTCTTTTGATGTCCCTAAGTTTACCCCTCGCCTCTCTACTTTTCGTAGCTTTAGAAACTTTAACCTAGAGGCCTTTAAAAAAGATGTTGTGGACGCCCCTTGGCACGATATGTTTCCTTTAAAAGATGTTAACTCTAAGTTAGAAATTTTTAACCATCATATAATTGCTTTGTTTGATAAGCATGCTCCATATGTTACTGTTAAAGTTAAGCATAGGCCCACCCCTTGGATGACTGATGATTTAAAGGCTCTTATAATAGAAAGAGATAAGATCTACAATGAAATAAAGAACTGTAATGATAGTTTGCGTATTTCCCAGTTTAGGAAGCTAAAAAATAGAACTAAGAGTGAGATAAGGAACGCCAAAGTGCGCTATTCCTATAAAATACTTGAAAACTGTAACTCCTCTAAGGCCCTGTGGAAGAACCTAAAAAAACTAGATGTTGTCGATCAGAATTCTATAGAGGACTGTAAATTCCCAAGTTCGGAGGATCTTAATTCCCACTATACGGCCGTCCCGTGCCAGGATGAAGAACTAATTAAAAATTCCATTCATATGTATAAGAACATGTCACCTTTACCTACCGACGAACCTTTTTTCTTTAAGGATGTAAATTTTGAATGCCTCAGAAAAGCAATTTATGGTGTCAGTCCTACTTCCAAAGGGGTGGACGATATTTCAGCGGCGATGATTAAGCTCTGTCTTGAAGAGCTCTCTCCTGCTATTCTGCATATTTTTAACTACTCCTTACAATCAGGCTGTTTCCCCAATACCTGGAAAATAGCTAATGTTAAACCCCTTCCAAAAAAATCTGGTGCTTGTCTTGTAAAAGATTTCAGACCTATTAGCTTGCTATGTATGCTCGGAAAAGCTCTAGAAAAAGTTGTTCATGAGCAACTGGTCGAGTATCTTCAGAGAAACTCTCTTTTTAACCCACTTCAATCAGGTTTTAGGTCCAACCATAGTACTACCACTGCTTTACTCAAGGTCATTGGTGACATTAGAGAAAATATTGACTCCCAATATCTCTCCATTCTGGTGCTTTACGACTTCAGTAACGCTTTTCCTTCAGTACACCATGAACTTCTATTAACGAAGCTAAAATTATTTGGCTTCTCCAATGCTGTTATTGATTGGTTTAGATCTTATCTCACGGGCAGGGCCCAGCGGGTCGTAAATGACAATGACATCTCCACCCTAATTGCCCTGTTATTTGGAGTGCCGCAAGGCTCAGTCCTCGGCCCCCTTCTGTATTATTTATATGTCAATGATATTGATAAAATCTTTACTAGATCTTCCTATCACCTATATGCAGACGATTTACAAAACTACGTTTCCTTCAAGCCTCTTGACATTTTTAAGGCTGTTAGTATTGTTAATAGTGAAGCCTCCAAGCTTGTAGAGTACGCTAAGTGCCATAACCTTGTTATAAATGCAGCCAAAACACAAGTTATCATTATAGGTAATCATAAGTTACTGAAGAAGTTACCACTTAGTGTTCCACCTGTTACTGTTAATGGTTTAGAAATAGAGTATTCTGACATTGTTAATGACCTGGGAATTTTAGTGGATAAGCACCTTAACTGGGAAGCACACGCCAACTTAGCTTGTAAAAAAGCCTACGCGGCCATCCATGGAATTAAAAAACACTGTGATATTCTTCCTGTTGCTGTACGTAAGAAACTGGTTGAGGCTCTAGTCTTTCCAGTACTCGATTATGGCAGCGTAGTTACTTCCCAGATGCTTGCCGTCGCTTCAATAAAGTTACAAAGAATCCAGAATACTTGTGCAAGACTTATATATAACCTTAGAAGGGACTGTCATATCTCTAACTATATAACTGATCTGAAGTGGCTTAATATTTCAAGCCGTATTACTTATGCCTCAGTTACTTTGCTGAAAAAAGTTATATGTACCAACAATCCTACCTATCTCGCTGACAAGTTAACATTTGCCTGTAATGTTAGGAACCGCTTTGTGAGAGGCAGTCATCTCCTCCTGCGCGTACCCCAGCATCGCACGGATAAAGCAAGGGGTGCCTTCTGGATTCATGCCCCACTGTTATGGAACCAGTTACCTCAGCATATTTTAGCCAGAAATGTTAATGGCTTTAAATTAGGAATTAAGACTCATCTCATCGCCAGCCAATAGATACTCTTCCTCATTCCAATGTGCTGCGTCACATCTTATATTTCCTTCTCTGTTTTTAATAGACTAATTTTAATTAGCACAAGCACCTTTTAATCCATATTGTTAAACTGAACTGATTTCTTTTTTTGTAAGCTACTTTATACTGGCACTCCCGTAGGACTTTAAAGTCTTTTTGTGCCTTTAATGTCAATAAACAAATTCAAAATTCAAAAATTCAAATTCAAATTCCTTTGGCATTCTGGCGATCCACTTCCTTGGTGCCATGTCGTTGTTTGGAGCTGGACTGATCCGTTTCGATCCGCTTTGATCGGCTTCGATCGGCTTTGGTCCCGTTTTATCGAGATTAAACCAGATCTAGCCGGTTAAAGGATTGACAGTCGTCAATACGCCCTGCTCGATCGATCTACGCCGTTTGAATCTCGCGGCACTTGTAGCTGGCGGTGTTGCTTATATCCAGGTGGCCGTGACTGCCCATAGAATCAACGTTCTTTACACAAACGTTAACCATGCAGCTCCGAAGAAGTCTTCTTCCGCGTTTTGCGGTGTATACGCCGCCAATTTATCGATGTGGACGATTAATTTCCTGTGCGGTGGATCTTCTTGTTGAATTTGGGCGTTGCAATCGTTGATTATGTCCAGAATTACGTATGGTCCATGCCAAGGTGAGGTTAACTTTCTCATTTGTCCCGTTCTGGTGACTTTTTGGTAGAAATACACTCTATCTCCTATCTTAAATGGTGCGAGCATTGCTGTTCTATCATAATATTCTTTTATTTTAATTGCAGATTGCCTTTTGATATCTCTGACCAAATCATGAATCTTACTCAAAGCTTCTCTCACAAACAATGGATATTTATCCTTCTTGTTTGACCATCTTCTTGAGACGGCGGTGCTTCTCTCTCTAATAGTAACGGAGTCCTCATGGGAGCTCCAAACATTATTTCATATGGAGAGCACTTGGTTACTTCATTTGGAAGATTTCGATAAGCTTGAGCAATGAAAGGTAAGTATTCCGGCCATTTCAGTTGGTCCATTTCCACTAGCATTATAAGTTGTTGCTTTAAAGTTCTAATCCATCTTTCAACTTTTCCATTGGACTCTGGATGCTTCACTGATATCTTATATTTCTTTATGTGATACAGGTATGCTATTTCTGCCATGGTATTGGATTCAAATTCTTTCCCCTGGTCCATCATTACTGAGATGGGGAACCCAAATATGGAAAATACATGGGTAATCAAAGCCCTTGCTACTTCTGAAGATGACTTGCCATACAAAGGGACTACTACTGGCCATGCGGAAAATGACTCTACTGCTATCATGATGTGAGTATAACCCTCTTTACTTTTATTGAATGGTCCCGCTAAATCTACATGCCATCTCCCATGCAAAACCCCATCTTGAAATATTTTTAAATGTGGCTTAAACCTGTTCTTAACCCCTTTATGCTTATGGCACTGTTTACAATTTGCAATAAACCATTGGATATCAGTTTGCATTCCAGGCCACCAAAAGAATCGTTGCATATGAGCTACTGTCCTATTTACTCCAAAATGATTAATTTCCCCTAGTTGCTCGTGATAATGTTTGATGGTATTTTTCACATACTTTGATGGTAATACTAATTCATAGTTTATCCTTTCAGGATCCCTGGTGATATGCTCATACTTTCTAAATAACAATCCATTCTTAACTACAAGTGATTTGAACTGATGCCAAAGTGCTCGAGTCTTATTGCTATATCCACAAATGTCTTGGAAATCTGGACGTTTTCCATTTTCAACTGCAGTTATTATGGGCATGATGTCTTTATCAAGCCTTTGTTCTTTTCTCAACTCATCTGAGCTGACTCCATCTGCTACTATGGAAGTCCAGTTAACCATGACATTTTGCAGTGACACAGGTAATTCTTGCATTTGTTTAACATCTACTAGTTTACAGGGTATGCAGTCTACTGTTTTTAACATATTTACATTTGCTACTCTATTTACATTTTCTGTTTGTAAGTGATACATATGCACTTGCATATTTGTATCTGAGAACACTTCCTTTAAGAATTGAATTAGTCTCTGGTAGTTTAATTGGTCTCTACCACACGAAAACTCAGGCATACACCACTCATAAATTTTGTAAAACTGTAACCAATTCTTTAAATGGAACAATGACTCTTTGACTTGCTGTGGTGATGGTTTATGAAAATATCTGTACTTTGTTATTACATTAACAATCATTCTTTGCCCTGTCCACACAGGTACCACACCAGGACAAGTTCTATCTCTTGAAAGGAACTGCTCTCTTACATTGAATCTTCTATCAACTTCTTTGGCCAGACCTGCGCCCATTTTACCGTCCCAGCTCACAGCCTGGACCAAAGGTAATCTAGCTTCACTATCAAAGATTGATCCTTCATAGTGGATTACATTGAAACTATTTACATATTCTACTTGTACAACTTGTGCTAGATTTGCTGACACTGCTGTTTCAGTAGTGTTTACAGATGCTTCCTCCCTTTCTTCAATTCTAATACATTTCTTACAATCCTCATTACAGGGCCTTTGTGGTCTACGACTAAGAGCATCTGCATGACCAATGCTGGTCCCTTTTACATAAACTACTTGAAACTGATAAGGAGCCAGTTTCTCCAACCACCTGGCCACCATACCAGTGGGATTTTTGAAACTTCTCAGCCACTGCAAAGCAGCATGATCTGATTTTACCACGAATGGTGCTCCTGCTAAATAATGATTAAATGCTTTTACTGACTCAACCAATGCTAATAATTCACGGTGAGTTGCACAATTATTTCTTTGTGCTGGGTTTAAGACTTTTGACCAATAAGCTATAGTAATTTCTTTTCCATCCTGTTCCTGAGTTAGCACAGCCCCTAGCCCAGTTAAACTAGCATCAGATGTCAAAGTAAATGGTCCCTTATTTACATGTGGTGTTCCCAAAATTGGAGGTGAAGTTAAGTCTTTCTTAATAGCCTCAAAAGCTTCTTCACACTTCTGAGTCCATTCCCAAGTTACTTTAGCTTTCATTAACCCATACAAAGGAGCTGCTTTTGTTGCTAAGTGAGGAACATATTTAGTATAATAGTTTACTAATCCCAACCAAGATCTCAATTCCTTTTGATCATTTGGTCTAGCCCAGTGAAGAATTTTATTGATTTTATTGTCATTAGTCTTTATACCCAACTCTGATAATATATGACCTAGATATGAAATTTCTTTTTGAAATAATGAACATTTCTTTGCTTTTAACAGAAACCCTGATGCTCTTATTCGGTTGAACAACGCTTCTAAAAGTTGCAACATGACTTCAAAGGAATCACCTGCAATGCATACATCATCGAGGTAAACTGAAACTGCATCACCCAGATCATTTTCTGGTGTTGACTCTTTGGCTGGTGTTATTAACCTATCAGTGACACACTGGAACGCCCCAGGTGCTGCTGATAACCCAAAACTAAGTCTAGTGAATTCAAATTGTCTGCTAGGCAATCCTAGATCTTCTGGCAGTATGATAGCCGTTTTGGGCTGATCATCTGGATGAATTTCTAAATTATGGTAGCCATGAGCCAAATCAAAAGCATGATACAGTTTCTTCCCTCCCATTCTTTGTAACAAGTCCTGTACCCTTGGTATAGGTGTAGCAGGTACTCGTGTAATTGCATTTAATGCTCGATAATCAATGCAGACTCGTACTTCTCCAGTTTTCTTCATAACACAAAGAATTGGAGAAGCCCAAGCTGACTGACTTGGTCTAATTGCTCCCTGCTGTAGGTACTTCAATATGGTTTCCCTCACAGCCTCTCTATAATGAATCGGTACCGGTCTCGCGTTTTGTTTAATCGGCGGATGATCTCCCGTATCTATTCGAAACTTTAACCACGGACACTTCCCGAATGTAGTATTATCTTTAGCAAATACGTCACAATGCTTTCTTAACAAATTTTCCAGACTTTTCTTTTGATTTGGTGTCAGATTTGGAGTTTTATCTGCTAACTCTTGCAAGTCTGATGGTAACGCTTGGTCCTTAGCAATTGAGTCTTTTGGCTTTGGGTCAAATTCGGCATCTTCAAATTTCACAGTTTCGTGATCCACAGTTGTCGCTAAAATTGGCATATCTACCGTGTCTATTAGATCTGACTCTTCACTACACTCAGTTATCTCTTCATTATTGTCTTTACCTTGTTCTTTTGTTACAGAATTATGATATTCAAGTGGGTGCAACACATAAACTTCTCCCAGGACGGCATATTTTGGAATAGCTGCACATTTATCCCCGAAGTTCTGCAAAGTTACATCTAATGGAGCAGTGACACAAGGTACTACCCCTGACTGAGCAAGTACTGAATTAGGTAACCTAGTTACTTTGCTACCCATTCCTGGAGTTGTAGAAAACACTCCCAACTTGACTTTATTCTCTGTTTTGAAACCCCTTTGGACTAAGCTTTCTTTTGTTCTTCCATTTTCTAAGTCGAGTTCAACGAACCCACTTCTGTTTACAGACACTATGGTGTCACTTTCTAAGTCATTTTCCAAGTCATATTCCATTTCTACGTATGTGATCGTGTTCTTTGACACGAGGGGCCCCTTCTGATCACTTTCCATTTCTATGTCATTTTCCACGTTCACTCGACTCCCTGCTTCTATCCCATCTCGGCAGATAGGTTGTGAATGGGGCTTGGACAGAGCGTCATCCAGTTTCCCACTTGCCTGAATTGGGGTAACAGTAGAGTCTAGTGTCATATCCATGTCCATGTTCTTAGCAACACTGTCTATTTCATAGTCAGTGTGTAGAACAGTGGTCAATTTGCTTTCCACGAAAGGTCTCAAAACAGTCTTTTGGCCTGCTCTGACTGGATAGAAAACTTCCCCAGCCCTGAACTTCCCCTTATTAAGAGCTTTGCCAATTCTAAACTGAGTACTGATAATCTGTGACTTATCTGGAGTTGGAAACTCTATGATTCTACTTTTGATTCTAAGTGTAGCGTCAAAATAATCTAAGAAATCATATCCCAATAAATTCTCTTCTATATCCGCTTCATAAACATAGAAACGGAAAGCCCATTGAGCAATAATAATTTGCACCTGGACTGGCCCATAAAGCATTGCCTTGTGAGAAGTTGCACTTTTTAATCTTAACTTAGCTGGTTGAAGTGTTTTGCCAGATCTTTTGAAAACTGTTATTACAGCTCCTGTGTCAATAACTACTTCAGCAGGTTTTCCATCAATAGAGCATTCTAACACAGGTGCTTTGCTTCCCAATGAGCAAACATTACATTTTTCTAAGCCTATGGAACTCCTCAGCTTTTAATGGCTGTTCTGGCTTAACTTCTTCCCGTGCTTCCTGTGCTTGCTCTACTGTGGGGAACCGCTGTTCTGTCTCTGTATGTGGTGGTTGTGTTGTGTGTACCCCTGGTCCCACCATCACACTAGAGGTACTTAACCATTTCCCGAATTTGTTGCAGGATTCTGTGGTACGAATGGTGTGTTGGCAATGGCTAGTTGCCCGTGTCCCTGTCCTGTTCCCTGGTTTTGGTTGGCTGTTCCCCCCGAGCTAGAAGCTTGGCCTTGATTGTCTCTACTTCTGTACCACATCATGGCAGCATGCACCATATCAGGTGGGTACTCCATTTGCGGTAAATACCCTGTCCCTGACCAATGCCCTCTATTATTATTCCTATAATTCCCTGAATTGCTATTATTTTGTCTAGGTGCCCTGCAATCTTTTGCTATATGCCCTGACTTGCCACAGTTATAGCAAGTTCCTTCCTCCTTTCTCTTTTCCCAGCAATCCCTTTCTTGATGTCCTTGTTTACCACAAAAGTTGCATTCACTACCATTCCCGCTATTATTGTTATAGTTGTTGAAGTTACCTCGACCTCTTCCCCTATTTCTAGACCCTCTTGGCCTGCCTCTCCCTTGGCCACGGCCTCTACCTCTGAACCCACTATTATTACTTCCTTGGCTATTCCCATTACCATTACTATTAGCATTCTGCTGGTTCCCATTGCTATTCTGATTATTTCCATTCCCATTATTATTTTGAACTGCAGTATTGCTTCCAGATGGAAAAACCATGTTAACAGAAGCATCAGAGGTATTGCCATCATCATCCTTTGAGGTCGATGGTTGGCTTTCTACTTTAACTAGCCTGGCCTTTTTGGCACTGGGCTCCCCTATTATAGCCCTAGCCTTGCTGTATGTATTAACAGCTTCATCTATAGTATTGGACATTCCAAACGGTATGCCCTTGGCATAAGTCTGATCTATTAACCCCTTGCAAAATTGCTCAACTAATGCCTCTTGAATATCTCTCTCTGGGATATTTCTGAAGCATGCCCTACCTGCACGTTCTACTAGTCTAGCGAATTCCCTAACTGACTGATCTGGCTTTTGTTTAAGAGAAGTGAACTCTTGTTTCCTTTCCCAAAACATAGGTTCTTTACTATACTGCCTTAACAATATTTCTTCTAAGTTCTCAAAAGTCATAGGTTTGCCCTGGTGATGCAATGTTTTAATTACATCAGTAGCATGCCCTGTTAAAGCTTGGAGCAAAGCAGTTTTTCTTTCCTGCTCATTCCATTTATTGGCCTTTGCCACCTCCTTAAATTGGAGTTGAAAAATAGCATAATCTGATTCCCCATCGTATTTATGAAGTTGGAATTTATTTTTAGAACTACCTACTCTCTCCCTTCTATGCCTATAGGCCCTAGGTTCCTCTACTTCCCCTTCATTTTCTGAGTCTTCCCTAACACTTTCTGTTTCTGTCTCTGGCCCAGTTTCTACTTCATTTTCCCCATGGTCTTCATTTTCCTCATCAAAGCCATAACGCCTAACACCCCTTCTAACTCTAACGTGTCTTCCCTGTCCCTGGTGTTGTCCCTCTGCTGCGCGTTGGGCTGCTCCCCGGCCACGGCCCCTGCCGCGGCCTCTGCCCCTGGGGCGCCTGATGGGCTCACCCCTCATAGCTATGACAGCTGCTGCCGGCCCTTGTATGGGCTGGTTAGCCTGTTCCTGTTGGTTGTCCATGATATTAACTGTGTGTTTACAAGTGTAGTGTTTGTGTGTTTAGCCTATGTGTGTTTGTGATTAGCCTGTGTGTCTACCACCACCTATGTGTGTTACTTGGCTTTAAAGTCTTTGCTTTAAATCTAAGTTGGGGATTCGTTCCCTCCTCTCTAGCTTGCTGATAAGTTTTCCAATGCTCTTTAGGAGCGTTTGGATATGGCACGAAATACGTAAGCGGATCCAACGTATCCTCTTCCCTATCCTCTTACGGAACTTGCACTTCGTGCCTCTCGACGGCAAAATGTTTAATCACTAATTGGTTGTCCTGACCAAAGGTCCAGACTTGCCTAGTATCTAGCGTTGTGGGACTGACCTCTATTTCCTGTTCACAGCTGCTGACTGGCTCTACTGCTTCTACTGAGATTGGTGTCCAAGTTTGATCCGAGCTTGAAGATATCCCGGAGTCACTGCTACTGCTTTCAACTTCCCAATCTTCCTCTGATGGAGGTAAAAGTATCCTTTGGTAGGGATACAACGGGTGAGATAGTGGAATGATGGTTTCCAAATCCCAGTTTTCCTCTGAAGGAGGCAAGTGTATTCTTCTGTACGGATACAGTGGGTGAGCAAGTGGAATTATGTCCTCTTGTCTACCCTTAGAATACATTGACTTAAAAGTAAAGCTTTTTGTGTCTTTACTTTTTCCCCTTACTACTTCCTTCCCCTTTTTTGAAAATCCCCTTGACTTTAGGAACTGAATGTGACTGTGAAACAGTAAAGATCAAATTGTCTCCACACCTAGTCCAGACAAACTCTAATTTGTAGAGATTAACTCTAAAAGAAAGCTTTAACAAAAGCTGTTTCTTTAAAGCAGGCTTAATATTTACCATGGAACAATTTCCAGGCAAGTAAAAGCCACAAAAGCAACTACGAACAACAACTGTAACAAAGCAATAGAGATCATTACTTCAAAAGCACAAGAAAATACTGTTTGCAAACTACCCAATAGAGCACGATCAAAAGAAAGGCTACAGTTAGGCATCCACGTATACTGTCTAATAGCGCACAATCAAAAGACAGGCGCATTTAGACACTCAAGCACACTAACTTAATAGAGCACGATCACTAGGAAAGGCTCAGTTAAGCTATTCAAACACACTCAATTTAATAGTGCACAGTACAAGACAGGCACAGTTAAACCGATTCAATCACTCGACTACTACTAAGCTTACGACTAAGACCCAATAGAGCACTCCCAAAACAGGGGCTCAGTTGAACCACTAACTACTTGACTATACTAATATTCAATAGAGCTCTCCTTTCGGGGCTCAGTTGAATAACTACAACTACTTTTAAAACTACTTAAATTGCTATCTTAACTACTCCGCTAATTACAGAGAACGCAGGCTACAGTTCTAAAAGAATAGAGCTCAACGATCTACTGCAAAAGCCGACTACGCTAAAAGTGAGGTTAGGTGAGGTTATGTGAAGGCTCAGACCACGTAGGGTTAGAGCACGACTCAGCCTCCCGTTCCTCGCTAAAACTAAAGGCACGCTCGTCTCGCGATTACTCTGTGGCTACGGCCTTGGCTCGTCCCTTCCTCCCTTCCAGTTAAACCGCTGCCACCAGTGTTACGTAGAGGAGGCGGAATAAGAGTCGGAGTGTAGGGTTGAAGCCAATGTATTGACCGTAAGGAGTCGCTACACGAAGTGGCGCCGCTGGGAAAGTGGCGCCTGCATTTATAGGACGAAGAGAGGAAGTAAGGAAGAATAAGAAATGGTGGGGGTACTAGTGTGGGAGGTACTCGAGAGATGTCAGCAGCGGATAAATAGATGACTATCGGGTATCAACACTGGAAAGGGTTATGTTGCCCATAGACTGATCAGTTTATGTTTTATCTTTTAATTCAGCTGCTCTATGTAACAGTACTATATTTACTATTACAGTTTGATACTGAGTTTATAGTAAATGTTTGAAGCTACTGAAAATTTTTGTTATTCATTTGATTATTAAAAATTGATGAAATAAATAATCCTACTATAAAAGTCGTCAAATTTATTTCAGGGTGATGACGAACATAAGAAGAAGAACCTCTTACGTCAAAAAAAATGGAGAAAAATGTTGTCAATGGATAAAAAGGAACATGTACAAGAAAAACAGAGGAAACGCATGAAACTTTTCAGAAAACGTTTAAGTCATGACGAAAGAGAAAATCGAAAGCGCTTTAACAGAGAAAGACGGTATATGAAGAGATGTTTAAAGAGAAATGGGTGTAAATTTTTAGAGCATATGGATGTGGAACAACACAATTTGGCATATTTTCAGAAATCTTTAAGATGGTATGAATGCAAAGTTTGTAATCAAAAGCAATTGATTGCAGAAAATGCCAAGAAGCCATGCAATAATTGCAATTTATTTTCAAAAGCTAATTTAATGGATCCTGGAAAAATTACCAGAGGAATTGAAGCATTTAACTTTCATTGAAAAGCAAATAATCTCTAGGATTCATCCAGTTATTTCTTTGTATAGGATAAAGAACTGTCAGTTTCGTTACAAAGGACATGTCATTAATTTTCCACAAAATGTTCAAGAGGTAGAAAATGTATTGCCTCTAATTCCTTCTGAACTAAGTAATGTCATTACTGTGAGATTAGATGATAGTAATGATTGTAAAGATTTTTGTAGTTCGTAGAGATGTTGTTAGGAATGCTTTAGTTTTTTTGAAAAACAACAATCCATTGTACAAAGACATTATTATTGATGAAAATAGGTGTTTAAGTTTACCTGAAAATGGGAATGTGTATCAAGAGATGAGGGGTTATAATTGTGAAGAAGACAGTTCTGAAATGAATGAAGGTGATATTTCTAATAAATATACAGTAGATGAAGCTGATGAAACTAATAATGAAAATGATGCTGAAGAACACTTAGGGGATGAAATAGTATAGACTGATGCTCCTAATAATAGCATTCCATGCCGTAAAGATCAATTAATCAATAGTGTAGATACTCCAGTTCTTTTGTGGCCTTCAATTGGTAGTACTCCTGTCAGTGAGTTCAGTTCCCCAGGATATATTACTATGGCTTTCCCTTATTTATTTCCTTGTGGTTTAGCTGACTACAGTATGCCTAGAAATACCAGCATTACCTTATCATCTTATGTGAAACAATTAATGATGTATAAAGATGGTAGGTTTGCTGGAGATGAAAGGTTCCATTATTTCATGACGAATAGCCAAATGAGATGGACTGCTCTCAATGTTGGAAATGTATTTGTTAAAAAAAAATGATGTCTTTTCAAATATGCCAATTCTTCAGTTTAAAGGGTATTTGAAAGAACATTCCAATGTTGTCAATCAAGTATTATTTTATTCTTCAAGAATTCGTAGTACAAGACCCTATTGGAGTTCACGTTTTTCTGAGTTAGTGGATATGGTTGTTCAAAAAAGAGATCCCTCTTGTTTTTTTACTCTAAGCAGTGCTGATTATCATTGGCCTGAACCTTTTCAGTTGTTAGGTTACGATCCTTCAGTTCTTACAATGAAGAGAAAAAGTGAAATATTAGCTGAAAATCCAATGCTGTTTGATACATATTTTGTTTTACGTGCCAGGTTTTTTGAAGAAAAATGTCTTGTGAAAAAATTCAATGTAAGTGAATATTGGTATAGGTTTGAGTTCCAGCACAGAGGCAGTATTCATTTACATAGTGTTTTGTGGCTAAGGAGTTGCCCTAATATGAATGATGTGAGTGAAGCAAATCAAGAAAAGATTATAGATTTTTTTGATTCATTTATATCTTGTGAGAATCCAAATCCTGATGTTAATTTGCCAGCAGTTCGTCCATGTGTTAAGAGATTGACAGAGGTAACAGATAATAACATTGATGTTGCTGAGTTAGTTAATATGGTTCAGAAACATACGAAATGTCGTAAACAATATTGTTTACGTTCTGTTAAAGGGTCCAAAAGATATCAATGTAGGTTTGGTTTTCCTAAAAGTTTAGAGGAAAGAACTAGGCTGGTTGTTGAAGATAACATGGTGAAAGACATTATTTTTAAAAGAAATGATGAAACTGTCGGGTCAATACAAAAACACCCTCCTCAAAAACACCCCCTCCTGAATTAAAATGTAGTTTTCTTTTTTTCTTGACATTCTTGTGTTTTATTTCATTTTCTGTTTTTATAAATGAATTATAATGGTTTTTAAATGAGACATATAATTTATAAAATACTTTCATTGATTTTAAGCATTGTAAAATAATTTGTCGCATTTTAAAAGGAGGTGGGCTCGATTGGTCTAATGATAGTTGACCTAAAAAGTTTCTTGACTATTCCTAGGTATTGTTATGGTCCTATGCAATTAAAAAGTAAACATAACCCATTCTGGTCACTGGCATGCAAGCCGCCATCTTCCTAAGGACTCACTCCGACCATACTCTCTCATACTCTTATTATAAACACTGTAGAGACTTCCCGAGCCGGTTACCAAGGAGGCCTCCTGGCCTCAGTCTGTTGTGAACCTTGCTAGAGTGCACTCGCAATAAATCACGATCCTCAGAACGTCTCCTCCATTCCAATTCCCATAAGCACATAACAATTGGTGACAGCGGTTTAACCGGTAGCCCAAAGGTTTCTTTGCGAGGGGAAGAAGGATTGAGGTTGCGAACGAAAGGTGAACTGAGAAAAAGGAGTGTAGAATAGGAAATTCACTCGGACTCCGCTAAACGCAAGCCTGTGTTCGCTGTGCAGTCTACGGACAATACGCCTGTGTTCGCTGTGCTGTTTGGTGTGCTAAGGTTAAATTGTTGTAAATAGGCCTGTGCTTGCATTGTGCCCCAACCTAATTTTCTGGAAATAGGCCTGTGCTTGCGCTGTGCCCCAGTTAAATCGTAAAGGCGTCACATTCTAAATAAACCTGTTTGCTGTGCCAGTAGGCCTGTAAGCTGTGTTGGAATTGACGAGTTAAATTCTTAAAGGGTTCAAGGTTTTATTCCACAGCCAATAAATACACTCCCTCATACCCAACACCCTCCTCCACAACAAGCCCAACTAAAATGGCTCAGTGGCAAATGGAGGTAGATCCCCACATTGAGGGAGCACCAGAGGAAGCAGCAGCAGCGCCCTTCCTGGTCAACGTGGTCGACATGGTCGACGCTGGGGTAGGTCCCGACATTGTCATAAGGGGCCGGGGGCGTGGCCGAGGCCGAGGTGTACGAGTCCGTGGCGGACGTCGAGGCCGAGGCCGTGGGATGGCGCGCGGCCAACAGTGGCTCGTGGAGGACGCCAACGACGGCGACAACTCCGACGACAATGACGACGTCGACATGGAGCATGACAATGTCGTGCCTCCGGCGGTCGCCATGATGGCCGCCCACGCAGCAGCAGCAGCGGCACGCGCAGCCGCCCAGGAACAAGCGGCCGCCACCCGCGAACACACCGCGGCAATGGCAGCAGGGCAACAGCAGCAGATGCAACTTCTTGCACAAATGCTGGCCCAACAGAACTCACACCCTAGGAACACGACGGCTCCCCAGTACGACGGGTCGACGTGCTATTCCCTTTATCGCGCTCAGTTCAGGGTCATGTCAGGATCCTGGACAGATAACGAAAAGAGGGACAGCCTCCTGAAGGCGTTGAAGGGCACCGCGTTGACGGTCGTCCAAATCTTGGTGCGTCAGGATAAGGAATTGACCTTTGTCAACCTGGACGACGTTCTGGCCAGGACGTTCATAGTCAGGAAGTCCTTGGCCGAGCGCAGGGTGGAGTTCGACGCCCTGCAACAACAGGAAAATCAAACACCCCGCCAATTTGCCATGGAAGTGGAACGGGTCGGCCGAGAGTACATGGCAAATCACCACGAGGAGGACGTACAGGAGTCCTTGGTGACAGCTTTCGCCAAAGGGTTAACGCAGACAGTGGATCTGTCAGCGTCCACCACCCTTGATGATGCCTTAAATCACTACAATAGGCACATCCTCCAGCAGCGCCCCACTAAGAGGGCACGGTTGGCAGTGGCAGAAGCGACGGCGGAGACGGTTGTGGCCGAGGCCCCGACCCTGACGGTTGCGACCACTGACCCCCAGTCCAGTGGAACCCAGACCGGCGGGAGGGGCAGCCGTGGCGGTCGCGGCAGCAGAGGAGCCCGCGGGGGCCGTGGAGGCGGACGCGGCGGCTCTGAGGCCGGAGTCACCTGCTTCGGCTGTGGGAAGCAAGGCCACCGCGTGGCCGACTGCCGCAACAAAAGCGGTTAGCAGCAACAGGAGCAGCGGTGTCACTACTGCAATCACATCGGGCATTTCCTTACCGATTGTCGATTCAGACTCCGTGACGAGCAGGCTGGAATTTTCCAGAGCGCTCGTGGGGGCGGAAACGCCAACAGGGGCGGCAACCGGGGCGGCCGTGGCAACTCCCACGGCGGGCAGGGGATGTACTTCCCTCCCGAGGCACTCCAAGCTGCCCTGGCGTACTACCACTTTGCGGGTAACGCCAACAACAACGGCGGCAACAGCAGTAACAACGCCGGAGGATCCGGACCTAGTAGAGGGAATGCAATAATTCCCTTCGTCCCAAATAATGGAGGAAATTCGAACACTGGAAATGGCAATTCCAACCAGGGAAACGCCTAAGTATCTTACCCATGGAGGCTGGTAAGGTACACAGTGCATCTGCAGTTTCGCCTCCAGAGTCCGGACCTAAAAGCAGTAAACGGGCAGTTAACACCACTACCCAACGCTGCTTTCACGAAGAAGTCCAGTCCACCCCTGACGCCCTGGAGGCACCCTGTAGCGCCTGTCAGGAAAATGATGGAGTAGCCGATGCCCCCATCATTGAGTGTCAGGTGGTCGGACAAACGACGCGGGCTGTGGTGGACACAGGGGCCACCATCACAGTTTTCAAACACCGTCGAAAGGACTTACCAGTTGCCAAGTTGCGCCTGAAGAGTGCCACTTCGCACAGGACACGTCTGTACGGTCCTGTCTGGACGGAGGTCATTATCCAGGGAATGACCTTCAAATACCCGATTTACGAGGCAGACATCGAAGAAGATCTACTGGGATATAATTTCCTTGATTACTTCGATGCAGTCATTTCCTGCCGAAAGAGAGAGATGCGGTTAGGGGCAGATCTAGTGGTCCCTTTCCAACAGGGCCCATCCAAACACTTGGGAGACTTTAATAGTGGTAAACTCTACTATGTGGTAAGGTCAAATACCAAGGTTTTGTTAACGCCCAATGTTGAGCGAGAGCTCAAAACAAATCTGGATGCAGATGTCAATGCTGATGAGCTAGAAGTGTCTAGCGCCACGCAGTCTGGAGGAGGACTAGGTGCATCAATGGGGGAGGCGCCCGTACTGTCCACACGGGTTGTTTCTCTCGGTGCGCCACAGGACTCGCCAGCTGGTGAAGAAAAACAAAGCCAGCAACAAACATCAACCAGAGGCTTTAACATTGGACCAGTCCAATTGGGGCTGTTTGTTTCAAACCCAATATCAGAAAATCTGATAACTAAACTGTCTCCCAGTGTAATTGCCCAATCAGGGGTGGTGCCATGCATTAATGCACCTATGACAGTGACTCTAGTTAACATCGGAGACACCTGTCAGTCAATTCCAAAGTGTGCGGTGATAGGGGAAGTATACCTCCTACACCCCCTGGAATACTCTGGATTGACCCCCACAAATTTTGACAACAGGGGCTGTGGCTACTTTCCCGAGGGGGAAGAGGAACAGGAAGGACACGCATTCAGCGCCACTACTGAACATGTCGTGAAACCTTTCTGTGGGGTAGAATGGGACCCCAAGCCACGAAAACCACCCTTGCCCCAAAATCAAAACTTACCCCTTGACTTAGAGGACCTGGTCAGTCGCAGCAAACAGCTCAGTGACGGCCAGAGAGAGGAATTGAGGCAAGTGCTAAGAAAGCACTATGACGTGTTTGCCCCAGACAACAACACCTTTGGTACTTGTCCATGGCTTCAGTTCAGAATTGATACAGGTGACCATCCACCTATCAAAATGAACGCACGTCCAGTTCCACTTCACTATAGACAGGAAGTACGAGAAACTTTCCTGAAATACCTGAAGATGGGAACGATCAGGCCAAGCCAATCAGCCTGGGCCTCACCCATCCTCTGTGTACCCAAAAAGACTGGAGAGGTCCGTGTCTGTGTGGACTACAGGGCTCTCAATGCCATTACGAGGGTCCCTGCAGCTCCCATACCTAGAACACAGGAGTTGCTCCAGCACTTGGGAGGCCGGAAAATGTACCATTCTTTCGACCTGGCCCATGGGTACCATCACCTAACGGTACACCCTGACGATGTGCCGAAAACGGCAGTAATCCTTCCAGAGGACCTGGGTCTGCCAAGCAGACAGTACGAGTACACCAGGCTGGGTTTTGGGCTCTCTGCGGCCCCTGGAGCCTTCCAGCAATGTGCGGACAGGCTTATCACCAGAGCAGAGGAGCCTACCCCAGAAAATGACCTCGGAGATGCAGTGGCCGTTTACATCGATGACGTATGCATTGCCGGAGAAGACTTCCAGGTGATGCTGCAACGATTAACGGCGCTGTTTAATAGGTGCAGAGCCGGAGGTTGGTTACTAAAAGCCAAGAAATGTGATCTGTTCCAACCTGAAGTGTCTTTCCTGGGACACAAGCTGTCGGCCGCTGGTGTCAAGACCGACAGCAAAAAGGTTGACAAAATCACCCATTGGCCCCAACCTCAGAATAAGGCTGAAGTAAGATCATGGATGGGGCTGGTACAATATTATGCCAAATATGTACCACATCTGGCGACTACAGCCACCCCAATCTTCCGACTGCTGAGGAATGAAGTCAGCTTTGAATGGTCAACAGAATGTGACGAAGCATTCCATAAGATCAAACAGCTACTCACCTCTGCACCCATCCTGGGCACCCCAAACCTAGAAAAGGGGCCCTTCACTCTGACCACAGATGCCAGTCTGACCGGACTAGGGGCAGTCCTCTCTCAAGAGCAGGACGGAAAGGACGTCACGATCGCATACTGGTCGAAAATCCTGACCCAAGCCCAACGGAACTACTGTGTGACGCACAGGGAACTGCTGGCCCTGGTGGAAGCAATTAGAGCTTTCCATCTCTACTTGGCTGGAGCTCCGTTCCAAGTTAAGTCCGATCACGCCGCCCTGCAATGGTTAAAGAATTTCAAAAACCCATCGGGCATGCTGGCAAGGTGGTTAGAAAGACTCTCACCTTACAAGTTCCAGGTAGTCTACCAAAAAGGAACCAGTATTGGCCATGCGGACGCTCTGAGTCGGCGTCCAGACAGACCGTGCAATCCAGACTGCAAGAAGTGTTGCACCTTGGAGGCACGAGATGCAGAGGCCAGTAGAATTCGATTTTCCAGTGGATTCCAGCTGTTACACCAGGACGCTTCCATTTTGCAAAGCCCCACCAACTGGCCATTGGTCCACGCAGTCAGTCGGGACGGTCAGTTTGGGAGAGGCTTAGCACTCCACTTAGACCAACACTTTGGCCTACAAGCGGAGTTCCGCAGGAAGGAGCGGACATGTCCTGGAATAGTGGCGATTGAAAGGGGTCATAGAACCATAATCAACGTCATTACAAAGGAAAGGCATTTTCATAAGCCAACAGCCAAAGGAGTCCAAGAAGCCCTCCAAACCCTTAAGGAGTGGCTCCTGGAAAATAAAATCGAAGAATGGTGTCTACCTGAATTTTCGTGTGGGCTTGATAAAATGGAGCCAGCAACCTTAGTCAAGTTGCTTAACGAAGTTTTCGGAGACACCAACATGACGGTCACCATGTTCCACTTTCACCCGGCAGAAGCACCAGCCAAATGGAAACGCTGTGTCGCAAGATGCAACTCGTGCCAGGTAGAAAACAGAAAAACCATCTCTGCCAGGTCCGAGGAAGTTTTCTTAAACTGGGTGACTATCGTGCCGGAAGGAGTTTCCACTGTCCAAATGGCCAAGGATCAAAGGCTAGATGAGGACATCATGCCAATCCTTGTAGCTGTGGAAGACGGGGAAAGACCCCACTTCCAGGAGATAATAGAGTACAGCAATCACACCAGAACGCTGTGGCATCTATTCAAGTCTCTGAAAATGGAATGTGGACTCCTGTGGAAAAGAATTCATCATGAGACAGGAGACTTGGAAAAGGAAACCCTACGCCTCATCCTTCCCAGGAAACATAGAGAGGCAACGGTTAAAATGTACCATGAACAGTTGGGAGCTACCAACCATTTTGGACATACCAAGTCACTCCTGTACTTACGACGATTCTTCTGGTGGCCTGGAATGAGAGAGGACGTCGCCCAAATCCTTAACGACTGCGAGGATTGCAGGCGCCATAAAGGTCCTCTAAAGGGTAAGACCAGGGTACCCCTGAAGTTGTTCCGAGAAGGTGTTCTTCATGGCAGATGGCATATTGACACAGCCGGACCAATGCCTGTAACAGATTCAGGGTATAAATTTATATTGGTCGCCATCGAAGCATTCTCAGGTTGGCCTGTTGCCCTACCTTTGAAAACTCAAAAGGCTGAGGAAATCGCAGAGCAGCTGATAACACATGTTTTCTCAGTGTTTGGCTCTCCTATCTCTGTCATGACAGACAGGGCTAAGATTTTCGATTCAGACCTTTATAACACCATCTTGGACCTTTACCATGTAAAGAAGCGACGGACGACTGCCAGACATCCTTCTGCAAATGGCAAAGCAGAAAGGTGGGTCCGAACGCTCAAGACACAGCTCAAGCGATTATGTAACACAGCTGGCAATGATTGGGTTAAATGGCTACCTTTCATAACCCAGGCTTACAGAAATTTGCCGAGCTCTGTCCATGGATTTTCACCCTATGAGATCCTGTTTGGTGCCCCAATGAGGACACCTTTGTGCGGAGAAAGGGAGGCTCCACCTTTCCAACCAGACATGGAAGCCTACCCGTATCAGGTCCGTGACATCCTTAGGGAAATTCATGACCAAGTCCGCACAATGAATGGAGCAGCTGCAAGAAAAATGAAAAAGCAGTATGACTTAACTGCCAGTCTTGCACCATTCAAACCAGATCAGGTCTATCTTTTCAACGACGCCCGGAAAAAGGGACAGTCTAAGGCGTTACTGAAAATATGGACTGGCCCACATACGGTAACCGCAATTGCTAACGATTGCAACGCCTTAATAAAAGACGACAACACCCAGAAGTCCCAGTTTGTCCACATGGACCGTTTGGCACCATACCCAACAAATCCAAAAACGGACCATGTCGGCGCCTGGCTGAACTGGGTCGATGTGGAGGTGGTAGAAATCGTTTAAGACCATCTCCCATCAATACTCCCGACCATCGACAAGTGGCTACCCCGCGTCAAGATGGCGCCCAAGCAAGGGGTATAGCCTGGCGGCCGCCATTACCCCGTGCACAAGTGGCACTGTTGAGGGTAGCGCCGTCACCCTGGATTCCTGCAACAACAGGAACCAAAAAGAGAAACTGAGACATGGGAAAAAAAAAAAAAAATGGACTCAGGTAAAAACGAAATGAAAAGGAAACTTCTGCAATCGGCAGAAAAGGCAAAGTGGCAAGCGGATCAACGCCAAAAGGAACGCGATAGGGCTCAGCGGCTAAGAAGGCAAATGAGTGAGCAGACTGCAGAGGGAATTGAAGCCCGGCAAACTCTTCAATTTGATTTCTTGGATAAACCGATTGATCAAGAAATGGACAAGGAAGAAATCAGTCGTGAGGTCGCCGAAATTGACGACGCCTTAGAAATGATGAGTTTTGTCCAGCAGTCAAGACTCACCAACATGTCGTGGGTTGATATGGTAGAAGCAGAACAGCCCTCCAGTAATTTGCCGGATGAGGACATCTTGCAGCTAGAAGTCTCAGAAGCTGATCTAGACCTCGACGGAGCGCCCAAGAAACCACCGCCAGAGGCAGCGATAGTGGCAGTCGAGACAACTGTCACAGCAGCCCCAAAGCCACCAGCCAAACTACGGTGCTGGAACTGCGGTGGTAGAGGCCACACGATCGAGGACTGCAAGAGGCCCTCCAAACGGCAGATGAAGGCTGCAGCAACAGCGGCCCAGCAGCGACTCTACCTGAAAACACCCAAGAAAGGTGAGAAGCTGCCGCTAGAACTTCAGGCTGCGAGAGAGGCGGCTGCCTTTCTGCCCGAACCCCCGAAGCCGTTCCCGTTCCTGGAGGACTACTAGCACCGGTGACTGCTAAGTGCTAATTGCCCCATTGCCTAATGCCATGATTTTTCCTTTTAGGGTTAAGAGTAAAAATTAATAAAAGCCTTAACCACAAACCTGTGTTACTGTTGATACCTGGAATCCTCTTTTGAAATATTGAACACTGAACCAATTGGCCTGTCCGATAACCTAACTGCAGTACTCAATGAGCCTGTTTGGGGACCAACCTCACTCTGTGCTGAAGTACTTGTTAAACCTAAAACAAAACAAATGGTCACACACAATACCTTTTTCGAAGGAAGGAAGAGAGACGATTATTATTTAAATGAACTTGACTGTTTATGGAAAAAGGAAAGCAATCAGTAAAGGAGAAATATTACTCACCACTTTTGATACACCAACACTCCGCGTACCGACGCTAACATACCCGACCAATCGGAAATGAGAGAAGCTAAACGACCACTGGAGTCAGAACAACTCAGACTGATCAAGTCAAAATAAATACTGGAGACGGCCTCGGTGCTTCAAGAGGGAAAGACGTCACTTCGTTCCTCACAACCACCTGTGGCCTGGTTGGTAGGAGTGTCGCGTCGGGTGAGGAATGTAGCCGGTTCAACTCCCAGTCATGGATCAATTATTCCAGTGATGACTGATTTGATAAAATCTGTCGTTTGACTAACATCTGGGAACTCTTCTTCAAAGAAGTTTGAACCCAGCTCCCAATAGACTACGGACCCCTACCTAGAGCAAAGCTCCCCGCCAACTCCCATTCCAATGCGGAAGGTGGTAGCCCTTTTTGCCGTATGGCGCGAAAAAACAACTGAACTACGAACTCGAACGCGGATAAGCTGACCGAGTACGAAAGCTAAAGCAAACAACTCTCAACCTAAGAAACGGTTGTCAAGAACAACGGAGGACAACAAATCATCCGTCATCCGTCCAAACCTGAACAAGTTTTAAATCCAAACTTTCAAGTCGGTGAAAAGAAGGAAAAAGGAAAACCGATTGACAAAATGGATCCCGAAAGTGAATGGGGACTTCCCCTTAGTAACAGTGAGTTTTAAAAACATGGCACGACCATCGTAAATACCCCCTACTAGGTTTACTAGTGTCCTCCACCCCTTGTACTCCCTATGCAGTCATCACACGAGTGGACGTGACTGAGGTGAAGGCCGGAGATGGCGGTCCCCCTCCGGAGAGGCGCTCGCTATACGTAGTCTCATGTTGGGACCAAGGAGCCAGCAGACCACAACGCTATGCGTTGGTGGTAAGAAATAAACAAAGGCCGAAATTCTATACGTGGCTCTTCACAGTCATGCCTGATTGCAAGGAAGACCCTCCAGAAGTTAACGGCCCCACCTGCCAGACTACTTACTGGGCAGATTAAAAGAGTGATAAAATAAATAAATATATTGTTCGTTAGTTTAACTAATAACGACTTTCATTTTGAGAATGAACCTGCGACAGCAGACTCGAAGAGAATACAATTAAAAGTAAAATCTTACCAACGTCCCAGTTCCCATTTCCAAACACTTCCTTTTAGAAAACTTTAGCAACTACGCAGAGGTCCGTACTACTGACTACTGAGATGATGGTGCCCCAGAGGTCCAACTACTGCAGTCCACAAGCAGTTGAGCGGTTTTAAAAGTTAAGTTAAATGAAAACTGGTGTTAGGGATCCTTAGCAGTAAGAGATTAGTAGTGATGCCATTAGGTAGGCTTAGATTAAAATTTGGACTAGGATGGCATCGAGGCATTCCCTATAATAGTTAGAGGGATGAGGACAAGCCACCTCAAGGATTGGGTAGGCGCTGGTAAAAGTAAATACTGTGGGAGATGTGTGTTGTGTGTTTCAGGTGAAATCATCTCCATTCCAGGAATACTAACCCTTTTCTTAGTTGATCCTACCCCTCACGTCTCGACAGAGTATCTGAAAGGCTACACCCACACTGTGGTGGAAGTGGGCCCGAAGAGAAAATGTTGTTGACAATACGCTGAAGTATTGAGGTGTAGAATAGTACTGGATTCCCTGTCAAGGGTTGGACGCCTTAGACAAGCCGTTGTAGGTGGGAGTCTGGTACTTAGGGTTTTCACAGGTCTACACTTCTAGAACTTCCAGAACTTCAAAGAAAAATGCAGTATAAAAGTCAATTATTGTAAGGCCGGGAAGTTTACTTTTCTTTTAGGAGGGAGTGATGTTATGGTCCTATGCAATTAAAAAGTAAACATAACCCATTCTGGTCACTGGCATGCAAGCCGTTATCTTCCTAAGGACTCACTCCGACCATACTCTCTCATACTCTTATTATAAACACTGTAGAGACTTCCCGAGCCGGTTACCAAGGAGGCCTCCTGGCCTCAGTCTGTTGTGAACCTTGCTAGAGTGCACTCGCAATAAATCACGATCCTCAGAACGTCTCCTCCATTCCAATTCCCATAAGCACATAACAGTATTTTTAAATACTCGCTTTGCTCACGCGCGCTGCCGCGCGCGTTCGCAAAGCTCGTTTGGGGCCTTCGGCCCCAATGGGTTGGCGGGCTCCGCCCGCCCGGTTTGGGGCCGGGCCGCCTTCCGAGCGAGAGCGGTCGAGAAGAGGGTCCGTTTAGTGAAAACCGCATCGAAATCGGACGTACGGTTCAGGAGCTAGAGCCGACTGTGCACTTGCGCCCCTCCGCGCCGGCGGGCCGGCCGGGGACAGCCCCGCCCGGCCCCGCGCGCTGCGCGCGCGGAGAGCGCCTGTGGCGGACCGGGCCGCCAGCCGCTCGCGCGGAGCGCGAGAGAGAACGTGCGAGGATCGGAGAGAGAAAGCATTCGGATCGGGCGCGCCGGGGTGGCGCGCCAACCTGTTTTCCCTTCGTCCCCCTTGGAGGGGTTTGGAGCCGATTTAAGCACTGTCCCCGGGGGAAAAATGAAATTCTGAGGATTTTGACCTTCCCAATTGTCGATGCGACGAAGCCGACGCCGCAAACCGGAAGTCGCTAGGACGTCGGGAAGTGGGTGAAACAATCGATCAGTCACTGTCTCGCATGCGGGGGTATCTCTTTGGGAATCTCTTTGGGACTCTTTGGGACTCGCTTTGCTCACGCGCGCTGCCGCGCGCGTTCGCAAAGCTCGTTTGGGCCTTCGGCCCAATGGGTTGGCGGGCTCGGCCCGCCCGGTTTGGAGCCGGGCCGCCTTCCGAGCGAGAGCGGTCGAGAAGAGGGTCCGTTTAGTGAAAACCGCATCGAAATCGGACGTACGGTTCAGGAGCTAGAGCCGACTGTGCACTTAAGCCCCTCCGCGCCGGCCGGCCGGCCGGGGACCGCCCCCGCCCGGCCCCGCGCGCTGCGCGCGCGGAGAGCGCCTGTGGCGGACCGGGCCGCCAGCCGCTCGCGCGGAGCGCGAGAGAGAACGTGCGAGGATCGGAGAGAGAAAGCATTCGGATCGGGCGCGCCGGGGTGGCGCGCCATCCTGATTTCCCTTCGCTTTTTTTTTTCTTTTGCCAAGGGGTTTGGAGCCGATTTAAGCACGGTCCCCGGGGGAAAAATGAAATTCTGAGGATTTTGACGTTCCCAATTGTCGATGCGACGAAGCCGACGCCGCAAACCGGAAGTCGCTAGGACGTCGGGAAGTGGGTGAAACAATCGATCAGTCAGTCAGTCAGTCACTCACTCACTCACTCATCTCGCACGCGGGGGTATCTTTTTGGGATTTAGAAAATTATTGGCTTGAGTTCACCTTATTATTCTAAATTATTTAAAATTATTCTAAATTATTTCTAGTTATTTATAATTAATTGGAATTATGATAGAAAAACCTAACCCAAGCTAACCTTACCTAACCTAACCTTGCCAAACCTAACCTTGCCAAACCTAACCTAACCTTGCCAATATTTTCTTTAATTCCAAATTATTATAAATTACTATAAATAATTTTAAATAATTCAGAATAATTAGGTGAACTCATGCGAATAATTTTCTAAACATTCAAAAATACCATGGATTAATTAGAAAACTTTTTAGGTTAACTATCATTAGACCAATCGAGCCATCCCCTTTAAAAGGTCTGTGGTTGTCTGTTAAACATTTTATTTCAAAATCCTTCTTTTGAACAACATTTCCTACCTATTTAAACGAGCTCGGTGGTCCGCCGCTGACATTCTTATTTTTCATGCCAAAAACAACGATCGACAGGTAGGTGACTACTTTTACAGGCCACTTCCCCTACCCCTTGTGGTGCGGGTGCCCGATAGTCCGTTCGCTTAAAAAAAGAGGTGGCGAACTCTACTAACCTAACGGGGCGAGGGTCCTCGTTTGTGGGAGCACCCTATAGCGAACGTACTATTGTGTACCCCTACTGTTAGGTACAGCGTTTGTAGACTCTAGAAAGTGGCCTGCCAAGTCCGGCCCTGTTTTTGGTATGAAAAATAAGAATGAACACAGCGGACCTCCACGCTCATGTGAATAGAAAGGAAATGTTATTCAAAAGGATTTTGAAATAAAATGTTTAAAAGACAACCAAAGAACTTTTAAAATACAAGAAATCATTTCATAATGCTCAAAATCAATACAAATATTTTTTAAATTATGTGTCTTATTTAAAATTAATAATAATTACATTCTCAAAAAAGAAAAATTAAATAACCCACAAAAATGGCAAGAATTTAAAAAAAATACATTTTAATTCAGAGGGGGGTGTTTTTGAGGAGGGTGTTTTTGTGTGTTCCCAAACTGTCAATAAGTATAATGCATGGATGTTACAAAGTTGGAGAGCAAATTTGGATGTAACTCCTATAACAAATTCTATTGCAATATCTAGATATATTGCCAAATATGCTGCCAAGTGTGAAACACATTCAAAAAATTATAGTGATCTTGTAAAGTCAATAACATCTTCCACGATGAATGACAATGATTTGTGCAAAACTGTTATAAGAAAGATACTTATTGGTGTTTGTGCGAGGTGGGCTCGATTGGTCTAATGATAGTTGACCTAAAAAGTTTCTTGATTAATCCTAGGTATTTTTAAATATTTAGAAAATTATTGGATTGAGTTCACCTAATTAGTCTGAATTATTTAAAATTGTTCTAAATTATTTATAGTTATTTATAATTAGTTAGAATTATGAAAGAAAAACCTAACCTAACCTCACCTAACCTAACCTTGCCAAACCTAACCTAACCTTGCCAATATTTTCTTTAATTCCAAATAATTATAAATAACTATGAATAATTTTAAATAATTCAGAATAATTAGGTGAATTCATGGCAATAATTTTCTAAATATTTAAAAATATCTTAGATTAATTAGAAAACTTTTTAGGTCAACTATCATTAGACCAATCGAGCCATCCCCGTTTTTGTGTGTTCCCGAATCATTTAGCTCTTCTTCATTGGTTGAGAGAGGAAAATGTATAGAAAAATCGTTTAATAATGTATACATGTTAAGTATTGATTATAGATCTTCTACTTCTTCTTTTTCAAAGTTTTTGAAACGTTTATCTTCTGGCAATTGCAATGGTAATGACATGGATTGTTTGAAGGATAGATGTTTTTCATTACTTTCCATTTAAGAGCAAAATGATTTCAAAGATGCAATTAAACTATGTGACACAAATTGCCTGGTTCAAAATTATAATCATCAGAAACTTGTGTCTATAAAAAAACCAGTAGCAAAATTAATGGCACAGAATAGCAGTCAAGCAGCTATGTTGAGCAATGATGATGATGCTGATGGTTTACCAAATACCTTATATCTTTGTGAAGGTGCTAAAGTTATGCTTAGAAGAAATCTTAACGTTTCAAGAGGTTTGGTAAATGGAGCAATAGGTACAGTGCACAAAATCTTGTACAGTGCGCGAAAAGATCTATCTGGTCTTCCAAAATTTGTTCTAGTGAAATTTGAAAATGTTAGGATGGATGGAGTAAATGCAGAATATGTACCCATAAAACCTATATTATCAAGTTGGCTTAAAAATGGCAAAAGATGTACTAGATTGCAATTACCGTTAAGTCTTGCTTGGGCTTGTACTGTTGTATCGAGCATTAAATTGTAAACAAGACCTTTAACCTGATCTGGTAGCTACCATGCGGGGCGCCATCCTTGATGCATCCATTCCCTACCTAACAACAATAACCAGTCGACTGGCCCATTCTCTGCTCCTTATACACACTACAATACCCCTTCCATTTCATTCACTTCTTCCTGATGTTCCTCTGCAATTCCTTTATAAACAGCCGCTCGCCCTTGGAGCGGTGCACTCTGACTCAGACCTGCCTGAATAAAGCCACACTGCCCAACTGAGCCTTTGTCATTCCCTGCCCTGCCCAATACAACAGTGGTGACAGCGGTTTACGGTCTGCAAGGGGGAAGGAAGGCAAGAGGAGTTAGACAGGCATACGGTCTCAGAGCGCCGCGAGGACGGGTTAGCCTGTGGTCAAGCGACCACTGCGCTCCGCCGAGCAAGCCTAGTAGCCGCGTGGTCGGAATAGCCTGTGGTCAAGCGACCGCTGCGCTCCGCCAGGCGAAGTTGAGCCGCGTAGTCTGAAAGTTGAAGGGTTAACCTGTGGAAAAGGAACTGAGTCCCGCTTGCCGGATTGACCTGTTCTTTGGAAGCTGCGTTCCGACAACGGAGTAGTTACAGTCACAGTCGAGTCCGTCCACGTACATTGACCTGTCGTAAGACTGCGTCGTATTTGGCGGTTCGGGGTGCAAAGTTGCTTAAAGTAAACGTTGACCTGCATTGACCTGTGGGGGTTGCGCTGTCTGTCAGACATTAGCCTGCCCTTGCTGAGTCGCGAATCGACATATAAGCAAACCAGAAAGTCACGTTGACCTATTAGTACTGCGTCGCCTAGGGGCATTGACCTGTGCTAATTGCGTTGTGGGTTTTTGTGTGTAGCGGTAGTTACATACGCGTGTTCGCACGTTGACCTGCTAGTGTTGCGTCGTCTACGGACAGTGACCTGCATTAGTTGCGTTGTACGACTCGTACGTAGAAAATAGCCGAAGGTTGTCAAGGGAAAGGATTTTATTCGGTCATTCCCTACAGATGCCGTTGTACGTGCCGTACGTCGCTCCCGACCTGTCCTGGTATTCCGGGGAGGATTGGTCTGACACCACGACCGTCAGTGAGGCTGCCAGCTCGTCAGGAGTGTCCAGCAGCAGTTCCTGTAACACCATTACAGATTACAGGACCACCATCACGTTTGGCGCTGACGGGAGCACGTCACACACACGTACCCCTGTGCGTTCCTATTCGTCCGGAGCAAGTTCAGCTAGCTCCTGTAGTTCACTTGACTCTGCAGGCCAGCTGAATCAGTGGGCTGCCACCACCTCCCCCACGTACTGCGTGCCTTATCCAGGGGCACCGCCATCTACCTGGAAGACATTTGGAGAGCGGAAACGTGAATTCGAGGAACAGGGCAAGTCATTTATGACCATACGGTATAAGGCGAAAACTCTCCGGCCCAATCCCAACCACCGTTGGTGGTAAAAGTCGCAGTTTCGACTTGCAAAAGGGGAAGGGGCAGTCAAGAGGGGGCAGCGTCGCAAAGGCATATACGGTATCCAGCGTCGCAGAGGCACACGGTATCCAGTCGCAGCGGAACAGGCGTCACATCACATCCAGGAATGGACCAACAACAGATCCAGCACGTCGATGTCGGCGTGGGCGAAGCAGTAGTCCGAGGCCGTGGCCGTGGCCGTGGCCGCGGCGCCAGGAGAGCCAGAGGGGCCCGAGGGGGCCGCGGAGGCCGCGCACAACAACAGGCGGCAGCAGCAGGGCCACAACTGCGACGAGTATTGCGGCCGGTTCGTCGCTATGGCTACGACGACGACGGAGAGGGAGCCGACCACAACGAGGCCATGGACGTCGACGAGCACGTCCAGGACGACGCCATGGACGCCGATGACGGCGCCGATGATGATTTCCGTGGCTTTGCGCCGCAGCCACAGCAGCAGCACCAGCACCAGCCAGACCCGCTGAACCATCCACTGAGGGTCCACGTCGTGGAGGGGCCGCCACCAGACCAATGGAACCAGATGGCAGCACTGGCAGTCGCCGCCGCCAACCAAGCTGCACAACAAGCAGCACAGCAAGTCCAACAGAGACCGAGAGAATCGAGGCATGAGAAACTGGATGCGCCTGAATTCGACGGCAAGACCTGCTACGGCATCTACCGGGCGCAGTTCCAGGCCGCAGCGGAGGGCAACAACTGGTCCGAGGAGGCGAAAGGGCGGCAGCTCCTACGCAGTCTTCGCGGGGACGCCACCCACGTCATCGCACTCCTCAGCGACCAAGGCCAGCAGCACACATTCCAGAACTTGGATACGGTCCTGGCGCGCACCTACACGATAGACCAGTCGTTGTGGGAGCGCAGGGCTGCGTTCGAAGAGTTGGTCCAGAAGCCGAACCAGTCTTTCCGGGACTGGGCCAACGAAGTGGAACGAGTGGGGCGGAAATACCTCGCCAACCACAACGAGCGCCAAATCCAGGAGGAATTGGTGCGCCGATTCATCCGGGGGCTCCACGATCCTGCCCTGGTGCGCAGGATGGCCTACGCGTCCGTCGACACCATCCAGGATGCGATGCGTCACCTCAGTCGGGGGCGCTCGTTGGACATGGGTCCGTCCACCTCCAAGGGGCCTGCCACCAAGGTCCGCCGCGTCAACTACGACGAGGACGAGGAGGACGACGACGACGACGCAACTGGCGCGGTTGAAGTCCAGGCCCTCGAAGAAGAGGCCGCTGGCCCATCGCACACCTCGAGCACCCAGACTGGAGGCCGAGGCAGCCGAGGAGGCCGTGGAAGCCGTGGGGGCCGTGGAGGCCGAGGGGGACAGTCCAGCTCTGGAACCCCGTTTTGCTCGTTCTGCAAAACCAACACCCACTATACGAATGAGTGCAGAAGCAAACCATACTGCACGTACTGCAAGACGGAAACGCACTACACCAGGGAGTGCAAAAAGAGGCCTCAAGGCAACAACAACAACAACAACAACAATAGCAAGAAAGATATTGAATGCTATCATTGCCACAAGAAGGGGCACTACAAAAACGAGTGTCGCTCCTTGATGCGGCAAAACAATGGCAACAACGGCGGAGGCAACAAGGGAAGCAACAAGGGTCAGAATGGTGGCCAAGTTGCCAATTACCAATTGCCGGTATTCCCACCTGAAGCACTGCAAGCAGCCATGGCCATGTACCATTTTGCCAATAACAATAATGGCAACAACGGAAATGGAAATGGAGGCAATAATAATGCTGGAAATAATGGCAACAACAACGCCAACAACGGTGCCCAGTTGGCTGTTTTGCCATTTGTCCCAAACAACCAGGGAAACTGATAAGTGCCTCACCTAGACCGGAGAAGGAAGAGGTACAACAACATCAGAGTCAAGTTCCTCCGGAAAAACAGAAAACCTTACCTGTCGAAAAGGATTCCAGTTCCGCTCCAGTGCTGGAGGCAAGGAACAACGGGAAGGATGAGTCACCACCAGCACCAGAGCCTGAAGAAAGAAATGAAGATAAGGCTTCGTGCAACATGTGCAGCACTATAAAAAGGATGGCACCAATAGTGCAATGCAAAATCGAAGGCCGAGCTGACTCAGCGGTCTGTGATACTGGGGCTGGTATCACCGTGTTCAAACGAACCAGAATGGAGTTGCCAGTGGCAAAACTAAAAATGAAAAGTGCCACCTCGCACAGGGCTAATCTCTATGGTCCTGTTGCTACTCAAGTTGATCTTGGGGGCAAAATATATGAATTCCCTGTTTATGAAGCAGACATTGAGGAAAATCTACTGGGGTATGATTTCCTAGACCACTTTGATGCAGTGATACATGTTCGCAGAAAGATTTTACAGTTGGAAAATCACAGTGTACCCATACAACGGGGCATGTCGAAACATAAAGGTGATTTTGACAGTGGTAAAGTGTATTACCTTGTCAGGTCTCGTACCAAATTGCTACTGAGGCCATTTGCAGAAAGACAAGTAGACACGGTTCTTGAAACTGATGTCATGGCTGATGAGCTGGAGGAAACCAGCGCCGTGTCGGTCGAAGCCACGTCTGGGGTGAATTTAAGGAAGTTGGTGCCCGACGAATTGTCCAAAGTTGGGTCATCACTTCTGCATCCACACGGCGGGGCTGGCACCGGCATGGGGAACCTGAAACAAAACGAAAAATCGTTGATATCAACAAAGGCAGGGCCACAGACGTCCAGCGAGGAAATCCAGCCAAGGAGGATAAACAAAAATGGTCTCAGTGTTTTACGACTTGGGTTGTTTGTTTCAAACCCAATCACGTCTAAACCTATTACAAAATTACCCAATTCGGTTGTTTTACAGTCAGGCATTGTGCCGTGTGTCACTGCACCCTTCCAAGTTGCTATCCAAAGCTTGGGAGATAAGTGTGTCGAAATCCAAAAGTACACCATTCTGGGAGAAGTCTATCTCCTGCACCCATTGGAGTATGACGGTTTTTCTCATGAGGAGGAAGAGGAAAGTGATAATGGAAATGAAGATTTTTCAGTGCTCAGGACTGAGTTAACAGCAGCAGACAAACTCAAAGGGCTGCATGAAGTTAAACCCTTTGATGGGGTGGAAATCAACACAGTGCCTAACAAGCCACCCATTCCAGCAGGGAAAAAACTCCCTGAAGATTTGCAAAGTCTTGTTGACAGAAGCAAGCACTTGGATGCAGATCAGAGGAAGCAGCTGGAAGCAGTGCTGAGGGCAAATCATGATGTGTTTGCTCCAGACAATTTCTCGTTTGGCACTTGCCCATGGCTTATGTTCAGGATTGATACAGGGGACCACAAACCTATCAAACTGAATGCAAGACCAGTCCCTCTACATTACAGGAAAGATGTACGGGAAACATTCCTGAAATACCTCAGGATGGGAGCCATCAGACCGAGCCAGTCAGCATGGGCTTCGCCAATCCTGTGCGTGCCTAAGAAGACTGGAGAAGTACGGGTGTGTGTGGATTACAGGGCTCTTAATGCAATCACAAGAGTTCCTGCAGCCCCAATCCCACGTACCCAGGAACTTTTACAGCATTTGGGAGGCAAATCTGTCTACCATTCTTTTGATTTGGCTCATGGGTACCACAATCTGGTGGTACACCCAGATGACCAACAAAAGACAGCTGTGATCTTGCCAGAGGACCTAGGCTTACCATGTAGGCAGTACGAGTACACCCGCCTTGGGTTTGGGCTCTCAGCAGCTCCAGGAGCGTTCCAGCAGGTAGTAGACAGACTCGTCACCCCTGCACTGGAGCCCACTGCAGACGACGACCTGGGCAACACGGTGGCTGCCTACATCGACGACGTATGCATCGCCGGTGATAACTTCGATCAGATGTTGCAACGCCTGCAAGCACTGTTCAACCGAGTCCGAGCTGGGGGTTTTCTTCTTAAAGCTAAGAAATGTGAGCTTTTCCAGCCCGAAGTTTCATTCCTGGGGCACCGTCTCTCTGCAACAGGAATAAGGACCGATGAGAAGAAAGTAGAGAAAATCACGCATTGGCCTGAGCCAAAGGACGTCAAAGAAGTCCGGTCTTGGCTAGGATTGGTGCAGTACTACAGCAAGTACGTTCCTCATCTGGCAACCAAAGCCGCGCCAATATTCAAACTCTTGAAAAAGGACGTGAATTTCAATTGGTCCAAGGAGTGTAAGGAGGCTTTTGACAGTATTAAAAAGCAACTTACAACAGCTCCAATTTTGGGCACACCGGATGTCACCAAAGGACCATTTACTGTCACCTGTGACGCCAGTTTGACTGGCCTGGGAGCAGTCATTACCCAGGAACAGGATGGTAAAGAGGTAACAATTGCCTACTGGTCGAAAGCACTCACAGCTCCGCAGAGAAATTACTGCACTACTCACAGAGAGCTGTTAGCCTTGGTTGAATCTATCAAAGCATTCAATCATTATTTGGCGGGAGCGCCATTTGTTGTGAAATCAGACCATGCAGCTTTGCAATGGCTAAGAAATTTCAAGAATCCAACTGGCAAGTTAGCCCGATGGCTAGAGAAACTGGCGCCATACAAGTTCCAAGTGGTTTATGAAAAAGGAACCCATATTGGACATGCTGATGCTTTAAGCAGAAGGCCTGCAAGACCTTGCAATGACAAATGCAGAAAATACAATACCTTGGAGGAGAGGGATGCCGCAGAGGTAGCAGCAGTCAATCGAGTCCAAGAAGCTGGAAGTTTTCAGCTAGTCCATGTAAATGACTCCATCATGAACAGCCCAAGTCATATCCCCTTAATACATGCAGTCAGTCATGACGGCAAAATGGGGAAAGGCTTAGCACGCCAACTGGACCAGGAGTTTGGCATCAAACAAGAATTCCTGAAACATACAGAGAGAGGATGTCCTGGTTTAATTTGGGTTGAAAGAGGGCACAGACTAATTGTGAACGTCATCACGAAAGTCAAGTATCATGAAAAGCCGACACCAGAGGAAGTGGAAGTGGCACTACTCCTGTTAAGGGACTGGCTAGAGGCTAGTAAAATAACAGAGTGGTGTTTACCACTATTTTCTTGTGGTTTAGACAGGCTACATCAATCGGACCTGATCGAGATGCTTCATAGAGTATTTAAAGACTCTAATATGAAAGCATACATGTACCATTTCACACCATCAGAAGCGGTATATCACTGGAAAACTTGTGCGCCTGGATGTAATTTATGCACTGTGGAAGACAGGCAGTGTATAAAACCAAACTTGGAAGAAGTTACCTTGAACTGGACGACAATAATTCCCGATGGAATTCCTTCTTTCCATATGATCAGGGATCAACGCCTTGATGAGGGAATTATGCCCATAGTCATTGCAGTCCAAGAAGGAAAACGGCCACCACTCCAAGATGTGGTAGGTTATGGGCCATGGACCCGAACTCTCTGGCATCAGTTTGACTCACTCAAAATTGAGGGTCAGTTACTGTGGAGGCGTTTCGAACACCCCAGTGGCATAGCTGAAAAGGAGAGACTTCAGTTAATATTGCCAGCCAAACATGTAAAAGCAACAGTGCAGTCATACCACAGTCAGCTGGGATCTGCAAATCATTTTGGAGTCACCAAAACGCTTAATTACCTGAAGCGATTTTTCTGGTGGCCTGGTATGCAGAGTGACGTCGCAGAAGTCATTTCTCAGTGTGAGAGATGCCGACGTGGGAATGGTCCAAATCAGAAGACCAAAGTTCCCTTGAAGCTGTACAGAGAAGGCTTACTTCATGGCCGCTGGCATGTTGATGTCGCTGGACCCCTGTACAAAACACAAGAGGGTTATCAGTGGGTACTGGTAGCGGTCGAGGCTTTTTCTGGCTGGCCAGTGGTTTCACCAATGAAGACACAAACGGCAGAAGAAATTGCCAAAACATTGGTCAGGGATGTGTTTTCCGTGTTTGGATCTCCATTATCGGTCCTTACGGATAAAGGCAAACCTGTGGAATGCCAGCTGATAAGAGAAATAATGGAACTCTATCATATCCACAAGTATCGGACAACAGCTCAACACCCATCTGCCAATGGCAAAGCCGAGCGCTGGATTCGGACTTTGAAAGACAAATTGCGAATTCTAATGAAGAATGCAAAGGAAGATTGGCTAGATTACCTGCCTTTCATTGCACAGGCGTATCGGAACTTACCCAATCCAGTCCATGGTTTCTCGCCATATGAGGTTATGTTCGGCGCTCCGATGCGAACTCCGCTCACTTTGACGAGAGAGTCGCCGCCGAAACTGCCGGACATCAGTGATTTCCCGTACCAATTGCGGAGAAATCTCATGGAAGTCCATGAACAAGTCCGCAAGATGTCTCATGAAGCCGCAAATAAAATGAAACAGCGATATGATCTCACTGCGAGCTTGGCGCCTTTTAGGCCTGGAGACAAGGTTTTCCTGTACGACAGAGCTCGGAAAACAGGAGAAATGGGAAAACTCAGGCGGAAATGGCTAGGTCCATTTACCGTGATTGACATAATAAATGACTGCAATGCCCGGATTCGAGAAGACAGAAATCCGCTAAATCTTCAACTCGTCCATCTCGACCGCCTCGCTCCGTTCCCGCTCAACGCAGATGTGCGTGCAACAGGCGGTGACGTCACAGACGACGATACCCCGGGCGCTTGGCTCAACTATGTGGGGGTCGTCCCTACTCTCTGACCACTGCTCCGGCAACACCGCTCCAGGTGGCTGGCGCCAGGGGTGCCAGGGAAGGCCCGCTCGCAGGGGGCCGCCACGCGCTGGCGCCTATGCCAAGGGTGCATTGTTGGGCCCCAAGGCAGCAAAGGGCTGGAAGGCGCAGGGGTTTGGCTTGGCGTCAGTGGCAGTAAATTGAAGCGAGTGAGCAGTCGGACAGCGTGAAGCAAGTGAAAGAAAAGCAGCATAATGAAGATGGAAGTGAAGAAGACACTGCGGAAGCAAATGAAAAGGATGGCCAGTAGCTACCGGGTCCCAAAACGGTTGACGAGGACGGTGTCAGCATCGGCAAAACTGGCAGGAACTCCACTACGGGACAGCGAGGTGCAGCACGGCATCGAGACAGCTCGCCAGGCGATGCAGGAGCGACAAAAAGAGGCGGGCAGAATTGCTGCGGTGTGGAGGAACAACTTGCCGACGGTTCCATCACAGCTGCCGACCTTGTTGCTTCCTATAACACCAGAACGGGAGAAGCTGCGCCAGGAGGAGCAATCACGACGTCGCAGCCAGCAGCCCAAGGAGTTGGACGCGGAAATCCAGGAGCTAGAAGAGATGCTGGAGAAAACATCAACATCAGACGTCGAACAACGACCAACCTGGTGGGATATGATTATAGAGGAGGAGACCAGTGCGCCAGCGGCAGACCAATGCCGCGAGGTCGACTGGGACCTGGCTCAGGAGGTAATCAGTAAAATCCAGCCAACCCGAGTGAGATTGGCACCAAATGTGGAAATGGTGACAGTGACCGAAGAGGACTGCATGGAACTACAGATCTCAAAATTAGAAGAACAACAGATCGCCGGGATGGTGCCTACTTGGGACTTCGAGGATGACAGTCCAACAGTAGAGCCAGTGGTTCCAACGGTATTACCAGCAATTCCACCAGTGCTACCAGTCATCGCACCAGTCCAAGTAGTTCCGACGGAGGCCTCAGTAGTTGATCCGTCACGGACAACTCCACGACTCCGCTGCAGCAAGTGTGGGACCAGGGGTCATACCAAAAAGGGGTGCACTGACCTTAGCAAGACACAGAAGAAACGGCTGAGTAAGGAGTTGGGTATAGATCTCTTTGTTAAAACACCCAAACAGCATAAAGGTGAATTTTCTTGTGGCCAGCTGGGAACTCTTATAAGGGAAATGGCTCCACCACCATTACTGCCGCCGTTTGATCTGTAAATATAAATAGTAAATGTAAAATGTGTAAATAGTTAATACTTCGGATGATTGTGAATGTGAATGTCTTAAGTGTAAATAGTGTTGTAATCTACAAGTTCAAATACTGCTAAATACTTTATATTACTTTTGAAAAAGTTGTTATTACAGTTAACCTTAAAGTATTCTTTGTTTTTCTAAAAACTTACCAATTTTAAAATTCCTTTCAAAAAAAAAATTCTTCTTGAATTATAATGTTCTTGTTGTACAAAAAACCACTGTGTTATCGTTCCCTAATCATTCTCCATACTCCTATCTTTTAAAATAAATTGAAATTAATGCTGCTAGAGAGTGTCTCGTTAACCTGTCAGAAATGGCTGTGTTGAGTGCTCTACACAAACCAACATAGGAATCGACCTGTTCAGGGACAAGTCCTGAGCTGTGTCCCATGTTGACACCACACATTACTCTAGGGAGCACCAATTAAATTAAATTTAAAACTTACAATTTTCACTGGTGATTACAAAGCAGCCATGCCGAGCGAAGTAAGCTGGAGTGGAGTGACTAAGTGAGTCAAAAGCCGCGCAGAGACCGGTACCACTTGAGTCAAATGAACGGACGCGGGAGTAAAACAAAATATGAATGGGGAATGATCATACAGTGTAGAGTCCAATGAGCAGTAATGACAATAGAGACACATGAGATCCAAGAGAGAAAGAATGAGTGTGCAAGGGAACAAATGCTTGTAACAGGGAGTTTGACCTCAGTAGGTGACAGACCAGTAAGCTAGCCAGTTGAACCAGAGTTATCATGGAGAGTTTGACTTTAGGTGCAGTTTTGACATTTTCTGTCTTGGTAGTAATCTATCTATTTTTGAGGAGGAAGAGAGTACAAGTGGTGTATATAGAAGGAAATATTGGAGCTGGAAAATCAACAATTTTGAGAAAACTAAGTGAGCACAAGAAGTATCAAGTACGAGAGGAGCCTGTGGACAAATGGGTGAATCTAGATGGAATTAATTTGTTGAATCAAGTGAGCAAGCAGCCTGAAAAATGTGCTTTTATGTTTCAAATTTACGCTCTGGTAACAGTATGGGAGCAAAGCATGAGTAAAGTCTCAGGCACATTGATCATGGAAAGGTCAGTCCACAGTGTGGAAAAACTATTCTCAGACGTACTTATCAAGAACGGCCACTTACAGCAACAGCAGTTAAGGGTGCTTCAGGCAGTGTCAAGGATACTAAGGGTTTTCTCAAAGGGACAGGAGCATTTTATTTACTTAAGGCTCCCAGCACAGGAGGCTTTTAAAAGGGCCTATGGGCGTGGTCGCCAGGAGGAGAATTCACTAAAACAAGAATACTTCGACCAACTACATCACAGAATGGACGAGTGGTTGCTGCAGGAGGAGAGTCTTCCTGTGACCATTGTCAACGCCAACCAGTCCAAGGAGGCCGTCTACAGGGACGTGCTAAGGACACTGGAACAACTTGGACTATGAGTTAAGTATACTGGGTAAAGCCGGAAAACACTGGCTAGGTTTCAGACAAGCAGTTTAGTTTCGGTGCCATTAGTTAGGTTTTAGCTAGTCAGACTGGCGCCAAGGCGATCCGTAATCCAGAGTAGACGGATGAGGCATGCCCCTCCTAAGGAGTGGGTGTGGAAGCTGTAGGAGTGGATTTTGTTGTGGTGTTGTTTGTGTGTTACAGGTCAACAGAGCGACGTGGTGACTAACTTGAGATTTCTGGGTTCTACCTTCAGGCGAGAGGGAGTACCCTGGGACGGCACCCACACACCCGTGGAATGTACCCTGGGGGAAGTAACTCGAGGCCTACGTTGGGACGCCCATTCTTTATTTTTCCTTTTTGTTTACGTGTGAGGTCCTAGTCAAGGGATGGACAACCCTGAGGCTAACCACTGTCGGGGGACCTCGCATGTTTTTCAGTACAAGTCAGAAGTATCAGTCAAAGTCAAGTCAGCGCTGGAAGAAAATTTCACAATTTAATGTTAAAAACGAAAACTTTTGCAAGCAGAGGCTAGAATTGTTAACTTAAAGGAAGTTTCCGTTTTTCTTTTAGGAGGGAGTAGTGTTGTATCGAGCATTAAATTGTAAACAAGACCTTTAACCTGATCTGGTAGCTACCATGCGGGGCGCCATCTTTGATGCATCCATTCCCTACCTAACAACAATAACCAGTCGACTGGCCCATTCTCTGCTCCTTATACACACTACAATACCCCTTCCATTTCATTCACTTCTTCCTGATGTTCCTCTGCAATTCCTTTATAAACAGCCGCTCGCCCTTGGAGCGGTGCACTCTGACTCAGACCTGCCTGAATAAAGCCACACTGCCCAACTGAGCCTTTGTCATTCCCTGCCCTGCCCAATACAACAGTCTTTTACTGAAGCACCCGATCGGAGGGAACGGACAAGTGCCAATCCCCAGGTCATCATGTCTGAGAAGAACGACGGGTCCAAGGATGGGAAGACTGGTCCCCCTGGCACCCCGCGCAAAGACTTTATTGCCGCAAACAAGGAGGCCTTGGCCACAGCCCAACGCCTGGGCGAAGAGAGGCGTCGCGCTGCTGAGGCGGCGGGCTCCCCATTTTTCAGGAAGGGCGGCGCTAGGGATAGGCGACCGTCGCTGCCGACATTGCCCACAACCACCCCAGGCCCTGTAACCAGAGCTAAAAGCAGGGGGATCAAGCAGGGGAAGGAGGCGGAGCGGGCTCCGGTGGTGGCACCTGGCCCAAGACCCACAGAAGCCGCTAAGGAGCAGCCTGTCAACGTGGCCGAGCTGGTCATTGCCCCCCAGCGGCAAATGTCTTTGAGCCTCCTGATCAGCCGTCAACATCCACAGCGTCCGGCCAGACTCTGTCGTGGGACGCCGGGGCCGATTACCTTGAGCCAGTGCTGGCCACTGGTTCCCGGACACCTTCTGATGGCAGCGGCACACCCAGGTCGCCTGGCTACGAGCCCCGCTCGCCATCCCCGCCGGCTGGACCATCACGCCCAGTTTGGCCCAAGCCCCCAACTGTCTTAAATATAACAGTCCCTATTGTGATGAAAGCATACCAATTCATGTTAAGAACGTGGATGATTCAACCTCTCATCGGTAGGAGCCTACCATCTGCAAGCTACTACAGCAACACTTGGGCAGGATGGGTGTCGCCGACCTCCTGGAAGTGGGAGACTCCTGTGAAGGCCCCAGTAACCTTGCGGCCAGTTGAGGCCATCATTAAGCTGCTGACTGGTGAAGGTGAAGGCGACTGGGTGCCGAGCCCACACTTCTACCGAATGCCCCTTCTAGCCGAAGTAGCAGTCATCCTTGTCAACATGATAAAGACCCCACCGCCAGGGCTTTATTATAGACAATTTTGCGATGCGCAAACAATGGTAGTGAAATGGATCGAGGAGAACGTCATGCCAGACATGAGCGACGCGCCGACCCACCTGGTGCCTGCAATGAACACTGGGCCTGCGGAATTTTGGGACCACCTGGTACTGGTTAACGGCGGGCCAGCACCTCTGCATAGGGTTGTGGCGCAGGATCAGTTGATCACAAGAGAGAATCTAAGGCTGGCGATCCTGAACTCCATCACACCGGCTGCTCAACTTGCCAGTTTCCGCGACATGGTCGCACCGCTCCAGGATGATGCTCCAGGACAAGGCCAGCCGTACAAGCGCCATAAGAGCAAAAATCTAAACGTCGCTGCCTTAGCTGGTAAAAGGACTGTGGTTGCACAACAGATCCTGAATAGCCCCTTGGCAACAGTGGTCGAGACTGACCCGGGGAAACATGCGGCCAGTTTCCTCGCAATGGTGACACAGCTCACCAACGCTCCAGGAGGGATTGTGGTGAACCACAACCTAGATGCTCAGGACTACACTGTGACATCAAATATCCCCACTGTTGGTGCGCCTGGAATCGTGCCAGTAATACATCAAGCTGAAATGACTCTTGGCGACAAGATAGATGTGAGAATGCCGCATGTTAACCTCACACTTCAATGGACAAATGGCACGCAGCGAACCGTGGCAGAGATCAGCAGCTTCGCCAGCGTAATGAATGAGCAATCCCAGCCCGGCGGAAAGAAGCTGCAGGAAGCGCTTCCGATGCTTACCGTGCAGCATCCTTTCCGCTTGGATCATAACGCAAGGATTTGCGAGCCCAGGATGAAGAGGGCGAGTAAAAAAGGATTGTATGAGAAAGGTTTCGTGCTTGCGCACAAAATAAGTCGTGCTGCTGCTGAGGGGGTGGTGCTTGAAATGGTGGGCCTTCAAGTAAACCCCCTGACTCTAATACCTAGTCCTTTGACAGATGTAGGGGCCAATTTAATGGTCGAACAGGCCGCTACAATGTCCGTGGGGTTTGTCGCTCCGGACGATGTGCCAGACAGTATCGCCATGACGATTGCTGCCATGTTGGTAGTTGGTGGTCCGGTCATCGCCCCAGCCAACGAAGTACCCGTGTCGGTGGTAGATACCCTTGTCTGGCCCGCCACGCACGGCTATGTTTTGGGGACCAACAGTACGCCAATTCCACCCCTTGGCCAGGTCATCCCAACCGCAGCACAGATAATAAATTTCCTACAGAATTACGCCAATAACACAGGCAGCAGTGACGAGTTACTCGAAGGGTACTCGGACTGCATCAGTCTTGTGGGCGCCACTTGGGCCATAGTTCCGGCTCCTCCAGTGGCAGTAAATAACCTGCCTTATATTGAACAAGATCAGGCCATCCCATACGACCAAATAATACACGTACCCCCAGAAGATCCTAGGCGCCAGGGAGAACACCCACTGTTTCCAGATCATCCTCAAGATATGTATGGAGTTGATACTTACACACCAGGAGGGGTACCTGTGATGTGCGTGGCGGTCCCTCAACTACCTACCCAAGAATTCGTGTCCACACGACAGACAGTGCTGCCACAGGACATCGGCTTTGTCCAGCGCTTGATCAAAGCATTCAGGAGTGATACTCTGGCTGAGTTTGCTGCTGTGACCGGACTGCTTACGGCGTCCACCACCATGGATTCTCTATTCATGGCAGGGTCCGCACTTGTGTCAGCGACAGCGTCTACTCTGCTGCGCTCATACAATCTAGTTGGCGTAGATATCGCCGCACTCATGCAGGGGATGAGCAACTACAGCCTGAATGCCTTAGTTATACATATATACAGTACTATTCATAAAGCTCAGGGTTTGAGTTTTCAAAAAGTTTTAATAGAGCTTTCAGGACATAGTATGTGTTTTGGACTTTTATATGTGGCTTTGTCTCGCATTAGTTCATTTGAAAGTTTTAGCACAATGCAATTTATAAGTAAACATCATATAGACAGTGTACGAAGATCAAGATATTTTAGTGCACAACAGAAGTTTTTGGGTTGGTTATATGATATGTCATCAATTGAATAGTGTAAGATATTTATTGAATGTAATATAGAGGCTTTTCAAGATTACGTAGTCAATAAGGCCAATGTATTTGTTGAAAGCAATGCATTCTATTGTTTCTATGTTATCTTGTAAAGTTTTAAATTGTAAGCTTCTGTTGGTATAGTTTAAAACTTAAGATGTTGAATTAAAAAAATTGATACAAATTTATCCAGTGTTTTATTATTACTATCATGAACAGTGGAATTTCTAACAGTTTATGAGTGGTTTAACATATATATGTTAAGATTTGAACAAACCATTACTGTCCTCGGTGCAGAGCTGAGATAACAACATCGAGAGTAGAATGGGAATGAGATATTTGGGTAAAGAAAACTTTCTACGGATGTTTGGGAGAGTTTCGACTTGGCAGTTGCAGACATATTGTCTATTCCTAACTCAACATCAGTATCTACAAAGACCAGTTAGAGAATGTAAGTAATTTACATGTGGTGCCAAGAAACTAAGTATCTTGAGTGAGGTCTTTTGAAAATGAGCATCTTTTGTTGGCTTGTGAAAAAACAACTACATCGGCTACGGTGCAAAGCAAGGAAATCATAGTTTGCCACTTTTGAAATTCACAGAAAAACAGTACTATTGATTCCCAAAAAAACAGACAATAAGTTATTTTTTGCCTTTTCAATAACATTGAAAAACAAAGAATCAAATTCTTGTAAAAGCACACAAGAAGTTTTAAGAATAAGATTGGAGAAAGAACAGCAAGAAACAAAGGCAAATTAAAATCGACTCAAAACACAAACAGAGATGTTGTAACATAATATTAACTAACAAAGTATGAAGTTGTTGCTGCTGTTTTTTGCATTGGTGTGTTTTTAATTGTAGATGGTGATACAGATAAAGTTTACAACTTTAGCAGTACTGTAAAGGATTGTTTCTTTTCAACAATTTAAAATGCTGTTTCATCCAAAGTAATTCACAGGATGGCACCAGTAACAACAACTGAAACAAGAAAAGCAAGAAAAAAGGATTAGTAACAAAAGATTAGTAAAAACCATGAGTTTTGTTTTATGCCGAAACAGTTACTAAAGCTGTTATACAAAACACAATAAAGATCAAAAGTGCACTATAAAATGACTAAACTTAAAACTTGGTTTCAACCCTACAATACAATTGTAAAGTTTGTTTTTGTAGGTTGTAATCATGTACCCATGAAAACCATTAAATAAACAATGGCTCTAGTTTGAGAACCTTAAAATCCTTCAGTCGAATGTGAAGTTGGTGATAGTATCTGAATGAACAGCAGCATCAGCGACACTGCTTACAGGACCATCACCATCCTTTGTTTGAACACTGCTTTCATATTGATGATAGGCTTCCTGCACTTGTTCCTTGTCCTACTGGAACAGGCCAAAATAATGTGAATATTTTTTCTCCAGTTGATGGAGAAAATAAATTTCTGGTGTACATACACCTTTCCTGAATTACTTGCTTAGCAATGGAGGTTAAATCTTTCAAAACGAGTGTAAAGGCAAACAAATATTGAAGAGTGGATCTGAACTATTTCAACGCTCATTAATATTCACATTCTTTCAAAGTGTCTTCAGCTTCTTCTTGAAGGAAGCGTTAGGTCCCAGCTTGTCAGATACGGTATTGATCATATAATTATCCAAGAAATTCAGAATGTCGAAAACAACAACGTCTTCATCTGCAAACAAACAAAAATTATGGATAAATTGAGGACAACACATAGGTATGAGAGTCAAATACATAGTCTATATCGAACTGGGAATGAAACTGAATGTTATGCTAGTAGATGTTACAGAAGGAAAACATGGATTCCCTAACAAAAAAGAACAATTAGTTTGGCAGATGGAAAAAGAAAAGGTGAATGAATTTACGATGTTAAAAGAAAATCAAGACACATCAAAGACGACACGAAATAGCCAATGGCTCTGTAGGGATGAGTAAAAGTGCCAAATCACTGGAGGTTAGGTAGGTTCAACACAGAAAAAAAGCTAATGAAACTTGCTCCGACACAAGGGCAATAATGTGTACCAATAAAACCGAGGCTCTAAATTCGTAATTACATTTTTAATTGACATGGACAGTGGGTACAGGGATTCAAGGACAGTGATCACCGCCTACAATGATCTAGTTAGCACACCTTTCAGTTTTAACGTATGCTGGTTTGACTTTCGAGTCCAACAAGAGGTTTCGGAGGGTTTCTTTCATTACTTACATCAATGACAGTAATGCGGTACAAAAATAGAACGACAATTTCAATTCTTTTAATGACAACGAAACCTCTCCAAACACGCAAACCGACAGAAAAAAATGACCAACAACTTGGCGCAGTGCAGTCCCTTGGTATTCATCCGCTGTTGCGTTGCCGGTTTGTCCTCATCCGTTGCCGCGCAAGTAGCAAAGTAGTTCCAACAAATGATGCTTTCAAATAGATGTGTAGGATGCATAGGAATGTATCTTGGTCATTTTGAATGATAATGGAATTGATTTATGGTTGTTGGAATAGATGATGGCTTTAAATTACTATAAACAACAGGAAGGATGGCAGAGATCCCGTGCCGGGAGGTGAGGGATCAGGGAGGGGAAGCCAACTACGGGCGTCTATAATGCTTGTTTTTTCACAGGCCCGCGGAAAATGAGGGTTTTTAAACAAGCTTTTTGCAAATGCTTAGTTTCTTGGCAGCACATGTAAATTATTCACGTTGTCTAAATGGTCCTTGTAGATACATAGGTTTAGTTAGGGATATACGATATGTTGGCATATTATGTGAAGTATAGTGACGTGACGCTACAGTGCTGCGCTCTATTAGCTTTCGAGTGCAAATTTGATGCTGTGAAAAAACGCGGCCTTTTGAACGGTTATAGAATTGAAACTTTTACAACAGTACAATTGTATTAGTGGTTGTTTCAGTTTTGAAGCTTTGTTTAACACAAAATGATTCTGATTGGAGATAGCATTTTACTTCGTCTGTACAAAGCCCATAGTGATTTTTTTGATGAAAAGTCATTACAGTTTTGTGTTAGTGGGCAGACTGTTGTAGAATGTTACCATACTGTAAAGCAAAACTTTAATGTCTTAAAACAGGAGGTAGTATTTTTGATGATTGGAACTAATGATATCATTAGAGTCAATAATGTTGAGAAAATGTTTCATGACTTTCGTACTCTTGTAAGGTTTTTGAGAAGAGTTGCTGGAAAAGTTATTCTTTCAGACATTTTGCCAATTCCTAAGTTTGGAAGGTTTTCAACAAAATCAAGGATAATAGAAAAATTCAATACATATGTGAGATCGTTTGAAACTTCTGATGCTATAGTAGCACATATAAATGACCTTTTTTGGATATCTTGTGATTTTATTAACAGTGATCTGTTTTGTAAATTTTATAAACACTCAAATTCTAGGATTGACCTGATACATCCAAACTGTAATGGGTTGAAAGTTATGTTAAATTATATTTTAAATATCAGATATGAAAAATAGAGTTGGTGTGTGTTCAAGTTACGCAGCCATTTGGAGTGCATCTTTGCATTTCCTTGACAGCTTAATCATGCCTGCGTTGCAAAATTTTTAGTAGTGTATTTGTGCAAAGTCTTCTACAGTAAAATCACATACATTCTGAAAAAAGATGTGGACTTCTTACGCTGTGTCTGATGCAACACTGGATTTATAGCGTTAATGTGATTTTTTTACCGACAATAGAAGCAGCTATGAGGTAAAATTAAATAATGGATGTGTTGCTGTTTCTTTTAACTTAAAATAGTTATTCATATTCATACCTGCGTGTGAGATTGATAATCTTAATCCATTGTTATTTAAAAATACTAACATTAAGTTCTGGTAGTAGTGTTTCAGTTTTCGTGAGTTTTGAGAAGGTAGTTATATTAATGATGTAACTGGAAACATTTACCAAATACAGAGCATACAAGTTGTTTTTCAGTTCCTGCTTTATATTTATTTGTAATACAGCTACCATTTGGTACTTTTGGTGCTTTGAATGTATCGCTATGGTCATCCGAGAAAAATCATATATGTTTTCTAAAATAAAACAGACATGACGTTCATAATCAAAGAATTTGAAAAATTGTTATTATTATAACCATTCCCAATGACAAATCATACTTACTTAAAGATATCAATCACAATAAATGATGCAAAACGGCTGCAACAGTTCGACAGCTGCGCTAGTCCGGACGAAATGTTAACATCTTCATACACCTGTAGTTGGGTTCTGTGTTTAATAATTCCAAATTGTGTCAGTCAAGTTATAAGGTTTTTTCTAAAAAAAGAACAAATTATAACCTAATAATATATGGGTAATTTTCTTTGAAAAATCAAGCCTCTAATACATCAATACCAGCACACCAGCACAGGCTACAGACCTGCCGGCAAATTCTATTCGTAAACGGAGGGTGGTAGCCCTTTTTGCATTATACCGCGAAAACAATTGAAGTATGAACTCGAACGCGGAACCGAATACGAAAGCTGAACTCAACATCGCAGCATGGGTTTCGATAAAGTAAACGGCTCTCAACCTGAGAACGGTTGTCAAGAACAACCACAAACTGCGATCCATCGCTTTATTCTTCCCTTGTATTGACCTATTTTTTCTTGTAAGTTCAACATGAGTTTTAACGAATGGGGCCTTCCCGAGACGATCAGTAAGTCTTAATACATGGCACGTTTGTGTCGTATGCACGTTCTTGCCAGGTACACTGTCAATTCTTCTTGTTTTTTTATGCAGCTTTTAAAAAGATCTCTACGTACGAAGTTAAACTGGGAGACACCTGCGTCTCTTCGAAGCAGAGATCAAAAATGACAGTCTGCTGCTGGAGGCCGGGTACCGTATTACCGGACAGATACGGATTTGTGCTTGAAAACGGGGCACGACAAAATTTTTACAAATGGCTTCTGAAAGTAATGCCTGATTGCCTTGATGACCCCCCCATTATTAAGAGAAACACTGCTTTTGTCTCATATTATTATTAGTATTACCATTAGTATACCAAATCACATACATTCTGAAAAAAGATGTGGACTTCTTACGCTGTGTTTGATGCAACACTGGATTTATAGCGTTAATGTGATTTTTTTACCGACAATAGAAGCAGCTATGAGGTAAATTAAATAATGGATGTGTTCCTGTTTGTTTTAACTTAAAATAGTTATTCATATTCATACCTGCGTGTGAGATTGATAATCTTAATCCATTGTTATTTAAAAATACTAACATTAAGTTCCGGTAGTAGTGTTTTAGTTTTTGTGAGTTTTGATGTAACTGGAAACATTTACCAAATACGGAGCATGCAAGTTGTTTTTCAGTTCCTGGTTTATATTTATTTGTAATACAGCTACCATTTGGTACTTTTGGTGCTTTGAATGTATCACTATGGTCATCCGAGAAAAATCATATATGTTTTCTAAAATAAAACAGACATAACGTTCATAATCAAAGAGTTTGAAAAATTGTTATTATTATAACCATTCCCAATGACAAATCATACTTACTTAAAGATATCAATCACAATAAATGGTGCAAAACGGCTGCAACAGTTCGACAGCTGCGCTAGTCCAAACGAAATGTTAACATCTTGATACACCTGTAGTTGGGTTCTGTGTTTAATAATTCCAAATTGTGTCAGTCAAGTTATAAGGTTTTTTCTAAAAAAAGAACAAATTATAAACCTCGGTAGGAGCGTGACAGACAGGGGGCAGGAGCGTGACCGACAGAAGGCAGGAGCGTGACAGACAGGGGGCAGGAACGTGACAGACAGGGGTAGCAGCGTGACAGACAGAGGTAGGAGCGTGACAGACAGAGGGCAGGAGCGTGACAGACAGGAGTAGGAATTTTTCAGAGCTGAAAAGCATGCGTTACGCACGGACACGAGCATTTCTGTCTTATATGGTCGTTTTAAACGGGACCAGAGCGTGACAGACAGGGGTAGGAGCGTGACAGACAGGGGGCAGGAGCGTGACAGACAGAAGGCAGGAGCGTGACAGACAGGGGGCAGGAACGTGACAGACAGGGGTAGCAGCGTGACAGAGGGCAGGAACGTGACAGACAGGGGTAGCAGCGTGACAGACAGATGTAGGAGCGTGACAGACAGGGGGCAGGAGCGTGACAGACAGGAGTAGGAATTTTTCAGAGCTGAAAAGCATGCGTTACGCACGGACACGAGCATTTCTGTCTTATATGGTCGTTTTAAACGGGACCAGAGCGTGACAGACAGGGGTAGGAGCGTGACAGACAGAAGGCAGGAGCGTGACAGACAGGAGGCAGGAACGTGACAGACAGGGGTAGCAGCGTGACAGACAGAGGTAGGAGCGTGAGACAGGGGGCAGGAGCGTGACAGACAGGAGTAGGAATTTTTCAGAGCTGAAAAGCATGCGTTACGCACGGACACGAGCATTTCTGTCTTATATGGTCGTTTTAAACGGGACCAGAGCGTGACAGACAGGGGTAGGAGCGTGACAGACAGGGGACAGGAGCGTGACAGACAGTGATAGGAATGTGACAGACATTTTTCAGATCTGAAAAGCATGCGTTACGCACGGACACGAGCACACGCAAAAAAAATGATTAGTTGTCAGAACGAATTCGTTCGTTGATTTGGGGACAAGCAACATATTTAGTTGTGAGAACTAAGATTTCGTTGGGACAACCAAAAGTTAGTAGCGGCAGCGAAAAGTCAGTGGCATCAGCGAAAAGTAGATTTTTTAACTTTTCGCTGATGCAACTGACTTTTCGCTGCCGCTACTAACTTTTAGTTGTCCCAACGAAATCTTAGTTCTCACAACTAAATATGTTGCTTGTCCCCAAATCAACGAACGAATTCGTTCTGTTTTTTTGCGTGCATTTCTATCTTATATGGTCGTTTGAAACGGTACGAGAGCGTGACAGACAGAAGTAGGAGCGTGACATACAGGAGACAGGAGCGTGACAGATAGGGCTAGGAGTGTAACAGGCAGGGGTATTAAAGTTTAATATAAAGCGTTACGCACGGACATTAAAACCACTGGTGACTGATTTCGCTTCGCCTCGCGGCTCGCTCCGCGAATTATATTCGTACTTGAAGCGAAAAATGTGTAATTTCTGTCCCAGGCGGCCTCCTTTTGAGTGCCCACAGTGTTCGTACGGTGTTCCAGCCTGAACACATTGAACACCTGGCAACAAATCAGCCGCTAGCGCCGATATGGAAGTCGGTTCCGGCTGATATTTACTATTTGGAAGCGATAATCGTGTCGCGAACAGCGCTGGACGCCACGGCCAAACTTTGCGGCCTTTGTACCCGACACATCGACTGCCTTCGGGAGGCCCGATCACGGATTTCGACGAAGGCTGTGGCATCAAGGTACTTTAAAATTTCAAATTTAATATCGTGTGCCCGTAGCGCGTGATCTCGGGTGCACTTGTTTTTCTTTTCTGCTTACGCTGCACTCGTGGAGAGGAAGGCCAAATGGCACAAGACTTGTGTCAAGGACTACCAGTCACCTAAGTTTGAGGCGCTCTTATCACAAGGGACAGCCGATAAGGAGCTCATGTCACCCCCATGCACGAGTTCTGCTTCGCTTCCCGACACTTCACGTTCCACACGATCAGCATCCCGGACGATCCAAGCTAAGTCGGATGTGTTTTCTTTGCGGGCAGCCCGCAACACGTGTTCGTCCACTCCACCAGTGTGAAACAAGGGAACTGGAGGAAAAGTTCAGAAAATGTGTAACTGATTTGGGCGACACAGCATTGCTTTCGCAAATAATTACCTATGGGGATTTGGTAGCCCATGAAGCTAAGTACCACGTCCAGTGTTTAGTGAGACTGTACGGTACGGCCAATGCAGAAGCAAAGAGTGCAAGAGCGAAGATGATGTAAATGTCCTCATGTGCGAGGGCATGGTCTTTGCAGATCATATATCTTACATTAACATCAAACTACTGGAGTCTAAAAACAACGTTTTTAAGATGGGAGATCAGAAGAGATTGTATGACGCGAGGGTCAGAGATCTGATCGGTTGCGTTCATGACACCCACACCACCAGATTAGGAGAACGCATTTTAGCCTGAATGGCGGAGCTTCAGGAGAAAAAGTCAGGACGAGATTATGTACTTATGCATAACAAGGCTAATATTCTCTTCAACATAGAGCGGGAAGATATGGACGATGACGCGATCGGTTTTCCATAGGTTTGAAAGAAGTCTTCGCAAATGCATGAATGAGACACGCTCGATTTATTTTCCCGGCGACTTTCCAAAAAAAATGTGAAGAGAGCATCATTCCAGCCCTTCTCCTGATAGCAGTCACGTAGTTGCTGTACGGGTCAACATTCCAGTCGCCCTGTGGTGCGGCACGACCAGCCATCACCATTTCAAAAGTTGGTTCGGTTCTTCTCAATTTTCGTATGACAATGCCGAAGGGTGACATTGTCCGTCACAACAAGTGCAGAGAACCTCCGTTCCCTCTGTACGCCTCCCTGCACACCTACGGCTACAGCAGGAACAAGGCACGGATAACAAAACTGCATCGCCTTGGACTCGGTGTCCCATACAGTCGTGTCATGGAGCTTACGTCCCAGCTGTCACGTTGAGTTGTGAAACGTGCAGAAGAGGAGGGCGTGTTATGCCCATCGCATCTCAGGAAGCGCTTGTTCACAGTGATTGCTTACGACAACTTCGATCTGAAACACACTAGCAACGCAAGCGGAGAAGAATTTCATGGCACAGGGATCTCTGTCTTGCAGATGCGCACCGAGAATGACAATCCTGAGACACGTTTATTCCAGGCATCTTTCTCAGATGTGGAGCAGCGAGGCAATAAAGCAGCGCCCTTACTGCCAGAGCATTATACGGCCATGGATGACTACTTTGTTCTTCCAGAGAAGGTAGAAATGACACCACTAAAACCTCCATTGACAAGTGAAATTTTCCAAGCTATGCGACCTGCAAGTGTGTAGATTTTTACTAATTGTCACTTAATTTCCTTGAACTGACAGGTCGAGTGTATTGTGATTTTGTTAAATTTCAGACAATTTCTGCGACACCTGGAAATCCGAGGAGGGCTGGTTGATGTATGTTCATGGCCAACTTTCAGAGATCAATCATTGCGCTGATTTTTCTTGGAGTGCCCATCACGCTGGGAGGGAGACAGGGAACGTGATCCCCGCCATTGGAGCAATTCTCCCACTGTTCAAAGACAAGTCTACCGCGCCTCATATGATCAAGCATGGCATGGATCTGTCAAAGAATATCACTCAGCTTCTTAACCCTGGCCAGACAGCCGTCCTCAGCATGGACCATAGCAGCTGTACGCCATAGCAAAAAGACTGCAATGCCATCGCCCGGCTCTCTACGGCGAGGATCATATTTTAATGTTGTTCCCGATTGGTACGGGTTGGTAGAAATTGCGTTATTTCTACGGATTTTACGTTGTCTACGTTGCTATCGATTTTTCGAAAGTGTTCGACCTCTTGATGTAGAATAATTGGGCCATCGACGGTTTGACGTCGTATCGTCCGGAATACTACGGAGTGATGTAGACCTCAATGTGCCCACATCACGGATGAGGCCCTGTAACGTCAACGTAATTACGTCGATTCCTACTGCGCGATGCGACGTTTCATCGAAGACATCATATTGTCGTAGAATGTGCACCATCGATACAACGTGCGTACACGTTGGCACCCGTCCCTCTACCTGCCAACGTCCTGTCGATACCGACACGACGTGGGCAGCACGTAGTCAATACCACAACGATAATCCGCAGTGGTTCTGCGTTGACTTTATGAGGTCACCGCAGCGCCGTTGTGCCGACGTCGACATTGCTCAGTGTACAATTCCACGTCGACACAACGATGCTGGCACGTTGAACAACCAACGTATCCAAACACACGTCATCTCGATCTCAATCATGCGCGGTACCGTACACAACGTCATCGCACTGTCGCCGGCACGTTGCCGGCATTAGGTCTTACGTCGTTACGTCAACGTATTGCCGATGGCCTTTTAAACGTCACGCCTCTTTCAATACGTTGCCAAAACGTTGTCCGCAGGCTGCCATAATTACCAAGGGACGCCAACGTCCTCACAGCAGACATGAATCACTGTCACATAATGCTAGTCGACATTACGTCGCCAGGACGTCGAACCGGCAACGCAGACTTAACGTCAGGGTTGTTAACGTTACTTTCAAAATGCAACGCGTTACCGTTACCTCGTTACCGTAGACTCGGTAACGATAACGCGTTACCTTTACAGCCTCCAGAGAAATGTAACGCGTTACAGTTACAGTAACGTCGTTACTTCGTTACTCGTTACATCAGTTTTCAAAAAATGACGAAAAACGCTCTTTTACAAGTATAGTGTGATTGCCATCGTGTACCGAACACTGAATTACAAAAGAAAAGTGCAACTATAATCCTTTTATTTAAGTCAGGAACAATAATATAAAACGTTTTCTTTACAAGGAACCATAAAATTACGGTATCGAGTCAGGTACAGGGTCAGACCAGACAGGGTCGAAAAGGGTCATTTGCACCAACACCTTCGGTTAACACGCGAGAGCACCTCGTTTTCCAAGTTTTTGTCACCAAGCATACTGCGCAGGTCCGTGAACGAGACTCCCGCCACCCAGAACAGGCGCTCAAGCGACGCACTTGGCATTGCAACATGGCATAGCACTATGTTTGCATTTATCGATCTGCCCGTCGAAATTTGCCGTTGTAACGAGTAAAATGTAACGTGCGTTACGTCTCGTTACTGACTTCAGTAACGATAACGCGTTACCGTTACAAACCGCGGAAAAAGGAAACGCGTTGGCTTTATCGTTACAGTAACGAGGTAACGCGTTACACTAACGTCGTTATTTCGTAACGTAATGTTAACAACCCTGCTTAACGTACATTACGTGGCGGCACAACAACTGAGCTATAGTAAAAGAAGTCGATGCGACGTCGCTATGACGTCGGCACCGCAACGTAATTATGGCATAATCATGGCGAAGTGACTGACTCTACCTCTTGTGGGAGTGGTCGCCTTTACGTAGACTGGTGGTCGACCGCACCACAGACCACAGACCCACGGTGACGTCATGCGCCGTCGCCGCATCTCTCCCAATCCATCAACATAGACGTGACGTTACTAAAATCAACCTCGCTGTGATCACAAGTAGACGACACGGCTTACCTTACAGGTTACGGACGTCCGTCGTGAAAACACCGTACACTCATGACCACGTTGAATACATGACAACGCAAAGCACTGCCTGTAGACACGCCAGACATCGACACGCAAGTAAATCGGAGTTAACATCACTAATACAATCTAAGTGATCACTATGAAAGTATACTCTACAAGCAAACAAAACATGAAAATTTTCATCTCGAATCGGGCGGGGTCGACCCTGATATTATGAAAAACTACGCAATCTTCAGACTAAAGACAATCGAAGACACGGCTTAATTTGAACGTGAAGTGAAAAACACGCCTGTCATCGAAATCAAAGATATTGGAAATGAAAGCAAAGATCAACAAAATATTGCACATTCCACAACAAATGAGGTCATGTGAAGCTGCTGAAACATTAGAAAGATTATATGCTTGCAGACCTCAAATGTCAATCTGAACCCTTATATAGTCTAATTTCCTGCACTGTTGCGAATAATTTTTCTGAGAGCGTTCTTCTATCAAAAATTAACTACTATGCTGATCAAAAGACTAATCGTAGAAAATCAGTTTGGTCACAGACCAAACTTTCTTACTGTAAATGCCATCGTCTAGAAGATATAAAATTTCTAAATCCAATAACAATAGCAGAAATACCTTAGTCACATTCCTAGACCTAATCAAAGCATTTCACTTTTTGTATCTATTCAAGAAATCGTGACTACCGGCACCATGCACCAGCCCTCATAAATTTGAAAGAACTATTTGTGCCTGGAATATTTATGCGTTTTATTACGCCCTCAGTGTGTACTTCATTCCTTTGATATTTTATGTCAAATTCTGTAAATTTAAGACATTCTTAATTTCACAAACTGAAACAAGATATGCAGAATGAGACTGAAGAGAAATTGGGGAAGGATAATAGAACTGTGAAAATAGCACACTGCATAAAGCAAATCCGAATACTTTATTGTTCTGTGATTTCATTTATTTCAGAGCAATCTACAAAAAGCACAGAAGCAGTACATGTCATAAGGGAGCACAGGAAAGACGACCTATTGTTAAAATTCAATTTTTCCTTAGCCTTAGCAAATATCTGCATGTATATGTTACGGTTAAGGTGCGGAGCCCGGGTACTCCTAAGATTAGCCGGTTAATCTTAGGAGTCGACAGGGCCGGCCGGTTAATGTCAAACAGAGTTTGGAGAATCCGGACCTTAACCGGCTGATCTTAGGACCAACCAAGATTTGTTTGACATTAACCGAAGCCCGTGGTTAATGTCGCACAAGCGGGCGGTTAATGTCCGAAATTAAAAAATGTGGGGCAGGGGAGGGATATTGGAGCAAGGAGGTTGGTATTGCTGAAGGGCGGCGAGGGTGGCAATTGTTACCGCGGGAACGCGGGAAACGTAGTAGAGAGTAGTAATCTAGGTCAGCGCAATGGAAAAGGGCACGGACAGGACGCGTTTTCAAGAAAAGCTACAGGAAATTCTCAGTAAAAAAAGGCAAGACAATTCGGCATACATGAACGCAGAGCAGTACCAAATTTTTTTGGAGGAAGTTAAAGAAGCGAAGGAGAAGAAGACCTCTACAAAGTCATTCCGCCGTCTGGCCCGCTTTGCCGTGGTGGAGATCAACGGCGAAGAGAAGTTAACGGTGCCGCTGAAAAATGATTCGGATACTTTCAAATTCTACGTGACTACAGAAGATCTTCACAATATTTTGACGGAGCTGCACACCAACACCGGACATGGCGGCAGGAACAGGATGGTGGCGATGGCTAAAGAAAAGTACGCCAACATCACCCAAGAGGCCATCACCCTGTACCTGTCGCTGTGTGGCATCTGCCATGCAAAGAAGAAACCAACCAGAAGAGGCCTTACAGTGAAGCCAATGGTGTTTAAGGCGATGAACGACCGCGTTCAAATGGACCTCATCGACATGCAATCAAATCCTGACATGGGGTACCGTTTCATCATGTGCGTACAAGACCATCTCACGAAATTTCTACATCTTCGGCCCCTGAAGGAGAAGACGGCAGTGACTGTGGCAGAGGAGCTGCTGCCTATCTTCCTGTCCTTCGGGGCGCCGTCTGTGCTGCAGTCTGACAACGGCAGAGAATTTAGAAATGATGTTGTTACGTCGCTGAAAGAAGCCTGGCCACAGATGAAGATTGTGCACGGTCATCCACGGGCCTCCCAAACACAAGGTGAGGTGTAGGGAGATGCGCACAATCGCGTAGTATTGCCATGGTACTAACGGACGTGTGATGGTGAAGGGAGCGTGGAACGTGCCAACCAAGACGTGGAGGACATGTTGAACGCTTGGCTGGAGAACCATTCGACGCACTGGAGTTACGGCCTGCAATTCGTGGCAAGCCGGAAAAATGCTAATGTCCACCAAGGTACGGGCCGTTCTCCGTACGAGGCCTTGCTCGGCACCCCGATGAAACTGGGCATCGCATCGACCTACCCCAGCGGGCTGATACAGCACCTCCAGACGGAAGAGGATCTGGAAGACTTTCTAAAAACAATATCAATCAACGGTGAGCCAGTGGAGGGGGAGGAAGACGATGAGGAAGTGCCTCAACCCATCAACACCACAGGTAACGACTTTTGGTGCAGCTCTTGAACTTGTAACCAATCACAATAAGGACGTGCTTCCCCAGAAACTGGCCCATCCGCTCCTCTGGCCGCCTCTTCGCCGTTGGCCTCGCCTTCACCAGTGGCTGGTTCGTCTCGAATCCTGTCGACTCCTAAGATTAACCGGCTAATCTTAGGAGTACCCGGGCTCCGCACCTTAACCGTAACATATACATTCTTTTAAATTATAAATTATTAAACAGCACAACAGCATATGATATGTAGAAAGATGTTCCTTGCAGAGGACGAAAAATATCTGCAGGGAAGTCAGTCTTATAATGTGAATCATAATGTTGCTAGAACTGATTATTAACAACTCTGTTTGAGGATAAAATTTCCTTTTCAGACTCCCTTGCATACCTCATCAATATGAATTTTCAATATAATTTACTACGGAGTGTCACGAAGTATATAAACTCAACAATATGTGTATACAGCGATGAGAATAAATGACACAGAACTGGTGTTTACATACCAATGTGGATGCTACTTCAGATACTGTGTTAACAAAGTGAAAGAAAATACACAGTTATTCGCACAATCTGCTGTACATATTAGGGTTTGCAAAATACACACTGTATAATACATGTGAGGTCATGTACAGCTAGACACATCCTCAAGGCAGTCTTTATCCTAACAATCAGAATATGCATGATACAGAGATGAATGCTCAAGTTTCATATTTCAACATCAATACATAATGAATATTAAATGACCAACATTTTCTCAGTAAGGGTATGATTCCCAAGACCATACTAATCTTATCCAGCCGTAAGCACCATTGCTCAAATGTATCTTTAGTGTAATAAAATTGTACACAGCAAACGTGGAGTTCAAATATAAATCAAGGGTTAACTGGCCATAAAACCTACCCAAAACCTCAAATCAAAATGTATATGTAAGAGTTAACGTTGGGTGATTGAAATTCATAAGACCTTTACCAGTCAAATAACAGTTCAAAATATAGGAAGTATCCACAGTATTGTGGTATCTTACTACATACCACAGCAGCATAACAGATATTGCAGTATTATTGACCTCACCACCCGAGGTGGCCGTCCTAAACTACCGTAACTGTTCAAGGCACTGTACTTTCCCCCTCTCGCGGGCGCTATTGTTAGGAGCGCCAGGGCAATTGCCGGGCTAGTTAGCTGGGACGACCTAAATAAATTCGCACTTGCTCTCTGGCTCCCAAACCGGGCAGTCGCTCCTTTCTTCCCCTTGCCCCCGCACACCAAGGACTCCAAGAAGGCCCGAATACCGCACAGGTGGCATCGGTGGTTCGTTCTCACGCTTGGAGGGAGCAAGGGAAGAGGAAGTTAGAAGCGCCGTGGAGAGCTGCAGTGCCCCGCGCGCACGCGCATACATTCCAGGGGCAAACTCCCAGTTTTCCCTAAATCATGCGTATTGGCACGTTGTGTGCACGATTTACATCCAGATTTAAATCGGGGAATCATGAAGGAGTCCCAGAGGGACCTAGTGCACCATACGCGCCGTCTGGCACCTCGCATCTTGTTCTCCTAGAAGCTCCAGAAGTGCCAAATGATGTACAAAACTTGACTATTTTCTGCATTTAAGCCTCAAATACGATCGGATTGCACTCAGGCACCTGTATGGACGATAAAGCTGTCGGCGCGCACCAGAGCACGCCGCATCCTGCTCTCCTAGAAGGTCGAGAAGTGCCCAATCATGTACAAATCACGACTATTTCCTGAATTTGAGTCGCGGACATGGTGGGATTCGTATCGGATACCGAAGAACACTAGGGCGGTCGGAGCCCACCATGGAACGCTGCATCCTGCTCTCCTAGAAGGTTTAGAAGTAGACTAGATGTGTATACGACGTTCAACTGGATTAAGTGCAGGTAGCTCGGAATCGTGTTAAATCGAGCCAATGACAGGGGTGTTGTAAGCGGAGAAAAACCTGGGTCATTGTACTGATGACAATGTATTAGGTATAGAGACAAGTATCTTTACATTTTTAAAATACGTTATATATTTTAACAATTGAAACAAACTGTCCATTTATTTTTAAAGAAATTCACACTAGATGCATCACAGCGTATTAGAAACGCATTTATGAATAACAAATAAAACAAATTTCAAACTAGGAATATCACACTACAGCTTATAGAAGGCCTAATCACAGTGAAGGTCACACGACTAATTCATTTTTGGCAAACGCAGCCACACAGATCACAGCACGAAGTACCTTTGATTTTACAGCTACGGCTTCCTACACAAGCTACCTCACAGTTGCAGTAAACAATAATTTTTTTTGCAGACCACGGATGCAAGTGGCAATGTTCGAGGGATTGGGGTCCAACCATCCGGACTTTCCTTCCAGCCCCAGTCAGACGGGCGTAATGTCCTCTGTATTGGTACCGTTCGCTCTTGCCACACTTGGGCCTGGATGGACGCTCTCAAAAAGGGCAGACAGAGTGCGTCTAAAGGCCGACTCGACCGCGCAAACATAGCTTTTCTGCAAGCCGTGATGTTCTCATGCAGTTGACCAAAAAGTTAAGGTAAGTTGGTGTGATTTAATTTGTATATTTCCAGGGCGCTGGTCCATCCACACCCCTGCAGCCAGTCTCCAAGTACGTCCATTGCAGCCTTCTCAATGTGCATTCCGCCCATCATAATAAACATTTTTTGCTCTCCAAACTTGTCCGGACACATCCACTGAATCTCTTTACACAGCTTGTAGAGATGCTGATCCGCAACAAGAACGGGCACTTGTCCTGGATTCAGGTGCGTGATGCTTTTGTAGGCAACATCCATGCTGTGCACCATCATGCTCATTGTGTTTGCAGGCTCGTGGAAAAGAGGGAGCACAGCAGGCCGCATTAAGTCTTGGGGCACCCCCTGCAACCGTCTCGAATGAAATCCTGGCCAAGTGTTTGTTGTGCTCTGTCTACAGGAATCCAGCCACTGCAACTCCTCCCGGTAGGGGCCTGCAGTCAACACCTCGACCCTTGCGGATGCAGATATAGGACACGCGGCCAATTTGCCATTTAGAAATGAGACCGGCACTATGCTGTACTCTGCAGGTAGCCCAATGACTTTTCTGGTATCAGCAGCAGCCGCTGCGGTCACACATCTGTCTTCACCTGCAACAAGTGATTAGTTTTTGCGCACTAAACACAAGGTAAAACTTTAAAAAATGATAAACCCCGCCTCACCTGATGGACCGTGTTGCATAAGGGAAATTGCGGTGCCATGAAACGCCTCCTTGACCGCTGTGGAGGACGTGTTGTGATCCAGGTTATCCACACTGGCTGTGGTGAACACACCCCGCTGCAGTTTGGCAGGACACACAACTCCGTCCTGGCGATATCTTAGACATGCCCTGTTTGCTCTCTCTGTCAGGATACTTTTCAGCCTGTCATAGGATATGCTCAGACCCATAAGGAATGCGACGTCCAGCAGCTCCCTTTTTCTGGTGGCACCGTACAGCTTGCTGGCCAGATACACAGGCGTAGCCGTCTCACGCTGAGCATCATGACGACGCACGCTGCCCGGAAGGGCTAAAATTTCAAAGAAAACACTGTATCTCTTACGGTTTTCGAGAGATCGGCGTTTAAAGTGAGAAAATGAAGCAAATATACGAAAAACCAGGGTTTGCTTGATTTTCTCACTTTAAACGCCGATATCTCGAAAACCGTAAGAGATACAGTGTTTTCTTTGAAATTTTAGCCCTTTCGGGCCCTACCTTGGCCAGATTGACCTCCTTGGGTAGTATTTTTCGAATTTCCTAAAAACATTGATTTTTGCTGTTCATAAGGGCACTTCGTGACCCCTGCGCGACCCTTAAATATTGTCCGACAGATTTCCGGTTTTGCACACATTTTTTGAATGCCAAAATGAAACTTTGACGAGTCAGCCCATAGCAATTTACCCCACTTTGCGGATATGGACCACCCTAACGTCCAGTTCCACTTCACTATAGACAGGAAGTACGAGAAACTTTCCTGAAATACCTGAAGATGGGAACAATCAGGCCAAGCCAATCAGCCTGGGCCTCACCCATCCTCTGTGTACCCAAAAAGACTGGAGAGGTCCGTGTCTGTGTGGACTACAGGGCTCTCAATGCCATTACGAGGGTCCCTGCAGCTCCCATACCTAGAACACAGGAGTTGCTCCAGCACTTGGGAGGCCGGAAAATGTACCATTCTTTCGACCTGGCCCATGGGTACCATCACCTAACAGTACACCCTGACGATGTGCCGAAAACGGCAGTAATCCTTCCAGAGGACCTGGGTCTGCCAAGCAGACAGTACGAGTACACCAGGTTGGGTTTTGGACTCTCTGCGGCCCCTGGAGCCTTCCAGCAATGTGCGGACAGGCTTATCACCAGAGCAGAGGAGCCTACCCCAGAAAATGACCTCGGAGATGCAGTGGCCGTTTACATCGATGACGTATGCATTGCCGGAGAGGACTTCCAGGTGATGCTGCAACGGTTAACGGCACTGTTTAATAGGTGCAGAGCCGGAGGTTGGTTACTAAAAGCCAAGAAATGTGATCTGTTCCAACCTGAAGTGTCTTTCCTGGGACACAAGCTGTCGGCCGCTGGTGTCAAGACCGACAGCAAAAAGGTTGACAAAATCACCCATTGGCCCCAACCTCAGAATAAGGCTGAAGTAAGATCATGAAGGGGTTGGTACAATATTATGCCAAATATGTACCACATCTGGCGACTACAGCCACCCCAATCTTCCGACTGCTGAGGAATGAAGTCAGTTTTGAATGGTCAACAGAATGTGACGAAGCATTCCATAAGATCAAACAGCTACTCACCTCTGCACCCATCCTGGGCACCCCAAACCTAGAAAAGGGGCCCTTCACTCTGACCACAGATGCCAGTCTGACCGGGCTAGGGGCAGTCCTCTCTCAAGAGCAGGACGGGAAGGACGTCACGATCGTATACTGGTCGAAAATCCTGACCCAAGCCCAACGGAACTACTGTGTGACGCACAGGGAACTGCTGGCCCTGGTGGAAGCGATTAGAGCTTTCCATCTCTACTTGGCTGGAGCTCCGTTCCAAGTTAAGTCCGATCACGCCGCCCTGCAATGGTTAAAGAATTTCAAAAACCCATCGGGCATGCTGGCAAGGTGGTTAGAAAGACTCTCACCTTACAAGTTCCAGGTAGTCTACCAAAAAGGAACCAGTATTGGCCATGCGGACGCTCTGAGTCGGCGTCCAGACAGACCGTGCAATCCAGACTGCAAGAAGTGTTGCACCTTGGAGGCACGAGATGCAGAAGCCAGTAGAATTCGATCTACCAGTGGATTCCAGCTGTTACACCAGGACGCTTCCATTTTGCAAAGCCCCACCAACTGGCCATTGGTCCACGCAGTCAGTCGGGACGGTCAGTTTGGGAGAGGCTTAGCACTCCACTTAGACCAACACTTTGGCCTACAAGCGGAGTTCCGCAGGAAGGAGCGGACATGTCCTGGAATAGTGGCGATTGAAAGGGGTCATAGAACCATAGTCAACGTCATTACAAAAGAAAGGCATTTTCATAAGCCAACAGCCAAAGGAGTCCAAGAAGCCCTCCAAACCCTAAAGGAGTGGCTCCTGGAAAATAAAATCGAAGAGTGGTGTCTACCTGAATTTTCGTGTGGGCTTGATAAAATAGAGCCAGCAACCTTAGTCAAGTTGCTTAACGAAGTTTTCGGAGACACCAACATGACGGTCACCATGTTCCACTTTCACCCGGCAGAAGCACCAGCCAAATGGAAACGCTGTGTCGCAAGATGCAACTCGTGCCAGGTAGAAAACAGAAAAACCATCTCTGCCAGGTCCGAGGAAGTTTTCTTAAACTGGGTGACTATCGTGCCGGAAGGAGTTTCCACTGTCCAAATGGCCAAGGATCAAAGGCTAGATGAGGACATCATGCCAATCCTTGTAGCTGTGGAAGACGGGGAAAGACCCCACTTCCAGGAGATAATAGAGTACAGCAATCACACCAGAACGCTGTGGCATCTATTCAAATCTCTGAAAATGGAGTGTGGACTTCTGTGGAAAAGAATTCATCATGAGACGGGAGACTTGGAAAAGGAAACCCTACGCCTCATCCTTCCCAGGAAACATAGAGAGGCAACGGTTAAAATGTACCATGAACAGTTGGGAGCTACCAACCATTTTGGACATACCAAGTCACTCCTGTACTTACGACGATTCTTCTGGTGGCCTGGAATGAGAGAGGACGTCGCCCAAATCCTTAACGACTGCGAGGATTGCAAGCGCCATAAAGGTCCTCTAAAGGGTAAAACCAGGGTACCCCTGAAGTTGTTCCGAGAAGGTGTTCTTATGGCAGATGGCACATTGACACAGCCGGACCAATGCCTGTAACAGATTCAGGGTATAAATTTATATTGGTCGCCATCGAAGCATTCTCAGGTTGGCCTGTTGCCCTACCTTTGAAAACTCAAAAGGCTGAGGAAATCGCAGAGCAGCTGATAACACATGTTTTCTCAGTGTTTGGCTCTCCTATCTCTGTCATGACAGACAGGGCTAAGATTTTCGATTCAGACCTTTACAACACCATCTTGGACCTTTACCATGTAAAGAAGCGACGGACGACTGCCAGACATCCTTCTGCAAATGGCAAAGCAGAAAGGTGGGTCCGAACACTCAAGACACAGCTCAAGCGATTATGTAATACAGCTGGCAATGATTGGGTTAAATGGCTACCTTTCATAACCCAGGCTTACAGAAATTTGCCGAGCTCTGTCCATGGATTTTCACCCTATGTGATCCTGTTTGGTGCCCCAATGAGGACACCTTTGTGCGGAGAAAGGGAGGCTCCACCTTTCCAACCAGACATGGAAGCCTACCCGTATCAGGTCCGTGACATCCTTCGGGAAATTCATGACCAAGTCCGCACAATGAATGGAGCAGCTGCAAGAAAAATGAAAAAGCAGTATGACTTAACTGCCAGTCTTGCACCATTCAAACCAGGAGATCAAGTCTACCTTTTCATCGACGCCCGGAAAAAGGACAGTCTAAGGCGTTACTGAAAATATGGACTGGCCCATATACAGTAACCGCAATTGCTAACGATTGCAACGCCTTAATAAAGGACGACAGCACCCAGAAGTCCCAGTTTGTCCACATGGACCGTTTGGCACCATACCCAACAAGTCCAAAAACGGACCATGTCGGCGCCTGGCTAAACTGGGTCGATGTGGAGGTGGTAGAAATCGTTTAAGACCATCTCCCATCAATACTCCCGACGATCGACAAGTGGCTACCCCGCGTCAAGATGGCGCCCAAGCAAGGGGTATAGCCTGGCGGCCGCCATTACCCCGTGCACAAGTGGCACTGTTGAGGGTAGCGCCGTCACTGAGACATAGGAAAAATGGACTCAGGCAAAGACGAAATGAAAAGGAAACTTCTGCAATCGGCAGAAAAGGCAAAGGCAAAGTGGCAAGCGGATCAACGCCAAAAGGAACGCGATAGGGCTCAGCGACTAAGAAGGCAAATGAGTGAGCAGACTGCAGAGGGAATTGAAGCCCGACAAACTCTTCAATTTGATTTCTTGAATAAACCGATTGATCAAGAAATGGACAAAGAAGAAATCAATCGCGAGGTCGCCGAAATTGACGACGCCTTAGAAATGATGAGTTTTGTCCAGCAGTCAAGACTCACCAACATGTCGTGGGTTGATATGGTGGAAGCAGAACAGCCCTCCAGTAATTTGCCGGATGAGGACATCTTGCAGCTAGAAGTCTCAGAAGCTGATCTGGACCTCGACGGAGCGCCCAAGAAACCACCGCCAGAGGCAGCGACAGTGGCAGTCGAGACAACTATCACAGCAGCCCCAAAGCCACCAGCCAAACTACGGTGCTGGAACTGCGGTGGTAGAGGCCACACGATCGAGGACTGCAAGAGGCCCTCCAAACGGCAGATGAAGGCTGCAGCAACAGCGGCCCAGCAGCGACTCTACCTGAAAACACCCAAGGAAGGTGAGAAGCTGCCGCTAGAACTTCAGGCTGCGAGAGAGGCGGCTGCCTTTCTGCCCGAGCCCCCGAAGCCGTTCCCGTTCCTGGAGGACTACTAGCACCGGTGACTGCCAAGTGCTAATTGCCCCATTGCCTAATGCCATGATTTTTCCTTTTAAGGTTAAGAGTAAAAAAAAAAAAAAAAAAAAAAAAAATTAATAAAAGCCTTAACCACAAACCTGTGTTACTGTTGATACCTGAAATCCTCTTTTGAAATATTGAACACTGAACCAATTGGCCTGTCCGATAACCTAACTGCAGTACTCAATGAGCCTGTTTGGGGACCAACCTCACTCTGTGCTGAAGTACTTGTTAAACCTAAAACAAAACAAATGGTCACACACAATACCTTTTTCGAAGGAAGGAAGAGAGACGATTATTATTTAAATGAACTTGACTGTTTATGGAAAAAGGAAAGCAATTGGTAAAGGAGAAATATTACTTACCACTTTTGATACACTAACACTCCGCGTACCGACGCTAACATAGCCGACCAATCGGAAACGAGAGAAGCTAAACGACCACTGGAGTCAGAACAACTCAGACTGTTCAAGTCAAAATAAATACTGGAGACGGCCTCGGTGCTTCAAGAGGAAAAGACGTCACTTCGTTCCTCACAACCACCTGTGGCCTGGTTGGTAGGAGTGTCGCGTCGGGTGAGGAATGTAGCCGGTTCAACTCCCAGTCATGGATCAATTATTCCAGTGATGACTGATTTGATAAAATCAGTCGTTTGACTAACATCTGGGAACTCTTCTTCAAAGAAGTTTGAACCCAGCTCCCAATAGACCACGGACCCCTACCTAGAGCAAAGCTCCCCGCCAACTCCCATTCCAATGCGGAAGGTGGTAACCCTTTTTGCCGTATGGCGCGAAAACAACTGAATTACGAACTCGAACGCGGTAAGCTGACCGAATACGAAGGATCAACTAATCCTGAGAAATGGTTGTCAAGGACAACGACTAACAACTCCTGAAAACTCTTACTAACAACTGCTAGTCATTTTTGCCAAAATACATTAAAGTCAAAAATGAACCAAGAGACGGAATTGCAAAGGGACCAGAGGGAATGGGGGCTTCCCGAATGCTACGGTGAGTTCTTAAGTGAAAACTCTGGTGTCTAAGTCAGCAACCGGCCTCTACGGTGAATTGGTCCTTAGATCTACTAAAAATGGGCATGTTTCCCCTTCACTATTATGCAGAAATAGAAGTGATGGAAATCCTTGAAGTGAAGATGGGGGATCAAGGGCCCTCCCCGCTCCGGAGGTCTCAATATTGTGTAACGATCTGGGTGACCGAAGATGTCGTGCCAAAAAGGTTCGGCCTTGTAGTAAGAAACCACCAAAGGCCGAGTTTTTACAACTGGTTGTTCAGAATGATGCCGGATTGTCGGGAGGACCACACGGTCCACCCGACACCGCGCTCTTGCCGCACTACCTACTGGGCAAGCTAAAGTTGTACATAAAATAAAAGTATACTGTTCGTGTTATTGAAAACTAGTAACGACTTTCATTTTGAGAATAAACCTGCAACAGCAGACTCGAAGAGAATGCAATCAAGTGCAAATCACCAACATCCTAGTTTCCCCATTCTCCCATTTCCAAACACTTCCCTTTTAGAAAACTTTAGCAACTACGCAGAAGTCGGTACCACTGACTACTGAGACGATGGTGTCCCAGAGGTCCAACTACCGCAGTCCACAAGCAGTTGAGCGGTTTTAAAAGTTAAGTTAAATGAAAACTGGTGCTAGGGATCCTTAGCAGTAAGAGATTAGTAGTGATGCCATTAGGTAGGCTTAGATTAAAATTTGGACTAGGATGGCATCGAGGCATTCCCTATAATAGTTAGAGGGATGAGGACAAGCCACCCCAAGGATTGGGTAGGCGCTGGTAAAAGTAAATACTGTGGGAGATGTGTGCTGTGTGTTTCAGGTGAAATCATCTCCATTCCAGGAATACTAACCCTTTCTTAGTTGATCCTACCCCTCACGTCTCGACAGAGTATCTGAAAGGCTACACCCACACTGTGGTGGAAGTGGGCCCGAAGAGAAAATGTTGTTGACAATACGCTGAAGTATTGAGGTGTAGAATAGTACTGGATTCCCTGTCAAGGGTTGGACGCCTTAGACAAGCCGTTGTAGGTGGGAGTCTGGTACTTAGGGTTTTCACAGGTCTACACTTCTAGAACTTCCAGAACTTCAAAGAAAATGCAGTATAAAAGTCAATTATTGTAAGGCCGGGAAGTTTACTTTTCTTTTTAGGAGGGAGTGATGTTATGGTCTGATGTAAGTAAACATAACCCATTCTGGTCACTGGCATGCAAGCCGCCATCTTCCTAAGGACTCACTCCGACCATACTCCCTCATACTCTTATTCTAAACACTGTAGAGACTTCCCGAGCCGGTTACCAAGGAGGCCTCCTGGCCTCAGTCTGTTGTGAACCTTGCTAGAGTGCACTCACAATAAATCACGAACCTCAGAACGTCTCCTCTATTCCAATCCCCACACGCACATAACAGTAATATTAGATCCTTAAGAAAGAACTGGACTCAGTTTTTGTGCGCAGTCTATAAATGCCTCGCTACAATGGATGTAATCATACTCTCCGAGATCAATATCCAGAAAATGGAAAGCCCTTTCTACGAGTAAGACGGATATGTCAAATATGAACTAATAAAACCTGGAGGAGTAATGATATTTGTCAAAGAGAAATACCTGTCTAGTCAGAATGTATGTGATAGTCTATACTGTGATATTGTACATGTTACTATAAAAATAAGCAAAAATGTCAACTTAGATGTGTATGGTGTGTATAGACACCCAAAGGAAAGCAGATCAGACTTTATTAATGAGGTAGGTGATGTGATATTAACTAATGCTAATGATTTAATTTTATTCTGTGGAGATATCAATATTAATCTTAATGATATTGATTCTGATACAGCAGTAAAGAAGTATGACTCCACTCTCTGTGAATTAGGTTTTATGAGATGTATAAGTGGAAATACTAGAGAGGAGTGGAAAAAAGATGTAATCACAAAATCCTGTATTGATCACATCTATCTAAGAGGTTATTGCAGTGTAAATAGTGCTGTGATGCAAAGCAAAATAGCAGACCACTATGCAGTATGTGTTTCACTTGGCACAGGTAGCCAAATAAATGATACTAATTATGCAAGTGTAATCAAATATAATGATAAAAAAATACTAGAGAATGTTAATAACTTCATATATAGTAAGGAAATGAAGGGGAAAAATGCAAATGACTTGTATAATGAAATAAGGTCCTCAATAAACCTAAACGCTGTTACTGAAGTCACTGTTAAACCCAAAAATAGGAAAGAGGTGGAGCTAAAGCCCTGGATGAATAAAAACCTACATAAGTTAGTAAATGAAAGAGACCGGCTGTTCAAACTATCCAAAAATAATAAGACCAATCTGAAATATAGAGATGCATATAGAAATTTTAGGAATGATGTAGACAAACAAATAAAGCTAGCTGCCAAGACCTATTATGAAAAGCAACTTAATGAGAATGGCAATAATGTAAGGAAAACCTGGAATCTTGTAAATGGAGCACTGGGAAAAAAGGTTGCATCCGTTGATGGTACAATACATAAATACCTAGGAAAGACATTCTCAGATTCTGATGTTGTGGAAAATTTTGCCAAGACTTTTGTGGCTGATATAAATGAAGTAATTAATGAGTGTGGAAACAAGACGTCAGCGCCGGCTGTGCTGCCCCCGCCCCCGTCAGCGCCGGCTGTGCTGCCCCCGCCCCCGTCAGCGCCGGCTGCGCTGCCCCCGTCAGCGGTGGCTGTACTGCCCCCGCCCCTGTCTTCGGCGGCGGTGCTGCCCCCGTCAGCGGCGGCCGTGCTGTCCCCGACAGCGCCGACTGTGCTGCCCCCGCCCCTGCCCCCGTCCGCGGCGGCGGCTCGGCCCCCGGCGCCAGGCTGCACGCAACTTTGGGTCGTGCCGCCTTGGACTGGGTGCTGCCTCCACGGCGCACCGTGCTGCCGGGCGCCGGCCGGTCCGTGGCCGCCGACCTGCGCGTCGTACCAGCGCCCCCTACTCCAAGCGGCAGTCAGTTCTTCCGGTACGTGCAGAGGCGGGTTGGGGCTCAAATGGTATACATGGCCCACAGGGGCTTGGTTTTTGCCGCCTGGCTGCGGGCCGATTGCTTCTTTTAGTTTTTTAGCGTTGGTGTAGCATTGATAACCTACTTTCAATCGTCATATTCAGGTGCTGTAGAAGCGCCTCCCCTCTCCCCCTTCACATTGTTCGGTCCGGCTGGGAGTTCTCAGCTAGTGTTCTGCACCGGGGGGGGGGGGCATATAGCCGGGCTTGGCTCGGTCATGGCCCATAACCTAAATCTTCTGTCTCTCTACCCTAAGAACCTAGGCGAGTCCTCGCATCGCACCATGTGCGAACCAGGTCCTCACAAAGCCCTGTGTGTGCGAATCGAGTCTTCGTTTCGACAGGCGTTTAGCAAGGTCCTGTGATGGTTATGACGGTGTATGATCGCTTTTCTGGGTCTCAAAATGTCTAAAGACATGTTTCCCTTCGTTTGCTGATGGTCCTTAGGTCTCCTCACAACGTCGGTGTGGCACCAAGGTCCTCATTTCGTCCGGCCGGTGCAATTCGGACTGATTCGGACGCGGATCGCAGGCTGATCCCGTCGACAATACCCAACAATGCGCTGTGCGTTGCTATGCGCCTCTAAATGCTCTCGGCGTCGAGGTAAAGTAAAGTTTGGGGACGCATGATGTTACTAGACGATAAGACGGGGGACCAGGGAGACGTAAGCCTACGGCACTAGTACAGCCCTCACTGCCATTTTGAGGATCAGAAAGTTTACTATTGCCAAATTGTGCGATTCAAAATCCAGACGATACAGCGTCGAACTTCGCCCCCGGAGCCAACGGCGTCTTCGGCGACCCCTCCCCTCGGGAATAATCGGTGACAGCGCTGCCCCCGCCTCCGTCAGCAGTGCAGCTCCGGCCCCCTTCAACGGCGACGGCACGGCCCCCGTCAATGGCGGCAGTGCTGTCCCTGTCAGTGGCGGCGGCGCGGCCCCTGCCCCCGTCAGCAGCGACGGCGCGCGTTCCTTGTCAATGGCGGCGCGACCCCCGTCAGCGGCGTGGCCTCCGCCCCTGTCAGCGGCGACGACCTCTTTCGGTCGTGTCAGCGGCGGTGGGGCTCCCGGTACCGAGCCATTAACAGGGAGTTCTACTTGTCCGCGGACGTGCCATACCGTCGTGGCATCAGAATGAGGGATGAATGGAGGTGTAACACTGTTACTGGCTGTGCCGTGCGGCTGCCCGTGCCCAGGGGGCAGGCAGCATCGATGTTACAGGTAATGTCCGGAGTGCCGGTAATCCTAAGATTGCTGGCTGTCAGGGAATGTTGAAATTCGGACTTTGACTGGTAACTTGTCAGGGAATGTTGGAGTGGGAATGTTGAAATTCGAACTTCGAAATCTGAACTGACTGTAGGTGATCCTGCCATTGCCAGAAGACAAGCGGCAATAAATATGAAGGGATTGACGGAGCGAGATAAAGGAGCTCTGTCAGATGAACAGGAATCTGCTCGAGTAAAGTCTCTCATCGACAAAATCAAGAGCAAGCCGGTGTTGGTGAGTCGCTAAAGTTAAGCCGCGTCCCCTTCAGTTCCCCTGCCGGCTAGATCCTACCCTTCCCCTCTTCCCTCTGTGCAGTCACGAGAATTGACCGAGTCGATGTGTACGAGGTGAAGATCGACTTCGGGGGGCCGTCTCCCGACCGGCGGTCGAAGATAACACTCTGTCTGTGGACACCGGGACGACTGCTGCCAGCAAGAACGGGGCTCATCCTCAAGAACGGGCAGCGCCCGCAATTCTACAGCTGGTTGCTCCGGGCCTGCCCGGACTGCCAGAATGGGCGCCACGTCTACCGGGGCCCCACAGCATTGGTGACCTACACCGCTGCCGGTCGGGGGTGAAGTGCCCCCGTGTAAATACTGTACATAATAATAAAAATAATGTAAATAAATAGTCAGTAAAACAAAGGGGGTTCATTTCTGCCAACACTCAATGCTGACAACCTTAGCCACCACACACACATACTGTCAACATTCACCTATCAATTGACGACATTACCCGGACCGCTTCGGAGTATGACGTCATTAACCTAAATTGGGCGGTTAATGTTGCCATTTGACAACATCAACCGAAATCCGAGGCTAATGTTGACATTGACGACATTAACTGGCTAATGACGACATTCCCCGGTTTGACGACATTAACCGGTTAATTAATTAGCCCAGCCCTCTCTTCATGGGCCGGCCGAAGACTGCTTCGTAAGGAGACATTTTGATCCCCTCATGGTAGGCCGTGTTCTTCTTCTGCTGAACGAACGGCAGAAGAGTGGCCCGGTGCGTCGTCTGTCTCTCCAGGAGTTCCGTCTCCAAGATACGCTGCACCTGCTTGTTCGCGTTCTCGACGGAGCCCTGGCTCTGACTGTGACGTGGCGTGCCTGAGAAGACACGGCAAAGCAGGGCTAAGCAGTGCACTCTAGGGGATATCGAGAAGCTGTCCGTGGTAGTGAGACTTACCGTGAACGATTTTCAACTCCGGGAAGAGGACGGTCAGGGAGTTGATAATCTGGTTACAAAATTCACGGCCGTTGTCACTTTGAAGCACCGACGGGCAGCCCAACAGCATGAAGACGTCCAGCACGTGATGGGCGACTTCTGCAGCGGTTTTCTGCTTGAGCGGTCTCAGAACGACGAACTTCGTGGCGTGATCTTGATAGTTCAGGATGAACCTGTACTCGCCGTCCGGCTTGGACTGGAAGTCAATGAGGTCGATCTGGACTCGATCGTTCAGCTGGCTGAACACGAGGGGCTTGACCGTCACCCCCCGCTTCTTCGCCTGGAGCTTCGTGAGACAGACGCCGCACAACTTCAGGAACATCGTGATGGTCTCTTGCGACACATTCACGTACTTCGCGGCCATAGCGGGGACCATCTTGTTCCGGCCCCCGTGCCCCGTTTCGCGGTGACACTCGACGAGCGCGTCGTAGAGATCTTCATTCTTGATGAAAAACCTCATTCGCGCGTCACCATCAGCCAGGGGGGCAATGAGGTGTTCCTTGCCCTCGATGGTGACCACGGCGTACCGCGCCAGCCGCCGGTAGTCGTCCTTCTTCATCCCCGGAGTCTTCCCCTGCTTGACTTTCACTATAATTTCTTCATATTTTTCTGAAGATAGGAAGGCAGAGTTGTCTGCCCTCTTACTCCGTATGATGGTTTCCAAATGTTCATAAAATTTTTGTTTATCGGTAATTTGGAGATCCATGTTGACCGAAAGGGTTGCAGTGCCGAAATGGTTGCGTGCGGAGTGCGGTCTCTTTTATAGCGTTCGAAACAATGAACTAGGTGCCCTACTTTCCCCGCCCCGCCACCGCGCGGACTGGTTGCCGGTAGCAACGAAAACTTGCCGTCCCTACTCGTCTCCCTCATCCCTACTTAAAATACAAGTGTGAAGTGTTACTGAAATGACTGACACCCAGATTGATCTCTGGAGGGAGTGGGGCCTCCCCGTGCCTGGTGGTGAGTCCCGTGAGTCCCCTGGTGGAATTCCCTTGCCGGCTAGGTCCTACGCTCTTCTCTGTGTGCAGCCACTACAGTCCACCGGGTGGACGTTTACGAAGTCCGCCTTGATTTCGAGGGGCCGTCGCCCGACCGGCGGTCGCACTATACTGTGTGCATCTGGACGCCGGGGACGGGGAACATTCTGCCAACCAGGACGGGGTTCATCCTGAGGAATGGGCAGCGCCCGCAGTTCTACAGCTGGCTGCTGCGGGCCTGTCCAGACTGCAAGGATGAGCCCCATTTGTACCGGGGCCACACCGCTCTCGTATCATACATTGCCCCATTGTAAATAGTAAATAGATAAATAGTAAATAAATAAACAATAAATTAAGTCAAAAAGCTCAAGTCAAAAGTCAAAGATTTCTCATATTGCCACATGCTGCCAACATTAGCCACCACACACACATACTGTCAACATTCACCTATCAATTGACGACATTACCCGGACCGTTTCGGAGAATGACGTCATTAACCTAAATTGAGCGGTTAATGTTGCCATTTGACAACATCAACCGAAATCCGAGGCTAATGTTGACATTGACGACATTAACCGGCTAATGACGACATTCCCCGGTTTGACGACATTAACCGCAACATATACATGATTCAAGCATTCGGTTAAATGCGTATGCCTGATTCAAGCATATGCAACACTCTTGGCGACCTTTTGCTTCATTAAGCATACTTTTTTGAGAGTGCCCTACTTTCCCCGCAGGCGCGGCTCCGAGGGGGGGGGGGGTAATGGGGGTAATTACCCCCCCCCCCCCCCCCTGGCCCATGTGGCGCCCGAAGGGCGCCGGCCACCCCTCCATATCACCCTAGATATCACATGCAGTTTTGACTTGGCAATGATTTTTCGCGGTGAAACATCTTCAGCCCCGCCACGCCGTCGGCTCTTAATAGCTTTGAATGGAATGTAGAGATGTTACTCACAAAATTAGACAGTCTTTCGCAGAATGATTTTTCTTAAAAATGCAAATGTGAATATGTGTTTCTCACATTTTGTGAGTTATTAAAATGACCCCCTTGCAATTGCACACCTCGTCAATTCAAATTTGGATCTTTCACATTAAAAAAAAATGTTGTATTACTCTACCCCCCCCCCCCCCCCCCCCCCGCTTTCGAGGAAATTACCCCTCCCTTGGCCAAATCCTGGAGCCGCGCCTGTTTCCCCGCCCCGCCACCGCGCGGGCTGGTTGCCGGTAGCAACGAGAACTGTTTTAAACTGTGTCCCTTCAGTGCAGCATTGAAAAGCGTGTGCAGTGAAATGGAGCTGCTGTGGCAGGAATAGGGGCTTCCCCTGCCTGGTGGTGAGTCCCCTTCAGTTCCCCTGCCGGCTAGATCCTACCCTTCCCCTCTTCCCTCTGTGCAGTCACGAGAATTGACCGAGTCGATGTGTACGAGGTGAAGATCGACTTCGGGGGGCCGTCTCCCGACCGGCGGTCGAAGATAACACTCTGTCTGTGGACACCGGGACGACTGCTGCCAGCAAGAACGGGGCTCATCCTCAAGAACGGGCAGCGCCCGCAATTCTACAGCTGGTTGCTCCGGGCCTGCCCGGACTGCCAGAATGGGCGCCACGTCTACCGGGGCCCCACAGCATTGGTGACCTACACCGCTGCCGGTCGGGGGTGAAGTGCCCCCGTGTAAATACTGTACATAATAATAAAAATAATGCAAATAAATAGTCAGTAAAAAAAAAAAAGGGCTTCATTTCTGCCAACACTCAATGCTGACAACCTTAGCCACCACACACACATACTGTCAACATTCACCTATCAATTGACGACATTACCCGGACCGCTTCGGAGAATGACGTCATTAACCTAAATTGGGCGGTTAATGTTGCCATTTGACAACATCAACCGAAATCCGAGGCTAATGTTGACATTGACGACATTAACTGGCTAATGACGACATTCCCCGGTTTGACGACATTAACCGCAACTCATACATGATTCAAGCATTCGGTTAAATGCGTATGCCTGATTCAAACATATGCAACACTCTTGGCGACCTTTTGCTTCATTAAGCATACTTTTTTGAGAGTGCGATTCCACTTCAGACAAAATTTTGCCCCGCTTCGACATTTACGTGGAATTACGTAAAATGATGAGAAGTTTTGGTTTCTCAATCTTAGTCGGGAAGGTTGGGTGGTTAGGCTACTGGAGGGCAGGGCAACTTATTTTCTTATTTGAAATCTCGCGCTGCCCCTTGCAGGCACGCGTTGCCAACTCAAGGAGAATCAGTGCTCATGGTCTTATTTCTTCGCCTTCATAAAGCCTTCTAAAGAAATGTTGGCAATAACCAACGTATCTGCCGTGTTCCGCTCGGGGCAACCACCATCCCTCCGGAGTGCCCATTATCCAGTCGCCTCTTCCTATCCAACTCCCCACTACACTAGAGGGCGGCAAGATTCGAAATTGAATGTGCTAAAGTTAAGCCGCGTTCAACAATCGATCCGAAACGCAGATCCGAACAAATTTTCCCTAGTCGGAAAAATTGGCGGAAATATTGCGGAAATATTTCCAATGTTACTGGAAATATTTCCGGGCCTTCAATGACTACACCGGCTGGAGCCTTCACAGGCCTCAAAGGACCTTAATCTATTTCTGTGGATATCGTCACCAAAGCCCCTGTCGCTAGGTACCTGCAAGACCAGCAAGTGTACCAGATCGAGTCGCTCCTCGACCCAATAATGGAACTCGGTAGCTGACCCCACCCCCACCATCCAGCACACCGGCGCGACCGTGCAATGGACCGCCGGGGCGCTTTATGATTGCGCGGACGCGGCAGCAGAGACCCCGTTTATCAAAAACCGGTGTCCAAGAGTACCGCGCCTTGATCATTGAGATGTTTCCCCCCTATGTAGCCTGTCGGGGTCGGGCTATTTACGAAAAGTTGTAGACCCAGTGGGCTCTTCGCTCTCTCCAGTTCACTGCACTGAGCTCAATGAAGAATGCGGCAACCCACGTTGGACAGATTGCAGACTGGATAGTCGACCTTCTAGCATGGACGGAAGCTACCCAATTACACACAATCATAAATCAGTTGATATTTAAAAGACCAGAATGCTTGATGGTTTCAACCTTCCGAGGGGAGCTAACGCCATTAGCAGCCTGATTAAGTTACATCAATAACTTAGGGCAGGAGGGACCTTACTTCCAGATTCTCCATGGTCCCTCCGACTAACTGCATCCAGAAACTTCCCTGTCATGACCGCCACCGTTTGATACATTATGAAACAATCGGATCCCCGCCCAGAAGGCAAAGGGGCCGATTACTATAAGAGTGCAAGACTTTTAGAAAGCCACGTGGCCACCCTCCGGAGCATTCAGTGTGTGTCGAAAGTGACCACCAAAGGAGAGGATCATCTGTTAGTAATGTACCGATCACAACCCTTGCAACTTTCACTGCTCCCGCACGTCCAAGCCTCAATCCATGCAACATAACTGCATACTGTGCTGCTATGACATTGAGGTGTCCTAACAAAGACAGAAATAGCTAGCCATCTCTTTTCAAAAGAGAAACTTTAATGATTATCTTAGTAAGGTGGCTCACATCAAACTTAATATCAACATTCCTCCTCCTTGTGACAACTTCCTGGATAAATTCATTGATCACAAAAGGGGCCATGATATGCAAGGCATTATTGGCTGTTTGTCAGTTATGGACATCGACAATGCTGCACATTTTGCAGGCATGCCAGATGAAGATGCCAAAACATTTGTAAAGGCATATTGTCTAACGCATTTGAAGCATGTTGGGCTCCAAGTATGCTCATTGTTTTTCCGTGTCATTAAAACAATGCCAGTGGCTCCTTCAGATCTAGCTAAACACTTGAAATGTAGAGTTTTGGCTCCATCTTTGCTAGCAATTTCGAGTGATAAAGAAATATGCCAGAAAGGGACAAGAGTCAGAGACCTGGTGGTGGGCCCGGGCCATTGACGATGCCTACTTCTCCGATCTCTTATCTAAAAAGCGTAAGCTACTAATTTCTGTGCTAAGCCACTTGCTTCTGCTCAAAGAGCTGAATAAGAAGAGAGGAATTTTACAATCTCAGGCAATCAAAAAGATGAATCCAGATAACTTGGCCGCAGCAGGGATCCTAGCTCCATCTGTGGGTGAGGAAAAGTTCAAGTCTGAACTGACTGTAGGTGCTCCTGCCATTGCCAGAAGACAAGCGGCAATAAAGATGAAGGGATTGACGGAGCGAGGAAAAGAAGCTCTGTCAGATGAACAGGAATCTGCTCGAGTTAAGTCTCTCATCGACAAAATCAAGAGCAAGCCGGTGTTGGTGAGTCGCATCCAGTCACTAAGGAGAGGGACGCATCTCCAAACCGCCGAAGTATGAGGCGGTCAGCGATCGAAATTCTCAGCGAAGCGGCGGAGCGCGAGGCGGGGCCAGTTCGATACGACCGGGAGCGCTCCGGAGCATCGCTGACCACCAGAGCCAACATATCCGAGGAGACCGGCGGCCAGACGCCGGCCACCCCACGCATCGCAGCAGGAGACGACGCCCAGGACAACCGGACGACAGGTGCCTCTGCAGAAGCCCCGCCACGGTGCCTCAGAGCAGCGCGGCTCCAGCGACTTCAGCAAGGACCGGTGCGTGCAAGCAGCGTGGACCATCACCCGGCCGCGGCCGTTGTGCGATGGCACTGCGTGCGGTAGCGTCGAGGAGACCAGGCGTAAAGCACAGACTCACTATGAACCAGAATGCACCCGCAAACCGGACGGCTTGAAACAGCACCGTAAAACAATGTCGCGTAAGCAAAGTACATAGCATAAGGTAGTATAAGGTAGCATAAGTAACACCGTAGGCATGGTATGAACTGCCGCCAAGAGGGCGGTGTGGCACTGCCCCAACGACCCTATTGCATGAACACACACACCACATTGGACGGTGCGGGCGATGGAGCGCACAAGAGACGCGCGCTGATCACGCCCTCCCTTTGAGAGTTAAAGCCAGCCTGGCGCGGTCAACACGCCGCACCTGGGCACGGTGACACCCTATAATAGAGTGCACACGGGTCCACTCTAGCGGTTGATGCCACGAGGAGGGTCAGGCGCAAATAGGGCGCTGCAGTATCTCCCTCGTAAAGTGGTGTAAATAAATTGTTTATAAGATTTGTATAAGATTTATATTAGCGTCATATAAAGATCACATTTCATTTTATTTCGCAAAACTTATAAGAATTGATCACATTATATAAGTTTATATATAATGAAATAAGTTTTATGAACTTTAAAATCCCACAACACTTTGATAATCAGTAATTATATATATTTTTATACAAATTATATAAATTTGTAAGATTTTAAAGTTTCTAGAAATTATTTCAATACATAAAACACGGTTTTACAAGGGTTTCCTGCATTGTCAGGAGACAACAACGAGGTGAGGTAAAGCTTATCGGCGGTGGTGGGGTCACAGACGCCCTATCCACGCGCCAGCCGAGTAGCAGTTCACCAGCGCGGGTAGACTGCCTGAAATTTTTTTGAGCGTGTCACCATAGCAGCTTTCCAAGGCAGCTTAATGAACCTAGTGCAAAATCAGGCAAACTACACGCTATGGACACAAGAGCCGGACATCTATAAAGTTTTCGGAATGATTCGCACCAAAGCTTCACCATTTCCGATTGGAAATGAAAACTTTACAGCCCCCTATTTGGGTAGATTTGCAGTTCTGTACAATAAACCAAAGTGTGCACCTATGGGAGTCCGAAATTCAGTGGAAATTGCCACTAGCTTGACATGTGAGATGTTAGCACGTGTCATGCCTGAAGACAAACTGATGGATGCTGGTCGAGCAAGGAGGCGTGAAGCTGATGCTTTTGCTCGATATTGTCGCAATCCTGCAGTTTTCCAAAAACTTTTCCGTGCTGATGAGGCTGCTCAAGTCGAAGAGACTGATCGGTCGCATATCAATGCAAATTGGCAGTGGTCCGTACCGGTGTTAGTCCAAAACGAGAGAGTTATTGCTGGTAACTTTCGTAATGCATCAATTGTCCTCAATGCTCCACAAGCTGTACCAAATATTAGACTGCTCATCAAGCTTTTTGGTTTATGGCGGGAAAGATGAAGGATGAACATGACAAACCAGTGCTCGAAACTGTTGACACTCTTTTACTGGCTTTGGCAAAACAGAACACAGTGTCGGAACAATACATCAACAAGGTTGCGAATGGTTTCCGCAATGATTTGGGAGTAGGGTTAAATGGTGATGCAGATGATATCAAAGGAGCTTACAACTGCTTCGCCAAAAATGTAACAGCTGCTAGTGCCAGGCTGGTAGTCAAACATTTACTAACCTGAATCCCGTGCTGTCAGGATGCATCTTACCTTACAACAAGCAGCTGGCACTGGTCTTTCTACATTCTAGCTTATAGTTGACATGATAAAGTCTCATCCTAACTTCAATTGGGGAGAAGTGTTCTACCTCCTCCCAGCAGTAGTCCAAAAATTGGCAGATGCATTAGGGCACGTAAGCAACAACTTGTGGTATGGCCACAATGCCGATATAGGATCAGCTTCCTTTCGTCATCTGGCTTCCCTCTTTTACGGGGCGAAACAGCTATCAAAGTTGATGGGCAGGACTCTTGGAAGCGATATGCTGGAGGGAAGACAGGAGTACGTCATCGAGCTCTCCTTGACATGATAAGACAGGCATATGTTGACCACTCTGATGCTCGCTCACAAGAATACCCGAAAAATACCCCTGTGCTGGCGCGGATGGCGCGCGGCCTGCCCTCAACAATGACCCTCCCTGCCGGCCTCACCGGAAGCAGGCTGGTGAAGCAAACAGGGTGCGACGGTGCGTACACATGCAAGTGCGTTGCAGCATCCCTCCCGCGCTAGCCATTCAGTGGCGAACTTGATGTGTGTGTGTGTGGGGGGGGGTGCCACCCCTACCCCTCCCCCGGCGCCCTAAACATAGGCAACGGGCACAACTTTTCCGCCTACAATTAGGCTATTAGGCGGGGCCGTCAGGTTAGGTTGCCCTGGGCCCCGGCCTACCCGTGGACCCCGCCACCGCAGCTGTGCGCGTCGTGCCAGCGCCCCCGCAATCACAAAGTTCGAAAAGAGGCACCGTGGTGGGCGAAGATTATCTGGTGTCTAGAGAGGCTACGGTCGGCTACGTAGCCCGTGCCGCTGGAAGTGGTGGGGGAAGGTCCTCCCGAAGTGTGTCGTGGAGTGTATGTGTGTGTGTGTGAGCGCCGCGGTCCGGCCGGCGGGGCCGCGGGAGGGCAATAGGGTATTCCGCTGAACCCCAGAACGGAAGTAAGAGGAAAAAGGATGGGGAGGGGGGACGTGTTGGACGGAAACGGACAGAGTCTCACCTTCCCCCTCGCCTATCTTTTAGTACTTCTTGCCTTCTTCCTACTTTCGTTCTGGGGTTCAGCGAAACACCCTATGAGCTCTGAGGCCGCGGCATTGTTGTGTCTGCGCGCCGTGTCCCGCCGGCTTGGCCGGCCGGTGCAATTAGGACTGATTCGGACGCGGATCGCAGGCTGATCCCGTCGACAATACCCAACAATGCGCTGTGCGTTGCCATGCGCCTCTAGATGCTCTGGGCGTCGAGGTAAAGTAAAGTTTTGGGACGCATGATGTTACTAGACGATACGGCGGGGGACCAGGGAGACGTGCCTACGGCACTAGTACAGCCCTCACTGCCATTTTGAGGATCGGGAAGTTTACTATTGCCAAATTGTGCGATTCAAAATCCAGACGATAGTCGAACTTCGCCCCCGGAGCCAACGGCGTCTTCGGCGACCCCCTACCCTCGGGAATAATCGGTGACAGCGCTGTCCCCGCCTCCGTCAGCAGTGCAGCTCCGGCCCCCTTCAGCGGCGACGGCACGGCCCCCGTCAATGGCGGCAGTGCTGTCCCTGTCAGTGGCGGCGGCGCGGCCCCTGCCCCCGTCAGCAGCGACGGCGCGCTCCTTGTCAATGGCGGCGCGACCCCCGTCAGCGGCGTGGCCTCCGCCCCTGTCAGCAGCGTGGCCCCTGTCAGTGGCGGCAGCGCGGCCTCTGCCCCCGTCAGCGGCGTGGCCTCCGCCCCTGTCAGCGGCGACGACCTCTTTCGGTCGTGTCAGCGGCGGTGGGGCTCCCGGTACCGAGCCATTAACAGGGAGTTCTACTTGTCCGCGGACGTACCATACCGTCGCGGTATCAGAATGAGGGATGAATGGAGGTGTAACACTGTTACTGGCTGTGCCGTGCGGCTGCCCGTGCCCAGGGGGCAGGCAGCATCGATGTTACAGGTAATGTCTGGAGTGCCGGTAATCCTAAGATTTCCTAGAGAATGTTAGGATTACCGGTTGCCGGTCGGGGAATGTCTATACAGGCCTCTTATTTCGGACATTCACTAGGGAATGTCTTGTCATGTCAACATTCCCTGGTGGCTGTCAGGGAATGTTGAAATTCGGACTTTGACTGGTAACTTGTCAGGGAATGTTGGAGTGGGAATGTTGAAATTCGAACTTTGACTGGTAACTTGTGAGGAAGTGTTAGAGTAGAAACACAGTAGTATTATTGTTGAGCCGGCACCCCGCAACCACCCACCCCACCGCACCTGACCATGCCTAACCCAAAACTTCAAGTGAATTCCCCGCCTCCCCACCATGGAGTCCCACCAAGATTCTACCACAACCTTCGAGGCACGCGATTCGACCACGGAAATTCTTCCGGAGTGCGAGAAATTTTATGAGAGATTAAGTTTTTGTTTTTTGATAAGATTTTGTAACTGTCTCTCGCAGGGAGGCCCCGTCACTCGCAAGGCAGCGTGGAGCGGGCAAACCAGGACGTGCAAGAATGCCTGACGGAGTGGCAATTAACTAACAAGACGACCGAATGGGTCGCTGGTCTCAAGTTCGTCGCCAGCCAGAAGAATGGCAGGCTGTACCCCGGGATGGGCAGGTCATTGATCATGCCATGTGGTCCGCACTGACCGTTGATACGGTGATCCGGCAATACATTGCTGCGACGAATTAACCCAAGAATTAACACCTTCTGTTAGCGTTCTCACGCGGGGTTGATACGGGGTAGCGGTGGCCACCCGTCGGGGTGGGTGTATATCCGAGGCGCGCTGACGAGTTCCCTCCGCCGCCGCTAGAGGGCGTCCCTCAAGGGTAGGTCCATGTAGGCGTACAGCCGTTATTGGCACTACAGGCAGACGACGCGCAACGCGACCGGTCTCCATCTGCTTGTAAATGAAGTTTACAGCAAAGTCACAACGCAGGAATCTCGCATCACAACAATAGTATTCGTAATTTCACCTTCAATGTGCCCCAGCAGCTCAGTCACTCACATGAAAAAGTTCGTATCTCGCACCGTCCTCCTATCGAAACGTGAACAGGAATCGATGTGTGTGTCACTATCGTAATTGCGTTGTTAATTATTTCATAAAATCTAAGACCAGTTGTAAAAATTATGTCTAACTGTGATGTCTACGGTGCCCCCGAGGTGAGGTTGACTCCGGTATGATGCAAGAAGATTTTGGCCCAAATTTGAGCCCTCTACGATGAACCGTTCTCGAGAGATCGCGCGGACAGACAAACAAAACATTTTTGGGAGGGCCAGTGGTGTAAGGGCTTCGCTTTCGCCCAGCCAACTATCAGATTTGAAAAGCGTTTCATTTCTCATACTGCCTTATACTGCCAATATTACCTACCAACCACCACACATACACATACTATCAACATTCACCGGATCTCTCGCCTATCGATAGGGTATTCCGCTGAACCCCAGAACGGAAGTAAGAAGGCTAGAAGTACTGAAGGATGGGCGAGGGGGACGTGTTGGACGGCAACGTTCTGGGGTTCAGCGGAATACTCTGTTGACGACATTGCCCGGACCGCTTCGGAGAGTGCCGTCATAACCCTAATTGGGCGGTTAATGTTGCCAATTCACATCAACCAAAAAGCGAGGTTAATGTTGACATTGACGACATTAACCGGCTGATGACATTCCCCGGTTTGACGACATTAACCGCAACTTAAAGCTGCGCCCACTTCTGTGCTGTAATCTAGAGGCAAACAGAGGAACCTAAATTCAACAAGAGGTACCTTTTGCAACGACACTCAGGCTGTGCGTAGAAGAATTATCAAAAATTATCTCTATATAAATAGGAAGCAGATGATACCAACTCTAAATGTCTTCCAGTTTCTTAAGGGTTTAGGAAGTTATGAAAACAAAGTCTTATGTGTGTGTGTCTGTGAAGGCCGTACTTGTTTTTTGTTGCGTTTTTAGTTAGTCTATGCATCACAAGGGAGAGCCGAAGATATTTGAAAGGGAAGAACATCTTCCTGAGGCAAATTCACCGGAAAGTTTCAGGGGTCCATAACCTAACATAACATTAAGAAATAACGCAACGTTATATGTTAGAGTTATAACGCGTAACATTTACCGCGTTCAAGGAACTTAACGTTATGTCCAATTAACATTTTGATAATGTTACCACGTTGTGGTTACGTTACCGAAACGTTTACCGTAGATAACAAAAAAGGAATGTTATGACGATAACGTTATGCAACTCTAACTTTAATAACGTTATGATAACGTTATAGAACTGAAATTCAAATAGCTAAAAAGATACCCGACTGTGTTGCCAAGTCGGTTCTGCCCCTCCCCCCGGACCCCCCCCCCTCTTTCTGTGTTGCCACATTTCTAGATCATTGACTGACGGTGTGGGCTGGTTGTGTTCTGCCATCCACACATAACTTCCCCCCCCCCCCCCCCCTTCGGTCCTAGGTGCGTAGAAAAACAAAATTGACGACGGCCGCGAGGGGGAACCGAACCCATGAGCCTTCACTCGGCACCTCCGTCACAGCGACACTAACCACTGAGCTACTGAGCCAATGTGACAACCACCATATGGGAGATGCTGGACTAGCAGCAGCCGTGATCGGCCAGTGCCGGGTGGACCGACTGGGCTGGCCGCTGCCTCAGCCGCTCTGCTGCTGTTGCGGCAGTTGCAAAAGGCATCTTCCCTCGTCGCTTGGCTCGCTTCGCAGGCAGTCGGAAGACACAAATCCCCCAACCGCCCCTCCCCCTCTCACCTGGTCCATTTCACTCGTTCCCAAACCAGCCATTGGCTTGGCGGAAATCGGAGCGACAGACAGTTCCGGCTCTCGTTGGTGGTGTCACCAGCGGTCCGGTGGCTCAATGGTTAGAAGACGTGCGCCGCACGACGGGCCGAAGATGGTCTGAGGTTCGATTCCTACCGCTTCTCGAAATATATTTTGCTTGTCTTTGTAGGAGCAGAGACGGGGAGGGGGCATGACTAAGAGGAACAAGGCCGAGATGGAGAGGCCGGGGCTTGGGATTCAAGAAATGTGGCAACGTAGTCATCGGAGGGGAAGGGGGTGGGGATGGAAAGGGGAGGCTGAGGATCTGGCAACACAGCCAGGTTCTCAGCGTATTTTAACGTTATTATTGTAACGTTATACGTTTTTTTCATATTGTTATGATGAATGTTATTAGCATAACCGTTATGCCTGAACGTAACAAACGAGGTTATCCATATAACCGTTACATCTTATAACACACCGGGTCAACGTTATGTTATTAACATTGTCCATGGGTTATTGGAATATAAGTTACGTTATTGTAACATAACATTAAAAAATAACTTTCACTAATGTTACACTTCGTAACATTATAATGTTACGCGTTATGTTAAGTTATGGGTCCCTGGAAAGTTTACTTTCGGTTTCGATGCCGAGTCGAGCAGAGGCCCTTGACCAAGGGAGCGCAGGCGAGGCCAGCTGAGTGCAGGTGGAGCCGAGCCGGCGGCGTTCTTGCTTCTGGACAACAATGCGAGCCGAGTGGGTCGTGTCGAGCGGAGCCGAGCCCTCTGTCAAGCGGCGGGACAACAATGGGACCCGAGCAGCGCGCGACGGCCTCAGCCAGCCAGCCGCACGGGTCCTCCTAATGCCGGCCCACCTTACCCAGTTTGAAATGAATTCTCGATTCGACGTCGATGTCATCGAAATCCTGTCGATGTCGATTTACAATTCGGCCACCGAATGCCGGGTCCTGGTTTCTGCCTCACAGATCCTAATGCACAATAGTTACGCTCCGTTGCTGCGCTGATAACCTATTCTTTTTCGATGAAGATTTGAGTTTGCCGGGTTTGGTCGACGGTAGAGGCCCCCCTCCCCTTTAATTCTCGTGCGGATTGTTATTTGCGCTAAGATCAGGTCTCCACGAGGTAACCAGTAGCGCTCGTTTGGTGCAGGCGCATGTGTCGCTTTTCTTAACCTTCTGGTCTGCATTTTCCTGAGGAATTTTTTGTTTTGGGGCTCATGCCGACCTCTTCTCGGAGGAACTGTTGTCGAGGTCCTCCTGGCGAGGTCAGCCAGAGCATAGTGAAATGCATTATTTTGACAATCATCTTGCTCATTCCAAACCATGTGTCCTTCCTTTCAGACACTTTAAAAGCACATTTTGTGCCACCCAAATTCTGTTGCTGACACCTCCAGAAACCACCAGCATAGTGGCACTGCTCACCACATTGGACACAGTGCACCAAGGCCTGTAAAATCAAAACATAATTGTGAAAAATATTATTTTATGAGCTTACATCATCTGAAAGAGCATCCCCAGTAGCATAGGAAAAAAAAATTCCATCTCATCAACAAACTAAACTTAAGAAGAACGTCCTCATGAAAACTTTTAAAATGAATAAAAATATATTTGCAAAATCAATAGCACTTACTGGCAGCATCCTGTGTCCAAGCAGGAACGTCCTGAGGTTGTCGTCTGAGTTTACAAGCTGACAAGCTGTTGTGGTAGTAAATGTGCAGAAACCGCAAACCTCCATGGCAGCCATTTTACTCCACTCCACTTCCCTGTTGTCAAGGCAAACAAAGCACAATGAGTAACATTGTTGTACTATCACATTTTCACTACTACCAACTGATGAGATCAGACCATACAAACTTGAGTTGTATCTCAGCAGCCTGGCATAGGCAGACTCAAGCACTGGAATATACAGTGCACCTTTTAGGATAAGAGTGCCCTTAAAAATAGAAATATTAAACATGTTCACAAACCCAACACGTACATACAGTGAAACAATTGAAACAGACCTCTGTTCATTGTTCATAAAATTGAAATGCCACAATTTGTGCACATTTCATTTCCAAACTTCTCTCTGTGTTTCTGCAGGGTTGAGACTGCACCAGAAGCCTTGTCTTCTGATCCCACATTAAAATTTGGAAAAGTAGTACCATACAGCAATTTAGCTGAGATAGGTGACCAATACCAGGAAGGTGAAATATATTTTAAAAAAAAGGTGGGGGGAAGGCCGAGAAAGAACCAAACCATCTTTGGGACCATTGGCTTTAAGAAAGGTGTGCCTAAAAAAAAGATGGATGAAAGACTCTTTCCCACTAGGAAAAACAGGGCTGATTTTCACAACCTTGTTCTTGCTAGAAGAACATTGTACCATTAAATAGAAAACAAAGAACCAACTGCCCATTGTAGAAGGATACAAAAAAAGGATACTAGAACATGCTAAGCACTGAAGTGAGGTACTCAGGACAGGACTTTCGTTTAAGCACATAGTGAAAATAAATTATGTTTATATAACAAAACCACCTGAAACCATAACACATTAATTAATAAATGTTAAACATTATTTCAACTCACCTTTGCAGCTATATTCATAAAGAAAAAAAGTCAAGCAGTGGAGTAAAGTGTACTTGAGCTGAGTGGCACTCAAGAAACAACATTAATATAACTGAACTTCCTGAAACCAAAAGACAACAGTTAATAAAGTTAGATATGATTTTGTGTTGATTTTGCATTACAACACAAACAAAACAAATGAAAAACATACTGAAAGATAGGAAATACTAATCATTATGGATACCACCTCACACCACCATGAACCATGACCACAGGATAGAAAATAAAGAACAACAGCAGGAACGATAAACAGATACAAAGTTCGCCAGCTTTTTGTTTATAATACCACCTCAAAGTCTTCATCAACAACACTCTACTAGCACTGGCATAATTGTGCGCATGTTGCTGTGGCTAAGAAATGTGTTTATGATCTCTTTTACCTCACTACTGACATCATGAGGAATTACAGTATCCTGTAAATAAATGAGAATACAACATCGAGAACAAAATTTCTTGAAACCGAAACACCACAATTAACAAAGTTAAATATGATTTGGTGTTGCTTTTGCAAAAGAGCAAATCAAAACGACACATGAAACTGAAATAAAACAAATAATAAAGTTCAACATGATTTCATGTCAGTTTTGCAAAACAGCACATGAACAACACAAATCAAAAATGCGCTGAAACACAAGAAAAACAACATAATAACAGTTATAACTCAAAAATATTATCATGGAGACGAGAATTCAATTTAGCAGCATATTGCAAAAACACATGCAGACGGTCGCGTCTTTGGCGGATGTTCCTCTTAAACTGATACTCAGCCAAATATCCATCCAAGAATTCTTCTCTGCGACCACTCTCAGGAATTTCATCCCTAGCATCCCGCCATGTCCTCTCTATTTTGTTGGTGTGTTTCTTTGTTACTGGATCCACGAAGTTCTTAGAGTGGTTTACAGTGAAGTGATTGAATCCATGTGCTGGGAGACAGTCATAGGCTTTCCAGCAATCACTGACAACTGTGGTTCCAGGCAGGATCCACCTCTTGAGGATGGGAGTGAGAGTAGCCGCATCTCTACAGGGAACAGGAACATAAAACGTTTTCCTAGAATCACTTTCAATGCCCCCCAAAATCCATTGCCCTTTAACAAGGCGGCCACGATGATATTTTCTTTGTCCCATCTTGCATTTTTGTCCCATCTCGCGTATTTTTCAGTTTAGGAATTCTGATTAGTCCTGCCATCTTATTTTTCTTTCTTTCCCGTTGTTGCAGGGTTCCTGGGTGACGGCGCTACCCTCAACCGTGCCACCTCTGTATGTAGTAATGGCGGCTGTCCGGCTGTACCCCCTGCCTCTGGGCGCCATCTTGGCGTGGGGTAGCCACTTGCCGCCGGTAAGGAGTATTAACGGGAGATGGTCTCAGTCGATTTCTACCATCTCCACATCGACCCAGTTCAGCCAGGCGCCGACATGGTCCGTTTTTGGACTTGTTGGATATGGTGCCAAACGGTCCATGTGGACAAACAGGAATTTCTGGGTGGTGTCCTCTTTAATCAAGGCATTGCAATCGTTGGCGATTGCGGCTACTGTATATGGGCCAGTCCATATTTTCAGTAATGACTTGGATTGTCCCTTTTTCCGGGCGTCAATAAGAAGGTACACCTGATCTCCTGGTTTGAATGATGCGAGACTGGCAGTCAAGTCATACTGCTTTTTAGCCCGTCCCGACACGTTTCTTTAGAAACGGCAGGAGCCGGGCCTATAGTCTGATGCCTAATGTTTGTTAGTTCGGGCGGACGTGTGTACGCCGACTTACCGTTCACAGAAAAACTCCAAATTTGGAGGATATACTCCTTTCTTAACGTAGAATCACATACGGTGGCAACAATTTTCGATTTATATCGCATTTGTGATTAATGAAAATATATCTGTTTTTGTTTTTTGAGGTTAGGGTTGGCCGCCGCGCGCACGTCATTACCATCGCGGCGCGCACAGGGACGGACTCAGGTTAACGATTTTAATCGTAACAAATACATCTGCTCTCGGGCACATCTTAGGAGAATTGAGGCGTGGGGCCGAAGGCCCCCGCAAACGCCGCCGGCAGGCCAAGTCCCCCTCTCGAACCGAGGTGGCGGTGGAGCGCAGCGGAACTGGCACCGAGGTTTGACAGAAGGGACGGGCCAGCTTGTTCATTTTTCTCGCAGCTGTTCCATTCATAATGCGAATTTGGTCATGATCCCGAAGGATGTCAGGGACCTGGTAGGCAACCCGTGTCAACTCAGATGGCCGTTCCCGATTCGCTATTACCTCTTTCCCCACCCCGCCACCATTCCCCACCTCAGGCGGCTTGAGATACTGCCACACACACGACACTAAGTAAGGAGACCGTGACGCTTGTGTTACGTCCCTTAAACGACTATCAATCGCACTTCACATATTTTTACAGTAACAAATAATTTACACTCTACTTTCTTAGATACTATTTACTGCGTAGAAGCTCGACTGAATTTTATTCGTCTACTTGGTAATTTAATGTTGCGGGGCCAAGATGCCGGTACTGGCTAGCAGCCGACGCGTCCGATACAACTCGTGCAGCCGACAGCGGGGAATTTGCATTTGATAGTTTGTCTTGAATTCTTTTGGTAAAATGGGAGTCAAAATTAAAAAATGTTGTGCGCCGAATTGCGGTTTTAAAAAGCATCCTGGTGATGGCAAGACCATATTTAGCATCCCTCATGGAATAAGGACCAAGACCGTGGAAAGGTAAGGTTCATGCTTGTAAGTTAACCTGTGAAGCAGGCACACATTCATGGTTTATGATATTTACAATGACCAGGCGACAAGCTTGGCTCAGCTACATTGGAGCAACAGATGTAGCGAATATTCCCATGTCCAGCCGGTTCCTTTGCCCTCTTCATTTTTCTTCCAAAATGTTCTGGAACAGTGACCACCACGCCCTGGCTTCATTTGCTGTCCCTGACATTGGTAAGTATTTTACTAAACAGTAATTATAAACCAACCACCTACTCGATATTTAAACATTTAAAAAAAATCCATTTATTTCAGAACTTCCTGTTGAAGAGGAAGAGGATGAAGAAGATGTTGTGCCTGGCACCAGAGAGGAAAGTGAGTGATAAATGTTATAGCCAATCAATTAATAAATTTTCATTCCCAGAATTCAGCTCAGCTTGTGAAAAGGATGCTTCCTCCCAGAATCCAAGTGAGTACAGAAAAAATTCTAAATATGATTCTTTCCTCACATATTTTAATTTTAACAGCACCAGTGCCACGGTTCAGTGAAGGAGAACTGCTGAAGAACAAGAACTTTTCCTTCCAGCCGGTTTTACAGCAGCAAGTTCCTGGACCTTCAAGTACTTATAACACAATGTTTTCATCGGATTTAATATACCCTTCATATACCATTTTCATATGCCTTGGTTTCCTTTGGTTTTTAGGTGCTGGTGCTGATACCAGTGCCTGCAATTCTTCTCAATCTCCTGGTACTTACATTGCAGCTTTTTCATGGCATTTAGTAGGTAATAAATTCTTTTATCATTTCTCTCTTTTGCAGACAGAAAACGTTCTCATGATGATTTGGATGTTGACCCAGAGTCTGAGGCACTTGAGCCCCCTGATAAAATGGCTTGTGTTGTGTTAGATCCGGGTCCTTCTAGCCGACGTATGTTATACCCCTGCAAATATAATGCTGCAGTGTACTAATTGAACAACTACTTCATAACTATTCACATGAATTTTTATTATAGGCACTATGGATTGCACTGGAGCCAGAGATCGAACCCAAAAGAGAAGGAGGGTAACATGTAAGGCAATTGCAGAAAGTGCAGGTATCAAGCAAATGAATGACAGGGAGAGAAAGCTCACTAAAAGTGTACAAGAGAACAGGCAAATGGCAATGAAGTTCAGGCGAAAACTCGAGGTGTGCCAGAGGCAACGCACTAAACTTACAGCCCTTGCCAAAAGACCCTTTATGGATATGATGGCAGATCTGACTATTTCACCTCTCACCAGGCAGATAGTGCTTGGTGAAATGCGTAATTTTAAGAAGAAGCCTAATGGTAGAACATAGACTGTAAAGGACAAATTATTTTGGCTAGCTGTTTTTAAGAGGAATCGGGGCTGTTATCGCTTCCTTAGGAAGTTTATTGTCTTGCCAGGTGAGACCTGCTTAAAAGCCCTTTTACAGTCCATTCCCCTTCAGCCTGGTATATGTGAGTCATTTCTGACTTTATTGAAATCTAAAGTGTGTGCTATGCCTCAGAAAGATAAACATTGTGTTGTACTTTTTGATGAAGTATTTTTGAGAGGCAGGCTGTTTTTTAATCAAAGGAAAGGTTTTGTTGAAGGCTACGAAAATTTTGGTTCATATGGTCGCACCAATTATGTGGCTGACCATGCACTTGTTCTTATGGTTCAAGGCATGAATGTAAAGTGGACACAGCCGGTAGCTTTTTATTATGTTTCAAAAACTTGTCCTGCTGCTGTTTTGAAAACTTTGATTTCTGATGTTGTGAAAGCATTGTTTAGTGTTGGCTTGAATGTCCATGCTACTGTGAGTGATCAAGGTTCAAATAATAGGGGGGCAATTTCTGCGTTAAGATCTGATGGGGGTGATCAGATAATGTACTCTGTAGAAGGTCATCGCCTTGTTCATGTGTGGGATGTGCCTCATATTTTTAAAAATGTCAGAAACAATATGCTATCCAGTTACATTGAGTACTCCCCAGGGAAAATTGCTGACTGGAGGCACATCTTAAAATTTTATCAATTAGATGAAGAATTAATGTGTAAAGTGTCCCAGCTGACAAAGAAACACGTTAACCCCATGGGGAGGGACAAAATGCGTGTTTGTATTGCCACTCAGGCTTTGGGTGAGAAGACTGCCAATGGTATGGAGTATACTTTTAAAATCAGCCATGGGGAAAAGTTGCCTGGGTGCATGGACACTGTCGACTTCATTCGAAAGGTGGATACATTTTTTGATCTCACCAATGGTCCACGTGAAAGTTCTGGTGAGAAATTAAAGCCAACGCGTGTGAATGTGTCATCAAATTCCGTGCACCTTGGTTCTGGCCCAAATTCTTGGACTCAGATGGCATCTGACTTGTGCAACTGGACTTTAATCCGGAAATCGGACGGTTCAAGACATGTTCCTCCCTGTGTTAGGGGATGGACTGAAAACCTGAAGAGTTTTAGGTTTTTGTGGTGCCGGATGCAAACTGCAAAAGTGAAGGTTCTCCGCCTCCGTAATCTAAACCAAGATGCTCTGGAGAACTTTTTTCTTTGATTAGGCAGTGTGGAGGTTCTGGGTCAGACCTTACCTGTGGCCTGTTTGCTTCAGCCATGAAGACCACTCTCATTACTAGGTACTCCTCGTCAGCAAATGAAAAGAACTGCCTTGATGATGAGTCTTTTATTCTGACAGACTTGGAGGAGCTTGCCACTTTGAAGTGTGGCCAATCTGATCAAAGTGAAAGTGTATTTCGTGGTGATGTGCCGTTGCGCGAATCTAATGTGACGGTCAATGACTTGCGTCTTCAACACGGTGCTGCTGGTCTGTGGTCTAAAGTGATGCCCATATTTTAAAAAAATGATTGTGTTCAGTGCTATTCCTCTTCAACCTCTCCTGACAAAACTGTAAATTTTGCTTCTGGGGATCAGTTTGATTTGTACCCTTCCAAATCATTTCTTGATATTTTCACAAAGTTACTTTTCTTCTTTCAAAAGGTTTCACATAAATTATTGTATAAAGTTCCTGTTATGCCAGGTTTGATTGATGTTTGTTCCTTCATTGATTGGAGCAGTGTACTCTGTCCTACCCACCATGCAAACTGCATGGGGGCTAAAATTTTAGAAATTGCTTTGTGTCTGGTTGAAGTTAAATGTAAAAAGTACAATCAGAAAATTAGGGATGGGGTTGTTCGAAGGTCTAGACAAGCTGTTGATTCAAAATTAGCAAATGGCCTCCGAGAACCTGAAGAGGCAGCAGCACTGCCTCCAGAAGATCAGCAAATTCTGCAAGGTTTACCCCAGTACTTTTTTTTTTACTGTGTGTATTTTTTATGTTCTAGCAATGTTGGAATCTTCATCCATATTTTATTCAAATATCCTCACATGTACTATTCACTATTTATTGTAGCAATCTCTTAACACACTCACATCTACGTGGCCATCTCCAGAGTACATTTTATGATTCATCCATTATTTGCCATTTTACCATTGGGTTTCTAGAATTTAAGATTGTTTCAGTTTAATGGTGGTACATCCTGTCATATCTGTGTTTTCCCATGCACTTGTGTTCATGACTTTATGTTCTTAACATGACATAGTATAATTGCAAGATATATAATGATTGTTTCAGCTCTCATATTTTGTTCTTGGACCATTGGTGTTTTTACTGTCACATAGGAACTCATGAATCAGATAAGTCCATTGCATTTCATGTAGTTTCCTCATAATTTTAGTTTGGTTTTAATTTTGAGTTTATTGTTGTGGGTGGATACTGTTGACAACTAACATCAAACTGTCTTAGAATTTTAAAGCTTTCCTGGTGTTTTTTTGTTGTTTATTTCAGATCTTGAGGCAGAATTTGAAGACCCCAGTGTGGCGGCAACATAACATCATCACATAATCACTAGTATCATTCATGATTGTTTCAGCTCACATTTTATGTTCTTGGACAATTGGTGTTTTTACTGTCATGTAGGAACTCATCCATGAATCAGATAAGTCCACTGCATTTTATGTAATTTTCTCATAATTTTAGTTCGGTTTTAGTTTTGAGTTTATTGTTGCGGGTGGATACTATGTTGACAACTAACATCAAACTGTCTTAGAATTTTAAAGCTTTCCTGTAGTTTTTCTTCTCTTTATTTCAGATCTTGAGGCAGAATTTGAAGAGAGTTTATGGGGACCCAGTGTGCCTGCAACTGCACCTGGACCTGCAACACCTTTAAAACCTACTGGTGCTGCTAAAAAGACCGCGAAAACTGATGAGGATTTGAAGAGAATCATCTATTCAGACAAGGTAAAACATTATAGTCATGTGGTAGTTTTCAGGTATTGAAATATTTGGACTCAAATATTAATTATTTTTTTTTTTTAACAGAAAAGTGACCTCACTGAGGCGGAGCTTCAAACTTTCTGCAGAGGCAAGAAAATTACTGTAAGGGGCACCAAAGATGTTCTCTGGGAAAGAGTGCGGGATCACTTTAAATCTTTGTAAAGTAAGTTTTTCTCTTCTTTTCTTTTTTGTTAATTGAGTCATTTGATGTGAAAATGTTTTTAATATAGAAAAGACTATTAAAATGTGTCATGACTTTCTGTTACAGCTATTGTCATGAATGTGGAGCATATTTGTTTTCTTCCAAATTTGTATTGTATAAATTGTATGAAAGTTATGTATAAATTATATATATTGTATATACATATTACTGTATATATTGTATTGAATATATTGTATTGTATATGTTGTACTGTATTTCAACTGTACTTTATAATTAAAAATAATAATGTAACCTAACCTTTTCTTTGCTTTACATCCTTTTGTCCCTTCTCGCTTGAATTCAAAATAAACAATGAAATTTCAAAGCTGTACCGCCGCCCAGTGTTTATAGTGTATACCAACATGAGGGTTTCAGTTTCCCTCGTTTCCCTACCCGCCCCTCGGCTTTGGTAAGTTAGGTTGGCAGTATCTCAAGCCGCTCCGGTGACGTCACATAATTTAGTGTTCATGCTCCCACCACTCAGTCGACACGGGTTGCTGGTAGGGGTAGGCTTCCATGTCCGGTTGGAAAGGTGGAGCCTCCCTCTCTCCGCACAATGGTGTCCTCATGGGGGCACCAAACAGGATTTCATAAGGTAAAAATCCATGGACAGAGCTCGACAGATTTCTGTAGGCTTGAGTGAAGAAGGCTAGCCATTTTACCCAGTCATTGCCAGCTGCGTAACATAACCGCTTGAGCTGTGTTTTCAACGTTCTGACCCACCTCTCCGAGGGGGCAACCACTCTTTTAAAGTATGTACACAGATTTCAGGATTTCGTCGGATTACACCTCGTGGTTTTCGTTAATTTTAGAATTTTAATGCTTTTCTGGCCATTTCAGCCCATACAGATACTACTTTTCGGCATGAAGTCCAAGTCCAACTTTAAATTCGCAATGTTTTTTCAATTTGTTTTTAAAAATTTCTAGAATTTTGTACACATGATTACGCGAGTGATTCGCCCCTCGCACCTCTCTGCTTTTCCATTCGCAGAAGGGTGTCTGGCAGTCGTCCGTCGCTTCTTTACATGGTAAAGGTCCAGGATGGTATTGTAAAGGTCTGAATCGAAAATCTTAGCTCTCAGTCATGACAGAGATGGGAGAGCCAAACATTGAGAAAACAGCTGCTCCGCGATTTCTTCAGCCGTTGGTGTTTTAAAAGGTACGGCCACAGGCCATCCTGAGAATGCTTCTACGGCGACCAGAATAAATTTATATCCTGAATCTGTTACAGGCACTGGTCCGGCGGTGTCAATGTGCCATCTGCCATGAAGAACGCCTTCGCGGAATAGTTTCAGGGGCACCCTGGTCTTACCCTTTAGAGGACCTTTGTGACGCCTGCAATCCTCGCAGTCATTGAGGATTTGGGCGCAGTGTTGCCAGTTTGGCAGGTTTCCTGCCAGATCTGGCAGATTAGACTATGCGTCTGGCAGCCAAAGTTGCATGCTGGCATGTGGCAGGAAATCTGGCAGATTTTTAAACTTTGTCTAGCAGATTTGCGTAATTCTAGCAGGTTTCCATTTTCACATTTAAACTGAAGCGAAAGACGTCAAAAGTTATCCTTCGTGGCTGCTGCAGTGGTGTCTTGTTCTTGTTTGAATGTGCGCGCTGTATGTGGTTGTGCGGTCTGCCGCTAGAGGCGCTTCAGTAACCGCGCGCGTGAACAACAAACAAATGTCACTTGGCAGGATTGTTTTGAAGCTCCAAGTGTCAGATACATTCACGCAAGGAGTCACGTTTCAGTTTCAAAGGAAAAGATAAGATAAGCAAGGTAAGTGATAACTTTCACACTGTCGTTTCGGAGACATAGTTTAAAGAGTCGTATTGTGATCCGTAATTCCTACTTTTTAGCCCGTCCCGACACGTTTCTTTAGAAACGGCAGGAGCCAGGCTTATAGTCTGATGCCGCATATTCGTTCGGGCGGACGTGTGTTCGCCGACTTATCGTTCATAGAAAAACTTGAAATTTTGAGGATAAACTACTTTTTTAACGTAGAATCACGTGCGGCAACAATTTTCGATTTCTATCGCGTTTTTGATTAATGAAAATTGCAGCTTATTACCCTCCCTTCCGTAATGATACTAACTGTGACACTGTAACCCGTCGTTTCGCAGGGTTACCACACTACAAATTCCCACCTCTACCGCTCACAGCCACTAAAATCCACTTTAAATGTCTCGCACGGCCTCTGAGACGCATCTAGTAGGACAGTACTGCCATCTGGCAGGATTTTGCGGCAGGCCTGGGAGGACGGCGTTTTCGATTCTGGCAACACTGTTCGGGCGACGTCCTCTTTCATTCCTGGCCACCAGAAGAATCGTCTCAAGTACAGTAGTGACTTGGTATGTCCAAAATGGTTGGTAGCTCCCAACTGTTCATGGTACATTTTGACCCTTGCCTCTTTATGTTTCCTGGGAAGGATGAGGCGTAAGGTTTCTTTTCCAAGTCTCCTGTCACATGATGGGTTCTTTTCCACAGGAGTCCACATTCAACTTTCAGGGATTTAAATAGGTGCCACAGCGTTCTGGTGTGATTGCTGTACTCTTTTATCTCCTGGAAGTGGGGCCTTTCCCCGTCTTCTACGGCCACTAGGATTGGCATTATGTCATCATCCAGCCTTTGATCCGTGGCCATCTGGACAGTGGATACTCCTTCTGGCACGGTAGTCATCCAGTTTAAGAAAACATCCTCGGATCTGGCAGGAATGGTTTTCCTATTCTCTACCTGACACGAGTTGCATCTTGTGACACATCGTTTCCATTTGGCTGGTGCTTCTGCAGGGTGGAAATGGAACATCGTGACTGTCATGGTGGTGGCCCCGAAAGTTTTGTGAAGCAGCTTGACTAAGGTTGCTGGCTTTAATTTGTCGAGCCCACACGAAAACTCAGGTAAACACCACTCTTCCATTTCATTTTCCAGGAGCCACTCCTTCAGGGTTTGGAGGGCTTCCTCGACGCCTTTTTCGGTTGGCTTATGGAAATGTCTTTCCTTTTGTAAAATGACGTTGACTAGGGGCCGTGCCTATACTACGTGACCGGTTTAGAGGGGGGGGGGGGGGGTTCGCCGAAATACTACGCCCTATCTTAAATACATGGGAAGGTTAGGTTATCCACGTCACAGGGAGTGGGGGACAGGTCAAAAAGTGGCCTAAAATTGGTCACGTAGTATTGACACGGCCCCCTATGGTTTTATGACCCCTTTCAATCACCACTATTCCAGGACAGGTTGTTTCCTTTTTGCGGAACTCCGCTTGGAGGCCAAAATAGTTGTCTAAGTGGAGTGCCAAACCTCTGCCAAACTGACCGTCCTGGCATGGACCAATGGTCAGTTGGTGGGGCTTTGCAAAATGGAAGCGTCCTGGTGCAACAGCTGGAATCCACTGGAAGGCCGTACTCTGCTGGCCTCTACATCTCGTGCCTCCAAGGTGCAACACTTTTTGCAGTTTGGATTGCACGGTCTGTCCGGACGCCGACTCAAGGCGTCTGCATGACCAATGCTGGTCCCCTTTTGGTAGACCACCTGGAACTTGTAAGGTGAGAGTCTTTCTAACCACCTTGCTAGCATGCCCGATAGGTTTTTGAAATTTTTCAACCATTGCAGGGCGGCATGATCGGACTTCACATGGAACGGAGCTCCAGCCAAGTAGAGGTGGAATGCCTTAATAGCTTCCACCAGGGTCAGCAGTTCCCTGTGAGTCCCACAGTAGTTCCGTTGGGCTTGGGTCAGGATTTTCGACCAGTATGCGATCGTAATGTCCTTCCCATCCTGCTCTTGGGAGAGGACTGCCCCTAGTCCGGTCAGGCTGGCGTCTGTGGTCAGTGTGAAGAGCCCTTTTTCTAGGTTTGGGGTGCCCAGGATGGGTGCAGAGAGGTTAGAATAAGTTAAAGTGAGCATTCGCAGCAGTGTGTCCTGTTATTTTTATTGTACTCTGTGAATTACGCAGAAAGAAACAGGACCGCACTGCTACAGCCAACGTGCGTTTACGTTGGCAGTGCTGACGTTGATTCTTTGCGTAGGCCTTTGGAAACTTTGGTGGCAAAATGCCGCCTATATTTGTGAATTTAACGTGAGGATTTTTCAATGCAACGTTTGAAGTAAGTGAAATTGTACCGTGGATGGTGCCAAAATAGTTTGTGCACTTCAGTACTGGTGAAGACGCGTCGCGATCGGGCTATTCATCACATTTTCAAGAACTCCTAGTTTGAGAGCTGCCCAAAGGGCGCCTGTAATGTAGATTACCGGCATAACTTTTCCGCCTATAAGTAGGCAAAATCCGGACCATGCCTCCCCCCCCCCTTTAAAGCCGCCCCTAGATCCACCACTTAACCCTTTCCAGCAGATAAAACAGGTGTTTGAGCAGTTTCGCGCATGCAGCTTGTCTGGTCCTAGAATACACGCATACACGCGTTTTGGCTTACCTCTCGCTAATCAGCAGAGTTTGCGGCGATAATGGCAAAGTCACTCTCGCGTAGAGGTGACGCCTTTCACGTCATGGGGCAAAACCCAGCTTGCCTTTTCCTGAAATAAAATTGACAGATAAGATAGAAGGGGGTTATTACCGGTAAGTGTGGTGTGGTAAATGTTTCCCACTAATTTCCCCAAAGCATTATCTGTGATTTTTCCTCGACTTTCCGAAGGGGGAAAAAACTCCTGTAATCGTGTGTACTCAGACCGCGATAATCTTAATCAACCCTAATCATTTGTTTCAGTTGTTCATTTTATAAGCACCTCCAAGCAGCCAAGGATACGGTTTTTGAAAATGAAACTACACATATGTGTTCCTCGTGTTATTCCCGAGGCGAGGCTATTGTTGGTTATTATGTTGGTCGGGAGTGGTTGCCCGTAAGCGAAGCGAGATGCCCGCTTGGATCTATACCGCCGTTTATCGCATAAGGTATGAAGGCGGCAAATAAATACGTTAAAGTAGTGGTATTGGAAAAGAGCCTTTATTGACTTGAAGAGGGTTGGGCAGTTGTGTCAACTGTGGTGGCTTCACTAGAAGCGGGGGAAGCGGGGGTAGAAGAGGCATCCGTGGAGGAGGCGGTAGTGGAGGTGGTAGTGGAGGCGGCAGTGGAGGAGGCATCTGTGAAGGAGGCGGTAGTGGAGGTGGTAGTGGAGGCGGCAGTGGAGGAGGCATCTGTGGAGGAGGCAGTAGTGGAGGAGACCGTTGTCGTGGGCTGGAGGCTCTCACGCAGACACTTGCGAATGTTGTCGATGACGCCGAGTGCCTGGATAGTGCGGTTGGCTACGGCGCTCGACACGCACAAGGCGCTCTTCACCGGAACCTGTACCGCCAGCTCGCCCGTCACCTTGGCGCCTAGAAGAGTTGCGTTTAACGCCAGACCAGCGCCCTTTACGCCTAGCCCCGGCAGCCTCCCGGCCACGCACACCCCCTGAAGCAGACCGAACCTCTCGCAGTCGGCGATGTCCTAGAAGAAACAAATACCATTACGACGTATTTATTACATTACCATCGCTTATGAGAAATTCGTTCTTAGAGCAACCAGGACCAATGCGATGTTTCCGTTTTCATAGAAACTTACTCGTTATGTTTGGATCGCTTAACTTGACGATCTTTGCGCAGAAACTTTTCTGAATTAGAGCACGGTTTCTTAACATCGCTCTCGCGATGCGAAGAAATTTTTACATATATACCACAGATATTGAATGTATGCGCCAGATAAAAGCATCTTCTGCAGACATGGTCCTAGACATTAGACAGTAATATCATTGTCATATGTTTGTACATGTCGAACATATGACAAAAATATGATTCACATGATACCCATGTACGCAGAAGATACCTTAAGTGGCACCTATATGCAATTCAATTGAATGGCACGTATATAATTCGTTTTTCCACGAAAGACGGGAAATTTTATTCAAAATGACTGCTCTCCCAGGAGCGAGGAATCTCGCTCTCACATTTCCAGTGGTGCTTTTACGATTGTTCCAGCACGGACAACAGCAGGCGGCACAGCAGCATAGGGACTGTTTATTACGTCACACTTTATTGGCCTATATCCCCCCCCCCCCCCCCCCCCCATTGTCACGGGGCTAACCTTAACTTCCCATGCATTTAAGATAGGGTTGTCGCACTTGACATGGACCCCCTCCCCCTAGAAGTTGTGACGTAATAAGTAAAGAGTCCCTTATCAGCGGGCAATATGTCGCGGGCTGTCTACGCATCATCGTGCTAACAATAACCGACGGAAATAAATGATGGTGGAGTAGTACACGTGTCCAATGCCCTCTGCCGCACCCCTCCTGGTTGTCTTTCTGATGTATTTTATTGATGTAATCTTTTCTTAGAGTGGGTTTCTTCCCGTTTTCTCCCTAGTTTTCCCTCTCTTCTCTCATCTATCACCGAAATCGGTGACCCAAAATCTGGACAGTGTAGAGAGAACAAAAGTTACAAATGTTCTAGTAGGCAAAAACTGTTACCTGCACGGCGTTGTCGAGAAGTCTCTGTGACTGTGGTCCAAGATTCTCGAGCTCCCTCAGGGCGCCCTGGGCTTCGAGGGACGACAGCAGGACACAGTTGTGTACGTCCGAACCAAGAAGATCGGAAACGTCTTGCAGCGTTGGGTTCTTACTTTCGCATTCAACCACGCTGGCGTTAAAGGCGGCTGCGCCGTCGATAACGTCCTAGGTAAAGCAGACATGTAAAGGTAAGGTCCAAGCGAAAGCTTCACGAGTCGCTATACCAGGTGTATCATTGGCCGCGGGCAGTTTCGGTTTCAGGCAGTCCCGCAACGCACTATCTCCGTCTCTTTCTGTCTCACGCCTCTGGCCGAGCCAGAAAGAGACGGAGATAGTGCGCTGCGGGACTGTCTAAAACCAAAAGTGCCCGGGACCAATGATACAGCTGGTATAACTTACAGACAATCATGGTTTGCTCCCTCAAAAGTCTACCAAACAGCTATTGAAAGCCTAGAAATCGACGATAGGGCATTTCAGCCCATAACTTACGGTGGCCTTGAAGTATACTGCGAGCCAATCCAACACTAATAAAATGTGACTTGCTTGCGCTTAGTAGCCTAGGACTTACATTTTTACTATTGCTACGACTAAAGCATGCGAGTAAAAAATTGTGTGCAAACTCGTTCTATTTACTAGCAGAAAGGTCATGTTAAATCGAATTGCTATGTTCATTTGATCGAATTTCTTCGTTCATGTCAACTACAACTTAGACCAAAACGAAAACTTCGCTGTACTCGCAAAATCGACCAAATCTCCGTCAATATCAAGTGTAATGGTATTAACGTAGATTAGATAATTTATTTTGTTTTATTGCCAAAATCATGTGGGTTGAACTAAATAATACGATCACGTTTTGCTAAAATCGACACAGCAGATCAATTTGACGCAACCTTTCAGTAATGAATTTTGGACATTCCTGAGGAATTTAACTGCCATGGGTAGAACTGTATTATTTTTAGTATGAACCGGGACATTGAAACGGTCTGCGGGCGACTGCTCGACAGGCAACTGGATGTCAGCAATTTTAGACATACTGGTGGCTTTAGCGTAGACGAAACCACCAACAGGCGTCCCGATTCCGAAAAATAACTATTAAATGTAAAGCACCCTCATGCACCCCATGTCGGAGGGGATTCGCAAAGTGGGCACACTAGTCCGACTTCCAGTCAGTATTATCAATGTGTTCGGGCATACCCTTTCATTCTTATTCCTTTTGACGAACCCATTTCCAATATACCTGCAGCCTGTTGTTCCAGTCATTGATGGCGTTCTGGGCAACGGCCTGACCGCTGCGTATTGTCTGGTTGATAACGTCCAGAAGGACGTTGGTGGCATTCTGCAGCAGGCTATTTATCGTATTCAGGACGTTCTGGAGACCACGCACGATGCCTCCAACGTCAATTAAACCCCTGGAGAGACCAAGCTGGAGGGGGGAGAGGTTCAGTCCTTTTGAACCTTCAAGACCAGCTGCTAGATTTGCGAGGCCCAAAGCCTCCTTGTCGGCGAGGTCCAGTTGTTGGTTCACGTCCTCAAGTGCTGAAGCCCTTTGCGATTGCACGCATAGCGCCTAGAAGGGACACAAGAGGTGCAGTTTCTTCGTGATGTCACTCTAAAAATATTACGTCACTTAAATGGACTGTTTAACTTGACCATCTTCGGCTTAATCTGGAAAACGAATAAGTCGTCACAGACCAAGTGATCAGTCGTCAACTTAAAGATTGTTGCTTACTGCCAGCAAACTATGTCTTCTTGCGGTTTGCTTAGATAGTACGATTCAGTGGTCACAAATATGTCGCCACGTGACGAATAAACGTCGTGAAGTGACGACATATTCAGGTGATCACTGAACCGCCACAGCTTTTCTCGTCCTATGGCAAACAACTTTCAATCTACATATATTTGCCGTAACAACATGCGACTTTTCATAGTATTGAGGAATACTGTACTCGAGAGCTAAAATGAAAAATGAAACTCAAATTGCGATTTTAGCCGTTGGCCCTTAATAACCCACATTTGCTCACGCCGAATACTTGAACTGATTTCACACCTAGGCGAGGGAAGAGGATAGGATCGGCTGTGCTTCCTCATAGTTTCACTAGGTACGAATTAAGAACTGGCTAGTCTGGTAGAAAAGGAAGTCTTCTGCATCGTAACAATGTCTGTATGTATGAACCAAAGGGCTTCTCACCTGCAGCACAAAAAATGCCAACGAGACCGTGAGAATCTTCGACTTCATGGTGCTTTCGGGACTGTGGGCTTACCAAGACTGGGCGAATCTTTAAGGATAGCAAGCTGATATAACATAGCGAAGGCCCTAATACTGACGCCGCATTGTTTAACGACTAGGGTCTGATAAGGGTTACCATGCCAGTTCCTCGTAAACTGTTAAGCAACAACGTGATAAGAGAGGTCCAAGCGCCTCCCTCTCTGTTTTCTCGGGAAATCCTGAAGGAAGTGAAGATAATTTCGTTTTTAGCCCGTCCCGACACGTTTCTTTAGAAACGGCAGGAGCCGGGCTTATAGTCTGATGCCGCATGTTCGTTCGGGCGGACGTATGTTCGCCGACTTATCGTTCATAGAAAAACTTCAAATTTTGAGGATCAACTACTTTTTTAACGTAGAATCACGTGCGGTGGGAACAATTTTCGATTTGTATCGCATTTTTGATTTATGAAAATTTGTCTGTTTTTGTTTTCTGAGGTTAGGGTTGGCCGCCGCGCGCACACTATTACCATCGCGGCGCGCACAGGGACGGGCTCAGGTTAACGATTTTAATCGTAACAAATACATCTGCTATCGGGCACCTCTCGGGAGACTTGAGGCGGGGGCCGAACCCCGCAAACGCCCCCGGCAGGCTAAGCTGGCCAAGTCCCCCTGTCAATCCGAGGTGCCGGTGGACCGCAGCGGAACTGGCACCGAGGATGACGGAAGGGACGGGCCAGCTTGTTACTTTTCATTGGGCCCCTGGGCGCCTCGCAGATGTGGCCCGCTGCCACCCACGGCTTCATGGGCTTCATGACTACTTCATCAATACCGCAGCGGTAAAAAATATGGTAAAATTAAAGACAAAAACGGATGACTGAATACATATATTTATTATTCCTTCAACACACTTGACAGCACGGAGTAGGGGTACTGGAGCAGCGACGGGAGCGGCTTCTGCGGCTGCACCGCAAGTCTGCGAATGCAACTCCTCCCAAACCGTTTGACATTTTGCGAAATAAAACTCACCTACATGTTGCCTAAGGTCCACTCGAACTACACTGCCGGTCAAAATTAGCGCCCCACTTTTTCCGATGCTTGCCATTTCCACGTTTTTCAAGCTAGGAAGTTGCCGTTTTGCATGCAGTTGCCCCCATGGTTGTACTTGAAGGTCCCAAAGTGCCAGATCCGGGAGCCACCCCTTTCAGAGGGGGTTGGCTGTGCGACTGCGGCGGGGTGGAAATTTCGACCGAAAAAGGTCCCAAAAACACCTTTAAATTTGCTGGAATTTCAGAATTTTTGGCGAGCAGTGCTAAATGACGGCCCTTGACAAGCTGACGTCAAAATTTTCACGATCGGTCAAACCCACCCCCAGCCCCACCTACCCCTAACCAACCCCCACCCCCTAATGGGGGTTGGTGTGGCGGGTGAAAAAAAATGGTCGCATTGCAAGCCCTTAGTCCCGGGCCATCTGCACACCAAATTTCATGCCGCTAGCACCAACCCCTGCCGAGCAACCCCTAAAAAACCAAACTCAATTTTTGAAAATTTGCTTTTTGGGGCACTTATCGGTATGCGAGCGGTCCAAAAATTTCGTCAGAGATGGACTAGGGGTGGAACATCAATCTCCCGTCAAGAAATCCGGCGCTTAAAATTCGCAGCCCTTAGCATGGGGGTTGTCACCCCCAGCCACCCCTTGCTACCCCCGGTAGGGGTGGAACTGATTTGGGGCTACGAATCGTTGAGGGCACTTCTGATGCACCCCCCCTCAAATTTGCAGCACGATTCGACCACCCGTTCGTGCTCCAGACCCGCAAAACCATCAAAAATGTCAAAACCCACCCCTTACTTCAACCCCCCATATCGCCAATTTCGGGTGGGGGTGGAAACCCGGCTAGCATGACAGCGGGTGGTCCCGACCCTTACCTCGATACTCCTAAGCGGAAAAGTCGCTGCGGCAAACGGTTTACCCGTGGGGAGTGTTAAAGTGAGAGCATTGCATTCTTCGCCCGGCCTGCGCTGCTACAGAGCGCCTTGTAAGCAGGCAGCCCACGCAGCTCCCCGTACGGCAGACGGCATCCAAAGAGAGTACGCCGGAAGATGCGCGCGCCCTGCCGGCGCGTCAGTCATGTCATTTGCCTGCCTACCAGGCGCTCGGTAGCAGCGCAGGCCGTGCGAAGAATGCAATGCTCTCACTTTAACACTCCCCACGGGTAAACCGTTTGCCGCAGCGACTTTTCCGCTTAGGACTATCGAGGTAAGGGTCGGGACCACCCGCCGTCATGCTAGCCGGGTTTCCACCCCCACCCGGAATTGGCGATATGGGGGGTTGAAGTAAGGGGTGGGTTTTGGCATTTTTGATGGTTTTGCGGGTCTGGAGCACGAACGGGTGGTCGAATCGTGCTGCAAATTTGAGGGGGGGTGCATCAGAAGTGCCCTCAACGATTCGTAGCCCCAAATCAGTTCCACCCCTACCGGGGGTAGCAAGGGGTGGCTGGGGGTGACAACCCCCATGCTAAGGGCTGCGAATTTTAAGCGCCGGATTTCTTGACGGGAGATTGATGTTCCACCCCTAGTCCATCTCTGACGAAATTTTTGGACCGCTCGCATACCGATAAGTGCCCCAAAAAGCAAATTTTCAAAAATTGAGTTTGGTTTTTTAGGGGTTGCTCCATGGGGGCAACTGCATGCAAAACGGCAACTTCCTAGCTTGAAAAACGTGGAAATGGCAAGCATCGGAAAAAGTGGGGCGCTAATTTTGACCGGCAGTGTAATTATCACAAAAAATCCCGGTCCGAATGCACCAACTTCGGACGGCAGGCCGTTGAAGTTCAAACACGGGCTGTCTGCCGCCTGTCTGGCTCCGCGGTAACTGCCTGCCTCGACTCGAAACGTTCCCGAGCGGGCGCGTGGCGACGCGGGCGACGCAGTGCGCGGAGTCACCGCTAGATGGCGCTGCTGAAGCGCACCAAATTCGAAGACACAGCGTTCGAGCCAGACGATTGAGAACAATCTGGCTTCTGCTAACGGAAAGGAACATTAAACTTACGAAAATGGATGGCGACGATGATTTTGAATTTAGTTACGAAGACAAAAACTTTTTTACTAGTCACGAATCGAGTTTCTCCGCAAATGAGACCCGCGAATCGTCCTTTGACGGTTATGTAAGTGCAGCCAGCAGTGCAAGTTTCTCAACCTCCACTCCAAATAAACCCAAAAAGGCGGGAAAATAACCCCTCGGACACTGTAAATCGGAGAGCGAGGTTCGTTACCCAATCTGGGCGATGTAAAACACATCGCCCTAATAGGGCGAGGGATCTGAACGTCGCCCAGTTAGGGAAACGAACATCGCCCTTTTAGGGCGATTTCTCCCCGACATCGCTCTTTAAGGGCGAGATCCCGCGAAACCTCGCCCTTTTAGGGTGATGGTTTTAAACCTCACCATCTGAAGGGCGAGGAAATTTGAGTCAAAAACCTCACCCTTCGAAGGGCGAGGAACATATCACTCTAAGATTTACAGTGGACACAAATTCTGTGGCAGGTGAGCTTTAATTCTGAGTGATTAAATATTGTATCCATCAAATAAAGAAATCCTTTATCAGGAGAGAATGCCAAAAGTAAATACTTAAGTGTGCTGTACTTATCCTTCCACTACAGTTTGGTTTACGACTGCTTCTTTTTAACTAGGAACCCAGAATGCAGCCCAAGTGATTGAGCCATGTTTCAAGAAACCTGTGAGCTATGCAGGTACATGTCTAATATGTAAGAAAGGCCTCAAAACGAAGCATGGTTCGAAGAGTCACATAGAGCGTCACAGATAGAAAAGTATGTAATCATTGTTTATAAATGCAGTGTATTTTATTTTTCTGTACAAGTTCACACATTTTTAATTAATTCTTTTCTTTGCAGATGCAGCATCCAGACAGCCACCAGCAGAAGAAATATGTGAATTTTATTTTCAACAAGTGATAATTATTGTTGGAGAGTTAACTGCTGCAATGGAAAAAGACTGCAGTCCTATGTCCCATGCTATAGTTATCACTCTCAAGAAATTGAAAGAAAATTGTGACACTGCAGAGTGGAGTCATTTCTGTTCAACATTGTCTGCCATGATATGTGAAGGCTTGGCACCAAATAAGAACACTATATTTCCATCTGCTCTTCGGCACGTCATGCAGACTGCTCTGTCTCTGTCTGCTTCTCACTCAAGGGAAGAATACAGAAATAAACTCCTGGACTCCTTCAACAAAATTGTGCCTGTAGAGAAAGATACAGCATGGTGTGTAATTTTTTTCAATCAGCCGAAAGTTGATGGAGGCTGCATTTCTTTTCATCTGCAGAAGAATGAGGGGTGCAGACAGACGGTGCAGACATTTCAAGGAAAAGTCGTTCAAAAGATGACTTTAATCATCATATGGGTTTGAGCTACACCTGCTCTATTTGTTTAGAAACTAAAATTGTTTTGATAGTACATTTCAATTTGAAAATTATTTCTTCATAATTTTCAGGTGGTACACCACGTATCAGGTTCAGCTTTGAGAGCTCATCTCAGAAGAGCACGGAAGCACCCTAAAAATAAGCAGATGACCAATATTCAAGACTGCATCCTTGCAGGATTTGCTACATTTGGACCCCCAACAGTTCTAGAGAAGAAAGATCCACAGTATTGGACAAGTGTAATTAATAGAAAATCTTTATTATTTGTAAATGATAGAGCACTGAAATTTTTCTTAGAGCTCATCAAAATTTTACAATTATCTGAGTCTGTCACTGGAAGTGTTCTACACACCAACATCATGGAAGCCGTCACTAAGTCCAGTCAACTGCTTTCTTTGTGGGACTCAGTGGTAGACAATTCCTTGAATGAAGAAGAGTCATTCAACTTCATGTTTGATGTGGTCCGATCAATGACCAATGCATTTGGGAGGGGAATTTTGCTGCGTAGGATGAATCATATTCTAAAGAATACACAGGCAAGCAAAGTTACGTTAGGAGTCAGTCACAGAGCAAGACTTCTGGGCAAAAGCTCTGCAGCCAAATAGTGTGGCACATTTCATTTTTAACAAAGACACTGTGATGTATATGTGAAGTTCTTGTTGCTTACCCTGTCACTTAGAGGAAAACAACCACTCCCAGGCACCAGCCAAATGTTCTATCTTAATATGATTGCTTGGATATATTTTAGATTGGGTGGGAAAAGATCAATGCTCATTTTACTAATGTTGAGTTTATTTAACTTCCTATGTACAGGGAGTCGTTTATGTCTTAGAATTACCAAAAGTTGTACTTCCAAAGCATAATTTAGATTATTTTTTATGTCCTCCACACATGTGTACAATTTTTTGATTATTGTTGAATATTGACATTTGAATCTTACATTTAACATTACAATTTTTTTAAAGCTACAAATGTACTCATTAAAGAAGCGCACTTAATAATGTTTGGATCCTCATTCTCATTTTGTAATTCTCTATTCATATGCAGACACAATGCAATACAAAGACTCTACCATACAGATTCCTTTCACTATTATACGACGCAAATTTTCTTTGACCCAGAAGTGCCGTCATCAACTTCAAAGTTTTTTTTTAAATCTAACTTTAGGTTTCTTCGGGGTCTCTTCTGAAGTGGCTCTTCAGTCATTTGCATAGCTTTCTGGATACCCTCTGTGTTATCAGACGTCTTCCTGACATTATAGTCTCTGTGGTGGGTAATGCTGCGATCATTGTTCATGAAATCTTCAGCCGTAGGATTATTACTTCCACCTCCACATGCTCTCTGCTTTCCGAAGTATTGCTCGAGTGGATCTTGGCAAAAGACCCTACCGTTTATGAAGGGAGCTTTGGCTTCAGACAGGAGGAATCGAACCGCCCCAGTAAAGCCATTTACAGTCATATTGATTCCATCTCTGGTTTGCTTAGCAAGCATCATTTTCTCCTTTATCCTACTTGACACTGGCTTGCTTTGAACTTCCTGTTCCCACTCATCCGGATACTCAATATATTTCTGCAGCTCTTCAAATCTCCGGTCATCAACAGCAGTGTATGGCTCAAGCCTGGGCTTAGCCTCTTCTTTACCCTGGCTTCTAGCCACTTTTTGGCATTCTTTGCATCTCCATTTAGAAACAGGCACTAGTAGAGAACACTGGTCAGACCTGCAAGATTTTACATATCGGGTTTCATCATATGGATTGTTGTCAATATTAGTATAAGATTTTTCCAAAGGCCACAGCTCTTCATATTTCAAATCAACAGCTCCACTGCAAATTTCAAGACTTCTGACAGCAAGCACCACAGCTAGAACTCTGTTTACAAATAACTTTTGAGATTGCTTAGTCAGAGGCACTGATGAGGGGGATGATTGAACACACTCTTTAAGCAAATCTGGCGATATGGCTTTCCTATAGACTGAAATTCTGATTGATCCTGTGAATGAAACATGGACATTTCTCTGAATTGCTGGGTCACCCCCAGTAGACAATTTCACCACATTGAAACCATCTTCAGCATCTAAAACAATCCAGTGTGCTGGCAAGATACTTCTTATTAATGTAAGAGTACTGCCCAGCAAATCTTTATTTACAATGTTCACCTACAAAGAAAAGAGAAATACATAAAAAATGGAAAGGAAAAAACTACAATGAAATGTAATTTCAAGTATTATTGACAAATACTTTGAGTTACAAACTGTACATGACATTGCCAGTGTATCAATTTACATACCTCAGGAGTCGGTGGACAAAATGAGGAGTCACTGCCACTGTCATCATTTTTCGATGATAAGTCACTTCCGATCTGTAAAGCAAATAAAGCAGACCAAATGTTACACGCAAATTATATCACATTGAGATAGAAATTAAATGAAGAGGGATATATTCAATTCTTGTAGTTTTAAATATTAACCCAACGTTAGATATTTTACCACTGGATGTGGCATCACAAAGCTCTTATCATTCGACTGATTTGAGCCTGCTGACTTGTCCATGTCATGACTCGTATCTTGTTCCAGTATCTGCAGCCAAATTTCTGAAGAACAAAATACATTACAAAGTGTAAAAAGATTGGGATGTTTGACAGTATATTTTTAATATTTTTAATCCATTACATTGCAACTTACATCAGGAGATGGTGACATGAGTGCATATCTGAATGTCACAGTGCTGTCACGCCTGGATTAGCGGCCTTCACGTGGTTTCATCGCGTTTTTCGCTAACAAAGCCTGAGTGTTTCTCGCGTTTCTCTGACGACCGCCGCATTTTTAACAAATGGGCGGATGGAAGTGCGCCGTTCTAAACTGTGCTCACGAGGAAGAATCCTCAGCCCCGATTCATCGCATTTCCCTGGACCACAGGTAAGACTTGTTTGACTGCACTTCGATCTGCAACGCCACCGCGTGTGCCATAGGCAATAAGATGAATAGAAAACAACGTCGTAAACAATTACAATTTTCTACTCGGACAGAGCTTGTACAGTTATTCATTGACCAAATTTTTTGAGAAACGAATTAGGCTGTGGTGTCCTAAACAGGTGCCGGGAATGGATTAATAGATTGACTTCTGTGGGAATCCCGCGTTGAATGTCTCGCCCACAAGGAGCTGCACGCTGCACGCCTATTATGTGCGTTCTGCGCCTTTTCTGGACACGGATTACAACAGTGCCAGGAAAACAAGCGTACGGCGTATGCCTGCTCTATCATTGGTGAGTCTCTGTTTCGATAACCACCCACAATTTGCACAGTGTACGTGCGCCTTCACTACTTTTCAGCCCGTCCCGGCACGTTTCTTTAGAAACGGCAGAAGCCGGGCTTATAGTCTGATGCGTCCTGTTTGTTCGTTCGTTCGGACGAGTGTACGCCGACTAATCGTTCGCAGAAAAACTTCAAATTTGGAGAATACACTCCTTTCTTAACGTAAATTCACGCACGTTGGCAACAATTTTCGATTAATATCGCATTTTTGATTAATAAAAACATGTCTGTTTTTGTTGTTCTTCGAGGTTAGGGTTGGCCGCTGCGCGCACACCATTACCTTCGCGGCGCGCACAGGGACAGGCTCAGCTTAACGATTTTAATCGTAACAAATACATCTGTTATCGGGTACTTCTAGGAAGACTTGAGACGAGGTTATCGATTATTACACGGTAACGAAAGCCGTAGAGGTGATGTTAATAGATATTTTGATTTTGCTGTGGTATAACCGAACTGTCGGAGTGTATTTCTGTAAGTGATATGTTCCTTCCTGCCTGACTGTTACGTCGTATTTTCGTGTGTTACGTATTTTTTTTCTTGTTTACGCTTGTTCAATATCGCATTTCAATCTATGGCATAAGCGTAATTTGTCAGGAAGTTTATGTTACGGCTGACTATGGCCGTTGCTTTTATTTATTTATTTTCAACTCTCCCTTTGTATAAAACAGTAACTAAGGCTAATACGTTGTCTGTCTTTATCAGTTCGCTGTATGATTGTAACTTAATGGCAATAAAGTTAACGGCGCCAGTCCACTCCCACGTCCCCGTCGTTGGCGCTGGGCAACACTACAAGTTTTGTGGTGGCTGAGAGGAGTGAATCCCCGCTTTTCCCTTTGCTTTGCTTATTAGCTTTTACCTTATTCCTGCATTTCTGTCTTGGTGTTAGTGCTGTGCTTACTCCGCCTCGGTGATGGATTCTTACGGATTCTTACTCTCCCGTGCGTGCATTGCTCTAACCCACTCGTTTTCCCGTGCTGCAGTTATCAAGAAGGAAGCTCAGGCTCCAGCAGGCCTTGTGGTGCAGAGCGTGTTCTCACTGCGGGACCTTCCCACCGACGGCCCAGATGCACAGGCCGAGGACAACGCGGAGCTCACAATCCAGAGCGCTGCAACGTCTGGAGAGGACGGTGTGCATCAGCCGCCGACACCATTGTGCCCTCGGCGTAGTCCCGATCGGCCGCAGGATCCGTCTGCCCTCAAGGAGGAATTCGCCGGGACAACTGGTCAGTATAGTGGGTTGAGAGTAGTCCGCACGCCTAGGTTTTCTCTATATCAGCTAATGTTAAATTTTAATTATTCATGCTGTTACTGTAAAAGTTGGCATATTTAGTTAAAATTTCTAAAACAAAATTCTTAAAAACTCTAAATTGTTGTATAAATTCGTGCGCAGAGTTTGTCAAAAACCGACAAACGAACACGTGTGCCAGGCACGTAGCCGGGGGGGGGGGGGGGGGGGCATGACCCCCCCAAAGCGGCCTGGCAGGTAGGCAACCGGCGTGCCATCCCCCCTGTAAGTAGACAAAAAGCGCGGCGACCCCCTCCGAATACTCCGGCCAGCTACGTGCCTGACGTGTGCCAAGATATAAATGAAATCGGACTCATATTACTGAAACGGCGTAGCATTGACATTTAAATATTGGCTCTTAACGGAGGAGTTGTAGGAGTTGTAAAAGATGTGTGAGGGACACTTCTCCTGTCTACCCCAGTCTGTGCGCCGCGTGGCCGTAAAGGTCCAATTTGAAGAGTTTAATCAAAACGAACACAGAATTTAGCTGGTCAATACCGTAAATTTAATTTTTTTTTTTTTCAAGCACATAAACAATAAACAACAAACATAAACGCACGCGGAAAACTCCCCCAGCCAAATCCAAATCCAGAAAGAGATTACAAAACATTGTCAAACTCACAGTGCCAGTGCCACCACGTGTGCTGACCTTCCCCGGACACGTGCGGTTGTTGCATGCCCGTCTACCCTCCTCTGTACCCGGGCGCATCCAGCGGGGCCGCGCAGGGCACCCGAAGTACTTGCCAACTCAACGCTGATGCGCCAAGTACACAAGAATCGAACCCTGCTCATGAGCTCATGAGCATTACTACGTATAAGTGAGTGGCTCTCAGAATGCTCCATATTCAATAAAATTAAAACGAATAAATCGTTATCGGAAACTAAAAAAAAAAAAAAAAATTACTGCTCAACATCCCGAGTAAACTGCATTGCCGTTAATCCGTACTATTTTCGTCTTCTAGCGCCGAACGATTTTAGATGAATTTTAGGGCAGCTCTAGAAATCATTGAGACCGCAGGCAGACGCATAGAAGACCACTATAAGACGCTGCGACTGTCTTCTTTCAATCTGCCTTGCGTCATCCCCCTCCCCCCCTCTTCTGGACGTTTCAGCTTCGTCTTCTTTTATTCTTCGATTTCGGCAAATACGAGATAGAAAGAAGACGCTTGGAAGACGAACGAAGAGAAAAGGCGAGGGAAAAAGGGGTGATACAAAAAATTCATCATCGGACTCCGAAGTGTAACACTCTAACGCACTGAGCCACCGGGCACGCATGTGCGTGAACGGTCGATAGCCGCTCCTAGTGTCTTCCCTTATCTCTTCACTTCGAGCGAACACGAACATGTTAATCAAAATTCAAACCGAACCGAACATCAATTCTGCTCGAAACCGAACCGAACAAGAGGCTGTTCGGCTAGGATACGAACACATCCGAACAAAATTCTGTCTCTTTTGCACATCAAATGGAAAGAAAAACTTAAAATTTCTTTTTGACCTCGATTTCTGTTCGATGGCGAACGCACTTTCCCAAATTTTTCGACCAGCTCGCGTTCGAACATGTGTTGTTCGCCCCCGATCGAACAAATTTTTAGTTCAGTTTGTTCGCGTTCGCTCGGATTCGGACATGTTCGCATATCTCTACCCATTGTGAAGGACCCCTCAATAACATTCGGTTCGATAATCTATATCGTGCTTATTTGAAGTTGTGCAAAAAATATTATGTTTTTCAAATTATACGTCAGTTTCACCATCTGCACTCTGAGGCCGTTATGGCGCCTCTGCACATTGTCCGACCAATCCCGGATACTATTTTCAAACTTTTTATCTGAAATCTCAGACATTTCGGGAACATCCTTTTGCACATAACAGCTGTGGCATGGCTCTGCCGTGAAATCTTTGTGACACAGAAAACCATGCGTGTCATGTTTCAGCTGTCAAGGAGGAGCCGCAGCCGGTGGTCCCCGTGGTGCAGTCCGTCTGCTCCCCGCACGGCGCGCCGCATGACTGCGCTCACCAACACGCCAAACCCAACCAGGATGCAGCGAAGGGAAGACAGCCGACGTCGGAGGGAGGCGGCGGCCCGCCTGCGTACTCCCTGCGTCCTCGTCGTGGTCCTGGTGTTGACGGCCAGCAGGGAGCGTCGGACGAGTCCGCAGAGGGAGAGCCGGGAGAGGAGTCTTCTGACGAAGAGGGCAGTCAGGACTCCACAGAGACATCGGAGGCAGAGAGCTCGCATGAAGAGAGCAGCAGCAGTCATCCTGCTCGCTGCGGGGCCGGCGGTTCTGGAGCAGCCACTGAGTGTGACCTCTGCCACAAGGGGTTTGCCAGAAAGTGCGATCGGGTTTGTCATCAGCCCGTATACACAGGAAAGAAGCCGTACGAGTGTGATGTGTGCAAGAAGCCATTTAGTAAGTCATCGGATTTGGTTAGGCACAAGCGTATTCACACAGGCGAAAAGCCCTTCGCGTGTGATGTGTGTCAGAAAACATTTAGTCATTCTTCGCATTTGCTATCACACAAGCGCATTCACTCTGGAGAAAAGCCGTACGAGTGTGATGTGTGTCAGAAAGCATTCAGAACTTCATCTTATTTGGTAACACACAAGCGCATTCACACTGGTGAAAAGCCCTACGAGTGTGATGTGTGTCAGAAAGCATTCAGTGATTCATCTCATTTCGTAAGACACAAGCGCATTCACACTGAAGAAAAGCACTTTGAGTGTGATGTGTGTATGAAAACATTTGGGGATTCATCTAATTTAATGAGGCACAAACGCAAACACACTGGAGAAAATCCTTTCTAGCGTGATTAGTTTAAGAAAGCTCTCAGCTATTCACATACTTTGGTAACACACAAGCGCACTCACACTGAAGAGAAGCCGAACCAAATGTGATGTGGTATGGAAAATATTGTCCGTAGGACTTCATAGCAGTCTTAAAAGCGCATGGCGCATTTTCTGGAAGAGCTACACCAGTGGCAATTGTTGAACGGGGCCTACCGATTTCCTTTGGAGATCGCGATGTTATCGTTTATTACACGGTAACGAAAGCCGTAGAGTTGGTGCTAATAGATATTTTGGATCTTGCTCTGGTATTACCGAACTGTCGGAGTGTATTTTTGTAAGTGCTATGTTTCTGCCTGAATGTTACGTCTGAATTTTGTGTGTTACGTTTTTTTTTCTTGTTTACACTTGTTCGATATCGAATTTCAGTCTATGGCATAAGCGTCATATGTCAGGAAGTTTATGTTACGGATAATTTTTGTCGTTGCGTATATTCATTTATTTTTAACCGTGTCTTCGTGTAAAACAGTGTCTTGTCTAAGGCTAAGACGTAGTCGGGTTCTATCAGTTTGCTTCATGATTGTAACTAAATGGCAATAAAGTTAACGGCGCCAGTCCACTCCCACGTCCCCGTCGTTGGCGCTGGGCAACACTGCAAGTTTTGTGGTGGCTGAGAGGAGTGATTCCCTGCTCTTCCCTTCGCTTTGCTTAAAAGCTTTTACCTTATTCCTGCATTTGGGTCTTCTTGGTGTTAGTGCTGTGCTTACTCCGCCTCGGTGATGGATTCTTACGGATTCTTACTCTCCCGTGCGTGCAGTGCTTTTACCCACTCGTTTTCCTGTGCTGCAGTTATCAAGAAGGAAGCTCCGGCTCCAGCAGGCCTTGTGGTGCAGAGCGTGTTCTCACTGCGGGACCTTCTCACCGACGGCCCAGATGCACAGGCCGAGGACAATGCGGAGCTCACAATCCAGAGCGCTGCAACGTCTGGAGAGGACGGTGTGCATCAGCCGCCGACCCCATTGTACCCTCGGCGTAGTCCCGATCGGCTCACTGTGTGCTGATTGCAGTAGCCTCCCTTTGGTGGCGTTCGTAACGTACGTCCGAGTTCGCTCCCAGCGAAACAAGCGAACGGTGGCGGCGAGCGCCTGTGATGCTAAGGATAGGCCGGCCCGCACGACACAGCTGCATGCACCAGTCAGGGATGCCTATCCACCAGGCGCCACGCGTCCTAGTGGCTCCCAAGGGTGCCCACTTTATGGGACCGCTTTGGCATGACTGGTGAACCCTAGACGAAGCATTTGTTTCACCAGATTTCTTACATACCATTTTCCCCTGAAGTTTGAAGGCAAGGATAAAAAATGTAGAAACAGAGCACCATTAAATGTGGTACATACTTTAATGTAAAAAACAAAGCTTCTGCTTACTTAAAACTATTGTACAATACAGTACAATAACTAAAAATTCAATTAAAAACTTAATCCTTTTCCGATCGTTTCTGTAACAACAAAAAAACTGGTATAAATTATCATGGAATACAGATATTAAGCCATTTAAGCAGACATAATTATCTCTTACCTTAGCAAGATTTGAATCTTGGGCAAATTTTGCCCCTTTGGCTTTACGGCCCATCTTCAGATTCTGCGCAAGGCCTGTGCCATCCCTTTCACCCTCAAACAATAGATGTGCCCTTACAACTCCTGTAATGATTTTGAAAGGATTTTTGTAAAATTCACGCACTTGGCTACTAATATGCACTTTGAAGCAATGTGTGCATAAATACATACCAAGACAAGCATTAACTTTACGAGGAGTGGCCATTTTCTTTGAGGGAGCATTTGGGAAGCGGTTGTTTTTGCCCCCTTCCAGGGACCTTTCAGCCCTCTGAGCCGACGTCCATGTTAGAGCCGCCATATTTTTACTAATCTTCTGAACATCACCTCTATGTTCTTTCAGAGTTTTCTCCAGCGCTGACTTGTCAACTCTGACATCGCATCCTACACTAACCTGATAAAACAGAAGAAAAATTAACACTTGACATGACAAAGTCTTCGAGGGCATCAAAGAAAAATCAAGTTTACAAAATTGTGAGAAAAAATAAAACTAAATCAAGAAAACAAAAAACGTTATCTTGCAGATCAATGTTTTGGCAAACTTTGATTAGATAAAGAAATGTCAATGAATAAGTTGCATTGATTTGCATATTTATATTGAACATTTGGGTTGTAGAGTTTTTCCATATGAGGTAAATCTGCCACCACCCAGAACTGTCGAAGGGATGCTAGCTGATTCAAGACGAGCCCTAGCGGAGAACATTTTTGTTCGAGGTGTCAAGCACATGAGTCCTCTAGCTGCTGCACCACTATTTCATACAGTAGATGGTTTTGTTGTCGACCAGATGCACGTCAAGGATGAGGGGACGACAAAATCTTTTCTCAACTCCTGGCTTGGAGAAGATGGGAAGACACCCTATTATGTTGGGAAAGCAAATATCAGCAAAGTTTATGCGTTACTCGATAAGGTAAAAATACCAAAAGAACTTCGAAAAAGTGTGAGAAGTTTAACTCAAGTGAGTTACTGGACCGGTCGTGAAATGGAAAACTGGTGCTTTTTTCTGAGCCTTGCTGTGCTGCCAGACATATTGCCTAACAGGTATTTAAAACACTGGGCTCTCTATGTTCAAGGAACGTACCTTCTGCTGAGCACAGAGATCCATGGAGATGTTCTGAACATCGCAGAACAACTGCTTGAAGAGTTTTGTAGCAGAACTGAAGACTTGTATGGTCGCCACATGATGCGCTCCAACCTCCATATTTTGCGCCACTTCGCACAGAACTGCAGAAGATGGGGTCCACTTTTTGCTCTCGCTGCTTATCAGTTTGAAGCCGGAATTCAACGCTTAAAGAAACTGGTGCATGACTGCAATGGAATTCCCAACCAAGTTTGCCGTGGTCTGTCGGAAAATTACGCCTTACTTATCTTGAAGGACTCTTGTGAGAGTAATAATACTAAATCCTTCACTAATGATGTTGAATCAAAGAGCCATGCTAGCAGAGTTACGTTTGTTGGTAAGATTCAATTACTAGGAGTTGCTAAACCGTTCAAGCCTACTGAAGAGGAGAGGTGGCTTTTCAATCAATTGAATATAAACAATCTGGAAGACTGTGCTGAGTACAAACTTTTTATGAAAGATGGATGTCATTATGGCCCTGGCTCTAGCAAATCAACTAAAATTGACAATTCATTTGCCATGTTAAGTAATAAGAAAGTAGTTCAAATTAAGAAACTAATTCATTGTGAAACCAATAATGATTGTTGGGTAGTGGGGTATAGGGTACGGGTCCAACCTTCCCAATTTTGTCCCACTGTAGTTGTTAGGTATGGCCCCAGTTTGTGCTGCCAACAAGTTGTTATATCAGTTGATGAGGATGTAACTTTATATAGTGTCTCAGAAATTCACAGTGTGTGTGTAAATTTGCATTTTGCTCATGGACATTTTATATCTCCTATGCCCAATATATTTAATATGTTTTAAAAGTTATTCAGTTTTGTTCCAATTGTATGTGAAAAATTCACATGCATTGCAACCTATTTTCTCTTGAGTACCAACTATTTGTAATTATTTTCTTCTCTGGTAAATGTATTCATATTAAATGCCATAGTATCCAACAAGAAGTTCATGTTCATATAATAACTCACTGAATTACACACAATGATTCATTAGAAAGATATTCATTCGGTGTATTTATTCCTGTGACATTCATTAGACACCTCACATGAAATTAACTATTTGTGAATGCTTAAGCCTTACACTACAAATTATTTCAAAAAACACACAAATGAATGAAACACAACATTTCAAAGCAATTCTATCATAGTTGTAAGACTTTTTGCACTGCATTAAGTACAATCCTAAAGAAAGTAGCTTGAAGATATGACTACACAAGGCTGCGGGACTTACTTCTTCCCCTTCCATCACATGTCATCTCACCATTTAAAATATGTGACAAAGCACTATCGATCCAAGAGTCGCAGATGCTAAATCTCCCCTGACTGACTGACTGACTGACTGACTGACTCAGGATATGATTGTTGCGGCCAAACGGTTGGGGCTAGCGACTCGCGGTTTTCTCCATTCGATTCCCCCCGTCGACAATTATGAGGGGAGGAAGTGTCAAAAGTGGAAAAAAGATCCGATTTAACCCGGAAAAGTTGGGTTTTCACTTGGGCCCCACCAGTAAAGTGGTCGAAATCGAAGCCGTATCGAAAAAACCCTCGAACCAGGCCCCCCCCTAAAACGTCGCTCCGAACCGGGGTGGCCGGGTCCGAGGTCTGGAAAATTCCGGGAAATGCCTGAAAATTGGAAATTCGGACATGGGCGTCGGAGCCCGCCGAACCGTTTCGAACGCAGCCTTTTGAACGGGGCGTCCGCCGAGGATCGGACCGGGTTCATTCTCCGGCGTTTCACAACACCATTCCGGAAATGTAACGCTTTTCGCGTTTCAAATTTTCCGCACGAAACGAGGAGCTGTGGAAACTTTTTCTCTAGCGGGGGCTGCGTTCGCAAGCGGCCGTGGCGGCGGCTCTGCGGAGCTGCAGACGCTGGGCGAGCCGAGCGGTGGCGTGGCTTGGCGTAGCAGCGAGCTAGCCAGCCGGCCGGCCGGCCGCGGCAGGCCAATGGGAAGCGGCGGCCGAGCCTGCGGCATCGGCTCGACTCGGGTCAGTCAGGCGATGCGCTCGGTCAGGAGCAGACGTACGGAATCCGTAGGTTTCGGTGCTGGTGCCGGTGGGCGTCGTCGGCGTGCTGCTGGTGCCGCCGCCGCTCACGACAACGCATGCCGCCCGGTGTCGTGGTAGAGAAAACAATGCGTTTTTTTTCATATTTAGTTTTGCTGATTAATCTCAACATCCCGACCTGGGTAAACCTAATTTATTATTATTATTTCTGTCAAGTGCAACTGGTTTAAAATAGGTTAGATTTAGTTCTTGGAAATTCTAGCAAATTGGGGTCATTTTGTTGTGGAGGGAGATCAAAAATTGTAGAGTGTCATTTTTAAAAAACATTGCTATCATCAGTGATACTGGTCATTCATTAGACAAGCGCGCAGAGACTCTTTACCCATGTGTCGAGGTGCAGCGGTATCAGTTCAGCCTAGGCAAAACTTCTAGGAACACAATACTTTCTTTACAACTGGTATTTTGGAGAACCCTCTGTTCTCTGGTAGATACTACTCGTTTTGACGCTTCTTCTTGCCACCATAACCTTTCCTTTTAAAAGTGACACTCTACACTTTGTATAAGTTGTTCTATTTCTTCTTCGACCACATTAACCTTCTGCCTTTCTTCTTACCCATCTGTTAGCACTTCTTGCTTTCTTCCTATTTCCGTTCTCAGGTTTAGCGGAATACCCTATCAGTAAAAGTTGGTCTGCGACCACTGCGGCGTGAAAGTACCAGAGAACCATTGCTCTGGTTTCATGACTTCCTTATAAAGAACAAAGCCTTCCTCCAGTTTGAGAAAGGATAGGTGATGGTTTGGTGGGGAAACAATTCGGTTTTATTCCATGAGGATCGATGGGCTACATGCGTCAGTAAGGTGAGCACAAGGGTCCGTCCGCTTAGTCCAAACCATGTGGATAGCGGACATACGTCACATGACGACTTGATGGCAATTGCCGTTCGTGCGGCAGGTTTAATTGTTTTCGCGCAGCTTAATCTCGCCAGACATGGGGATCGCCTTTCTTCTTACCCATCTGTTAGCACTTCTTGCCTTCTTCCTATTTCCGTTCTGGGGTTTAGCGGAATACCCTATCAGTGAAAGTTGTTCTGCGACCACTGCGGCGTCAAAGTACCAGAGAACCATTGCTCTCGTTTCATGACTTCCTTATAAAGAACAAAGCCTTCCTCCAGTTTGAGAAAGGATAGGTAATGGTTTGGTGGGGAAACAATTCGGTCACATGACGACTTGATGGCAATTGCCGTTCGTGCGGCAGGTTTCATACTTTTCGCGCACCTCAATCTCGCCAGACATGGGGAAATTGAGATTGTAGGGTTCCCTGGGCTTTGAGTGCAGCGAGCACGTCATATAGTTTGGTGGTTTGGGCGGCGCACACCTACATAGGCCTGTTCGTGGCTGACGCTGGGACATTTCGGAAATCTGTCTATGCACCAGACTTTAGTGCCATTGAAGAGGCCCTGCTCCAAATTGCTCATTAAGAAGCACAATTCGCCGAACTTTAAGTCGAACTTGTCGAAAGTATCAATGACTCCGTCTGGGCGCACACCTACCTAGGCCTGCTTGGTCAAGGCACCCCTGCCTGGTTCGGAAAGAAGAGGGGGAGGGGGTTGTACACGTCGGGGAATGCTGGTTCCGGCATTCAGGCATGTTAGCAAAACAACGCGTGAAATTAGGCGTACACCGTTTGCAGGAATCGAACCCACCCGGGCACTGTACTTTTGAAAAGTGCCAGTAGCCGTGCCAGTAACAGTTTAGTACACCATAAATTTTACACCTTGTTTTGCGACCACTCCGGCGTCAAAGTAGCAGAGAACCATTCCTCTGGTTTTATGACTTCTTTATAAAGGACAAAGCTTTTCTCTCAGTGGGTTCTACCCACTGGGCATGGCCTGCAGCTGCAGCCACTGGTCTTCGACGAGCGAGCTGGCGGCGATCAGCAGCTGTGTCGCCCAATCAGCGCACACCTACCTTGGCCTGTAGGCACACTTGTGTTCTGTAATAATTCTTGTCTGCGATTGCATTTTCCTTGGTCTGTGAATCGCTCTTCTAAAGGAAATTCCCCCTACCCTTTATACTTTGTTGTATTTTACATTTTGCCCTTGTTGATTATAAAGAACAATTTTGCTTTTTCTTCCTTCCACTGTTCTCTGGTGGAAGTTACTACTCGTTCTGCTGGTCCTTCTTGCCACGATTACTCTTCGACTCTGGAATATTCTTTGAACTTTATAAACCATCTTGTCTTTTTCTTTGTTTCTCGTTCGCAGCAATGGGTGATGGTAGCGTTCTGGCGTACGCATTAATTGGGGTCAGCATTTTTAAGCGGTTGGTGGAAAACAACTCTGATTTATTATTCCATGAGGATGTTGGTCCGTGATGTTGGTCTTATGTTGGAACAGAACTGGGATAGAAAAGTTCAACATTTTGTTTGGATGAGTGAGCAAGACTTCTATACCTTGAGTGGAAATATAAATATTCAAAGTTAACGATAAAATCAGCAGCTGAGTGCACTCACCTTCCGGTCCTCGGCACACTGCTTTACAAATTTCGGATTTTAGAGGCACTCCAAGCCACACCGGAATTGTCTGTTGCGACCTGTGCCTATACAGCAGCGAATGTGTCCTTACCTCAGTGGTCGCTTTGTCGCAATTTGAAGTCCTTCGCCGACTCCGTTCCACTGCTCGGCCAACCCCTCCAGAAGAGGGACACCGATGAGCGATAAGATAGCACGGAGCAGACGTATACCACACCTAACAGGTGTTACCAAGAACGCCACAACCCACAACACAGTTTTTGATTGTGCGTCACACGGAGCGGATGGCAGCAGCCAGACTGTTTCACGCCGCGTCGCTCGTCGATAACGTGAGGGTAGGAGAGGGTGGGGTAGCTTTGGTAATACATTCAATAAACTGAGGGAAAAACGCGGGCGCAGCCCGCGTTCTGGCGGGCGAAGCCCGCCACCCGGGCGCCGCCAAACCGGATGTGCGCACAAGAAGAGAAAAAAAAGTTGTGGTCATCCGTGTGGGCTAGGTTAGGTTAGGGCCTGGCTCGATTAGGTTGGGGCCTGGCTCGATTAGGTTAGGTTAGGAGAGGGCGGGGTAGCTTAGGTAATAGATAAGATAAAGTGAGAAAAAAACGCGGGCGCAGTCCGCGTTCGGGCGGGCGTAGCCCGCCACGGTGAGGGCCGCATGCCGGGGGACCGTCCGTAAATGACGACCCAAAAAACCCAACACGCATGCCGGGGGACCGTCATCCCCTGTATAATAACTGAATCCGGCCCCACACACACACTTGGGCGGCCGAAGGCCGCCAAACGGGCGGGCGGGCGGAGCCCGCCACGGGGGGGGGGGGGTGAGGGCCGAAGGCCCTCACCCCCCCGGGGGGGGGGTCTGGGGGGGCGGAGCCCCCCAGCGAGCGAAGCGAGTGGTAATTTTAAAACCAGGCAACAGAAAGAAAAAAACAACAACAAAAAAACACACTCACACACAAGAGAAAAACTAAAATTGCAAACTTGCCAGTATTACGTCTTTCTTCCTGCTGGTGCAGCAAAGGTGGCTCAAATTTTATTTCTGTAACCACAAAAACTAACAATTATAAAAATTAAGATAGCATCAAGCTTGATTTGACAACCAGCTAAATTACATTTTGGTTCAAAAATTCCCTAGCTTTATAAGTCTAGGACCCTGAACGTTTGGGAAGGAAAACTTCTACTTTACCTTACATTTAAAACTTAAATCCGAGTGCAATCATAGGGTCATACCAAACAATGGACTCCTATACTTCATAATTACCACTGGATTTAATTTAGGAAGTATAAGAAGTGCGCATACCTTTAGTTGGTGAAAAGGACAATTTCCTTTTAGCAGAGTTCACATTTTTGGCAGCACGGAAGTTGTGTCGAGCCACAGCCATATCTGATGCTTCAAATATACTATTGAACCAAGACGGAACAGGAGCTGCCAAAAAAATACAAGGGTGATAACAACATAGGCATACATAAAAAAATTAAGTAAATTTTACAAGTTTTGGGTGAGACATAAAGATATTGTGTGATAAGAGAACAGAAGGGAACCACAACAAATGCAAAACATTCAGGATCTTTAAGGTTATGGCATGCAAAATTAGCATAGTTTTTAGTAAGATTCTAAGAGTGAATATTATTTAGGAAAAGGCACATGGAAAAAAAGACTTACACATAGTGAAACAACTTGAAATCGCTGATACTTCGGAGGACGTGGGAGACGGTTCATTCTCACACATCGCAACAAGCGTCTTCACCAGGGTTGTTAACGTTACTTTCAAAATGCAACGCGTTACCGTTACCTCGTTACCGTAGACTCGGTAACGATAACGCGTTACCGTTACAGCCTCCAGAGAAACATAACGCGTTACAGTTACAGTAACGTCGTTATTTCGTTACTCGTTACATCAGTTTTCAAAAAATGACGAAAAACGCTCTTTTACAAGTATAGTGTGTTTGCCATCGTGTACCAACCACGGAATTACAAAAGAAAAGTGCAACTATAATCCTTTTATTTAAGTCAGGAACAATAAAATAAAACGTTTTCTTTACAAGGAACCATAAAATTACGGTATCGTAATCAGGAGTCAGGTACAGGGTCAGACCAGACAGGGTCAAAAAGGGTCATTTGCACCAACACCTTCGGTTCACACGCGAGAGCACCTCGTTTTCCAAGTTTTTGTCGCCAAGCATACTGCGCAGGCCCGCGAACGAGACTCCCGCCACCCAGAACAGGCGCTCAAGCGACGCACTTGGCATTGCATCATGGCATAGCACTATGTTTGCATTTATCGATCTGCCCGTCGAAATTTGCCGTTGTAACGAGTAAAATGTAACGTGCGTTACGTCTCGTTACTGACTTCAGTAACGATAACGCGTTACCGTTACAAACCGCGGAAAAATGAAACGCGTTATCGTTACAGTAACGAGGTAACGCGTTACACTAACGTCGTTATTTCGTTACGTAACGTTAACAACCCTGGTCTTCACTCTTTTAGAGCAGAAGTGGTTCCCAGCCCGCCACATTTTTCACAGTTCTTTAAAATATAAATATCGGGTTCTGTAGGTCCGGCCTATGACCTTGCATTCACACACAATTTTCGTTCAGCCACAGTCACTACCTCCGTTCTCAGTTTAAGATACGCGCGCGACTGCAAGTTGATCAGATTCAAAACTCACTTCTCATAGGCCAAACAGTTGAACGGATTCAAAACTGGTTTCTCATTGGCCAAACAGTTGATCGGATTCAAAACTCCCCACGCGGAATTACTTGTTGTGCCTTGATTTCCGTAAATATACGGTTACAATAGCAGCAGCTGATCTTACAGACGAGAGGCTTGGCAGTCTGCACGACTCGCCTGCCGGCGCTGCCATTACCGCCCGCGCCCAGCCTGCAGGGGCACGCTCGGCTTTCGCAATGCACCCGCGTACGAGGTGTTGCCTACACAAAGCAGGCGCTGGCCTCTGCAACACTCTGACTGGGGTTTCGCAGTCAGTGCATTGTTCCTCGTCAATTTCCAAAAATAAGGGCACTTCAGAAGAATTTTTTTTTCATGATCAAACTACAGAGGTCCTCTGCTGAATTCACCATACTGAGCAAAACCACCTCAGAAACAAATCCTGAGGCATACACTAGGGTAAATACACTCTGAAACTTTTCAGAGTCCTTCCACTCTGAAAGTCTTTTACAACTCTGACCAAGAGACTCAAGAAATTCGCGCACCTCAGAGTTAAACTCTCCAACTCTATAAGAAAACTCTGCAACTCTAAGGAAATTCTGAAAATTCAGAGTAGATTTACCCTAGTGAAGTACCTTTTCAGGAAATAACCCTGAATGACAGTTAAACTTCAGGTGAGTAGCCTGATATCTCTAATGACATTCAGAGTTCAGATACCGATTGACAATCAGAGTTCAGACAACCGACCCTGATTGTCAGTGAGGCTTCAGGAAACCAAACTTGATTGTCAATTAGAGTTCAGAAAATCAATCAGGGAATTCTGAATGCCAATCAGAACGTTCTGAATGCCAATCAGAACATTCTGATTTTCAATCAGAACAGTCTGAATTCCAATCAGAATTTAGAAAATCAATCAGGAAATTCCTGATTTTCAATCAGAAATCAGAAAACCAATCAGATAATCCTGAAGGAATTTACACCAGGGCTTACGCTCCCCTAACTCCACACGCACACGAAGTGTTCCGAATGACTGTCCCATCGCTGCCCTGTTGCTGTCGGGCACCTTTCCCGAGCGCTACCGAAAGACTTCTGAGACTGCAGCCTACGGCGGACGGTGCAAAGCGTTGCCGAACGCTATGCGATCGCCTCTCGCACGCTAGTCGGGAGCGTGGCGGTAGCGATCCAGAAGGCCCCCCGAACTCGCTTGTACCTCTTCTGCGATAATGAGACTTGAGGAGGTCGTCCGCCGTCCCGTCGCTACCCCCCGCCCCAGCGCGCGCAAGCGAACCTCCCACCAGCCAATCGCTTCCCGCGCGCTTCGGCACCATCCAAAAGCTTCCCGGACGCTTCCCGTGCGCTCCGGACAGCGTTCGAGGAGGCATTAACTCTCTAGCCGGCCGCTTTCGGAACGCTTCCCGTGGGCTTCTGCAGCCCCCGCTGCACCTCAACCAAACGCTACCAGTAAGGCGTTCGCGCACGCTGTCTGTACGCTCCGATTTTCGACTGGGAAAGCTTAAGTCTGTGGAACTTACAAACTGAGATTAGCTGAGACTGGCCAACTCCGTCTCCTCCAGTTTCTTCTTCAGACCGTTTCTTTCTAGAATAATGGTTTGTAATTCCTTCTTGAGAATCCCAACGTGAAATGAGACAAACACACAGAGTACCTGCTACGTACAGAACACTAAACACTACTGTCACACGAACCAGACTTTATTGGAACCTACCTCCACAGAAACTTCATCATGTGTGGCAGACATGGTCTCAGTGGCCTTCTCAAAAGTAACTGTTTTCTTTGTAAGACTTTCCACGTTGATTTGTGTGGCCTTCTTAAAAGTCACAGATTTTTTTGTTGATTTGTAAAACTGTCAATTACTCCTGCACATTTTCAGATTTTTTTCTTGAATTTGCCAGGACTTCTTCAGCTTCCTGTACAATCCTTTCCAACTAAGGGGCCGTCCACATATTACGTAATTATGTTTTTGGGATTTTCGACCCCCCTTCCCCCCAGTCAACAGACGTAATCAGCGGCCTGACCCCCCCCCCCCCCTCAAGATTACGTAATCAAGCGAATTTGCGGAAAATGTGAAGAATCGTGAACCCAGCGTTTGTAAAGTGTTTGAAGAGGGTAAGTGGAAAATAAAAATTTTCAGGATGAGTAATGTACTTTATTTAATCTAAAGTAGTAACGAAATGTCAAACTCTTTGGTTTATTTTACAGATCCCAATCTTTAGACAACGGTGGCTGTAAGGACGGTAAATTAAAAAAACCAAAACACATTAAAGAATGCATTTATAAATGCACATTATTTTTAAAATAATTACAGGGAAGTTAAACTCTTTGGTTTATTACAGGAACTAATCTTCAGTCCAAAGTGGCCGTGTCCATTCCGCCGTGTTGGAGATGAGCTGGGCAAGAGGAATATTGTCGTCCCAGTCGTCACCTTCCTCTTCTGCATCTGCGACCCATTCAACGTCGATTGACTGTCCAACTTCGTCCTGCAATTCGGTGAGTACTTCTCCCTTGCGTGCGGCCAAGCGCACACTGCGCCGTGCTGGACCTTCATCTGACGTCCCAGCCCTGTCTTGGATGTCAATGAGGGTAGCCATATTGTGAGCGTAGCGTTTGTGCTCTTTGACGGACACTTGAGAAGCAAAATACAAGCCGCAAATGCTGCAGCATCTCGATTTCAGTTGTTTCTGGATAGTGGGACAGTAGAAATCATAGGGGACTGGGTCTTGGTCACTGGGAAATTTTATTTTTGCAGCTAACTGGACGAAGAGAGGTGCATAATGACAGTCACGGCTGAGTGGTTGGGCAGCTTCCAAGCCGTCTGACAGCAGTAGTGGAGGAGGCAGGAATCCATCAGGTAAGACGAGACGAATTTTGCTGCGCACTGGAGTTTAGCAACGTTCATCCATGCACTTGGCCACCTGCAGCGTGTACTGGGTCTCTCTGACGTGGGTTGCATACCATTCCGTCCCGGATCGCCGTCTGTACTCTCGTCATTGTCTGTGTGAGATGGAGGGACATATTCGGCAACTACACTCTCGCCGTCAATGCACAATGTGCTCCAAACCTCGGCCAAAGTTTTTCCAGCGAACTCAAAGTTCTGCTTTTCCAGTTCGGAATCGACTGTCCGCCCCTGTGAGTCAAGGTGCGAACCGAAGTGGTTGTGCTCAAGCACTAGCCCCGACAGCATGCGACTCAGCGGGGCCATGCGCCGCTCGACGCGGTTGAAGGCGCTCCGCCCAGGTGCATTTGTCACAGTAATTACGTAATCGAGGTTGTGAGCCTTGAATGCTTTGACAGTTTCAGCAATCACCTTCCGATATCTGGGGTTCTCGTCTGGACCACCGTCGACGAAATTTACAAGTACAGGTTTTACCTCCCCGCTAGATGTATGTAGTATTGATTCAAAATTTTCCAGTTTCAAAAGCCTTTCAAAATCAATTGCGTGGGTGGTTGCTGTGGAAGAAGAGTGCTTACCACTGCGAATGGCAACGTATCTTGGTCCGGAATAGGACACGGCGTCGGGCTGCCCGATGGGACTCTTGTTGATGATCCGGATCCCAGCATATACACTCGGAATTAGCTTGTGACGAGATCTAACAATCGTGATCATCAACCCAGTCGTGATCCGGCAGCCGTACCCTGTACTCCATGTGCATTAACAACGGTGCCTCCTTCGTTGCAGCTGTTATGCCCAGCGGGATACGACACTTGTCATCCTAAAATTAAAATCAGACAAATAATACATTAAAAATTAGCAAAATTATAAAGTTTTCGCTTCACTGAAAATTCAAGTCGTGCGAATATTGTACACCTAAACGTGTACAATTAGAAAAAGTGCGTGTGGGGCCGTCCACATATTACGTAATCACGTTTTTGGGATTTTCGACCTCCCCCCTCCCCCATGTCAACAAACGTAATCAGCGGCCTAATCCCCCATCCCCCCTTCCTTAAGATTACGTAATCAACCGAATTTGCGAAAAATGTGAACAATCGTGAACCCAGCGTTTGTACAGTTTTTGTATTTTTTTATACAACTTACAGTTTTTCAGAATGATTTTAAACGGGCCCAGGCGACTCAATCGCCGACGAGTGCGTTGTAGTATCTCCGCACATCGCGCGCGCGGGGTAACTTCGACGCGGCGCTGCGGCAGTTACGTACAGTTTTGGTCCCAAAAAATTGCGATGCGAGGACCAAAGTTGATTACGTAATCAGGACACCTCCCTCCCCCCTCCCCCTCCTAATCAAGCGTAAGCATAGCTCCGACGGTAATTGTGGACTTTAGGGGCTCCACCACCTATAAAGACATGGCCGGCACCGTTGGAACCGGCTCAACGCCTAGAATTGGAATATGCCAATCATATACGGCGCTCTTCAATCTCTTTATTTAAAAACACAGCGACGCTCAACGAGTGGAAACCCTAGGCTGGCTACGCGGCGCTACCGCAGCGCCGGACTGGTGGCCGAACACCAAACCCCGTCGGCACCGGCGTCGGCGGCTCGGTCGGGCGCTGTCACATTAACAATACCTTGAATTAATACGGCTCGCAAAATGATTGTGAGGTTGCAGCTGGCATCACGCAGCCATTAGGGTGTCAAAGGGAAATGCACAGGCACGCAGCCATTAGGGGTATCCTCAAACTGAAACGAAAATGTGACAGTGTCACCTTGGTCAAAGGGAGATGACGGAGGTGACGACGCACAGCACATAGCAGACCTCCGTGACACTGGCATCACCCATGCATGCACAAATTATGAGTCATAGCTCACCAATTTGAGCATGATTTGAGCAATCTCTCTGCCAAGTTTTAGAATTTGTGCATATCAAACAAGGTCAAAAACAGAGTTTCAAATCTGGTGATGCCAAAATCACGATGGCATCACCCAATAACGCACAAATTCAGCGGAGGTCACCACCAATTTGAGCACAATTTGAGCAACTGATTTGGCACATTTTCAGAATTTGTGCATCGTTTCCAGTATGAGATATTGCCGTATTAAAAGTGGCGATGCCAAAATCACGCCAGCATCACCCAATTCGAATTTCGGAAATTTAAAAGCAGTTTTCTCACCGCCTGAATTTGAGCAACCGATCTCGCAACTCAGTTGAATTTGTGCATGCATTTTCGCACCCTTAAAACGCGGCGGAAATAGCTAGGAAGCGCACTGGTTACGTCAACAAGTACCAGCATCACCCAACCACGCACAAATTCAACGGAGGTCACCACAAATTTGAGCACAATTTGAGCAACCGATCTGGCACATTTATAGATTTTGTGCATCGTTTCTAGTATGAGAAATTGCCGAATTTCCAGTGGCGATGCCAAAATCACGCCAGCATCACCCAATTCGAATTTCGGATATTTCAAAGCAGATTTCTCACCGCCTGAATTTGAGCAACCGATCTCGCAACTCGGTTGAATTTGTGCATGCATTTTCGCACCCTTAAAACGCGGCTGAAATAGCTAGGAAGCGCACTGGTGACGTCAACAAGTACCAGCATCACCCAACCACGCACAAATTCAACGGAGTTCACCACAAATTTGAGCACAATTTGAGCAACCGATCTGGCACATTTATAGATTTTGTGCATCGTTTCTAGTATGAGAAATTGCCGAATTTACAGTGGCGATGCCAAAATCACGCCAGCATCACCCAATTCGAATTTCGGATATTTCAAAGCAGATTTCTCACCGCCTGAATTTGAGCAACCGATCTCGCAACTCGGTTGAATTTGTGCATGCATTTTCGCACCCTTAAAACGCGGCTGAAATAGCTAGGAAGCGCACTGGTGACGTCAACAAGTACCAGCATCACCCAACCACGCACAAATTCAACGGAGTTCACCACAAATTTGAGCACAATTTGAGCAACCGATCTGGCACATTTATAGATTTTGTGCATCGTTTCTAGTATGAGAAATTGCCGTATTAATAGTGGCGATGCCAAAATCACGCCAGCATCACCCAATTCGAATTTCGGATATTTCAAAGCAGATTTCTCACCGCCTGAATTTGAGCAACCGATCTCGCAACTCGGTTGAATTTGTGCATGCATTTTCGCACCCTTAAAACGCGGCTGAAATAGCTAGGAAGCGCACTGGTTACGTCAACAAGTACCAGCATCACCCAACCACGCACAAATTCAACGGAGTTCACCACAAATTTGAGCACAATTTGAGCAACCGATATGGCACATTTTGCGATTTTGTGCATCGTTATTAGTATGAGAAACTGCCACATATACAGTGGCGATGCCAAAATCACGCCAGCATTACCCAATTCGAATTTCGGATATTGCAAAGCAGATTTCTCACCGCCTGAATTTGAGCAACCGATCTCGCAACTCGGTTGAATTTGTGCATGCATTTTCGCACCCTTTAAACGCGGCTGAAATAGCTAGGAAGCGCACTGGTTACGTCAACAAGTACCAGCATTACCAAACCACGCACAAATTCAACGGAGTTCACCACCAATTTGAGCACAATTCAGGCATACCGATCTAGCACATTTTCAGTACGAGAAATTGCCGTATTTACAGTGGCGTGATGCTAACATCACAGCACCATCACCTGGCCAAAATTGCTACACTGCTTGGTTCTTTTATACACTGTGGGCCACAGTTTGGTCCACACTTGGAAACGGGGACTACTACACGGAGAAAAATGGTACAGTTGTGTGTACTACAGTTATATAGTTGGAAGCCCTGTCGTGATGACAATTGTTCTTCGAGTAGCGCAATCCATACTGGTGTAGTGGCGGCAAGGAACGGTATAGTTGGCCCAACTGCAGTGCCGTAGTGGGGTTTCTCCCCGTTCGCCCAACCTGAAGTGTAGTTGGCTCCACTACAGTGCTAAAACCACACTGCTATAGTCACACCAACTATAGTACAGACGTTTCTCCAACTGTCAGTACCAGTCATTCCAAAAGAAACTGTCGTTCTCTTTCCCACTCGATATTATTTGCGGACTTCATCACGAATTGCTACTGGTAACGAATTCTCGACGTGAAGAGAAGGCTGAGTAGCATCCGGAATTTCCAAACGGAATAAGAAGTGATCGAGAAGAAAGTAAAAATTCTGCAGAGGGCCAAGGGCCCCAGTACGGCAAGCTATTTACATCTAACTTATTTGGGAAGGTGAGCAATAGTTTTGTACTGCGGTAATCGTGTTTCTTACGATGTGTGTTGCTGAAAACGTAACGCACCCGAAAAAGTATGTTGCCTTATTTACATAAAATGCACTGCATTCTGTCCTGTTTGTGTTTTGCAGAAAAGTCAATTTTCAGTCCTGAAGCTAGCAAGGAAACCTACCAGACTTGAAGGAATCGTCTTTTATAAACAAGAAAAGAAAAGTTTCGAAGATTTGTTTTCTCACCACAGCATTTTTGAGGTTTGTAGCATCTTTCCATCCACATTTTCAGTTGTGAAGAACTCCCCGGCTACTTGTTTTCATTTCTTAATTTTTTAGAAATAAAACTGTATAATTACAATCAAAACCAATGGAAACAATATTTCTTAATATTTCTATTTTAAAGTTTGACTTGTGTTGTTCCTCCCAAAAATCTGATGAGTATCGAACCACCTTTCATATACCTGAACTAAGTAGCATTACATCTTCTCCTTGGTTTTAGAATAAGTGTTCCGAAACGCAACCTGTCTCTGTATGTACTGTGAGAAGGACTTTTCATTCACCACCAACAAAACATCGGAAAACCTCTACTCAGTTATGTCAAGTCATGTGCACTGGTAAAACTAAGGCGTAAACCTACCTGATTCCTTTGCTTCCCAGAGGCGTTAACTCCAAGATTTTAACCAAAATTGATTTTTAATTGTTCCAATCTGTGTTTTTATGACCGGTGTAATCTTGGCCAGAAAATTTTCTGGCCAGAAAATTTTTTTTTTCTTCAATTCATGCCGGTCGGTCTGAAACGTCGAGAAATGAATACTGCACAGTTTTAACAGGTCTGGTTCCCAAGATATTCGGTTTTCAATTTTCGTAATTCTGGCCAAAAATTTTTTTCACCTAAAAATTTTTTTTTTCTTTTCCATCCCGTTTGATCTGAAACGTCGAGAAATGACTGCAAAAAAGTTTTAACAGGCATAGTTGGCCAAATATCCGGTCTACAAAAAACGTAATTCTGGCCAGAAAAAGCAAAGTTTGGCCAAAAGTAGCAAATTCTGACAAGAAAAAGCAAAATTTGGCCTGTTAAAACCTAAGACTTGGTTTCAGACGGTGCAGCTGGTCGAGCTGGTCGAGCTGGTCGAGACTAAACCCCGTTTAGGGTTTTAACAGGCTAAATATTGGCACTGGCTGCGTCAGAGTGGATACCAGAGTGTTTTCACGAGAGTGCTCAAATACGCTCGCCGACCCGTACAGGCAAAATTTGGCCTGTTAAAATCTAAAACTCAGTTTCAGACGATGCAGCTGATCGAGCTTGTCAAGACAAAACCCAGTCTAGAGTTTTAACAGGCTAAATATTGGCACTGGCTGCGTCAGAGTCGATGCCAATGTGTTTTACATGATGTGCATGTCTGCTCACCGATTCGTACAGGCAAAATTTGGCCTGTTAAAACCTAAAACTTGGTTTCAGACGATGCAGCTAGTCGCGCTGGTCGAGACTTAACCCCGTTTAGGGTTTTAACAGGCTAAATATTGGCTCCAGCTGCGTCAGAGTGGATAGCAGAGTGTTTTCACGAGAGTGCTCAAATACGCTCGCCGACCCGTACAGGCAAAATTTGGCCTGTTAAAACCTAAAACTTGGTTTCAGACGATGCAGCTGGTCGAGCTGGTCGAGACTAAACCCCGTTTAGGGTTTTAACAGGCTAAATATTGGCTCCAGCTGCGTCAGAGTGGATACTAGAGTGTTTTCACGAGAGTGCTCCAATACGCTCGCCGACCCGTACAGGCAAAATTTGGCCTGTTAAAACCTAAAACTCAGTTTCAGACGATGCAGCTGGTCGAGTTGGTCGAGACTAAACCCCGTTTAGGGTTTTAACAGGCTAAATATTGGCTCCAGCTGCGTCAGAGTGGATACCAGAGTATTTTCACGAGAGTGTTCGAATACGCTCGCCGACCCGTACAGGCGAAATTTGGCCTGTTAAAACCTTAAACTTGGTTTCAGACGATGCAGCTGGTCGAGCTGGTCGAGACTAAACCCCGTTTAGGGTTTTAACAGGCTAAATTTTACCTGTACGGGTCGGCGAGCGTATTCGAACACTCTCGTGAAAACACTCTGGTATCCACTCTGACGCAGCCAGTGCCAATATTTAGCCTGTTAAAACCCTAAACGGGGTTTAGTCTCGACAAGCTCGACCAGCTGCATCGTGTGAAACCAAGTTTTAGGTTTTAACAGGCCAAATTTTGCCTTGTACGAATCGGTGAGCAGACATGCACATCTTGTAAAACACATTGGTATCGACTCTGACGCAGCCAGTGCCAATATTTAGCCTGTTAAAACTCTAGACTGGGGTTTCTCGACCAGCGCGACTCTTCGACAAGCTCGATATTCGAGCACTCTTGTGATCGTCTGAATCCAGATCCAAAACCCTGTTTAGGACCAGCTTTTCTGAACAGGCAGGCCAAATTTTACCTGTACGGGTCGGCGAGCGCATTCGAACACTCTCGTGACAGTCCATCCTTAGTTTTAACCGTCCCGGTTTCATCGCTCCTCGATTTTCCTTAGTCCGGCATTTTTGTCCGGCAGTCATCCCCACCACCTTGGCCCCGGGTCGGGCTGGGCTGCCTGGAGCCGGCCGGGACCCGGCCCGGCGAGCTCGGGGATTTAAGAGGCTTAAGCCGCTCAGGCGGGATGCATTATTAATTAAACTCGGATTTGCGCTCAAATATTGAATAATTTGTCCAACCCAATGCATAGAGGACTAAAACCCAAGCCGTGTGAAAAAAACGATATTTCGAAATTCAAATTTTGATCTGAGATGTGCTAAATTTTGTGTTTGAGCCCGCTGCCTCATCTCAGATAAAAATTCGAATTTCGAGATGCCGTTTTTTGGCACGGCTTGGTTTTCAGTCGTCTATGCATTGGGTTGAACGATATTCAATGTTTGAGTGCAAATTTATGTTTAAAAGTGCATCCCGCCCGAGCGGCGTAAGCCTCTGAATCCTCCCCCCGGAGAGGCCAGCCCCTCGGGCCAGCCGGACAGGGTCCTGGCAAGGTCCCGGCAGGTCAGCGCTACTTGATTTTTGTCCGCAGCTCCTCCCGGTGGCGTGGACAAAAATCAAGGATCGACTGTACGTGCCGCGCCCGGCCGCGCCGTAAGCCACGAGCCGACTCAAAAATAAGGAGGCTTAGCTCTTGCTGATGATATGTCACGACCATTTGATTGGGTCAGACAGCGCTTACTTTAACTGCGCGGCCCGGGGACGTGCATCCTCAGGCCGCGCGGAGTAGTTCCGCTGTACGTTAAACCGTACTTGAATCATCGCGCGGACATGCAACTCGTTCGCTAGGGATCCTAGGGTAGATACCTTCATGATTTGGCCACTTATCAGGTGCGATGCCACTCGAAAGTACGGAGAGTGCCTCCCTTAAGAGTAAGTTACCTAGTCGTGCCTAATGAAGGGCTTGTTCACGAAGGGCTCGAGTTGTCGCTACATTCCTGTTTAGCGGGGGTACTGGGATTCTGCATTAGTTACAAGTAAAAGAACGTCGACGGTCGACTCTGGCCTCCTCACCTGGATACGGCTTACTTTGAAGTCCACGGCGACACTTCACATCAATTAAGGAATCTACCTGAAGTTACCTGAAAATTATTCCTAGAGACAAGACATGTATGACAAATAGTTTCTCTACCAAAATAACAGCTCTCGCATTCACCTCATACTGTCTAAAACAATATGCATTTCCAGCCAGGCCTGAGAACAAAAGTGTAAGAACAAGGAAACTTCCAGAACGGAAATGGTTAGCATAAGAAGTCGCACGGGGGAGGGTAGCATCGCCGAGCGAATTCAGCGACAATTTAAAGGTGTGAAAATACATGCACAAATTCAACCAAGGTGCGGGATCGGTTGCTCAAATTCAGGCGGTGAGAAATCTGCTTCAAAATCTCCGAAATTCGAATTGGGTGATGCTGGCGTGATTTTGGCATCGCCACTGTAAATTCGGCAATTTCTCATACTATAAACGATGCACAAAATCTATAAATGTGCCAGATCGGTTGCTCAAATTGTGCTCAAATTTGTGGTGAACTCCGTTGAATTTGTGCGTGGTTGGGTGATGCTGGTACTTGTTGACGTCACCAGTGCGCTTCCTAGCTATTTCAGCCGCGTTTTAAGGGTGCGAAAATGCATGCACAAATTCAACCGAGTTGCGAGATCGGTTGCTCAAATTCAGGCGGTGAGAAATCTGCTTTGAAATATCCGAAATTCGAATTGGGTGATGCTGGCGTGATTTTGGCATCGCCACTGTAAATTCGGCAATTTCTCATACTAGAAACGATGCACAAAATCTATAAATGTGCCAGAGCGGTTGCTCAAATTGTGCTCAAATTTGTGGTGACCTCCGCTGAATTTGTGCGTGGTTGGGTGATGCTGGTACTTGTTGACGTCACCAGTGCGCTTTCTAGCTATTTCAGCCGCGTTTTAAGGGTGCGAAAATGCATGCACAAATTCAACCGAGTTGCGAGATCGGTTGCTCAAATTCAGGCGGTGAGAAAACTGCTTTGAAATATCCGAAATTCGAATTGGGTGATGCTGGCGTGATTTTGGCATCGCCACTGTAAATTCGGCAATTTCTCATACTAGAAACGATGCACAAAATCTATAAATGTGCCAGATCGGTTGCTCAAATTGTGCTCAAATTTGTGGTGACCTCCGTTGAATTTGTGCGTGGTTGGGTGATGCTGGTACTTGTTGACGTAACCAGTGCGCTTTCTAGCTATTTCAGCCGCGTTTTAAGGGTGCGAAAATGCATGCACAAATTCAACCGAGTTGCGAGATCGGTTGCTCAAATTCAGGCGGTGAGAAAACTGCTTTGAAATATCCGAAATTCGAATTGGGTGGTGCTGGCGTGATTTTGGCATCGCCACTGTAAATTCGGCAATTTCTCATACTAGAAACGATGCACGAAATCTATAAATGTGCCAGATCGGTTGCTCAAATTGTGCTCAAATTTGTGGTGAACTCCGTTGAATTTGTGCGTGGTTGGGTGATGCTGGTACTTGTTGACGTCACCAGTGCGCTTTCTAGCTATTTCAGCCGCGTTTTAAGGGTGCGAAAATGCATGCACAAATTCAACCGAGTTGCGAGATCGGTTGCTCAAATTCAGGCGGTGAGAAATCTGCTTTTAAATTTCCGAAATTCGAATTGGGTGATGCTGGCGTGATTTTGGCATCGCCACTATTAATACGGTAATATCTCATACTAGAAACGATGCACGAAATCTATAAATGTGCTAGATCGGTTGCTCAAATTGTGCTCAAATTTGTGGTGAACTCCGTTGAGTTTGTGCGTGGTTGGGTGATGCTGGTACTTGTTGACGTCACTCGTGCGTTTCCTAGCTATTTCAGCCGCGTTTTAAGGGTGCGAAAATGCATGCACAAATTCAACCGAGTTGCGAGATCGGTTGCTCAAATTCGGGCGGTGAGAAATCTGCTTTTAAATTTCCGAAATTCGAATTGGGTGATGCTGGCGTGATTTTGGCATCGCCACTATTAATACGGCAATATCTCATACTAGAAACGATGCACAAATTCTGAAAATGTGCCAAATCAGTTGCTCAAATTGTGCTCAAATTTGTGGTGAACTCCGTTGAGTTTGTGCGTGGTTGGGTGATGCCATCGTGATTTTGGCATCACCAGATTTGAAACTCTGTTTTTGACCTTGTTTGATATGCACAAATTCTAAAACTTGGCAGAGAGATTGCTCAAATCATGCTCAAATTGGTGAGCTATGACTCATAATTTGTGCATGCATGGGTGATGCCAGTGTCACGGAGGTACATAGCAGGTTGTCCTTGATCGCGCACTCTCCCGCAGCCGCCCGACAGAGCCGCCGACGCCGGTGCCGACGGGGTTCGGTGTTCGGCCACCAGTCCGGCGCTGCGGTAGCGCCGCATAGCCTAGGGTTACCACTCGTCGAGCGTCGCTGTGGGGAGAATCGCTGTAGCAGACGGATTTATGGTGTTTGGTTTCTCTAAGTTAAACGCGAAAGTGTGTACCAAAAGTCTTCCCTGAGAAAAGGCTATACTTGAAAACGACGTTTCACATCGTTTGATGAATAATCATGCAGAAATGTGTCCGAAATACCCGTGTTCCTGAGCACTGTGACAGGTTAGGTCGTCTCATATTTTTATTTTTTTAAATAAAGAGGTTGAAGAGCGCCGTATATGATTGGCATATTCCAATTCTAGGCGTTGAGCCGGTTCCAACGGTACCGGCCATGTCTTTATAGGTGGTGGAGCCCCTAAAGTCCACAATTACCGCTCCGACACCCCCCTCCCCCTACGTGATTACGTAATATGTGGACGGCCACTGTGTGGCTCCGAATCGCACACGTGCGAGTGATTTTACGTTTAACACTAGAAAGACTGACTTTCCCGGTTACCTTCTTTGTCTGAAGGGGTCATTTTGACCCCTGGTCGATCTACGTGTTTCGCATCGCCGAAAACGGCATATAAATTATGTTCTCGTTTTATTTCAAAGTGCTTCTGACTCGCATTGGTGATAGTGAGTACTAACTTTACATTTTCCTGCCTAGGGAAGCTGTGCTGTAGGTAGGCAGCCAGCACAGCGTATATCACTCGTATCAGCGTATATCATATGTAAATGTCTAGGTAGGCGAGGTACGAATTTTTCCTATAAGAATAGACCCCCCTCCCCCCATGAATGACCCCAAATCCCAAGATAAACTGTCAACATCGACATCAGGTGCTGCTGCAGGTGCCCGTGGTCAAAACAGGACCTTCTGGGCCAGGAACTGGAACGGGACTTCGGTGCGAAATGTGAACTTTTCCATCGTGAGAGATGCAAACTTTTTCACAAGGATGAACCCCCACCCCCCTCAAAAAAAAAAAAAACAGGAACCAAGCTACAATGCCAAAAAGACCCCAGGTGCTGCTGCAGGTGCCGGTGGGCAATGCAGGGCCCTCTTGGGCAGGGACTGGAACGGGAGGGCAAACTTCTAACAGTGAAGTATTTCAAACTTGATAATGGGAACGGCTCCCTGCTACTTTTATCCTGGGATCCCAGTTACATTTTCAAAATCGACCCAGGTGCTACTGCAGGTGCCAGTGGTCAAAATGAGGGCCTTCTTGGGCAGGAACTGGAACGGGAGGGCAAACTCCTGAAAAATGCAGTATTTCAAACTTACAACAGGAACCGGCCATTACTAATATAATCCTAGGACCCCAGTTTCATTTCAAAAATCGACCCCAGGTGTTACTGCTGGTGCCAGTGGTCAAAACGGCATATCAGGCTTGTCAGACGACCGCAGTCGCTTCGCTCGCGCTGAAGGTATTCCCTTCTCGATAAGGCGTCTATGTGGTCTCCGTCACCTTCCCCAACCATTCACTTCGACTTGCGCAGAATTATTAAGCGAGTACGCAGTGTTTAGGGGCAATAAGAGTGCATTATGTGAAAAATTACAACGTGTTTAGTGGCTGGGGTCAAAATGACCCCTTCAGACAAAGAAGGTAAAAGGCTTTGTAACTACCACAAAAATTGAGCTAGGAGGCTGAAATTTTGAGGGATTGTAGTTTTAGACGTTTTAGGAAAAGTCAAAAATCGTCGGGTTCAAGGCTCTGAAAAAAAGTATGAAAAATTTGGTTTGAAAATGAAAAAGGGTCAAAATGACCCCTTCCGTCTTTCTAGTGTTAAAGTGTGCAACATTCGCGCGCTCGAATTACATTGCAAATTTAAAAATCACAAAGTTAAATTGTTACTAAAAAAATGCTTTCTTGTTGATATATTATACTTTGGCTGCGTGATTTTACAACGAACCCACCCATTTTTTTTATTTTTTTATTTTGCTTCAGAATTTTAATTATATTTACCTTTGACAGGACTGCCACCTCCGAGGAGCCCAACAGCGAAGCGATGCACTCAGCGTTGCGAATGGATGCCACGCAGAACTTGCCGTCGGGGTGTGACTTGTGCAGGTCATTCTCTGCGCGAGTCAACTTGACAGGTGCAGTCTTCACATGAAGCTTCCCCTCGCGGGTGTTGGCGCGTGCTGGAATAAGCCGCAGGTACGTTGCAGAGCGGGACAAGTTGTAACCCCTTTCCTTTAGCACATTGGTGAGGTCATCCAGTGTGCGGCAGGCCCGTATGACTTCGGTCCTCCTGCGCCCATCCGCTGCACTGCCGTGCACAGCCAGTTCGCTGATTGTTGCAATCAATGCCTCTTCATCGGGGAGTCGAGGACGGCCAGCAGTTGGGAGCGGTGCACTTTCAGCCTGTGTTTTCTTTGCACGCTGTTTTTCTCTGAATTTCATCTGAGCCTTTTGCAGTGACTGAACTCTTTTCAATTTGTTAACTTCTATTTCTTTTTTCTTTTCAGCCTCCTTGAGTTCCTTTAAAATAGATTCTGATGCAAGTCCCTGGTCCCTCAGCTTTTTGAGTTTGCTTATAATAACCTCACACTCCGCAATTGATTTTATGTGTGCTTCCTGTGCTGGTTTAACAAACTTTCTAGTGCGTTTCGCTCTTTCACCATCATCATCGTCATCGTCAGATGATGGGAGGGGCTGAGCACGGCGCCTCCTGGGAAGCCCTGGACCATCGTCATCTTCCACCGCCCCTTCGTCCTCTTCATCTGGCCCGATGACCATGGCGGTTCGGCGGACTACTACTGCAGTTTCAGCCTCAACCTGAATAAAATAAAAAATAAAAAAATGAAATTGTGTTCTCTGCACACTAAATTACTATGTATGTTTTTGTGCATTCACTGCGTACAAATTTAAACATGCATTCCGTTACTGCGCACAAATTTTTGTTCGCAACAACGCACGATATTGTTCGCGCGTATTCACAAAATTGTCCGTTGTTGCGCACAAATTCGTGCGTAACGAAATGCATGTTTAAATTTAAACGCAGCAAATGCACAAAAACATACATAGTAATTTAGTGTGTGGGTATTCATTAGCACAGGAAGTCTACAACCTGGCGCGCAATGCACTGTAATACCACGTACCGACGTCTACGGCGTATACGCGGGCGCGTTATCGACGATCTACGAGTTAATGCGAAGAGCGAAGGAAAACAGATTTCTTACCTCTTCATTTGTAGCGATCGCCGCTGCGGGGGGATCCTGAGGTTCCTCACCGGGAGCCGACGTTACTGTCGCGGAATGAGGGTCGTCCTCGCGAGCAGTCGATTCCCCCGCGGTGCCATGAGGGGCGTCCTCGCGAGCAGTCGATTCCCCCGCGGTGCCATGAGGGGCGTCCTCGCGAGCAGTCGATTCCCCCGCGGTGCCATGAGGGGCGTCCTCGCGAGCAGTCGATTCCCCCGTCGCGCCATCCTGGTGGGAAGATTTACTGGTCCCAGCCACCGGTACCTGAGAATTTCCAAACAAATTGGGTCACTACTTGCGGAACTCCAAGATAGAGAACCGGGTGCTCTGACGAAGGATTTCAACGGGAGTTGTATTACATTTAATACTTCCAGTGAAATCCATCAACACAGAGATATATGTCCGGCCTGTGAAAATAGAGGTTCCCAGCGCGGCTCAGAAGCGGAAGCCGAAGAACAAAAACACTTCCATACCGGAAACTCTCGAGAGAGCAGGTATGAGAAATATTGATCGTTAAAGGCCGCGCCAAATATGAAAAATATCCACCAAATTCACTGAAAACGACATTCAAGATTCAGGTTTCTCAAACCTGCCCTCCGGAGTTTCCTATCTGGAAGTGCTTTTGTTTTTCGGCTTCCGTTTCCAAGTCTCATTGGAAACCTCTATTAAAGCATGAAGGGGCCGGTATGACTTGGTAATCTGCTCTTTCCGTTTTGCAATCTAAATATCTTTAACAATACTTAAATTTCCAGTTCCCCTAAACCGGAAGATGAAGCAAACATGTTTAACTTGTTTGCTACAGCTTCCGATTCAGTACCATCAAAATTGTATCACTCACCTTGCGTAAGAAGAAGTCCAATGTCCGAACCTTCTTGACGACAGTAAGTTCTTTCAGCTCGTTGATCCGATTTTGCACTATGCGGCAGAAGTTTGGATCCTTTCTGATCTTCTTGTACTGTTTTTTAAACTCTCCCCACTCCGCATTCGCCCGCCCTTGCGCCTCCGGTCCCGAGAGACGGGGAAAGGCTGAAACGCCGCATGTAAATCTGCCATTGTTGATACGCCACACAACACCGAACTGTGCAGCGGTGCGCTAGTTGAGACTTTCAGCGGCGCGCTTGCCCTGCTGTGCCCTGCCCTGCCGCCGCAAGCAGAGCGGCCACCGGCTTCCCAGCGCTTCCAGGAAGCGGGCCCGGGCGACTCAATCGCCGACGAGCGCGTGGAGTATCTACGCTCATCGCGCGAGCGGGGTAACTGCGACGCGTCACTGCGGCAGTTCCAATCCCCCAAAAAAATGCGATGCGAGGACCAAAGTTGATTACGTAATCAGGACGACGCCCCCCCGGGCTCCCCCCCCTGTAATCAAGCGTAAGCATAGCTCCGACCCCCCCCCCCCCCGTGATTACGTAATATGTGGACGACCCCTTATAAAATTAAAATAGAGTGAACTGTCAGAGACTGCAGTGTATACATTATTAAAACGGAAAAAACAAATAATTGCACATTACTTGCCTGGTTGATATTGACAGCTGGGGCAGAGCCATTTATCAATAACTGTGATGGTGCAACAAAATTAAAATGGTATTGAAGTGTTCTTGGGGAACAGGGGAGGTAAATCAAAACTGAGAGGGGAGTACGTCTAAACTCAGCAAGAGCTTTATTTAGACTGACGGCTCGGCCGCCATGGTTGCTCCAAGAGCCCGCCTACAGTTGACACCTGCGGTACAGTCGGCGCCAGGACGGTACAGTCCGTGGCAGATACTCTGCACATCATTCCCCTCTGGGTACGGAGCCAAGATGCGCCTCCCTGAGCGACGGGGAGAGCCGTTTCCGTGTGTGTGTGTGTGTGTCCCGGTGTCTGCGGTGGGGGGGGGGCTGGCCGCGGACGGTCGTGCCGTGGACGTTTTGCGCCTTCTGTGATTGTTGCTCCGTGGGCGCCTTAACCTCTCTCGGTTGTTGTTGTTGGAAGGAGAAGGGGGACAGGGGGGTGGCAAGGATTCAGATGAAATTGTTTATTCAAAAAATAAAAAAGGCCGTTTAACGAGAAGACCTTGATAGCGAATGGCGCATAGCCCTTTCTACGGTCACTCGCAGTGGTGCCGTGCAGTTCGCTGTGAGGTGCCCCTCACGGCGGCAGTTGCCGCAGCGTTGTCGGCCACGGTCCGCGCCGTAAGAATGGTGGTGGCTGGCCGGCTCCGGGTGCTGCGCTCTGCGGGGAGACGGACGGCGGGGGGATGGCCGTGGAGGCGGCGAACGGCGAGGCAGAGCCGGACGGCGGGGTGGTGATGACCGTCGCCGTGGTGAGAGACGGCGCGCTCCGCCGTGGTGGCCGTGCCTCTCGTTGAAAACTCGCCGGCGCTCCTCTTCGCGCCGCGTGGTCTCACGGAAATCTGCTTCACGGCGGCGTACCTCATTTCGGAAGCGGGCGCGGCGGTCGGCTTCCTGGTGCGCTGCGACACGGGTGTTCAGCAGAACGCCGTTCCTCCTCCATTCTGCGCGCAGCGCAAGGTAGGCGTGCTCCTCTAAGCGGGCCCGGTGGTCGCGGCGGTCAGCTTCCTCCCGGCGGCCCTGCTCCTCACGGCGGTCCGGGCGCGCGGGTGAGGTGCGCCGCGGCGGAGTCCTGGCCTGGCGCGCGTACTGCTGTGACAAGGAACGCTACTTGCCGTGGTGGAGAAGCTGGAGGAGCGGCTGCTACGGCAGTCCAGCCCGCTGCCTACGCTGCTGCTGCGTCGTCTGCGGCTGCTTCCGCGGCTACTGCTGCTGCGGCGGCTACAGCTGCTGCGGCGGCCACAGCTGGGGTGGCTCCTCGCAGAGGCCGTTGGAGTGGCCTCACGGCTGGTCGCCGTCAAAGAGCCGTTGGTGGTGTCCCGCAGGGACGTCCGTGTCGGGGAGGGCGCGGGCAGCGCCAGCAGGGGGGTGCAGGAGGGACCATCGTCGTCGGTGGCCTCACCGTCGCTCTCTAGCAGCACGGTGCGGCGGATGAGGGCGGAGGTGAGGTTGAGCTTCAGGGTGTCAAAGGCCTTCTGGTGTGCATTGGTCCAGTCGAACTTGACGTGCATCTTGGCGAGGTCGTATAACGGCGCCGCCGTGGTAGCGTAGTGCTTCAGGAACTGCATGTGGTAAGAGGTGAGGCCGAGGAAGCTGCGCACTTCGTCAGCTGAATGGGGAGCGGGCCAAAACGGCCAAAAAGAGCGAGTGTCTTCTTGAAAAGGAAGCACTTCTTGCCCTTCAGCAGCATCCCTGAGTCCCGGACACGGTCACAGGAGGACCGTAGCATCTGGAGGGCAGATCCGAAGGTGGCGCTGCCTCCGATGACGTCATCCAAGTAGTGCTGTGCGCCGCTAGGGCCGTTCGGACCTTCATTGAGGAGCCGGTGCATCTGACGGCTAAAACAGGCAGAGGCGCACTGCAGGCCAAAAACCATTCTGACGAACTCGACGATGCCGAGGCCGGGGACGAGGATGGCGGTCTTCGGTTGGTCCTCTGGCGCAATTTGAAACGACAGATAAACGGAACTAATATCCAGGTTCCAAAAGTAACGCCAGCCTTGTAGAGAATCGAAAATGGCGTCGATGCGTGGGAGAGGACCAGCATTGAACCGTGTGATGGCGTTCAGCTCACGCATGTCCGCCACGGGTCTCACCTCACCCGTCTTCTTCGGCACGCAGAGGATGTTGGAAGCCCATTCGCTTGTGCTCATGCGGCAGACGCCTTGGCGTCAGTAATTGCGGTACGTGGTGTGAACCTCGTTGCGAAAGTAGAAGGGAAGGGGCGCATTTTCCGGCTGAAAGCGGCGCGTCGGCCGTGTCGATACGGAATCGTTCCCATGGACAGAGACCAATTTCACTTCCGTCGGCGAAGATATCGATGTACTCACGGATCAGTCTGTCAACCTGTGTCCGTTGTTCGGTGGTGACGTCCTCACATCCGTCTAGCATGCACTGGAGGTCCGGTGGGAGGGGCTGGTCATCGCCCAGGGTGCGGTGGCGTATTGAGGACGGGGGCGAGAGGCCGACGACGAGTCGCCGGCTCACCAAGCAAGGCAAGTACATGGCGGTCCAAGTGTTGTGTTTGTGGATGGACAATGGAACTTTTCGTCAGCCATGGTCGAACCTAGACCATGCACCGCCGGTGGGTCTCCGACGACGACGCCACGTCCGTCCGGGACAACACGACCCAAGGGCGCGGGTACGGGGATTGGCGCAGCGCAGATGCAAGATGGGCTGCCTATCTGCCAGACGGAGGGAGATTCGCCGCGCCCACCTTTCCTCGAGCCGAACCCAAGACGCTTCGTGACCGACGAGAACAACGACAGACGGAAGTTAGGCGTTTCGAAGAACAACTTCGGAACCGCAACTTCGCCGGTAAGGGTTTTGCTGATCCCTTACGCCCTTTCTAATGCCATCGGTACGCTCCTAGGTACCCAACAGCACCACGGTGACCAAGACGCCCATGCTGAGGCTCTGGAAGACGCCACAAAGGGCCCAGCAGACCCGCACATCAAGACGTCCAGGGACGCCGGCACAACCAGAGCCGCGCCAGGACGCCGTCGAGGCCAGGACGCCGTCGACGTCGACAACACCGTCCAAGAAACCTCTCCAAGCGGGAACACCAGACCATCGGAGGGTAGCATAGTGTCAGTTTTTATTTTTCTCCTTAGCGATAGGTTTTGTTTTTCTGCACTTTGTTTTTATATGTGGATTTCGAGAATGGTTGTATTTACAGCGGCTAGTCTTTCCTCAAATGTTAATCATTTTAACTACTTTAAAATGTATGTAAACAACTCCTTTTTTTTTGTGACAACAATAAATCTAAGGGGGGAGGGGTGTTGTGTACGGCTACCAGCGCCACCAACTGTGACTACTAGCGCCACGAACGGCCTGAACCGGCACTAGCCTTTTTGCCGGCCCGCTCCGGGCCAACCACGGTCACCACTTCTGTCCAGACCGCTGTACTGTGTATATGGACAGTAAACCAGTATTATTTGTACCGACGTGTCTCCATCGGCAACCTTTCTCTACCAACACGTCCGGATACAACAACTGGCTAGACGCTTTAATCCTTACTTGGTCAGATTTTTTCTCGGATAAAGTGCCTAACGTTAAACTGAGTAATGTAATCAAAAACCCTCTAGAACTTGTGAAGGATAAGTTTCCTAATGTATTCTCTACAGATACCAACACTTTTGGTGCTTTGTGGCCTTACAAGATAACAGTAATTCTGTTTTTAAGCAGGCAGTAGAGAGCCTAACATGAAATCACTAAATCCTATGTTGTTGGTTTTGAGGCGCATTTAACGCTTCAGGATAATGTTATTCCTATATTTTGCAGACCATATAAAGTACCTTACTCCCTTGTGTCTTCTATTAGAAAGAAATTAAATGATTATGTTACCTCTGGTAGGGCTGTCCCTGTAAAATTTTCAAAATGGGCAACTCCTATTCTTCCGGCACCTAAATAGGATGGTTTTGTTGGTAATGGATTTTAAAAGGACTGTGAATACGGCATAAAAAGGTGAATGTGTACCCTATCCCAAACCCTCAGGCCATCTTTTCTCATTTGGCCCATGGTGCTTATTTCTGTGTTTTGGACTTGTCAGAAGCTTATATGCAGTTACTGGTAGATAAAGAGAGTCAACAATTGTTAACAGCTGTTGCCCACAAAGGTCTGTTTCAATTTAAACGCCTTCCATATGGTATAGCCTCTGCTCCAGCTATTTTCCAGCAAGTTATGGACCAAGTGTTAGTAGGTCTTAAAAATGTTGATTGTTACTTAGACGATACATTGATAAAAGGTACATCTTATGAAGAATGTTTCCAGTCTGCGATTTAATTGTTGGAACGCTTAAATGCTCATATTATTAGGGTCAAAGTGTAAATGGTTTGTAACTGAAGTAGACTACCTTGGATTTATAATCACGAAGGATGAAAGAAAACCTTCACCTTCTAAAGTTTCTAGTATCATAAATTTTCCAGTACCTAAAACTGATAAACATGTCAAGTCTTTTTTGGGTCTTGTTAATTTTTGTGCTCAGTTGTTACCCAATCTAAAGTACCTTAGTCTCCCCCATTAGGTTGCTAAACTGTCAGACCCTGTTAAATGGACTGCCCAATGCCAAAAGGCCTTTAATTTATGTAAAAGCCTTATTGGTTCCCCTCGTTTGATATATCACTATGGCCCATCTCTGCCTATCGTTGTTTTTTTCTGACGCTAGTCCAGTTGGTTTAGGTGCCTTGTTGGCGCATGTTGTACCGTTTCCCTGTGGAACGCCCTGTTATGTTCGTTTCTTGTACCCTTAACCAAACCCAACAACGATATGCGCAGATAGATAGGGAAGCTTTAGCCATAATGTTAGCGATTTCCAAGTTTCACAAGTACATATTTGGTAGACAGTTTACCTTAATTACTGATGATGCTCCCATAAGACATATTTTGTCAAACCAAATCTTTGCCTGTACTTGCAGCGACCAGAATCCAGCACTGGGCTGCCATTTTGTCTGGTTATAATTTCATAATTGAGCATAGGAAATGCCAGTTTTTGTGCCCTGTGGATGCCTTATCTAGATTTACTTCCTGTAATACGATTGTAGATATTGATGTACAACCCTTGTTTAGAGACATTCCATTGACCTCAACTGATGTAGCCAAAGCCACAGCTGAGGATCCAATATTGTCAAAAGTCCTTAGTATTACAACCATTGGTTGGCCTTATTGTCAAAACCAACTACTCATGCCTTACTTCCGTGCTCGCTTCAATCTTACTATCGAAGCAAAATGTGTATTATTTATGAATAGAGTAATCATTCCCCAAGCATTACAATCTCAAGTATTGCAGCTGTTGCATACGGGTCATCCTGTCATAGTTAGGTCTAAGCTCTTCACTAGGTCCCATTTCTGGTGGCCTTCATTAAATACAGGTATTGAAACAATGTGCCAAAATTGCACTTCTTGTGCTATGGTCAAACCAAAACCACAAAATGAATTTGTACCGGGGCCAACTTGTGTGTATCCCTTCCAAAGAGCTCACATTGCCTTTTTTGAAAAGGATAAGGTCAAATTTTTAATATTTTCTGATTCATTTTCAAAATGGATTGATGTTAGAGTTGTAAGTTCTCATTCAGCACAGGAATTAATTAATGTCCTCAGTGGCGCCCAATGATTTTTGGACTGGGGGTTCAAGACACCCTCGGGGCCCACAACCATTACCACCCCCATCACAATTTCACCGATTTTTTTTTTTTTTTTTTGTGCAGTCGACGTATACCTGAAGGGATTAAATTTGCAGACTGGACAGGAAGGCGAATTTCAATATTGTGTCTCTCCATGTCTCAATACGTATAATCAACAGGTACATGTCCTTTTATGATCATTTGCCGGGTTTGTTTACAATGATGGAGCAAGTGGAGGTAAAAATGTCTGTTGTGCTTTTTATGTACAATTACTAATTAATTTCAGCAGGTTCAAAAATGTGCTTTTCAGGTTACAGGTACGTTACGCAAAAAAAGGTATGATAATAATGTGTTCATTTTCACAGGTACATTTTTTTCTACGCTACATCTACATTTTTACAGGTTTACAACATGAGGCAAAATTATGCGTAAGTCAGGAGCTGCTTCAAAAATATTCCACCATTTTCTTCATGTGCTAAGTAATCAATGGCTTTGTCGAAATCAATGGGGATGTCCTGCTCCATTGATAAGATCATTAAGTCCTCCAGACGCTCATCTTTCATCGTGCTCCGAAGTCTAGTTTTAATGAGCTTGAGCTTAGAGAATGCCCGCTCGGGAGTAACACTCGAGACAGGCAAAGTCACCGCAATTGCAAGTGCAGTCTCAACACTAGGAAATATTTCCCCATGTTATTTAAACAAAATACCTTAAAAATACCCATTAAGCTCCCAGCATTTCTAAGATCTTTGAGACTGGCGGGCTTTGAGTGACCCCATTCGTCTTCATCATCAGGTTCATCGGGATCAGAAGTGAGATCATCCATACCGTCATCGTGGAGATTTTCTGGCAGATTTAACACTTTGTCAAATTCAAAATATGACTTTACAAAAGTCTTGTACTCCACTAAGAGTTTGTCTCTGTTAATAAAATCCTTGTAAATTTCAGCGATGTACAGGAATGCATCATGCGGCAGACTTTCCGGGTTATTCTTCACTTCAGTCATCCGCCGGCGCGTGAGTCCTGGCTGAATATACTGCGCAGTTGGGTGCCCACGACGTCGAGAGTGCTAATCAAAACCTCTACTTTCATTTTCCGGTATGGATCATCGATTGGTTCGTCCCTTGATTTTCCTCCCAAACGTTGTGGTACCCTGCGTGTTCTCTTTTCAGGTAACGGAGTGGGATAATAATCGTCTCTCTTGTGCAGTTCTACAAACTCGTGTAGCTCCGAGAGAACCTTTGCCCAGACCTCATCAGCGGTTTTGGACAGATTTCCTATTTCAGCCGTAACACGCTTAATTTCATTGGTAGCTGCAAGCAGGTCAATGTCTCGGCTTTGCAGATACCGGTTGGCTGGGCGAAGTACGGCAAAGACGTCCCGGAAAATCACTGCCGTAATAATAAATTTTTCTGAGAACAAGTAATCGTACAGTCCACCAGCAGTAGCTTTTGCATCGCTGTCTGCGAGGCCGGGAACGTCGCGCACATCGGCTAACGTGTCTAGTATGGCATCATATGTCTCCCAGACAGCATCGAGACCATCAGAGTGGGAAAACCACCGAGTGGTCTTTACCCTCTTTAGCCGACGCATTCTTTGGCCTGGATAATGTTTCTTTTGGTACTCTTCATGAAGTTTAACTCTCTGTTTAGCATTCCCAATAAAATCATAAACCTGCTCAATCTTTCCAAAAAATTCTTTGGCACCTGTTTTGTTTTCTACGGCCTGACTTACGACTAGGTTTAGCCGATGGGCGTGGCACCATATGTACAGGGCTGCAGGGTTGACTTGACGGATACGGCCCTGCAGGCCTTTGACGTCCCCTCGCATGTTGAGCGCTCCGTCATACGCTTGCCCAATCAGAAATCGACGCCAATTCAACCCTAAGTCCTCACACACTTTCTTGAAAATCAGGAAAAGCTGTTCACCTGAACCAGAGGCTGTTCCGCGGATACCTAGCAGCCGCTCGTAAACGTCACCAGTTCGTTTGTTCGCGTATCTCACAGTGAAAGCTAATTGTTCATGTTTCGAGCTGTCAAATGCACCGTCCATTTGTACAGCCCAAAACACAGCATCCTTGATCTCATCTTGGATTTCGGCCGTTATACAATTAGCAAGGGCCTCTAAGAACTGATTCTGACGATTCCATAATATTAGACTTACTTTGTTTCTTTTTTTCTTGTTAAGCGTAGAAACGTAGTCGGAAAGGTGAGGGGAGTACTTTGCAAGCAAATCAACCAAATCCCTGAAGTTACCCTTTAACTTCGACTCCTGGCCCTCCCGATGGCCCCGAAATGCCATATTGTGTCGGGCAAGGTAAAGAGTGATGTCGAAGAGTTGCCTAACTACTTCTCTATTCCTTGCGACACCGGCATTTTTGTCGCTTTCAAGTGTCGCGCCTATTGGAACTGATAAGCTGCGCTCAATGCGGCGAATATTTGCCTCAGTGTGAGCCTTTGATGTTTCGTGGATGAGAATTTTTGCAGCACCTTTTCTCCAGTTATTAAAACCACCCGTAACCCACGGATTATTCTCCATAGAGTCTCCATGCTTGCCGAACAAGATGCATGTAGAACAAAATGCCTTATCAAGCGATGGCGAGTACTGCAGCCAGTCGCGTTCAACACATTTACGAGACGCATCTTTTCTTGTGTACCACGCCTCTAAAATGGCAACCTTTATCATCCTTCGGAAACCCACTGTGGAAGTCACGGGCCGTAGGCTGGCATGGTTTTCCATCCACGATTTTTTTAACCTCCGCCTCCGAAAACGTCACTTTCTTGCAATAATGTGCGGGGTAATTAGGAAAATGAATCGAGTTCAAACCGTGTCTGCGACGGCGCTGACGGCGACGACGGCGACCTTTACGCCCCTGCCCGGCGTATTTATTTATTCACTAAGAAAAGAAAAACTGTTGGTTATTTTTTAAGTATAGCGACTAAACGGTTAGAGATACGACATTTTCCTTAATATTTTCGCCCATAGGGCTCTATTTTGATGTGTTTACCCTTGGGAAATATTTTAAAAAATTTTATAAAAAAAAAATAACTAAAATGTTTAATTAGGTGAAAGTTTGCGTGGCTCTGGTGCCCAAACCATGAACCGTAGACCCTTTAACGGAACAGAATTCGATAGAGCGTACTTGTGTGGTCTGACGACACCCATTTGAAATTTTTTTTGGTCGGCAATCTTCGGGAACCCATCTAGTCCCAAATGGTCTAAAACAGCTGTTTTGGGGGGTTTGCGACCCCTATAGATCTTGTAGGAATGATCGGAAATTGCTATAGGGACTTTTCGGCAGTCCCTATGCATGAAAGGAACCCATAAACCGTGTGGGATCAAATTCGGAAGGGGTCGAAAAACGGGTGGCTTTTTTCGTCTGGAATGCCTCTTTAGGAGTCAGATGGCCCGAAAGGGAGGGTCGCAACAGACGGTAGTCTGATCCAGATGGTCGTGTGGCAAACACTACTTAGACTGGACAGCTGACGCTAGTCGGAAGATCTCCTACGACTATCTCAGTCGCTACCGATGGAAGGGCGGGACTTAAAAAAACGGCCCTCGGTGGAGATGTCACGTGACTCGGCGACTCTCCGTGGTTGGTCGACTCTTCACTCCGCGCGGAGGAATAGGAGAAGGCTAGCTGAAGCAGGGAGTCCACCGCGCGGCTCACCCTCAAGGCAGTTGTGTAGTTCCGGGGCGGCGTTCGCGCTCTCGGACAATTGAGCGGAAAGGCATGGGTTAAACTCCCAGCAAAGGTGGCGGCCGAAAGACCGTTTCCGTTAAATGATTCCGTTGACAATCTGTGACCGTGTTGGTAGGGGTTAAGTCTGCGGTCGCCACCTGGGGCTGTCTCCTCAGGAAAATTACATACTTGTTCTACTCGCGGAAGCTTGAGCCATACGAGGCGGGACAGAGGAATGGAGCGAGCACCCCGCGAGAGATAAGGAAAAAAGGAGCCCACGGAGTGCCGCGACAATTTCCATAGTAGGTTCCTATCAACGCCGGCTCCAGCCCCCGTACCAGCACAGAGCTCGTGTTGGCTGCTGTTGCGCAACAGCGACGTGGCATTTAGCAGCGCCATCTGTGCGCCGGCCGAGGTACCACTTCCGCACAACCAATGGCGACGCAGCGCCAAGCGCGGAGAATACCAACTGGCCGGGGACTGGGGCTGCGGCCATGACGAATCGGCGTCAGGAAATAGGGAACGCAGAAATAAAAAATATTTTTCCTTTCAAAAACCAGCTAACTAAATTAACAGCCTTGCTGTATTCGCTTGTACCTATTATGCGATAATGAGACCTGAGCAGGCCGTCCGCCGTCCGGTCGCTACCCCCCGCCCTAGCGCGCGCAAGCGATCCTCCTGCCAGCCAACCGCTTCCCTCACGCTCCGGCGCGGAGGCGTCCCACAAAGTCCGTATTTAGTTACTTCTATTCATATTTTTTGTGCTTCAACACATTCCAAACCAATAGGTATTTTCGCCGATGTCGGGGGTCCCTCGGGGGCCACCCTCGGGGCAAGGACATCGTCAGAACGAAGAGCGGACGGCGGCGGACGTCCCCAGGACCGCGCGGAAGGCCAAGGACATCCTTGGGACGCAGCAACCCTATCAGGGTTCTCGAGACATCGCTAATCTACCGTTTTTTGTACGGGGAGTAATCCATTACACCCATTCAAGAACTCTCGAGGGCAGTTACAACACAACCCGTGAAATTTGTGTCGTATGTGGTCCGTATACGGACGGTCTATATATATACGTTACGTATGAAGTGTTGTGATACGGCGCGTATACAGGATCGTTTACATGTCTGCCATATACACCACATGGTGTATGTGGCATTTGGTGTTGAGGAAATTCAATACACATTCGACTAAAATAAATGATATTCAATTCACGGGAAGAAACTTGAATGGACGTTCCGAGTGAAATTGGTGGTTATTTCTTATGGTCATTTCTCTTGGCGTGGCACCCGTGCGCCTTATAGGGTCGACATTGTTTCATCGTTGCCCTTAAGTGGCGATGTTTTTAGCACGTCTCGACACGTTACTCAAAAAACAGGAGCGGGCGTAAAGTCTGATGCCTACTGTGTGTTCGTTCGGGCGGACGTGTGTACGCCGACTTATCGTTTACAGAAAAGCTTAAAATTTTGAAGATGAACTACCTTTTTAACGTAGAATCACGTGCGGTGGCCACAATTTTCGCCAAGCTGGCCAGGTTCCCTTGTCGAACCGAGGTGCCGGTGGAGCGCAGCGGAACTGACGTAGGGAGCTTGTCTACTTTAAGCATCATCCTCTGAAGGGCGACGAAATTGGGGACAACATTTCGCTTTTTAGTGCAACATTGTGTCGCCAAGATCTACAGTCTAAAGTCCATGGTCGAACACGGGTGCCAAGTAGAGCGCAGCGTAGCTGGCGCCTAGGTTTGACAGGGGGCCAGCTCGTCTGTATCAGTGCAGGACACTCACAAAGTCCAATCGAGAACAATAGAAAACCCGATTTGCGACCGGAAACTCCAAAAGAAACTCTTGACCGAGCCTAAAGTGCATCCTTATCCACGATCCCTGGCTTCGTGATACGACGTGTGACGTCGAGGATCATGTCATGAAGTCAAAGAGTAAGATGACGCGGTCCTTGTCTAGTCGAGTAGCCTGATCTTCGGCACTCGATGATTCACAGCATGTGGACAGATAACGCTGTGGAATCTTTCGTACCACACGTCAGAAAATATTGTACATGGGGTTGGGGTCGCTTACTGCCGAGGGGGTGTCCACTCTCGTGACCCAACTACTCCCTATTACGCGCTATTTCCTTATTACCAAACACCTATTACGTCCCAAAATATCCGTTTTGAGGACAATTTTGCACCAAACTCGGTCAGATTCTTTCACTATTAACGCTTTAGGGCACGGCTGAGTGACCCGACTAATACACGAGTGGCCACCCCCTCGCTTACTGCCGATTCCGGGAAAACGGAATCGATCGATCGGTTTGAACTGTCACTAGTGACTGGGGTTGTTAGGGGCCGTGCCAATACTACGTGATCTGTTTAGGGGGGGGAGGGGTGTTCGGCCAAATAGTACGCCCTATCTTAAATACATGGGAAGGTTAGGTTATCCACGTCACAGGGAGGGGGGGGGGGTCTAAAAGTGGCCTAAAATCGGTCACGTAGTATTGGCACGGCCCCTTAACGTGACTGTAACGAAGTAACGACGTTACAGTAACGCGTTACCGTTACTGTAATAGTAACGATAACGAGTTACATTTTTCTGCGAGCTGTAACGATAACGAGTTTCCGTTACTCTGAAGCAGTAACGAGGTAACGCCGATACTCGTTACTTGATTTTACGGATAGGCGCTTTTATCGTCGTCCCTTCGGTGGACGCGCAGCGTGCTTTAGTGCACCGTCTCGTCCTCTCTTCCTACCACTGCCGGCTGGCTGCCCGCCGCCCGCTGCGTGACAGCACGGCACACTCCAGGCTGGCAGCCGAAGAGGTGGAGCTTTATCTGGCCTTCCCTATTCGAGCCCAAGGAGTCGGCGTTAAATCATGCTATGCCAAAGGTGGCAATGGGCGCAGGGAGTTTCCCCGCCTTGCCCTGCTTTTCCTAAAGTTCAATCGTGTTCAAACGACTCTTCTTTTGGCCAGAAAAGTTGGATTTTTCTGGCCAAAAAAACGCGGGACCATCGCTAAGCAGCGACCGCAGCATAAAAACGTTTTTCTGGCCAAAAGACGCACAAGGTACTCAATCTGCGTATAAGGCTGTTTCTAGAGTTTTAACTCTACCAAGTTTAATTTTAGGGCGAGTTAATACCACTTCGACGGCGTGAGAATACACTGAACACACCCCAGCTGTGTGTAAAGCAAAGCCCAGGGTTTTAACTCAGTTAACCCAGTCCATTTTTGGGGTGAGTTAAAACCTCTCCGAATTTGCCAAAAAATACTCAGCACACTCCCGCAGCGATCAAGACCTTACCCGGGGTTTTAACTGTACCCATTTCAATTTTGGGGCGAGTTTAAACCTCTCCGACGGTGCCAACCTACACTGTGCTCACACTAGCTTCGTTTAAAGCCATGCCCGGGGGTTTAACTCTACCCAGTTCATTTTTGGGTCGAGTTAAAACGTCTCTGACGGTGCCAACCTATACTGTGCTCCCACCAGCTTCGTTTTTAACCATGCCTGGGATTTTAACTCTTCCTAGTTCATTTTTGGGGCGAGGTAAAACCTCTCCGACGGTGCCAAAAAATTCTCAGCACACCCCAGCCGCGATTAAGACTGTGCCCGGGGTTTTAACTCTCCTTAGTTAATTTTTGGGGCGAGTTAACCTCTCCGACGGTGCCAACCTACACTGTGCTCACACTAGCTTCGTTTAAAGCCATGCCCGGGGGTTTAACTCTACCCAGTTCATTTTTGGGCCGAGTTAAAACCTCTCCGACGGTGCTCACCTACTCTGTGGTCACACCAGCTTCGTTAAAAGCCATGCCTTGGGTTTTAACTCTTCCTAGTTAATTTTTGGGGCAAGGTAAAACCTCTCCGACGGTGCCAAAAAATGCTCAGCACGCCCCAGCCGCGAGCGATCAAGACTGTGCCCGGGGTTTTAACTCTATCTAGTTCAATTAAAGGGTGAGTTAAAACCTCTCCGACGGTGCCAAAAAATACTCAGCACACCCAAGCAGCGATCAAGACTATGCCCGAGGTTTTAATTCTATCAAGTTCATTTTTGGCGCGAGTTAAAACCTCTCCGACGGTGCCGACCTATTCTGTGCTTACACTAGCTTCGTTTAAAGCCATGCCTGGGATTTTAACTCTATCCAGTTCAATTTAAGGGCGACTTAAAACCTCTCCGACGGTGCCAAAAAATGCTCAGCACACCCCAGCCGCGATAAAGACTGTGCCCGGGGTTTTAACTCTAGTGTGTAGGTTGGCACCGTCGGAGAGGTTTTAACTCGCCCTAAAAATTAACTGGAAAGAGTCAAAACCCCGGGCATGGCTTTTAACAAAGCTGGTGTGAGCACAGTGTAGGTTGGCTTCGTCGGAGAGGTTTTAACTCGCCCCAATATTGAACTTGATAGAGTTTAAACCTCGGGCATAGTCTTGATCGCTGCTAGGGTGTGCTGAGTATTTTTTTGGCACCGTCGGAGAGGTTTTAACTCGCCCTTTAATTGAACTAGATAGAGTTAAAACCCCGGGCACAGTATTGATCGCGGCTGGGGTGTGCTGAGCATTTTTTGGCACCGTCGGAGAGGTTTTACCTTGCCCCAAAAATGAACTAGGACGAGTTTAAACCCTAGGCACGGCTTTAAACGAAGCTAGTGTGAGCACAGTGTAGGTTGGCACCGTCGGAGAGGTTTTAACTCGCCTGAAAAATGAACTTGATAGAGTTAAAACCTCGGGCATAGTCTTGATCGCTGCTAGGGCGTGCTGAGTATTTTTTTACACCGTCGGAGAGGTTTTAACTCGCCCTTTAATTGAACTAGATAGAGTTAAAACCCCGGGCACAGTATTGATCGCGGCTGGGGTGTGCTGAGCATTTTTTGGCACCGTCGGAGAGGTTTTACCTCGCCCCAAAAATGAACTAGGAAGAGTTAAAACCCCGGGCATGGCTTTAAACGAAGCTTTTGTGAGGACAGTGTAGGTTGGCACCGTCGGAGAGGTTTTAACTCGCCCCAAAATTGAACAGGGTAGTGTTTGAACTGTGGGGATAGTTTTGCGCACCTTCTTTTTCTTTTTTGGCCAGAAAAACCGTTTTTGGCTGCGGTCGCTGCTTAGCGATGGTCCCGCGTTTTTTTTGGCCAGAAAATCCAACTTTTCTGGTCAAAAGAAGGGTCGTCCTGAACTGTAACGACATCACGTTACTGTGCTCAGCGAGTAACGGTAATTGTAACGCGTTACATTTAAAAAGTAACGTTAACAACCCTGCTAGTGACCTCACCCTGCCCACGACCTTCCTGACGGAATATGAATATGTTGACAGGTCGCTCAACGTTTCGCTTAGGTAGGCAAATGCTGTACTCTACGTTGCAAGCAGCCTTCTTGCGCAGCCCCTGCATCCGCAATTCTACGATGGTGAATTAAGTTGTCTCGATTTGTGCCTCTTATGCTCTGAACACCAATGCAGCCATGACGAAGTGGCAAAGTGTTGCGTCTTTCTGCAATCATCGCACCATCGATGGGTACTGGCTGAGTGAGAACGTGTCGGATCATTTCCCATCTAATGCATATTGTTACAGTGGACTATGTATTTATTTATTCTTACTTTACGACGGTTCTAGTGCTAGCGCTGTTTCCTTGTCTCTGTGTCGGGTTACTTTTGTTCTTCTTTTTATGTTGAAAAGCCTCTGTCACTCTTTGCCCGCTCTCTGTTCAACCATTTTCCATTCTGTGAGAAAACTAAGATTAAAGTCCAGTATAAAGAACAGGTGTGCTTCTTTCCAAATCCTGTTTTATCACGTGGCTCTTCCACTTCCACTTCAGATAAAAGGAATGTCCTTGAGCACGCTCGTCTCTTCGGCTGCTTTAAAGGGCACAGACGCACCAGTGGACAGCGGTCAACCGGCAAGGAAGCACCACCAACCCACACGCAATGAAGAAGCTAGGTAATGCTCGAAAAATAGGGTTAGTGCGACTGTTATTGACCAGCTCTGGAACTGACAGTCCCTGAACAAACCCAAGTTTGACGCACTTCGCGGACCGCGCAAATGCAGTCTCTCCTAGGACTCTACTTAATTCGAAAACGATGCGTTACGTGGTTTGTCTTAAAAGAACGCCTGAAGGCATCCTATTCAATAACTGTAGGCCGTTTAATAACTGTCGCTCTTAAGTGTTAATGGTGTGATACCGTGTTGGACCGAGCGTTTGTTACGTGTAATATGGCGCCTGGGCATGCTCAGGGATGATGCGACAAGCTACCACTTGGTAATACTATCATCTTGCCTTTTCCGATGACGTCAGCACTCGTAACAGAAATGTCTATTAGAACGCATCGCAATCTCGTCGTTGAAGTGGTCTGTCTTAAAGTCCCCAGCCCTGCTATGTTTCGGAACACCATGAAGTCTTGTTTTTTTCTCATCGTGGAATTCACATTTTCTTCTGGCGATGTACTATCGTTACCGCTACATTCATAAGATTTCGTAACATAAGTGTACGCAATGATTGTTTGTAATTTCACGCGACGATTTTTGACTTAATATTTTGTTCTTTTTATACCCAGGACTGTGGCTGATTGCCGCGACAACCGTGTTGGTAGGCGCCGCTCTCGGCGCTGCAGTCTTCTTCGTGCTCAATCAAACTTTAACGAGGTACGGAAATGTCTTGGCGCCCTCTTGCCGGATGGAAATGGAAGAGAAGCAGTTGATATTAGTATTCTACGAGTATATGTAGAGTTTTCTGTTGGCAGCAACCATAGCTACATCAAAACCTCTACCAGCACATATCCGTTCAGTTAACTTCATTGTGTCTATGTGAATCTGTTGTGGTGTGGCTTGCAGCCCCTGCCCGGAGCCACTGGCGACTGTCGAGGCGGGCAGATTGCGCGGTGAATGCAGGCCAGCCAGGGATGGGCGCCCGCAGTACGCAGCATTCCTAGGCATCCCCTTCGCCAAGCCACCCACAGGCCCCCTCAGGTTTAAGGTGAGACACACTGTAAACCTAACCAAGGTGTACAAAAATCAGCCGACCAAGGCGCTTCCGCAGTGAAAATAGAAGGCTGCCAGGACGCTGCGAGAATGCTGTGGGGCATTGGCAGCGCTGCTAGATGGCTGCTGCACGCTGCCTAAAACGGAACGTCTGCCGCAGGTGTTGCGACGAAGCGTTATAGGGTATTCCGGAGAAGTGGTGGGCCGGAAGTAAGAATTAGGTACGAATCAAAAAGAGCGGAAACGGAACAAGGCGGTATGAGAAATCGCGCGCGCGGATGAGCAACTTTTCGGTCAGCGCGTGTTTTGATTCGTTCCGTGTTCACTAGTGCAGACTATACTGAAAAGTTATGAAATAATAATCACTTTTCGCCAAATATTTGTTGAGCAGGACAGCGAGATTATTTCAGATTACTGCTAATCATTGCTCTGCATGTTGTCATGTAAGAAAAGATACAGTATCTTCCAGAATATCCAAGAAGCTGGCGAGCACTGGAGTAGTGGTCGGCAGAGGTTAGCAGACGCGTATCATATTTGTTTACGAACAACTTGAAAATGTTTTCTAATGCAAAGCGTTAGCAGAGATAGCATACCGAACTACAGTCGCGTCCAGGAACAAATTAACTTAAATTTCAGTCATAGATGTATATCCATCTGAAAACATTTGAGACACTTGTCCGACGGCGATTCTCGCGGACCCAAACAAGTAATGGCGGCAGCCGGAAACAAGCACACCCACGCGCGCAATTTTCCATACCTCTAGGTTCCGTTTCCGCTCTTTTTGATTCATACCTTTTTCTCACTTCCGGCACAGCTTTTCTCCGGAATACCCTATTGAGCTGCAACACTGTGCGGGCAGCCTGCAGCCTTCAGTCCTCCGTTTTAGAGGCGCTGCCCTAACAGCCGTCAGCCTCGTTAGCGCTGCCGACCAGCGTAGGAAGAGCGGCAGCTCATCTGCAGCGTTGTCTAGCTTAGTGAGCAAGGGGCTCGCACAGTAACCTTCGGGTCTGGGTTCTAATCCCGGACCTGCGGAGCGTTTTTCGACCATTGCGATACGAACGCTGCCCTATGACCACGGTGTAGTGGAGAGACGGTGGCGTCACTGCGCCGACAGGAGTAAAGCTATTTCAGACGGCACGCCTAGGTGTGCAGGTCCGCCACTGGCGGTGTCGCGATCGATCGAAGGCGCTGCCGCCACGCTATAGAGCTTTTCGACGCCTGACGTCACAGCAAGATTGAGTGGCTCCAAGCGCGCTTTTTGAAATTGAGTGCACTATTTTCGCACATTTTATCCGTCCACTGGATGAACACCTAGGGAGGGTTCTTATTGATAGCGCACTGTTAAGTCAGGAGTAAGGGCTTATTCAGAGTCTGGACTCTTCTTAAGATGTCAAGAAGGAAAACGGTCCAAGGTGCCTAAAACCAGGAGATGGGAACACTGAGATGACCGATGAAGCAATGAGGCGATGCTGGCCGCACCCGTTCTTATTTATTTGTTCAAATATCAGCCATTTCTGTTTTATATCTTTGTAAAATCCAACGGCCTTGCCTATTTAGGATGCACTGTAGCACATAGCATCCTTTCAAACTGTCAGCGTACAACGTACTGCCTTCGTGTTTGAATCTTAGCGGGTCGTCTTCAAGAAGAGGGCAAAATTTATAATATTGCGAAATTTGCTTTTGTTCCCATTCTTTTAGAACGTGTATTTCCCGGCGTCGATAAATAGCCAAAGTACACCGCACAAGTACTATAGTTAAAAATAAAACAAGCACTGCAACTGCGCGTCGTCTGGTTAAGACATGGCAAAGAAAGGAGGTGGACACATTCCGATCCATTTGAAGGCGGCCAGCATAGCTTTAGGCGGTCCCTACTGTATTGCCAGCCCCTGCCTTTCCTCTACAGTGACACTATTCATAGCGCTGATGTCAATGACTGCTGAAGTCAATTTAAGGTCTGTCAGAACTTGAAACCTATGGATGAGCCAATGAAATGTCTCTTTTCCAGAGCCCTCGTCCTGCGGAAGCCTGGGATGGCGTTCGTGACGCCACGGTGTACGGAACCAAGTGCATCCAGAAAGGACCATCGCCCTATTCCGTCGACATACTTGCCGGCGCCGAGAACTGCTTGTATCTTAACGTCTACTCTTCCGCGATTCAAGAACGGCCTGAAAAGGTGAGCGTTGGCGTCGTGTTTTAGAGTGAAAACGTACCGTAGCAAATATAACCCATGGGCGAAAGCGCTGCGGACGCACCTGCTTTCTTGGCTTTGACAGGTAAACAACCGTTCGGGACAGCCGCTCGTTATACCAGGTGACGCGTAGCTAAACGAGAGCCGGAGCTCATGTCAGATTTGGTAATAAAAGGTTTTTAAGTTTTAGAGGAAAATATTTGAGCATGTCGTACGACCAATGCTGAACAATTTCGTATGGAACCAATTAAATGTTGCTTTGAGCAGAAGAATGTAAAGTCAACGCATAAAATCAACGCACTAAACAATATTTTGTGCTGCTAGTGTCGCCTTACTCCGCAATGAGTCTCGCATAACAGGACTTCAACATGAAATTGTGAGTTTTCTGCACACTAAATTCTTATGAAGAATTTTATTCAGAAGTTACAGACGCTTTTGCACATGCGCTGAGCTCTGCATAATATTGTGCGTAATAACGGACAAATTATCCGTTACGCACAATATTATGCAGAGCTCGCCGCACGTGCAAAAGCGTCTGTAACTTCTGAATAAAATTCTTCATAAGAATTTAGTGTGAGTATTTAAAGTGATCGCGGATGTCGAGAACCAGGTTCATATTTTATCGGGTTCGTGAGTCAATGAAATTGCACCTCAGAAACACGAGGGGGTTTGTGTTTTAGCAAAATATAATGTGTTTTAGAAAAATATAATGTACGTAGAACTTTGACACTTCCGGTACCATGACATCATTAAATATATCACTGATGTTCTGACACTGGCGTAATTCCATTTCCACAAATTTTACTGGAGAGCTATTTTTGGTTCACGGGAAATTTACCAGAATAATGCAAGAGACAAATAAGGCAAGCTTTGTTGACGCTTTTAAAGGTCACTAATAATGAATCGTGCATTTTAATCTTAACTTGTATTTAAGTGTGAGTTTAATCAGCATTATTCATGATCATAGTGGCGTATAATTTTCTGGTCTGTGACAAGAGGCGTAAATCCCTCTGCGGTCTGTGGCTAACTGTTTGAAAATGTTCTTTTTATTTGTCTCTATGTTCCTCTCTGCTGAGACGGATGAGAAATATGAGAAATCAATTACAAGCGTTTAAATTGTGCCCCTCGCCCCTATGCGCTCTCTGCCCGTCCTCCCAGCGGCCATGAGAGCAGGCTCGTGGAGCATCTTTGTCGTGGGAATCCTTTCTGAGACAACTCTTGGACTTAAGCATAGTGCTGGGGAGTCACGTTTACCAGTCGGAACCCTTAGAATATTCACGGCACTGTAAGAACATCGATGGGAATCGATAGGCACCTTGATGTGATTCGTTGCTCGCAGGTCTCAGAGCCACCTCTAGTGCCTGTCGTTGTGCACATCCACGGCGGTGGCAACGCTCTGGGCACGGGTAACATTATTCAGCCAGATTACTTCGTCGCCAGCGGATTGGTCGTCGTCACCTTTAACTACCGCCTCAGTTATTTCGGTCCGTAAATACTTTCAAACCACATGGAGAAAAAAGATCAGTTGATCCGACTCAAATCTCAGACAAGCAAGATTTTCAGCAGGCTGAACTAGAAGTTCCAGTTCAGCCAGCGACGCGTTAGTTGGTTCAACTAACATTTCCTAGAGAGAACAAATATTGTTAGTTGCGGCTACTGATCAGGTTTGTTGTCTGAGATTTGAGCTGGATCAACTGATCTTTTTTCTCCGTGCAGCACCACTATGGAAACTACCAAAAAAGTCATGTGTTTTGGTTAAAACGTGGGTGCGCCGCAGGTTTCCTCAACCTGGACAACGACGAGGCTCCGGGCAATGCCGGCCTCAAGGATATGATCGCCGCCCTACGCTGGGTGAACCGCAATATTCGCCAGTTCGGGGGCGACCCGGACAAGGTGACCATTCACAGCTGCTCGTCCGCGGCCTCGGACGCTCACTGGCTCACCCTCCTGCCAGAGACGGAAGGTAAATAGCACTGCGTTTCTAGAAATTTTATTATAGTTGGCGGAAATGTCCAGTTTGCACGACCCAATAATCTGGATGTTAGGCAATTTTTGTCTTGAGTTCGCTGCCGAGAAAAAGAAGAGCGCACAGGTTCCCCTGGATCATGCTTATTGACGCCCAGACTCAAGTTTTGCGCTGATCACGAAAGGGTCGGCAAATTCGGTATTTTTCATGTTGATTTGTGTGAGACATGTGTGACTATGCGAAGAAAGCCGCGAGAGGTACACTAAATAGTATCGATTGCTAGACCTCATTTGCAGTCAACCATTTGCCTTAAAATCACTAATCGTCTCGAGTTGTGGACCCCCACTGCAGCTAGTCTTCCCGATCCATTTGATGAATGACATCGCTGTTCTCTGTCCGCCTCCGCCAGGCCTGTTCCGCAGTGCCATCATCAAGAGCGGGAGCGCCCTGGCCAGCTGGGCCTTCACGGATCGCCACCGCGACCTCAGTGACCCCGCCCTGGCCGCCCTCAGGCGGTGGCGGCCCGGCGTGGCGGACGACGGGCTGCTGCATGAATCCGAGGCCCTCCTCCTAGACGCCTCTTTCGACTACGCCGACCTCCACCGTGATAAGCTACATCCTCAGGTGCAAGGACATAATGCATACCGACAGAAGGGTTATGTCAAATCGATTTACGATGTCTGTTTGACTAATTTTTTTTTGTCAACTCAGCAAGAATTTTGCCGAACTATATACCATTTGAGATGAAAGATCGGATAAATCTACGCTGGTATCTCTGAATCAAAGTAGTGATTTGGAGACAAAATTCCGAAGTTTTGTTTTGACTAAATTATTTTTGATTTGACAAACAATAATGGTTACTTCAACCATAAAATTAGGTTGTTATTCGACTTTTGGCGTATTGCCGGTTCGTCGTTTAGTCTTGATTTTCAGTCCTGTTTGCCTGGTTTGGCCGACATTGTGTCCATTCTGTCCGTCTATACTGATCGCAATGTCTCACTCTATCTCTCCCTTGCAATGTCATACCGACTGCAGCCACTCGCAGGCAACACTTTATCGGGACATGTCATGTTTTCAGTTTAAAAATTTCTAGTTATGGAGTTTTCGGTGCCGTTCGTAGGACGTACGAAATGTTCGTGCTATCACAATCACACCGCTGTTTTTTTTGTGTTTTTTTTTTTGTGCATTTGTGTTTTATCGCATCGGACTTGAGGCGTTGACCCTTGAATATGTTGACCTGTGGTGCCCAAATACAGACCGCCCAATCTCCGATGGTGTCCCTTGAAAACCGGACGGACGGCAAAGAAGCGAAGCTGGTGAAGATGGACGGCGAGAGTTACGTGCTCAACCCCGGACTAGCGAGGTCGAGGGTTCCCCTCATCATGGGCGTCACCAAATGCGAGTACAAGCCGTTAGTGGATCGTTTTCTTCGTAAGTCGCTACTCGTAATACAAAATCCAAGCAATATCTCACTCTCCGCGAGGCTTTTCGAAATTGGTTTGACGTTTAAGGTGAAAATTCGAACTTTACCTACGCATTAATGGATTTGGAGTAGTTTCAAATATAACTTTCAGAACGATCTTTAAATTTAGTTAAATTATCGGAAATCGTTGGCTGGTCACTAGTATCGTGATGTGCAAAAGTTGATTGTACTGTTAGTCTTGAAACAAGGTAGGAGTACGCCAGACCACGTCGGGGCGTAACAAGAACTGCCGGCGGCTATCATTGGGCTCTGTGCAATATGGGCAGTGTTTGGCGCGTAAACTTTTCCCCGGCCATTTTTGATGTAGTTTCAGAGAATATTTTTTTCAGAAGTTTCCGAGGTCATCTGAAAAAAATAAATTTTCTAAATAAAGAATTGGAAAAAATTTCCAATGTCAATTCGATGCAAGTAGCGGCCCGACGGGCTAAAATTACAAGAAAAACGTCGTATCTCTTAGGTTTTTGGAGATAACGGCATTGAAAGTGTAAAAATCAAGCAAAACCTAGCAAAGCCGCGGTATACGCGATATCATCGAATTGACATTTCTGTACAAAGGCCCTGCGGGGCAAACAAGACTGAATCCGCTCTTAGTGACGTGTTTAAGGTTCAGGTGCCCCCCTCCCCCTTTTCCGATAATTTTTTATTCGCGGCCCGATAAGGCCCAGGCTGAAAACCAACTTCAAAACTACTGGAGCTAAGAATCCTAAAACGGGAGGTCTTGTCTGTCTCATGATCACAGGAAAGAACCTTTCCGATTTCCCGGCTGTGCGTCAAACCGTTCTTGAGGTATCGTGCTGACAAACAGACACAAACTTCTTTCAGCCCCAACCAAGTAAGGGCTTCACTATCGCTCAGCCATCATAGCAGTCGTGATCGCCATTTTTTTAACTATGATGATGGTTCACAATTTGTGTAATGTAATACGAGCTACACTGTTTATATCGATACATTGGCATAATAGCACATGTTTATAATCATGAAAAGTGACGCTTTTCCCTTGAACGACGATCATTAGTCAATAAGTGCCTGTACGTGAATATCTGCAGCACTTGTGTGGGGAATTTCGTGAGGCAGCGAATGGCGGAATGCTACTCAAATGTAACGAATCTGGATTGAGGGGTGCAAAGCGAAGCGAGCCGTAGGGACGGAACCAGTTAGTTTTGAAACGTTTTGTTATGTACCCCAAGACAGGAGACACGTGCACACAGGACCTGACTAAAATGTCCGCGGCCTCTGTTTCCAGTGCTGGACAACTATTTTCCGAGTGTGTCAAGTGACCTCTTCACCTCAATCCTCCCTTGCAATGTCATACCGACTGCAGCCACTCGCAGGTAAAATTCCTTCAGAACATATTTTCAGTTTAAAAATTTCTGTTTATGAATTATTTGGTGCCGTGTTCAGTACGTACGGCATGTTCGTGCATTCACAATCACGCCGCTGTGTTTCTTTGTGCATTTGTGTTTCATCGCATCGGACTTGAGGCGCTGACCTTTCGGTTTGTTGACCTTGCGTAGGGCGCTGGGGCTCGAACCGTACACACACGACTTCACGGAGGTCACAAATGATGTCCGATCCGTCATGTTCAATCTGAGCGCGGTGGACCCTTCGTGTGGAATAAACTGTCGTTGGGAAGAGGTGAGGCACTCAGGAAATCTACTAAGGATCGTCTGGATCCATCAACGGTTCATTACAAAGGACAACCGATGATTCGTGCATGACTTGGAGAGGCATTGCTAGGTTTAGGCATATATATATATTTTTACTACGCCGACGTGATTATGCATTGGCGAATCTTAAGGCGCGCGTTTATACACGTATTCCAGGACCGAAATGACCCAACACTACACTACATCAAAAGGCGTATTAATGACAGTAGTAATTTGACTGACTGCGGTGTGTTTCCCCCAGTTCATTTCCGGCATAATGTTCAAAGTGGACACCGTGCGAGCTCTCAGGATGCATGCCAGACAAGGGGGCCCTCCTGTTTACGCCTACTTTTATGAATACCCGACCGACAACGATTGTAAGTACTTACATGTTATGGGTACTTACATGTTATTATCACGACCGTAGTCACTTCCGCGTCCATGTCGCGATGTAAAGTTTACGATGCAAACTCAGAAGATTTCGAGGAGTGCTTGTACTTCAGAGTTCTAAAAGGAGGGGCGGGTTAGGTTTTTAGATAGCATTTCCCGCGATTCCCTACCGTAAGAGCACTGAATAAAAAAAAGGGTTGGGAAATCCCGAAGACTTTTTCTTCTTAATTTCTTATACTTAACTGATCCATGGCTATTTATCGCAATATATTGATGCTGATTATCCCACATGTGAAATGCAAGATGTTTTTGTCGGATTTTTCAAAGAATGCTCTACTTTGCATATTAAAGACCCATAAATAGGCGCGCCCCCCCTTAAATCAGTCAATTATACTGAAAATCTCGAAGTTTCTTCGGGAAAAACAATCTTTTTTTTTTTATCAGTGAGAAACCTTAATTGAGGTGCACAACTGCAGGTCTGGTAAATTCAAAATGAGTTCTACGATCTGAATAACTTCATTCCTAAGTGCATTGTGGTCTAACTTACCAAGTCAAAAACTGATCATCGATTCGACGTCGTTTCGATATGTCAGCAAAAGGTCGACACAAACTTTGAAATCGATGGGAAAATGTCACGGATTTCAAAGTCGAAATCGATGATGGAAATCGTCGAAACAGACCCCACCTGACAGCCAGCGCCTTTTTAGCACTTTCATTACACTAACCTAAGCTTAAGGGCTAAAACTGCGCTCCCTGCTGGAAATGTTCCCATGGGCACAAAAAAAATGGGGGGCACCCATGGTCACAATTGGGGTTCCCATCATGTGTGACCATGGGGTGTGACCATGGGAGCAGGACTGGACCCTTGGGGTGTACCCATTGGGGACAGGTCTGGTCCCATGGTAACGCCACTAGCATGAAAACATTAGTTTTAGCATGCAAAACAGGCACAACAATTCAATGGGCACCTTACAATTGCAACCATGGATGCCCACATATTACATTTAACACACAAGAAAGGTAACAATAGTAAAAAAAAGTATGCAATCTAAATTCAAAACAGTGCACTTCAGTTATAAGTTTTTAATGATTAATTTTTGACTGGGATATACTTGTTTTTGCCTTTGTAATGATAATTCCCGGCAAGATTTGTCTTGGCAGTGGTATGCAGTTGATCAATAACTGTTGTATTGTATGTGGTAGGCGCGATGCATGCTCACGACGACGCTCTGGTGTGGCCAATGGACAGGGACAAGTTGATGCCGCTCAATACGACCAACACGCTCGCGCTGCAAGTGCTGCGGCAGATCACTATGTTCACCAACTTCGTCAAGCACGGGTAAGTGTGGCCATTTTAGCGGGATGCTAGAAAAATCAGGTTGCCATTTTATGGGCAGATGGCATTTCTAACCAAGAGGGGGAAAAAAATAGCCGGAAACAACACAAAAAGCGGCTCTCATTGCACCGTAAAGCCAAGACCCCAGTTCCGAACAGAGGGCAACAAAAACACGAGAAACGCGAATCGAGCACTGACAAAATAACATGAGAACCTAGCCCTGGGGCCCTTCACTCTTGTAACTCGAATTTCGGACTCAGGAAGGTAGACAGGCAGTGTAGACCAGCCCACCAGCGCGCATGACGCGAGAGTGTGGTTGACTGCCGTCTTGCCCAATTTTGACGGCCTCTGAAGCTTAAACGATGTCGCATAGTCTTCTGGAGATCACATTTCAAAAGATTTGATGGGCGAAGGCGCTTTGGTACTATCAGCCGTTGTGGAGATTCGATTTTTTTAAAAATCACAAACTAACAAAATAAATGTTTTACTATGCATGGATAGGTTATAAAAAATGATTAAAATTTAAACTTTTTAACACAGCTGAACCCTCTGATTTTTTTTTCTTCTTTAAGGTCGCATTATTTCCCTTAAGTGATGTTTTTGGCTGATTGCGCCTGCTCTTTCTGTTTGAAGGGCACCTGTACTCGAGACGGACCCTGTGGTGCTCACATCGGATTGGCCGCCTATGCCTGCCGGCGGCTCAGACGACGTGTTCCTGAGGATCGGAATTAACCTAACCATGGACCGTGGTGATATTTTAGGCACTTTCGGGTCCTTCTGGAAGGGCCTGTACACGAAGTACCGTGACGGCAAGGGCACGTGAGCACCGCTTGTTCAACTCTTTGGTTCCGTCACTGGTTGGCTGAGCGATTGCGAAGCCACGCGCCTAACTGATCGCAGTGTTCTTTGTCCGTCTGTTTAAGTGTGTCTGGCTGTTCAAACGATATCTATAGAATGGTTTGACGCACAACGCAGACATCCACAAGGGTGCGTTAGGCGCGGAGGAGCGGAATAGTGTTTGTTAAGCGATGGGCAAAGCCTGTTACGCCACGATGTGGTCTGGCGTACACGTACCCATTACTACGAGAGGCGAAATTCCTCCCTGGCCATATCATTGCGCATGCGCCTAAGGGCGTCCGACTCCCATGAGCCGTGTTGTGAGTTCTAAATTATATGTATTACAGGGCACTATAAAGTACATATCACATGCCTGAAAGACGTAGTTTTAACCTAGTCTGATAGGTCACTGCTAGACCTTCGGCTTCGATTTAAAGCCGACGCGCTTTGAACTTTGAAGCCCATAGCTGGACGCGTCAAATTGAAGCAGGAAAGCTTCAAACCGCGCGCTCCCACCACGCTGACTGTGTAGGGGTACGGTTGGGGGGTAAAGGGGTGGATTGGTTTGGGGTGGCTCGGCTAGAAAGCATGGGTTAATGTACCACTCCTGACTTTATCCGAACCGCACCCTACTCCTGTCCAGTCAGTGATCTGCTGCGTGGCTGCAAGTAATACTCTCTAGTTTCTCATAATGGTTTGGTATTTAAGGAATTGTGAGGGAGCACGCTTGTTGGTTAGTTTACTTCATTTTTATTATTATTATTAATCTATTGCAATTACATTACCAGCAGCTACCGTCCCTCGCCTTGGCCGGCAGCGCCGCCATTACACTTACATATTCTTGACTTCTGTTCTCCGACCTTCTCCCGCTTCACGACTCGACTGGACTTCTTCACTTCTTCAACTCGACTCCCTTCCACTGTCGCGCGCTGTCCGGCCCGGCCGGCTGGCCCTTCGGCCGTGACCCGAAGTCCCCCGAAGGCCGCTCGACCCTCGGCTGGACCTCGGTCCGCCGTCCGGCGGACAGCCGCTGGGAGCGCCGCGCTGTGCGCTGTCCCGACCCTCTCACGCACACACACACACACACTGCGGCACTACGGCCGCGCGCACGGCTCGCGAAATCAAATCCAAACTTACAATAATTTACCTTTAATTTAAATACGGGTCGTTGTCAGCTGTCTCACAACAACTGGCCGTGGTGGGGGAAACGCCGGCAGTGTGGGGACGCGTGGTACGAAGCTTTCCTGTTTCGACTTGACGCGTCTACCCGGCTTTCGAAGTTTGAAGCGCGTCGGCTTCGAATTGAAGCCCAAGGTCTAGCAGTGAGCTCTTTGAGCTAAGAAGACACCATGATTGTTAATTTTACTGCACAATGACTGAGAGCCTTCGAGCGCTGTGGTCTTAAAAGTTAGGCAACCCAAGTGGCCTCAGCGACCTGCGCGATTTCGCGTTCACCCGTTCTTTCTCCTATCCCACCCTCCCCCTCGGTTGCCTCCCGGAGCGCGATCTGCTGTTGCCTAGCGGTCGGCTTACGATCTGTAAAAGCGCCACGGCATGTCATCCAATTCTTAATATATATGAGTATAACCAATTCCAAGTTCGTTTCAATTTCGCACTGTTGAACCAAGTTGGATGTGACTTCCGTTAGAATGCGTCCTGGAGGTCATAACTAGAATACCAATCTTTGTTCTAAGCCGCCGTACGGTCCTGAAATCCTTTAAGCGAGATGTCCCTACTGTGGACTTGACTATGAGTAGAAAAGTACTATGTTAACACCATGGCCGTATTGGGCAGTAAACCAGTCCCCGCAGGAAACTTTTCCCAACAAAAGTTCCTTGCTATGACCCTTTGTTGACCCAGTGTGGTCGAAATCCTACAACCAGTCATAGACAGCCAGTAGTCGAACAAAAAAGTAAATAACCGTGTTTAAATGCCGCCGATTTTCGACTCATTTCATGGCGGATTTATAGGGGCGAACTTTGAAAGATCAATGTTACGTGGCCAAATAAAAAAACTCATCTGATTTTGGTCAAAAATACATGTTATCGTGGAATCACCCATCAACGAAACGTTAGTTGATCCTACGAAGAAGTTCGTTGCAGCAGCAGCAGCAGAAAGAAGATTAAAAATTAACCTAAGCACAATTTCTGTTTGTCTGGAAATCTACTGTAAAATTAGATGCCAATCCCATTTTAAATGCATGGGAAGGCAAGGTAAGCCTGACGCATAAATCTGTAAAATAAAAAAAAATACCACTAATGGTGGGTTCCGGATGAGGGGTCCTCAACTCTGCCCAAAAGCGTACACTAATTGTGTTGTGTCGATTGTTGCAAGTAATTTGCCGATTTTAAACTTTAGTCTAGTAATGGTTTCTTACGGCTGTTTTTAGCCCTATAATGTAGTTTTTTAGATTTTTAATCGAAGATCGTGTTTGATTGTCTGAAAATGTGTACACCGATTGTCTTGAGTTGTGGACCCCTCGGTTCCGGAAGGGGAAAGAGTCATGGGAGCACAGTGAATGAAACAGTCCTTTGCTGCTCGGAGCAAACCAATTCAGCAAACCCCGCAAAAAGCACCCACAAGAGTCAAAGTTGGTTAGCCCGCTCAACACGCATGCCACAGTCGAGCTTTATCCTTCAGAAATTTGTGGTATAACCGCTTTTCCATACCCAACCCTTGTCCTTCAACTTACCTCTTTTGAATATACTGGTTGAACAATTCGGGATAATTGGTGTGAATGCTTCTCGAGTTATTTTTCAAGAAAATAAATGATTAAAAGAAACCAAAGTGTCACATTCATTTGATTTGTTTTATTACAACACTGCATAACAAGCCAATACAGTGCTGGTAGTTCTCCAGATGAGTCCGTAGGTTGGACGTGCCACCGGCACGCGGAATCAATTTTCCACAATCCTTGCACTTGCCCTCCGTCTTGGATACGTCAAGAAAGTAATTCCAGATGTTTGACATGTTGATGACAGAAGCCAACAAGCCACAGCTGCTGCGCAAAGCCGGCCGAGGCCGAGCAGACTGAGGACTGGGAGACTGGCGTCGAGCGGGAGCCACGCGCCACGCGGACACGAAGGGACGGAACAGAACTCACGCACGCCTAAACACAACCGAATGGCACTGGTAACTAACGCTCCGGCCGGCGCACGGCGCGGCGTGTCGTGGTGGTGGTTGGTGGTGGTACCTTGCCTCCTGCCCTGCTTCCTAGAACGGTACGGCGGCGACGGGCGAAAAAAGGCACGGCCAGCCAGCCGGGCGGGCGGCGTGCGCGCGGGGCGCGGCGGGGCGGGGCTGGTCGGAGTCAGGTTGTGTCGTGTCAGCGTCAGTCGGACGGGAGTGTCGTGTCGGCTCGGCGACGGATCTGCCTGCAGGCAGGGACATGCAGGGCAGGGGCAGAAGCAGGCGTCCGCGTGGCATTGTCACCGTTTCGCGGTACCGCGGTATTCCAGTACCGCGGTATACCGGTACCGCAGTATTCCAGTACCGCGGTATACCGACCGGTACCGCGGTATTCGAGTACCGCGGTATACCGGTACCGCGGTATAACGGTATCTCAGTATCGCGACGGTATCGCGGTACTTTACCGCCACGGTATACCGATATTTGAAAAATTCAATACCGTTACCGCGGTATAAAAAATACCGCGGTATTTTACGGTTTACCGGAATACCGCCCAGGGCTAGGCTGTGGTGCTCTCCGACCACCAGAATTCTTCCGGAGAAAGACATTTTTTTCATGTTTTTTTTCCACGTGGGGAAAAAAACAAGTTTTTTTTAAAACACTAATAACAAAGGGAGACGGTAACATAAGAAGACAAGACAGAAGCTGAGCTGCTGAGGAGAGAGGCCTGCAACCGGGAGATATGTTCACGGGGTTGTCAGCAAACCTGTCCTCATGGAGCTGGCCTATAGCATCGCCCAAACCGTATAATCCTTGCCAGTTCCTGTGCTGCTCAAGTCTGCCATGTCAGATACCTATACCGATTGTTGAGGAAAATAATTCGTTTACACAGTTTGTCACTGGTTACTGTGTAGCCTTTGTCCTCAAAAACTTTGCGAATTTCAGCATATATGTTTGCGTGTCTGGTACGATCATCTTGAAACTTATGCCTTCTAGCAGCATATTCAGAGATTAGGAGGAAGGACATTTAATCTTTCTTGAAAAGATTGGGCAGCTCTGGGGGTAAACCAATTACATATAATACGACTGTATGAAGCCTTCAAGGTTATTTTAGTGCCTCACTTTATTACCTTCTCCTTCGCAGTGTTCTAATTCAATAATTCCACAAAGCTTTTCCATTGCTTGCCTTTCCACTCTTTTCAGTAACCAGTTTTTTTGGAATATTTTCTTATCTCCAAACTTTTATTGGATTTAGTATCTGCCTCACCAAGATTGTCTGCTAGGAATGGCTTATACAGCCAATCCTCATCACAGCCTACATAACATTGCAGAAGTCCCTTCCACTTCTTTTTCATTTCTGCGAGCGTGAAGAACATGCTTCTCTCCCACATGAAAGACATGACTTGTCGCCACCCCTTACCCTTACACTGCGTGGACGTACTTAAGGAGCAGTTGCTTATGCAGCAGGCAAGCCTGCACGAGACGTAGGGTTTCAAATGTTGGCCAGTCCTGCCGTATCTTAGCCCAGCCTGGTAGCAGTGGGTAATTGTCAGGGCCTAGAGTCAACTCTGTGGAGGCAAGTTCAAATATGTAATGTCAACTAATGGTGCCACATGAGCATAGCAATTTTAAGTGTCGTGATACAAACTTATGAGCTGTTCAGCAGGTACATCCTGCTGAGAAGAGGCTTCCACCACCTGAACGGAGACATCTTCCCCCACGTGAACACTGACGTCTTCCCCCACCTGAACACAGACGTCTCCCACCTAAGTGGAGCTCATCCGAGGCTCACTCGAATGAGCTGTCATCTGACCTACACTCTAGGGGGGGGGGGGGGAATGATAATCATTTGACTCATGCTGTTCGGCAAGCTCTTGAACATAGCAGTCAGATGGTGGCAACTCTACCACCAGCTCCTTCTCACAGTAGAAAAAAGTTTTCATATTCAGTGCAGCCTGCACACATGCAGCAGAAGGCATCTGAAAATTGTAAGCAAATCATTAAACAAGAATCCTGTTTCATAATGCATTACAGTAATAGTACAAAAGCATTACCTCAACTAGTATAGTTTCCTCGTTGTCATAGTGCACAATATGTAAATTCTCAAGCTCCTGCAGGAGACATGACATGCATCTTTCACATGCATCTTCTTCTTCAGGAATTTCAAAAAGTGATTCTGCAAAGAAAACAGTAATGTTACAGAGTGAGTACATACACGAAGTGATGTTGGCATGGTCAAGAAGTGTACGTATAATACTTCTCCAAATGTATCCTCCTGCACTTTTCTAAATATAACAAAGTGGCTGGTTTTGTAGAAGGGCACCGAGTTGGCCTGACTGGCTGGTGAATGCCACAGTCCAGTCCTTCCCATCATTTGACCCCTCGCATTACAATAAGTGCCCCAAAAAGCAAATTTTCAAAAATTGAGTGTTGTATTTCAGGAGCTGCTCGGCAGGGGTTGGTAATAGCGGGCGGGATGCGGTTTGGTGTGCAGATGGCCGGGGCCACGGGGAACACAAGAGCGCCGCACAAAGAACAAATCAGCTTCCCGGAGCCATGCAGGTATTCTGCGGAGTGCCATCTCAGTTCGAAAATCGAGAATTCAGGGGGAAGAAAAACAATCGGAGGAATTTGACAAGGAGGAGTCAATCGGCAGCGACAACAAATCTACAAGGGAAGCCAAGGGAGACAACACTTGGAAATGGCACCCAAAAAGTGGTACCCATTTGTTCACAATTAGGTAAAAACTCACCGTAACCAGGGCCTGCCTGTTGGCATCGGCCACCAAATAGGCATGCACAAATACTTCTATCGCCCTGTCCAGCACCGGGGCAACGGCGACATGGCGCACGGCCACAGGCTCCAAGGGTGCAGGTGCACCCACCTCAGCCGCCTCGGGCAACGCGTAGTCGTTCGTCAAATCTATGACCTCGATGTCTCTATTGAGATCATTGGCAACTTCCACAGTGATTCTTTCCCCGGACACACACACTTTTCTGCCCGACATTCTTCAAGTTGATGCAGCCCGCTCAAAAAGAAACACTAACCAGCGAAACACCAACCGGCGTCGAGTGACGCCAAAGACCAACTGACGCGACGCTGAAGTGGGCGAGAAGCGCAGGCCCAACGGTCGCAGGGCACTTATCGCGCATGCGCAAATCACACCGGCGGCTCGCCAGCCAATCAGAGCGCAGACGTCAACCGCATAGCAACCACAACCGGTGTAGTTTCAATCCTCGAATAAAATCATAACATCGCAAATAGGTCTTAAGTGAGGGATAAAAACTCAAACGTAGAGTCATGATTTTGGAAAGTTATCTTGGTCCAATAAATGAGTCGTGAGCAAATGAGTGAGTTAAAATGCGTGAGTAAAGTCAAGTTAGGTCTCGTAGATTTTGGCGGCATTTCACCCAAAATAGACAAATGAAGATCGCGCACGGAAAACGAACGTAGACGACTGAAAATTTGAAAATAGCAATTCAAGTAAGTAATTGCATGAATAAAGTGGAGAGAAATGACTAAAAGAAATAATGAATCCTTGAAATTCGGGTTTCGGCAAAATCTTTTGTAACGAATTAGAGATCTAAACTGAGGCAACAAGTGTTTTAAAATGACGTCTCAAGTTTGGAAACCAAAAATAGAGATGTTAGGATTCCGACAGGAGAATTAGAGATTTCAGCTCAAGAAATTCCAAGAACACCAGAATTCATCAAGGACGACGTAAAATCATGGATGAGAAGTCATCACGGCAACCAGAGCAACATCGGGCAGACATATCGGGCAGACTTCGGTTAACAGCAGCAGCCGCAGCCATTTTGCGAGGAGAAGGAAGGACAGGATAAGTTAAGTTGTCTTGAAAACTCAAGATAAAAATAACTAGCTAATGTCAGTTAGTTTAGACTATGGTGTCTTAGTCTGAATATTAGGATGAGTCTAGTCTGTAAGTGGATAGGTCAGAATAGTGATAGGGATTAGCATGACACCAAGGGCTTAGTACAGGCACCTTAACCAGGAAAAGGTTATGAAAAGGTAAACAATAATACTGTCAGATGTAATAATGTTTCAGTGTACGAACATTGTCTACAGTCATCAAATTGTTCCACATCGTAGCCTCAGCCACAAGTACCAGCTACCAACAGCAAGAGTCAACAAGAAGCGCAGCATGTCTACTGGAAGATTTAATAATGTTTTCTGATCCACTTCCTCGAGGGGATTTCTAAGTCTCACATAGGAGAAGTCTTACAACCTAACTACTGTTTTCATTGAGGAAGGCAAGGTTTTTTTTTGCATTGATGGCCAGAATGCAAACCTTTGTGAAAGATATCTAAACTCGGCACGACTGAAGTGTAATAGGAAGGGATCAAACCTTTTTGTTTATTTGCTTTAAACGATGAAAGTCATTTGGGCTTGGAACTGGACACTCTAAGCAAGCACAAGTGGAGTGGTGTCAAATGATGGAAGTGGTCTTACAGGTCAGCAAACAAAAATTAGATTAGCTAGTGATAGGGTTTTTATTGCGGTGAGCTTCTGAGTAAGGTTTTTGCGCCCACTGGGTTTTTCCCTTACTCCTTGGCCAAATGGGGAAGTCTCTAATGTCCACTTTGTCTGTAACGCGTTGCTATAGTCAGGAATAGGTAAAAGTAATCAATTATTGATGAAATTGTAACATTTAAAAATTTGTAAAGGACTTAAAGAGAGGAAGGGAGCTTAAAAAGGAGGGAGTGGTGTTACATAAAGCAGCAATATTAAAAGATAAAACAAACTGATCAGTCTATGGGCAACATAACCCTTTCCTTTGTTGATACCCGATAGTCATCTATTTATCCGCTGCTAACATCTCTCGAGTACCTCCAACACTAGTACCCCCACCACTCTCTTATTCTTCCTTACTTCCTCTCTTCGTCCTTTAAATGCAGGCGCCACTTTCCAAGCGGCGCCACTTCGTGTAGCGACTACTGGCTTCAACCCTACAGTCCGACTCTTATTCTGCCTCCTCTACGTAACAGTGCATAAATTCATTTAACTCAAAGATTTCTAAATCAGTTCTTTCAAATATATTAACAACTTACAAAAGTTACGGGGTGAAAAGCTCTTTCCATGACAAGCCTATCAAGCCTTGAAACATAAAGAACATTTGTAAATTTTGAAAAATAAATGATCAGTGCAGTTCTAAACGGTTAAATAGCATCACCTGTTCATTATCAGTGATGAAACAATTTCATTCACTTGTATTAAATGAGACCAGAACTTCAACGATTAACTTGGCGATCGAAGGGACAGGGACTGTGAGGGTGGTCGGTCGGCGGTCGGTGCGCCCGATCGGTTTGGACGAACCGTATGTATCACCCTCACCTCCTGAAGCTGTAAAACACAAAAAAGTGATCTCCAAACTTCTCTTACAAATAGGTTATGAAAAATGCGAAGGCTACATTAAACTATTTTAGGAAGAGGGTGGCTCAATTAATGAGACAATAAATCTGGATTGGAACAGGGATAAATTCCCATGAAAAAAAAGGGTACTATTTTCTGAGGGACCTCCTGACAGGTGTACTTGTAGGACCAGTCCCAGACTTGACAGCAGAGGGTGGGAAGAAAGTAAAATGCAAAAAGCAATGTTTACAACAAGTTTGAATAGCAGCGTAGCTGGCTCAAACATTATTTCAAATAAAACATACAGATATTTTGAAATAATAGCATCATACATAACAATACACAATGAAATATGGAATGAAGTTTAAAATTAATACATTTAAACTACAATTTCCATTTGGTATTGCTACACAAACTTCATCACATCTAGGCCGAGAAAACAATTAGAATTACAGATTATAAACAGGACAGGGCGACAATAATAAAATATTTTGTAAGAAAAGTGTTAGCAATACTGCCAGTCTTCTATTTGTTTAATTAAATCCTCATTGCAAGTGGGTTTTTGCCTCCTTAGGATAATTTTCAGATCATTGATGTCAATAGGCCTCAGCTGTAAGAGGAAATGAAATATACATTTGGTACTCTTAGTAGAAAAGGCTTCACTTCATAAGTCTGCATGTGCATGAATGCAAGGCAAAAATACAACGAACAAACCGATTCCATTTCTCATGCCGAGGGGTGGAAATTTCGTCATAAAAAGGTCCCTGAAACACTCTTTAAGTTGTCGGATTGAGGAAATTTTAGAGCGTAGGCCCCTTTTGTCGCTCTTCAAACGCTGACGCTCGAAATTTTTTTTTATAGGGCGAACCCACCACCCCCTTCCCTTATTTTTCTCATCCCCACACGGGGGTATATTTAAGTGGCCGAAAAAAATTATTGCTCACGTATGCTTCTAATCATATATAATTTACAGCCTCTTCTGCCTCAAGCGTGGGGCGTGGGTCTTCTACCATTCCCCAAATCCACATTGCCTAGGGTGCACGTATCAAACGTATCGCGGTCTCCATCTTGTCCCTTTCCCTGCTCTGCTTGCCTGGCTCCCGGCTTCCCTGCTGTCATGATATCAAAAGATGGCAATAAATATTTTGGGGAATTTCTAACATTTCCGCCAGGACTTAAAGGCCATACTTTCATTCTGGCAACGTCCGAAAAGCCGTTACCCTGCCATCAGTCTCGTGGTCAGCGATGTTGGGAGTTCAATATCTACACAAGTTGGCCTGTTGAAATTCATGCGGCTGTTACGAACTATAGTTCTAATGCCAAATGATTCGAAAAAGACAGATTTCGAATTTTAACAGGTCATACTTTTCCTCTGGCGACGTTCGAAAAGCCCTTTCCCTGACATCAGTCTCGTGGTCAGCGATGTTAGCAGTTCAATATTTACACAAATTGGCCTGTTAAAATTCATGCGGGTGTTAAGAACTATAGTTCCAATGCCAAATAGTTCGAAAAAGACAGATTTCGAATTTTAACAGGCCATTCTTTTTTTCTTGCGACGTTCGAAAAGCCGTTTCCGTGCCATCAGTCTCGTGGTCAGCAATGTTGGCAGTTTAATATCTTCACAAATTAGCCTGTTAAAATTCAGTTTTAATATCTACAACAATTAGCCTGTACAAAATTTAATCGGCTGTTAAGAACTATGGTTTCAATGCCAAATAGTTGAAAAAAGACAGATTTCGAATTTTATGAGGCCATACTTTTCCTCTGGCGACGCTCGAAAAGCCGTTTCCGTGCCATCAGTCTCGTGTTCAGCGATGTTGGCAGTTCAATATCTACACAAATTGGCCCGTTAAAATTCATGCGGCTGTTAAGAACTCTAGTTCTAATACTAAATAAATCGAAAAAGACAGATTTCGAATTTTAACAGGCCATACTTTTCCTCTGGCGACGTTCGAAAAGCCCTATTCCTGACATCAGTCTCGTGGTCAGCGATGTTGGGAGTTCAATATCTACACAAATTGGCCTGTTAAAATTCATGCGGCTGTTAAGAACTATAGTTCCAATGCCAAATAGTTAAAAATAGACAGATTTTGAATTTTAACAGGCCATACTTTTCCTCTGGCGACGTTCGAAAAGCCATTTCCGTGCCACCAGTCTCGTGAGGAGCAATTTTGGAAGTTCAATATCTACACAAATTGGCCTTTTAAAATTCATGCGGCTGTTAAGAACTTTAGTTCTAATACTGAATAGTTCAAAAAAGACAGATTTTGAATTTTAACAGGCCATACTTTTTCTCCAGCGACGTTCGAAAAGCCCTTTCTCTGACATCAGTCACGTGGTCAGCGATGTTGGCAGTTTAATATCTACACAAATTGGCCTGTTTAAATTCATGCGGCTGTTCAGAACTTTAGTTCTAATACTGAGTAGTTCATAAAAGACGGATTTCGAATTTTAACAGGCCATACTTTTCCTCTGGCGACGTTCGAAAAGCCCTTTCCCTGACATCAGTCTCGTGGTCAGCGATCTTGGCAGTTCAATATCTACACAAATTGGCCTGTTAAAATTCATGCGGCTGTTAAGAACTATGGTTCCAATGCCAAATAGTTGAAAAAAGACAGATTTCGAATTTTATCAGGCCATTGTTTTCCTCTGGCGACGTTCGAAAAGGGATCGAGGCAGAATGAGCCACTTCTTATCTATGAAAATCTCCTACAGTAAAGGAAGTGTTACTCTGGATCAAACAAAATATACCGAAGAGATGTTAGAACGAGTCAACATAGGTGGGTGTAAGGGCTCAAACACACCACTTCCCCTCGATAAAAAGAAGACCTGTGTTGAAGAAGCTGAGGGAGGATACACTCAACAACCAAACCCTTTACCGAAGACCAGGGGCGCCAAGACGTTTTGAATCAGGTGTCGCAGAAAAGACAACGTCCCTCCCTTTTTCAGGGCCAAACCTCCCTTTTTCCTGAACATACCCCGGAACACGGACATCGAAAGGTCCAGTATCTACGTTGCCTGCTTTCAGTGGCAGAAATTGATCATAACGAGACATTTTGTTGATCCGGATGAGAGTATGGCCCGAAAACAGCATTTCACACTGCGCATTGCGTGGTGGAACAGATTTTACTATTTTTCTAGCATCATCGACAGCGCCATCGCGAGGGTAGAGATGAACATCGCGAGCGAAGCGATCGAGTATCTCTCGGATTTCGCATTCTAATCAACGTTTACAGTCCCACCTACGCCAGCAATAATCTATATCGCGCGTGGAGAGAGCGAGAGGCGGTGGTTAGGGTGTTTCAAAAAAATTAAATTCCACTGACTCGACCGAATTTGGACACCTGCTGGTCTGCAATGACCGTATGCAAAATTTGAGTGCGATAGGACAAAGTTTGCTCGGTGCTCAAGACGATTGAAGAATTTGGTCCCCTGACTGGTGTGCCCAACGGGGCTGCCTTAGCGGCATTCTCGTGCCTTTGGATGTGATCGCAGCAGAGTAAATCTGAACACGAGCGTCCGTCAAGTTGTTCTGCACCTACTGAGGTGCAAATACTAGCCAGGGCCCGCCGGGCCTAAAGCTGCGCTCGCTGCTGCAGCCAGATAAAAGAGGGACATACATGTGCTGATAGATATGTGGCTGCACATTTTGAATCCTTTGCAGTAATTGTATGTTAAGCACTTAACCTAGCCTAAGTAACCTAACCTGACCTAACCTAGCCTAACCAAAACTTATCCTATCCTTACCTAACCTAGCCTAACCTAGCCTAACCTACCTTACCTACGTAACCTAATCTAGCCTAACCAAAACTTACACTATACTATCCTTACCTAACCTAACCTACCCTAGCCTAACTAACCTAGCCTAACTTAACCTAATCTAGCCTAACTCAAACTTATCCTATCCTTACCTAGCCTAACCTACCTAACCTAGCCTAACCTAGCCTACCTAACCTAGCCTAACTAACCTACCTAACCTAGCCTAACTAAAACTTATCCTATCCTTACCTAACCTAGCCTTACCTAACCTTTGGATAGACAAAGATACGATGATGATAGGTATATATATATATATATATATATATATATATATATATATATATATATATATATATATATAATATAGCTAAATCTAGCCAAAGATAGGATGAAGACATATAGTAATAGTAAGATACCTCCCAGTCGAAAATCCTCCACTCTTGAGAGCGGCCCGCACCGCTGCTGCTGAGCCGTTGCAACCGGTATGCTTAACTATAGGTATCCGGGGGGGGGGGGGGGGGGGGGGGTCGTAACTTTTCTTCTTTGCAGAAGCCCACAGTGAGCTTCGCTTCGCTCAGCAATCAGTGACCCCGCCACCCACCTCCGCTACACTGCCACAAATGTTAGTAATTTGTAATTTTCCCGTTTTCGGATACTTTGAATTTCGGTCACTCACTGTAACGGTGTGGATTGTGGAGGCTATTCGATGAGGACTTGGCCGAGCCACTCCATGCACTTAACAAACTCGCCTCTGGTAGTGAAAATCGGAAAAATGAGACCGGTTGTACGCCTGGAGGGTAGGCAGGATCTCGCCACACACGTCAGACTGCTATCTACCCTCAAGGCGCTAGACGGCGTTTTTTCTCTCTTCTAGATAAAACTAAGTGCGCTTAATGTAGAAAGGGCTGCAACGGCATCCTAATACGATCTCCCGCAATATCTACATAGCAAGACATTCAAAGCAATGTTCCAAATGCTGGAAAATTTAAAATTAGAAATTTCGAACATTTTTGAGCTGTAAACGGTGGATGAGTCGACGGGTTGCCTTCTTTTCCATTTTAAAGGGAACAGGATACCCTTCAGAACTCACACCAGGTATTATTGATCTGCGACCAGGTGCGGTCACATAGAAAAACCGATAAGTGGCGTCTAGATGCTCACATTATACATGGCACTGAAACTTCGAGCGACCTGGGCACCGGCTGAACGTCGTCCAATCACGCTCAAATTTTGCACACGTTCATTCTAGACAAAGACGCGCCTAAATGCGGTCGAGTCAGTATCCATTTCAATTTTGTGAAACACCCTGGCGGTGGTCTGGTAACCTGAAATTTTAAGATTTTGCAATCTAATCATCACATGCGGACCCAGCACTTATAAGATAAATGAACCGCATAGCGAGCGAAACAAGCGAAAAGCTCAGGTGAGCTAAAATTTAGGATTTTGAAATCTAATCGTTACTTACAGACCTATGAGATAAATAGTCCGTACAGCGAGCGAAGCTAACTAAAATTTATTTTGAAATTTTGAAGGGTAGATGGTTAAGGGGTAATGGTCAAAATCGCGGTCTGGTGGCCCAAAATTTTACAATTCGGCATTCTAAGCGCCATTCACAACCCCAGTTTGCGAGAGAAATCCATGACGCTACGACCGCGGCAAAACGGGACGTATTCAAATGCGGGAACTGGCCTCCGTGTCTAGTCCATTATGTTAATGCCAGGACAGGAACGCTCCCTGAGCTCCCTCCTAGGTGTTGCTCTGAGCCCTCGATATTACAAACCCCTTCCTTCCCATTTAAACTGAAATTCGTCGCACGATATTGGATTCTCTCGTTTCTATTGATTATTCTCCTCTTTCTTTCCCCTGTTTTCTCCCTCCTCTCTCCTTCATGCCCTTGTTTTTCTTTCTTTAATCTAGCCTCCTTAGTTTACTACTGATTCAGACCAGGTTTACCTCGCCAGTACCCTGTTCCTACACATTATTACTATAAGTGGTGTTGCCTTCTTCCGGTTGTTCATATCCCTTTCTCTCTTCCTTCCCTGTTTTCCTCTTAACTTTCTTTCCCTTCCTCTTTTGTCACTCCTTTTCCTCCTTCCTCCTCCTCGTACCTCCCCTTTTCTCCTCCAACCTCCCTCCCCTTTTCTGAACCAGGTGTCGCGGCTGCTACACGTAAAACCCCGTCTTGGCGCCCCTGACCGAAGAGCTATGGAAAGCCTTCTCTACCTGGCAAACACCACAAGACCAGACATCATGTTTTCAGTTTGTTGTGCTTAGCCTATTCAACCAAAACCCAACTGAGAAACACTGAACAGCAGTTAAACACCTAATGAGAGACGCCCAGAAGAACAAGAACGCCAAACTGAAGTAAAAGATAATTGAAGAGACCCAGAATGTATCTTATGTTGATGCTGATTTTGCCAAGAATAAGAAAGACTCATATGATCTTATGATCATACGATCTTTGTCAAAGAAAAACAGGGACAGTGGGGACAATACCCAAAAATATAAAACGCCATTTCAATAGTATACTATTAGAACGGAGTTGGCATACATAGAACGCTTGAAGCACAATTATATACTTCTGAGTATTAAAATGTAGGAATCAAAATACAAATTAGTATTGAATGTTAGGGCCGATACTTACTTCCAGGCATGGTATTAATTTCAATATCCAATATTAAAATTGAAATTCAATATTAATATAAAATATTAATATAGAAACTTTCAATATGCCCATATTGAAATTCCAATATTTCAAAATATTGATATTGAAACCAATGTATTGAAATACCGCCCACCTTTGACGCGGGGCGGTGACGAGCACGGGAGCGCGGAAGCGGCCGACGTAGACGTTGCCTCTCCGTTTGCCATGGTACCAGCGCGGGCGTGCGTGCGATATGCCGCGTTGCCACTCGCCTCCTTCTTCCGCCCTTGCCAACCTCTTCCTGCCCTTCTTCGGGGGGGGGGGGGTATCCGCGTGCGTACAGAACCGATACCGTGCCGACGGCGTTCAATAATAGTCGTACATTGCAGCGCGTCGCGTGTGTTATTAACGCGTTGCGTGACGACCAGCCGAGCGGCGCACGCGCCCCAACGTGCCGCACAGAGAGCAGGAGCCTCACAGCGCAGCAGCGGGCGTGACGCACTGTGATGGCTGCCGCTGCCGCCGCACCGACACGGGGCCGGTCCAGCCAGCGGCTGCGGCATGCCACCCACTCGCCGAGGTAAAGCATCGTCGGGCTGGTCTGGACGGCGACGGCAACTCCGTGCTGGCAGGGGATTTTGAGCCCCGGCGAAGCGAGGTGCTCTCTGCATCGCCTATTCCGCTCTTTATTTTTCTTCTACGCATAGCCTGAGCAAGTGTAGTTCCTATCGGTGCCTCTTGTTGTTCATTTGAGTTCCTTCGCGTACCGATAGACGGCGCCACGGAAATGCTGCGGTTCTGCCTACTTCCAAAATTTCTTTCCATTTAAAAAAATATCAAAACATCGTTGTTCCCACTTATATAACATCTTATTATCATAGACTATAATTGAGCCCGTGGTAACTACTGCAGATAAACACAACGTACAACAGCTCAACATTGCTGCTTTTTGATTCAAAATGACACATTGACATCGAACGTATGGGACGGAGAATCTAAAACAATTGTGCCAATGTACTTTTAAAAAGAATTCCAGTTTATTTAATGGAAGCAGACCTAACCAATTTCCTTCAGTCCAGAATTGTGTGTGTGATCACATCCTTTTTTCGATTAAGTTTAGAATCGTCCCTAGTTCAGTGAGGTGGCCTATTGTCACCCACTTGGCTGCATATTCGCATCGCTCTGCGCTTTAGTTGGAGCACCGCACCCCGGCAGTGGCTTGTGATGGTCGCGAGGGGGTGGCCACTCGTGTATTAGTCGGGTCACCCAGACGGGCCATTACGCGTAATAGTAATAGAATTGGGCCGAATTTGGCGCAAATTCGTCCCGAAAACTGATATTTTGGGACGTAACAGGTGTTTAGCAATGGCGTAATAGCGCGTTATAGGGAGTAGTCGGGTCACATTTTTCGAGAGTGGATACCCCCTCGGATGGTCGGTCACACCAAACCTCGTAAACAATGTCGGCTTGGCCGCGCGGTCTGAAGGACCGGTTCTGGGTGCGGTGGGTCACCGGTTCGGATTACAGACCTTCCCGCTTTTCTTCTATTCTTTTCTAAGCTGTGGTAAACAATTTTTTATTAACACTCATCGTTCGGTTTACGAGGGCGACTCATGCTGTAAGCGCTGGAATTGTTTTCTTGCTTTTTAAGGAGGGAGGGGGGGGGGGGGGGGGGGGGAGCGAGGCAAATAGCACTTGACATCTTTTCAGGTATTCACGCTTCAATGGGTGCGGTCCGCACTACTTAACTATAAAATGTTTGAAATGTAATAAACAATTTGTGCGACTGTAATACAATCATTGAGTTTGTGATGCAAACCTTCGGTGGACACATGAGTACCTGAGTTTGTAAAACAAACAAAATTGTTGTGATACCCAGATTTCCTGTTTGTATTAAGGTGGTACAAAACAGTCCGATGTTTCAAACTAGAAGTAACTACGATGTTGAGTTTGCAAGATTTTGTTTCCCGGGTTGAAAACTCCCACGGGGTACCTGAAGGGGTTTCCACTCGGGATTTTCGTGTACAGAATATTACCTAATACGTGTATTTCACGGTATTACGCCGGTGTTATACTTGTATTAAAGATGCATTGCACCCTAAACTTTACCATTTTAGAGCATATTTTGTTATTTTTCGGTATTATATTACGCGTTATAACTTGATCAGGTGTACAGGGCATTACGCAAGTGAAAACCCCCTCGGGCGGGGGTACCTACGGCGACGGACATCACGCGTCCTTGCACTGAGAATAAAACAGTGACGAACGTTATTATAATTTGGGCGAATGAAGTTCTTCCTTACTTGAATTTCCTTGCTCAAATTTACGCAAAGATCGCTGAATCGTCAAAATTTGGGTGAGGAAGCCAGTAGTAAGGGGGTCCCCTGGTCTCGGGTTTCGGGCTTGTCTACCTCCCAGGGGCATGTGTCATATTTCGATGACGTCAGCATGTCGCGTGCCGGGTGTCGGATTTCGCGGGCGGAGGCAATGACCTCTGCAACTGTGGCGGTGTTTTCGCAGTGTACTGCAGCGTCAGCAGTTTTCTGAGCTATGCATCTATCTCTGTCGCTCTCGTTAGCGAAATTCGTGTTCTCTCTCGCACTTGTTCTGTTAAGCGTGGTGTCGTCTAGGTAGTACCGTGCACATCTGCGTTATGCGCCCAGAATTTTTCGCAGTGCACTACAGTGTCGAGCTATGCATCTCTCTGTCGCTCTCGTTGGCGAAATGTGTGTTCTCTCTCTCGCACTTACTGTGTTATGTGTGGTGTCGTCTAAGTGGTGCAGTGCACATCTGCGATATGCGCCCACATTTTTTCGCAGTGTACTACAGTGTCGAGCTAACCGTATTTTGGCTGGCGGTCGGTACAGCGCGGTCCGGCGCGTTTCGGCGCGGTGCGGCGCGGTGCAGCACGACCGGCGCGGGCGGGAGCGAGCGCGGTCCGGCGGGGTCCGGCGCGGCGCGGGCGGGCGACCGGCGCGGTCCGGCGCGCTCGGGAGCACCACATATGCTCCCGACACTGCCAATAATAAGTGCTAAAATTGCTAAACTGGGTGTTAAAGTTGCTAAACTTGCTGCTAAAGCCTCTAAACTGGGTGCTAACACTGCTAAACTGGGTGCTAAAACTGCTAAACTGGGTGCTAAAGCTGTTAGTCTGCGTGTTAAAGCCTGTAAACTGCACTGCTAAACTTGCTGCTAAAGCCTCTAAAGTAGGTGGTAACACTGGTAAACTGGGTGCTAAAGCCTCTAGACTGGGTGCAGACACTGCTAAACTGGGTGCTAAAGCTGCTAAAGTAGGTGCTAACGCTTCTAAACTGGGTGCTAACACTGCTAAACTGGGTGCTGAAGCTGCTAAACTGGGTGCTAAAACTGCTAAACTGGGTGCTAAAGCTGCTAATCTGCGTGCACAAGCCTGTAAACTGCACTGCTAAACTTGCTGCTAAAGACTCTAAACTAGGTGGTAACACTGGTAAACTGGATGCTAAAGCCTCAGGACTGGGTGCAGACACTGCTAAAGTGGGTGCTAAAGCTGCTAAAGTGGGTGCTAACGCTTCTAAACTGGGTGCTAAAGCTGCTAAACTGGGTGCTAAAGCCTCTAAACTAGGTGCTAAAACTGCTAATCTGGGTGCGAAAGCTTCTAACCTGGGTGCTAAAGCTGCTAAACTGGGTGCTAAAGCGTCTAAACTGGGTGCTAGCACTGCTTAACTGGGTTCTACAGCTGCTAAACTTGCTGCTAAAGCCTCTGTACTTGGTGCTTACACTGCTAAACTGGGTCGTCTGAGTAGTGCAGTGCACATCGGCGATATGCGCCCAGATTTTTTCGCAGAGTACTGAAGGGTCGAGCTATGCGTCTTTTGGCTGGCGGTCGGTCCGGCGCGACAGCGTGTTTCAGCCGAGGGGGTTTTCACTCGGGATTTTCGTGTACAGGGTATTACATAATACGTGTATTACGCGGTATTACGCCGGTATTACACTAGTATTAAATACGCGTTGCACCTATATTTTACAATTTTAGAGCATATTTTGTTATTTTTCGGTATTACATTACGCGTAATACCTTGATCAGGTGTACAGGGTATTACGCAAGTGAAAACCCCCTCGGTTTCAGCGCGGTCCGGCGCGGTCTGGTCCGGTGCCGGGCAGCCGGGTGTCAGATGTTGCGCGCGGAGGCAGTCACCTCTGCAATCGTGTTTTTTCGCAGTGTACTGTAGTGCTTACAGTTATATGAACTATGTATCTTTCTTTGTCGCTCCCGTTTGCGAAATATGTGATCGTCTAGGCGGTGCATTGCACGGGGTGTGGCTAGCGACTCTGGGTGGGTTTTCTTGGAAGAATAATGCACAGTGGGATATTTTCTCCTTAATTTTATTTGTCTTAGTACATTTGTCTATATCGTTTACATGCAGTCGGGCTAGAGTACAGGATCATTCTGTTTTGGTGATATTAAAAGTATAATTTTTCGCAAAGGACACTTAACAGGGCAGGGATGAACGGATCGTTTGCGTTTTCTATGAGATAATCTTTTTTCTGACGCCAAGGAATATCTGTATCCATCATTGTATATATTTCGTCCTTAAAGCAGCGCAGAATTTTTTTCTGATTCTTAGACAAACCGCAGCCGAAGTATCCCCGCGTTAAATTGAAGCAAATTTCACAAAGAAAACAAATTAATTCTTTACTTGCGCATCTTAGAACAGCTTCCCTCATCTCATAGTCTTCATCCCGCAGGACGCGTAGGAGATTTTTGTGAAGTTTCACTTTCGAGCGCTGTGCGTCCCATCCATTGTCTTCTTCATCGTCATCTGCTTCTACCTCTTCATCAACGTCACTTTCCTCCTCGTCCTGATCGGTCATAGTTTGTACTATTTCTTCTTCATCATCGCTCTCTTCCTCCCATGTTTTCCAGGGAATTGGATCGTAGTCCTCATCCCCGCTTTCACTGCTTTCCTCACTCTCTGTTTCGCTTGATTCTTTGCCCCCAGTTATTTCCCTCATATCTTCGTCTTGTCCTCCTGATCAACGTCATCTTCGAACTCGTCGTTCTGCTCATTCTTCCGCTCGTCGTGGGGAAAATGGTTATGCTCACCTTCCTTCAATACTTGGATGCCATCCGCACTTCGTCTCGTGATCGCAGTGGCGGAGCATTCCGACTGCGATCGAAGGCACCTCTAGTATATTTTTTCATTTTTCTCTAGCCGCTTAGTATATACGAATCCTGTGGAATATAAACGGGGAAACCCCCTAACGGATTTGACGATACGTGCTGTCATGGTTGTGATCGGTTAGATGACAAGACTGAGCTGATTCTCTCGGGTGCGCCGCCAAAATTAATAAACTTCGGAGTGTGTGTGTGTGTGTGTGTGTGTGTGTGTGAGCGCCCGCGCGCTTGTCTGCTTGACTCCGTGGTGGATATAAAAGTAGCTGGTACTTGGTTCAAGAAAGTGTACCGCGCCATAGTTTAGCAGTTTTAGCACCCAGTTTAGAAGCGTTAGCACCCAGTTTAGCAGTTTTAGCACCCAGTTTAGAGGCTTAAGCACCCAGTTTAGAAGCTTTTAACACCCAGTTTAGCCGTGTTAGCACCCAGTTTAGAGGCTTTAGCAGCAAGTTTAGCAGCTTAAGCACCCAGTATAGCAATTTTAGCACTAATTTTTGGCAGTGTCGGAAGCATATGCGGCGCACCCGAGCTCGCCGGACCGCGCCGGTCGCCCGCCCGCACCGCGCCGAAAACGCGCTGGTCGCCCGCCCGCACCGCGCCGAAAACGCGCCGGACCGCGCTGTACCGACCGCCAGCCAAAATACGGTTAGCTTAGTACACTGCGAAAAAAATGTGGGCGCATATCGCAGATGTGCACTGTACTACCAAGACGACACCGCGCGTAACACAATGAGTGCGAGAGAGAACACACATTTCGCCAACGAGAGCGACAGAGCAAGAAGCATAGCTCGACACTGTAGTACCCTGCGAAAAATTCGGGGCGCATATCGCAGATGTGCACTGTACTACCTAGACGACACCACGCTTAACACAATAGGAGCGAGAGAGACGTTTCGCTTACGAGAGCGACAGAGATAGATGCATAGCTCAGAAAACTGCTGACGCTGCAGTACACTGCGAAAACACCGCCACTAGGGTGGTCCAAATCCGAAAATGTTGAAAAAGTTTTGGGGCTAACTCGCAAAAAGTTTCATTTTGTCATTAAAAAAATTTAGGGAGCGTCCTTAAATTACGTAAGGGGTTTTGGGGGAGGGGGGGGGTCTGGCAAATCTTATGTTGCCCTTACGTGGGGGGGGGGGGGGGGTCAACGGCAAACATTACGTAAGATTTTTTATGGGTGCAAATGCATCCGTCCAAACGCGTCTCCGCGCGCTAAGCATTAAACGCATCTCTTCTGTACAGGAGTGGCTGAGAAGCCCTTGGGCTGAGGCTCTATAAATTTTAAAGGCCAAGAATTTTCGTTTATCTTTTAAAACTTATTATTTTATAATATTAATTTATTTATTTATTTATTATTTTTGGACTGGACAGTACCAATAATTAAACCAGTTGTACCTTTAATTCAGTCTGCTTCATTAAATACCTAACTCTCAACATTTCTCCTATACTGCAAAGCAAAAAATAACAAAAAAACACTGGAAATTCATTTATTTACGGTTTTTTTCAATTTTGGGCAAATTTGGCAAAATCTTACGTAAGGATGGGGGGGGGGTCTCGAAATCTTACAGAGCCTTATATGGGGGAGGGGGGGGGTTAAAAACACCCCAAAACGCCCTTACGTAATTAAAGGACGCTCCCTTTTAAAAACGAAGCACTTTGACAGCGCACTCGTGTTGGAGGCCTTATGGCGCCTGCCACTCTCGGAGGCAGGTACACTATTTTACGTAACGCACAGTATTTTGTGTAACCGTTATACATACTTTGAATTGTATTTGTTCAAACTTTTTTATATAAATTCTTTGTACAAAATTCTTTGTATTACGACACAGTTCAGTAATAAGCACAAAATGACGATAATTCATAGAATTTTTGTACTTACATATTATAATTAGTACATAAGTCTCAAGTCAGAAAATTTACGCATATTCACGGAGAGTAAAGATTAGTTGTCGCAACTAATGCTTCAGTGCCCGCAAGTTCTCCGAACAAAAATTTACTGCTTATCTGAAAATCAACTTTGAAAGACTAGTTGGGACCATTAATCTTTTCTCTCCGTGTTGGATTTTCTAAAAGAGTTTGACGTACATGTACAGTGTCCTTCTTTATCTAAGTGTCGTCTTTGCAGAGTCCACCTCGTCTCGTCTATGTCTGTGAGTAGATTCCAGGGGCGTAGGAACGGGGGGTCGGGGAGCCCCTCCCCAGCGCCCCGGGGGGACTCAAAACGCGCCCCGAGGGGGCGAAGAAAGGGCGCGTGGTAACAGGGGATGGCAACATTGTGATGACTGGTGAAGCGATGCTGGCCGCACCCGTTCTTTTCTATTTGTTTCAATTCCAGTGCATTTCTACTCCATATCTTTGTACCGTCTGAAGCCCTGGCATGTTTGGGATGTACTGTGACACATGGCATCCTTTGAAATTGTCAGCGTTCAACGTTCTGCCTTTGTGTTAGCGTTCAGCTGTAACAGCGAGCACGCGTCAGCTATAAAGACTGACATTGGACCTAAAAAAACATGAGATGGACCGTAGATGGCGGTGGGCGGTGGGTAGCAACCTTTTCATTTAGTCAACATGTCTGCGTTCGCAACAGACATATTCACTTCCGCAAGTTTACTCGAGTTCTTTAACGATATCTAAAGTATTGCTCTGACAACTGAACGTCATTGTTATGTCAGCTGTGTGTCGGTTAGCTGCAGCAACTGACAGTGTTCTCAGGACTGCTGGCAACTGACATGTCAGTTGCCTCAACTAAACTTTTTTTTTCCGTGTACTGCAGCTGCAGCCGTCGCGGAGTCGCAAGTCGCACTCCCGGTTCTTTGCGAACCGACTACTGCCCTCCGATCCTTAGGGTCTCCAATCGCTTTTTTTTTTCTATTAGAATTCGATATTCCCGAGTACGCTGATTCTTACGATACGTGTCAGAATTCTCTGGGACCTCTAGTTTTTGCTCTAGAGACGTTCAACCCGTCTGATTTCCCCTTCCCCATCCACGGAACGGGATGCGACTTTGCAATACCATAGTACTTTTCTTGGACTGTGTTGTTCATTTTTTTTTTTTTTTTCCCATTTCCCTGCGAGTTCCCGGAAGGCTCCTGGAATCAGTTGAAAGTAGGCCGAAAATAAAGCAGATTTTAGACTGGAAGGCAAACAAAAACCAAGTCAAAATTATATTCAGCCAAGTTACAGGTCAGGCCACAACTTCTCTCGCAAGTGGCGGGGTAAGGTGCGGGCAAGACGTCCCCCGGGTCCCAGGTTCTCAACTGTCAGTGTAGTTGTGTGGTTAAAGGCACGGACCTGTGGGCGGGAGGTCCTGGGTGCGAGTCCTAGCTAAAGGGCATTCATACTCGTACATAAATGATGTTCGTTTCTGAAAATTTTCGTTTTTTGACAGTATTAATTGAAACCCACGACTTTCGATTTTTGCCCCTCCATTAAGGTTTGGATTTCAACCCTCGGGCAGGGTTCAAAATAATTCAACCCCATTTTAAGTTTGAATGCATTCAACCCTTGACGTCTTATTTGTGTCACGTGGCTCAAGGTTGAAATTCAAACCCTAACTAATAACAGTGTTTCTGGCTCGTTGCGCGTCCCCTTCCGGTGGTCAGATCAAGTCGGCCGAGGTACCAATATTAATACTCCTTAGTTTTCAACTTAGGACTGGAACAGGCAAGGTGTCATACCGCGCAGTTCTCCGTAATACCAGGGGCTGACATAACAGTAGGAATCGGAGAAGAGCTGCTGGCCGCCTTCGTATGCGTCGAAATATATCCACCGCCTTCCTTTAGCAGGTCTAAATTTATAACTATAGTACATGTGCGGTTTACTGGACTATTTGTCAACGCCGGGAAATACACGAACGTTCTAAAAGAATGGGGCAAAGTTTGCGATTTTATCAACTTTGCCTTGTTCATTGAAGACGATCCGGTAAGTTTCAAACACCATAGCAGAACGTTGTACGCTGACAGTTTTAATGAATGCCATCTGTTATAGTGCATCTTAATTAGGCAAGACCGTTGGATTTCACAAAGATATGAAACGGAAATGGACTGACATCTGAACAAATAGAACGGGTGCGGCCAGCATCGCTTTACCAGTCAACACATCGTTGTTGTGTCCTGGTAGTACTTTTAAATCGAAAAACCGAGTAGTCTGGATACACCAAAACTCGGAATGAAAACGCCCTCGCTCCATCTCCTATGCTGGAGGCTTCTCCCAAACCCCCGGTTGCGATTTTCTTTCGGGGAGGGGGTCGGCAGAAGGCCCACTCGTCCGTGCGGTACGCGTAAAAACCTTGCAAATTATTGTGATAGAAGCATGAAACTCTGTGGAGTATTCAGAAAAGAATGTCCCGCAGCAGAGGCGGGACCGACTCATCTGAACCGTGCACGGAGTATTATACTATGAGGTATTATAAGTAATATAGGTATTATGAAGTATTATGAGGTATGATAAAAAAACATTTTAACTACTGGAACTCGTTCGTGACGAAAAAGCTCTTGGTTTGGTGGTTGGCCAAGGTAATCAACACAACCTAATGCCCCTCGTCGTTCTCAAAATATTTACGAACTTTTTTTACTGACTTTTTTTTTTAAAGGAAATTGTTTATCTTCTAGGCGTTGGGCAACCAACTTAAGTATTATATTATGAGTATTATAGGTATTATAAGAGGTATTCTAGGGCCATGCACGGAGTATTATACATTCGAGTCGGCTCCCCCTCGTCCGAAGCCCATTTTTGGGACTTAGTGTGGGGTCCAGATATTGATCACCCACATTTTTGCACAAGAAATAGCCCACATTTTCGCACTTAATCGCGTCCTGTGCTCAAAAGTTTGGATTTTATATTTAGTTGGTAGACATCAATCATTAGCCAATGTTCACGTTCACCCTGGACTAGACCCCTGCGCCGCGACCGTTTTCACGGCGGCGGCGGCGTCGGACCAGCGGCAAAAATCGATGGCGGCGGCGGCGCGGCGTTTTTCTGTTTTTCGAAAAAGCGAAAACTGACAAATTAAAAAATAATCAAAGATTTTTAACACTACTAACCTGAACAATTTTTTTTTCTGCTAAATTACGCACTTTGCTGCAACGAAAAGTTGGAACTGGATTGTGGCGTTTTTTTTGCCTCGGCGGCGGCGGCATTCCGCGGCGACCGCGGCGCGGCGGCGGCGGCGCGGCGCGGCGGCGCAGGGGTCTAGGACCAAATCGGACCACCAAAGGGACCAAAAAATTAAACAATTTTAACACTGCACTACCTGAACTCTTGGGCGAATTTAGTCACGCTAAACACCTGCATGGGGCGAAAGTTGGCGCGCCATCCTCAAGGCCACAGGGTGTTCGAACATTGACCAAATTGAACAGTTGAAAAAGAAATAGTCGCAACTTTCCCCATAATTGGTCATTTGCCAGTAAAACGGGCCTGCTGATCACGAATCTAGCGTCTAAGTATAACATGGCGTTCAAATTTTGAACAGTATTGGTCCAAAAACTTTTTTCTCGAGTGTCGTTTGACGCGTCGTTTCCGGCCTCGTTTTGGCCTCGCTAAGCATGAATCTGTTGCCTGATTTATAGTAAACGTTTTTCAGGACACCGTTGAAACAATTTTGTCGACTTAATTCGAATCAAAAGTACACTGCGGATTAGCAGTCCATCTTTTGCAGAGTCTGTCATTTTATTACTAGTTGACAGATAGGGTTGAAATTTTGAGGAGGATGCCCCAAGGGTTCTTCGCTGACGCCCTAAATCGTAAACTTCATTGATTCACTCTAAGGGGATGAGCCACCCCCTGCAATCGGACCTGGTCGAAAATCGCAACGAACGACAACATTTGCCGGCAGAAAGTTGGCAAAATTGCAGTAGCGTGACATTACGCACCCGTAGTTCTGGATGCTTCACTAAGGCTCGCGGGAAGTATTGGTTACGCTCATTTTTCTCCGAAGTAAATTATCTCCACTGCGAGCCTTGAATGTTTTCTCCACGTTTTTCAGGCACAGAGCAGGATGTGGGCCATCTGTGCAAAAAGGCTAGAAAGTGCAACGAGAGGAGCTGCCAAGAATACCTGCCAAGCATCAAAATACGACTGATCAGAGTATTCATAATTACAGGCGCGGGCCACTAAAAAGCACGCAAACTCTCTAATTTTAACACTTCCTGACTATCCCTTAGTTTTGCAGGGCCCGGTGGGTACTTTTTTGAGGCAGGGGTGGAACGGTTTGAAAGCTGATGCTGTGTGGTTAGAGGGGCCCATTTGCCATGAAGTGTGGAAATGTGTTGGGGTGAGTTCGGTTTCGGTTTCGTCATTCAAAACCCTAAATTTTGACACCTCGGTGACCTTTGTGCGACCACCGGGAGGGGTCGCGAAACGCGCCGGAAGTTTCAATGTTACGCCCTATCCGGAATTTTAAAAAAAATCCGATCTCACATAAACAAAAATTTTCTTTAGTGAAACACCCCATATTAACGGCCGTTGGGGCGCAATTTCGTCCGTTTTGCTCTATCTGGCACCGTTTCTGAGTTCGGGTAAAGAAATAACGAAGTTGAACGTTTTAAAAATAATCTATTCATTTTGAGTGTTTCAGAGCTCTAAACTCAGAAACGGTGCCAGATAGAGCGAAACGGGCGAAATTTGCGTTCTGACGGGTGTTAATATGGGGTGTTTTACTAAAGAAAATTTGTGTCTGTGTGTGATCGGAATTCTTGTAAATTCCGGATAGGGCGTAACATTGAAACTTCCGGCTCGTTGCGCGACCCTTTCCGGTAGTCGCACAAAGTTCACCGAGGTGTCAAAATTTAGGGTTTCGAATGATGAAACCGAAACCGAACTCGCCCCAACACATTTCCACACTATTGGCAAATGGGCCCCTCTACTGTGTGGTGTCCTAAAGATGACTGCCCCTAAAAGCCGCCAAAAACGGATTCATTCCACATGGATATTTTTCGGATTGTTGGCACCTTTGAAGGGTCAATCTTAGACGCGACGCGACTACGATCGATTGACGAGTCGCCGCGACTTTGATCCAACCCCTCTAAAGGGCCAAAAAAACGATACCACCCCGTATTGATGGGAAATTGTCGAAAATGCGCAATGAACAGGATCATTCAAAACTACCTGTAATCAGAAACTTCACAAAATTAGTCATGGGTCAAGAAAAAAAAAAAAAAAACACGCCACTCTAATTTCAACCTCCTCCGACCATCTCTTGATTTTGGAAACGTGAGCAGTTTTTGAGTTAGTGGTGGAGCGGTGCCAAAATTGACCAGCAGCCATGGCGCACCCAGGAAAACGGCGTTGTAATTCAAAGCATTTTTACCTTGAAGCAAGTCTTATTTGACCTTAAATGGATCAAGTCCAGATTGGCTTGATCCAGTCCATTTTATACCTTACACCCAAAAATAGAAGCTTGAGTCAAGCGTTATGCTTGGTGCAATGCACTTTTTATGCTTCAACCGCAAATTATCCGCCCAGACGCAATATGCTCGAAACAAGCATCTTCGGCAAGAATAATGACTAAGCTTGAATCAAGCATCCGTATTTGACGAGATTTTTTTCTTCAAGTATAGCTGCCATTCTTGATAATGATCCTTGATACAAAGCCTTCTTGGATTGAATTAACTTATTCCGCCAAGTATCCTTAGTTAACGTACATTTTGCGTTAGTTCAAGTATTCATTTTTGAGAGTGCAGAATTGAAGATGCATAATGTCACGCTACTGTAATTTTGCCAACTCTCTCCCTACAATTGCACGAAAACATTAATAATTTCGCTAAATATGGGTATGCAGATTTCGTTGCTGATCAAGCGAATAATTTGCTAACGTAGTGATCGAAAAAATCTTAAGCCGCGTTTTCAGAGGCTAGACCGGTGAAAAGTTCGCTAATCCAGCGAACCTTTTTCGTGTGGTTTTTAATGATCCTCTGTTCATTGCGATTCTTGACGATGTCCAATTGGAGAGGTGGTTAGTGGTTCATCGCCTTGGAGTGAATCAACAAATCTCAAGGGTGCTGTATGGGGCATTGGCTCAGGTTGTAGAAAATGATGTACCCTCGGCTGAGTGTAGCTCTACCAGGTGTATAATTTACCCCGTGAGAAGGAAAAGGTAGGCAACCCCGCATCGCACGAGCTCCGTCTCTATCTGTCTCGGCCGGACGCGTAAGAAAGAGATGGAGCTAGTGCGTTGCCGGATTGCCTACGTTTCCCTTGTCATGAGGCGAATGGGACACCTATGTAAGCTAGTCCGTCCCTAGAGCTGTGCGAATCAGGAATTTTCAACTCGAAACGAATAGAATCTCTCCAAAAAGACCCCGAATCGAATCGGCCAATTTTTCTAGAATCGAATCGAATTCGAATCTGGACATTCTACGTATAGTTTTCGAGCATTTTTGAATGATTAATTCACGCCATTTCACCACTTCACCTGCATCTAATCATCATATTCTCCGACAACGCGGAACATGACACTTCATATCTTCGACATGGGCATTACTAACACGCAAACCGCAAAATTTCATTTCCATCAAACTTACCTTGAGAAAGAGAGTGAGATGGGTATAATATAATAACGCGCCTTAGCGCGCGAGTGACCTGACGAGGCGGTGCGGCGTGAAGCAACGACAACATCGTATTCTATCGCATTTCGTAGGTGTGGATATAGGTATGAAAACTTTTGAGGAGGAACGAAGATCGCGCGGGATTTAAAAGGCACAGCCTGGATGGCCGAAGAAGCGTCGATTCGAATTTTGCAATATTTCGGTTTCGAAGCGGCTAGTCCGTCAGCGAATCGAATCGAAACCGGGCCGATTCGATTCGATTTCGATACATTCGCACAGCTCTACCCGTCCCTCGGTTCGACAGAGGGACTTGGCCAGCTTGGCCTGACGGCGGCGTTCGCGGGAGCCTTCGGCCCTCCGCCTCAAGTCTCCCTAGAAGTGCCCGACAGCAGATGGTTTTCGTTACGATTAAAATCGTTAACCTGAGCCCGTCCCGTGTAACAGTGCGCGCCGCGATGGTAATGGTCCGCGCGCGGCAGCCAACCCTAACCTTACAAAACAAAAATATTTTCATTACTAAAAAATGCGATATTAACCGAAAATTGTTGCCACCGCACGTGATTCTAGGTAAAAAAAAGGAGTTCATCCTCAAAATTTGAAGTTTTTCTATCTACGATAAGTCGGCGTACACTCGTCCGAGCGAACGAACAGTATCCGCATCAGACTAGGACCCCGGCTCCTGCCGTTTCAAAAGAAACGTGTCGGGACGGGCTAAAAAGACACAAAACGTTTTTACTCTACTTCGCCGCCAACTCAACCTGACGCTGAAAAGAGCTGAACACGTCTACCCACCGTGTCGCGAGCTCGCCAACGGCTCGCTCGCTCGCATTGCTGATTGCGGCATGCGTTCGCGCTCACCCCCGACAACAAAGTTGACGACTTGGAGTCTTAACGAGGAACCTTTAGGACTCGCTTTAGGACATGTTAAAGATGGCCGATATGATGTCGATAAATGGTAATATCAATATTTTAGACCCGATGTCCCGATATTTTTAATCGATATTGGAATTTTTTGATATGTACATACACCGATACGGTCGATATATCGGCACCAGGGTAAATGAAACGTATCCGCTCAAAAATGAATTCATAAACCGGTGAAATTACCATTAGCCGTGTCAGCGTCGTTGAGTCGGTCATCTGCCGTCTGGCAGAGCTGCAAGGAGCAGACTGACTTGCAAGATATTGTAATTTCATGTTAGTGTGTTGAAATTATTCAACTTTAGGTCCCCTTGGTGGTCCGGATTGGTCCAGGGTGAACATTGGCTAATGGTCAATGTCTACCAACCAAACATAATCCAAACTTTGCAGGTTTCAAACGTTTTTTCGGGCACATAAAGCGATTAAATGCGAAAATGTGGGTGTTCAATATCTGGACTCCACACAAAGTGGCATACATGTGTTTCCCACGCAGACGTCGCACTTAACCTCGTACTTGTAATAGTTTTTTACGGTACACGGTGGGATTTTTCACCCGAGAGTAGTGATGTTGCGGCGGCGGAAGACCAAAGCTATTATTTAATTCCTCGCCAGAATAGTAAGTAGAACGTTGTTACGGGTGCTGCGACAGCCAGTCGAATTTGACCGGGCCCACTTAAATCATCGCCGAAATAAGTCGAAGGGTATGGCCGCAAAGGTCACAACTTCACAGTAAAATTACCTCTTCATAGGACTAAAATAGTCCTGTGATGACACTCAAAGGACGTACGTAGTCCTAGAAAGTGTAATTCTACTATGAAGTTCTGACATTTGCAGCCATATACTGGATCGCGTATTATTTACACGCGTTTAGAACCAACTAGCCGCTTGGAAAGTCAACAAGTAGCACTTTCGTCACCCCTTGGCACGGCTTACATGAGACACTTAAAATAAGTGATCCGATGAGTCCCACAGTGAAAATCCTTCAATTTGTAATATTTGGCCGTGTCTGTGTCCCTTGTTGAAGGTTAGCCATCACCGTTGAGATGACTGATGGCGCTCCTTGTCTCTCAAAGGTGCACAAACACGGCTAAAAGGCCAGCGGCATGTGAAGTTTGTCTGAAAATCCACTTTCAAAATGACTTTAAATTATGGCAACAATTTTCAAACTATTTTGTTCGGCAACTAAAAAAATACGATTCCACAAAGTGAAATCCTAGGAGGCCCGAAGTAGAGTCAGACGATATTGCAGAGATTTTGTAGATTTTGTAAATTTTGTAGTTTTTTCTGATGGTTTGAAGTGTCTTTCGAATGCGTATGTGACAAACAGGATCTGGAAGGAGAGGAGAACAGAAGGAGTGAGAAGTGTGAAGAAGAAATATGAATGAATGATTCGTTAAAAATATTGGATGAATATTGGAATGCTATCAAAAAGAAAAAGAACTGTATTTTTTAGGTAAGATAAACAATTGTTAAGCGAAAAAGTTTGTCGGAAGAGAGTTTAGAATTTCGTGGGAAGATTGGCAGTTGTAGAGTTCTAGGCTCTTTCCAGCGAGCAGTTGGCATTCTCACCACTGGCTACTCTGGCTAGCCCTAGTCTCGCTCAGGGTCTCAACTGCATTCTCAATCTGTACGCCAACAATGCAACGCGGCGCCCCGCGGTTGCTACAACAGTCATCATGTGATCGAGAGCGGTCTCTGGCGGTCGACGATAGCGCGCTCTGTCGCCTGGGCACGGAACTACCGACCGAACCTCAATCCTATGAACTTAAAAATATTTATTCTCAGCTCACATTGAATGACAGGAGAACTAACTCCTTTCAACGTCAGGGGCAGGCATGAGGCATGAGAACGTTGATAAATCTTACTTTCAAACACTCGTCAACATCTTAGCTGGTTCACTTGGTTGGAAATTTTTGAAGAGTATGACATAAAGCTACCACACTCATTGCACAGCATTGCTTCCCAGCATTTTTAAACACTCCATGGTATTGATAAGCTGTTCCTTGAAGAACCTTCATCATCCAATTTCTGCACGTCACAACCACAATCAAAACTTTCGCGCACAACTCAAAACCGATGAAACCGACGTCGGTGTCCTCAATTGTTTTGTTTACCCACCCGTCGTCATGGTGTTGGATGAAAAATTCGGGACGGGAGGGAAGTACAGTCGACTCACGACGGCTACGTTTGAAAGTCTGTACATTTTGCCGCATTGTTGGCCGGCCACCCCAAGCTTGATATATCAACTTTTCAAACGCAGCAGTTTTCGTTTTTCGTTGCGGCTGTACTACGCAACAGGCAGTGCTCTGATTGGTTGTAATTTTCATCTTTCCACCAACTTTGCCTCGGCTCGGCTAGGCCCTTGCTTGACTCGATCTTTTCGCCCATAAGAGCCTGCAGCTCGACTCGAATTATCAAATTTTTCAATTCAAAATTCTCCAATTTCAGCCTTTGAGTTTTCGTATGGGCATTAGAATCTGAATCAGCGTGTCTCCTTCCTGCTCCTTGCAAACTCTCATCGAAATCGTACAATTTCGTTCGTAGAGTCCATAAGGGGCCATGTCAAAAAAAAAAAAAAAAAAAAAAAAAAAAAAATCGGAATCCTAAAGATTGCAATAGGCTACTTCGTGCCTAAAAAACAAACTGTGGAAGCTATTACGGAATGCTTGTTTTCCCCATAAATAGTTCTGCTAATTTTCAACCTATGCCTTACGGTGTGGTGTGCTTCTTTGTTGTAAGCTCCTCGAGTATTTAAGAATTTTCTCATCTGATATCGATTTCAGGACTAGAAATGCAGAAAAGGCGGGCGAGGCGACGTCAGCTGATTGCCGCGACCATCAAGCTCGGTGTTTGGTTGTCCTCCAGGTTGACGGGTGTGCGTTGGCGGTGCCCGATTCATCATCGCGCCATTATTTCTTTCAGTGGCCTTCAGTGCACTCAGGAATACGTGTGTTGAACCTTTCGCTTCTTGACGTACAGTTTGTACTATGCACGTCAGGTTTGTCTTTTCTTGCACCCACAGAGTGAGGCAACAATTTCATAAACATCGGTCCTACCGCTTCCCGAACCGAACGTAACTCTTAGAAACAAACTTAGAACGGTTCCTTGGAAGACTGCAATGCACATAATCACCCATTGCTGTGTCTCAGTCGCGCCTGGGCTCCAAAATACTTGTCCCGTTGCCTTCTCTGTATCTCCCTGCCTCTGTAAGTCGCGTGGCAAGCCAAAGTCAGAAATTGCTTCCCATAGCTTAGCTAAAGTCAGACTACCATTTTCGAGTGGCAAATTTAGGTGCTTGCAATTTTTTGTCAGGCTGTTCTTTTATTCCCCACGGTTCTCCATATGCTGCACTAACGAGGGGCAACCACTCATTAAACTATGTACACAGATTGCAGGATTTCGTCGGATTACACCCCGTGGTTTTCGTTCATTTAAGAATTTTTGTGCGTTGCCGTCTTTTTCAGCCCATGTAGGTGCTAATTTTCGGCATGAAGCCCAAGTACAACTTTTAATTCGAATTTTTTTTAAATTTTTTTTGAAAATTTATAGAATTTTGAACGCCCCTCGTGCACTAAACAGCTTACCAGAAAATTGTCAAGCAAGCTCGCCAACTTTACAGGTCCTTGCCAAAGAATAAGCAATTCTGTTGCGACTGCTAACGTTACCGGAAACGGCAAGATGATGAAAGGAATAACAAGGGCTGACCTCTACTGTGTATGCATATTGGACTTGTTCCGCTGCAAATGGTGTCCGCGCATGCGCGCTGATGACTACGATAAGCCTAACGTTATTCCTTTCAGTTCCTTGCCTTTCCTGGTGACGTCAGCAGGCGCAACAGAATGGACTATCGGCGTTATGGCGCATATACTTGCCCCCCGTGCTGCCGTGCGGACATCCAGAAGACTTGTTTTTTTGTTTTATATGTACAAGGAGTGTAAGTGTATTACAAACTATGTGACTACGTCGGAAGAAAAGAATGTCGGGTGCCTGCGATAAAAAAAAATCGATAGTATTTCCCTAGACATAAAGTCTTGGATTATATTATTATCATTAATTGTATCAAACATAGTCACTGTAAAAATTTTGATTCAACAGTTTTTTCTGCAGATTTTCCTGGCAATTCTTGAAAATGCAAACGAAAATTTTCAAAATTAAAGACTTCACTGGGTTTTCAATGCAGAACGTTGTTCTCTTGTAGGATAATCTCAGAGTGTAAGAACTTCAGTTTTCCAAATTCTCACGAAAAATTTGGGAAAATCCCAAACAACTGGTGCTCCAAATTTTCCTATCATTTTATTGGAAAATTTCAACATGTTTTTAAAAACATAGTCGATTAATGAAGTAAACGTTCTTAAATTTCTATCTTACACTGAAATCATCGCTAACTGCAGGTTAGGGCTAAAATGCACGCCAGAAAAGGAGCATCCACAAAGATTACGATGAAGGGGAGTTTAAAAGTCTTAGAAACAACTAAAACCAGGGCTCACCCGGACAATGCCTATAGGATTTATACGGGAGACCTTGCACTTGTCAATGTGAGGATGAAATCGTGCGATACCTAATGCACTTATCTAATCTTCTAAGTTAGCTGGTGAGTCCTATTTCCAGCTTGATACCAAACATCGTCGAGCTTCCTGTCATGCTTTTCTGGCGGTGTGTTTCATATACAACAATCGAATAGAGGTTTCCGATGAGACTTGGAAACGGAAGCTGAAGAACAAAAACAATGCCAGACCGGAAACTTTCGAGGGCAGGTATTATACACTTAAATGGCGTTTGGGGTAAATGCGGAGGTTATCTGCCATATTTGGCGCCGCTCCCCTGTGCATCAAAATTTCTCATACTGCTCGCGAAAAATTCTGGGTTGAGTGTTTTTGTTTTTCGGCTTCCGTTTCTCAGCCTTACCTCTAGTACTGTAGCACAAACCATTTTCTGTAATGGTAAAACTGTCACAACAGGCGTGTGTCCAGAAGGTGCGGTTCGAGTTTTACGGATGCAAATACGGTAGTTATTGAATCGCAGGTGTAGCTTCGTGACCAATGTGGCGGGTGACACGATTAAATCGTGCCCGATACCTCTGCCCGGGCCCACCGCACCCTCCCTCGCTGCCTTCCTGAAATATAGACGACCTCCTGCATGATGGATCTCTGCTCGGACAACGTGCTTATTCCCGTAGGCCCCCGGCGTTCAGGCGTCCGCGTTTTGTTGCATGCATATTGGAAAGAGGGGGGGGGGAGCAGCAATCCACAGAGCGGAGAATGCTTTCGCGTCCCGGTTTGTCCGCCCATACAGGGGCCCGCCCGAGTCTTGAGGTCGCTGTACCGCACATTAGACCCAAGAGGCGGGGGGCTGTAGGCTGCGTTGAAAGTGAGTGAAGTTGGCGCGGCTGCCTAAACCATAATTGTTCCCACTTCATCTTATGCCGCCGTCTACTACCCAATCGCTGACCTGGACCACCATGGCCGGCAATTTTTATACAGGGTGTTTCTCATCGTGAGGTCAAGCGTCCAGCTTCAGCGTGGATAGGGGACACCTAGAAAAGTGTTTTGGGCATAGGAACCCATGGGCGCAAATGTCACGTTACAGCGTTACACGAGTGTTACTTCTGTTCATTGTGCACCGGGATGGTAGGCAACCCATCGATCACGGTACGCCTTACCAACCCCTCATACCCCACTGCCGCCTCTTTTCCCCGGCTGAAATAAATTTTCAGAATCGAACACGCATAATGGACATCGATCGATTCCATCAGATCCCATGGGTTCCTGCCCCCAGCACTTTCTCGATTTTGCTTGGGTGTGCGTATGTTAATTTGAGAAAGAATACATGTAAAATAAACGCGTGGGGACGGCGGACCAAGCCGAACACATGAGTCGATCCCCCCCCCCCCCCTTTCCTATGCAGCAGTGTTGATGGCCTTTTCGTGGCGACAGGGCGACCCGGTGTTAGCTGACAGTCCTACTTGACCGCGTCGCTGTTGTTTTTCTCTTTCGATCATTCAACAAAGCAGGATTTTCTAAATGCAACCCCACCCTTTGTTTATTTAGAAAACTAGGACCTGTTGAATAAGTTATTGAAAAGATTAACAGTAAAAGTAACAATTTTCAGTACTTAAAAGGACTTTTTGATGCCCTTCGCGCCTGACGTATTGTCGCATGGATCGCAGCAGCCTGTGGTGTAACGTGCGCGCGCATTTAGTAAACATCCTTAACTATAGTGCGAAATCAAATTTGCCAATTTTATTAAAAATGAAAAATTTACTTCATCACTGAATTAAGCAACGCATAACGAGCACTGGCGGCACTGGCCCGACACGACCAAAGGTGAGAAATTCGGGCCAGATGATACTTCGTTCCCAGCAGTATTTCACGGAATACGATGGTACTTATCAGACGTATGGCCGCATGTGAACTTAAGCACAATGAACGTCACGGCATTTGAGAATTTAACAAGAGTATCAGTTATCCTTCGGGCCTAGCAACATTTCACGAAGTGTGAGAGTGGTTTGTCTTTTCAAGAAAAATATTTTGGAAGACATGATTTTCTTCCCCCCGTGAAGAGATTGATCCTTACATTGCACCACTCTATAATGTGCAGGGACTGGCTACACAGTGGGGATCGCTTGAAGTGTTGCTGTCCACCTGAAAATGGGTCGAAATGTGTCCGTCCTTGGCCTTTGCTTACCATGTTTAAACCAGACGAGGCTGAATTCTAGTGCTTGTTTTCTTTTGAACTGCAGTATTAGGCTATTTGTTGACGCCGAGAAATGCACATGCGTTTAAAAAAAATCGGGCAAAGTCAGCGAATTACAAACACGGTAAACGAGTCTCGGAAACCGTGTGCGCGACTCAGTTTTGGGTGCGCTGTTTTTTTTCTACCTTGGAAAGAGGAAAAAAGCCAGCGAATCCGAAATTGAGACGCTCGAAAAATGCACCTCTTTCAAAAACGATCTCTTTGCCAACAATTAATTTTCTTCTGTCGGCAAAAGAAACGTGGGTAGGTCAGGTCGTCAACGTAATTAGGCCCTCATGGAGGATACCTGGCCTGATGCGTGGAAAGAGGGCGATCCTCTGGAGGGCCACCTCGCACGACAACTCGCATGGTGGCTCCGGTTTGTGTCGCCTCGTGATGACGCTGGCCCTATCCATCGCTTTCTCGTCTTGATGCGTGGTTCCAAGGTAAAGTAAGTACGAGGTGTTCACAGCGAGTAACGATCAACGATGGATATAGTCCCATAGAAAGGGTCTGAAAAGGATAGGGGTCGTACCCATATTACGTGACCTAATTTGTGTGTGTGTGTGGGGGGGGGGGGGGTCGAAGCCAAATACTAGGCCCGATCTTAAATACAAGGAAAGGTTAGGTTATCCACGTCACGAGGAGGGGGGGGGGGGTAAAAGTGGCCCAAAATCGGTCACGTAATATGGGTACGGCCCCATAGACATGAGACCTACCTGAAGCTATTTTTGATTTCTAACTAAAACGATGAAGAATTGCGTGAAAATAGGACTTTCGATGTCGCTCCATGACCATGGTCATGGTGATTTCGTTGTTTAGACTTCAGGTAGTAAAGGAGTAAAGACTTTAGGGGTAACTGAAGATGGGCATCACACCGCACTGTCGAATTTGCAAAGAACATTGCGCTGTTATATTATTGTTTGCGTTACTAAGAGATTGTGTTCGCAATGCTTTCGGAGTCATTTTGACCTCACTACCCATTTGTGTCTTCTTTGGGTATGTAAAGCACTGAGGGCCGTGTGTTCCGGTCAACAGGCGGCCCTGGCCGGCAACGTAATATGGCTGGGCTTAGGCGTCCTTATCATGGGCCTAGCCGACAACATGACGAGCGCCCAGCCGGGCGTCATGTACGTGTGGTGTGCGTTGTGCGCGCTGCCGCAGATCTGGCTGCTGGCGCTCAACATGCCCGCCCTGCAGCTGTGCCTGCGGGCCTTGATCACTGCCGCTGAGAACATCGAGCGCCACGCGGACGCCGGCTCAAAGGTGCAACCTCAAGGCACCGCCTGGGCTTGCCCTCGTATTTGGATTCAAATACACTGCTCGTCGAAACTTTTGCTGAGTACGTCTTCTGTCATATCGTTTTAAGTCGACTTCGAGCGTTAATATTTTGACTTATTTTGCCATTATTTTGCCATTTAATGGGTTTTGAGGAACGTCGTCCTTGGGATTTCCTACAGTCGCAGTTTATGCGGTGTTTCAGCCCCTTAGAGTGAAACAATCAAGTTTAAGTTTTGGAACCTTGTGGTTAGAATGTAGAGGCTAGCTTAAAAACAAAAAGAACTAAGGTCGCTAGTTTGACGAGCAGGGTGTTTACCAAATAATTAAGGCAGTATATGGGAAACTTAATTTTGCTGAACAATTTGCACTGCAAGGTTAATTTTGAGTATGCTTTATTTCGCTTCGCCTCTCCGTGTTAATTTTGTTTCCTATTTATTATTCGAGCGGAGGGTGCTTATTGTCGCCAGCAAGAATGCATATTCCTCCCCGTTCCGCGTGCTCGTCCGCACCGTATAAGACAGGCCGCGGATGCAAATGGTGTGAAAATGTTCAGAGACATTTTGGTTTTCCAGTAGGTATTGATGAAAAAAATCCCAAAAATCCCGGGGTCCGTACGATGAGGTTTAGAGCTGACGAAACGGTCCAAAAGTTAGGGGTTTCAAGGATAAAACTTAAGACAAAACTTTCAGAAACATTGGCGGTCCCGTAGTGAAGGACTGCAAAGTAATGTCCGTGGGGCGAAAAGTTCGTCCGTTTTGCCCTATCTCGTACCGTTCTCGAGTCATAGTCAAAATATACAATTCAAATTTTACTGCACTTGTACCGTTGAAACTCCTAGACCCTTTCGCCACCCTTCTAACTCAGCGTAGGAACTCCGCGATTTTTCTGATCTTTTTTTTTTCATGAATGCCTGCAAGAAAACCAAAACGCCCTTAACATTTTCAGACTGCATCCACGGCCGGTCTAGCACCTAATTAATTAATACACCAGCGATAGCCCCCCTCACCCTTGCATTGTCGGTGTGGCCGCGCGGTCTGGTGAACCGTGTGACTCGCTGGTTCAATTGCAGAAATTTTTTGAAAGCAATTTCTCTTGTTTTGATATAAAGCCTATGTTAAATCTACGGGGCCTTGTTCACGACCAGTGGTGTGCCTTCATGTTCACTTCACACTCCAACCCATTTATTATTTAAATTTCTTTTTAAATTTTTATTTTCCCGAAACGATTTTCCCATCACAGCTCAGTTCCCAACGGCCACTCAGCGGTTGCAGCGCTGAAATTTCTATGTTATAATGGAAAATGTCGTGCGCGGTGCGTGGAGTGCAGGAGGCGTGAGGCAGGGTTTGTCTTCCAGGCACGGCTGGAGCGTGTGGCGCGCTGGGACCGACGGCGCGCCCTCCCGTATGTGACCATCTTCCTGCCGGCGCCGCTGCTTATCCAGTTCGACCTGGACGCCATCGACTGGGTGCGGCCCTACCCGTGGCGCCGGTGGGCCGTGGGGCTCACCGTCGGCACCGCCTTCTCGTCGGCCATCATGTCCTTTTACCTCGTACTGCCCCTCACCTTTGCCCTGGGGACTGCCATGGGGGAGATGCACCGCGTCATTGGGAAGGCAATGGAGGTGTGGTCCGTGGAGGATATTCGTAAGGCACTGCACTTTTCGCTTCACTCAAATACATATGCTATCGGGCACTTCTAGGGAGACTGAGGGCGGAGGGCCGAAGGCCCCCGCAAACGCCGCCGGCAGGCCAATCTAGCCAGGTCCCCCTGTCGAACCGAGGTGCCGGTGGAGCGCAGCGGAACTGGCACCGGGGTTTGACGGAGGGACGGGACAGCTTGTTTTAAAACATTGAAGGTGTCATTATTTCCGCAAACAGCCCTGTGAACTGTGGCGAGCTTGAGACCGGGGCAGCGGTGTTCCATCAAGCACGCAAACTTGAAAGATAATTGGTTATGAGGGCGAAGGCAGGCGCGTGTCCAGGAAGGGTCACGGGGGTCATGACTATGACTCCCCCCCCCCCCCGCTGCAGAAGTCCAAAAGCGCGTCAGGACCCCCCCCCCCCTCAAACCAAAATCCTGAACATCAATCGAACGGGTGAAACGCTCCACGAATATCACTCAGCTTCAATTTCTTTGTACCTAGACTTAGCGGCGAGCTGTAGAGATCAGCGACGTGCGTAAGTTATACAAACACTTTCAGTCTCCCTTAACCTACAATATGAACTCAAACTGACGTTTGTTACCACCAGAAACACAGTACTTATAAGTACTTATAATTACTGCACTTTTAAGTACTTATACGCACACTTGATTACAGTCCCACTAGGGTTTTAAAAACAACGGTAATTTTCAATCCAGACGGTAAATTACCGTAAAATTTGTAATTTACCGTAAATTACGGTAAAAAAGGAGAATATTCGAAAAAATCGTACTTTTTCTGAGAACGTACAAAAAACGCTGAAATAACGCTGAAATGAGTGAAAGTGGTGTGAGGAAAGCTCAAACTATTGACATTTTGGACAAATAATGGTTCAGAAATGTTTTTTAAAAAATGTATATTTCCTTATACTTGAGTGGACATGAACATCCGTCATCAGTCATCAAAACAACACAGTCCTAAATGACAATGAGTCGCAAATAAGATGTAAATTAACGTCAAGCTTTGCGAGAAGAACGCGTCAATCAGGGTTGTACTAGTTACATTCTTAATGTTACGCGTTACCGTTACCGATACGTATAAAAAGTGTAACGCGTTACCGTTACTCCCCTGGAAAAAATGTATCGTAACGCCGTTACTGTAACGATGTACCGCCGTTACCGTTACATAAAAAAAAAGGTTACACGAGCTCAAGAGGGGTGGGGGTAGTAAAAAGAAGACTTGATTTTGAAACAATTTCCCTTCCTTTAATTCAAAAATCACTTAGCGCCAAAATAAGTGATTAAGCGCTAGGAGAAGCTCTTTTTCCAAATTTTCATCACCTACTCTGTTTCTTAAATGACTGAACCGAATACCAGCCTTTGAAGAGAGTCTCTCCACAACTCCACTTGAGAGGAGGTGGGTATTGTGGCGTAGGAACTGTAAAGCAAGCCGAGAAATTTTCTTTTCCCATCCGCCCCCTTAGCGGAAGCGGTATCCGAAAAAAAAACGGCAAAACATATAAAAAGCGTGATTTTTTGTAGGCTTGTTGTTTAGGTCATAGCGGTCATTTTGAGCCGCAGCACACTCATGTCGGACCCATAGGAGCTGAGCAGCGTTCAATTTTCTGTTCAAAGTGTTCAAAATGTTCTAAAACTAATTATTATCGCCGTCAGATGATCTAGGTGTCGTTTCCGCACAGTTTGACGACGACAAACTGAATGGAACACATCCTGTATCCGTACGACCCACCATTTTCGCCCCATGAGCCGCCATTTTGAAAATAAGGGCCTAAATGTAACTTTTTTGAAATTCGAGCAAATATGTCAAACGGGGTGGTTTACCTGGGTGTAATGACGGCGCTGGTGTTGAAAATGACGGTTAAAATATTGTTAACTGTAGGGCTGACCTGCTAGTAACGTTCAGTATTTTGTTCAAAGTGTTCAAAATGTCCAAACACTAATTACTATCGCCGAGAGGAGATCTAGGTGTCGTTCCTGCACAATTTGACGACGACAAAGTAAATGGAACAGACCTCATATCCGTACGAGCCACCATTTAGGCCCCTTGAGCCGCCATTTTCAAAACATAGGCTTCAATTTATTTTTCTTGAACCTTTTCAATTGTCGAACGGAGTGTCATATCTGGCAAACGCCGATTGCTAAAAATAAAACTTAAAACAGTGTCAAATCTTTGGGTGATCCGCTCAATGCATGCGGCTCATTTGAACTAGCTATTGTTAACACTTTTTGATCGAAACAAATCGCGGTTGGTTGTGAAAATGTAATGAGTATGCGTTTTATTTCGAGAAGTGAGCCCCACCCTGCACGCCATAAAGATGTTTTCACCTTGCTCTGTAATTTATTTCACATGTTTCAATTCTAAAGAAAAAACCACGTAACACCATGTACACATTGACATGCGTAAGTTTAAAGTTTTAAAAGAATACCGTTACTTCAGAAACACAAACATAACTTGAATTTCAGAAACACAAACGTGACATGAATGTTAGAAACACAAGCGCTATATGAATGTCAGAAACACACACAACACACACGTTAGAACACATAAATGTAGAAGAAAAAAACACTTTAAAATGGGTTTGAACGTAATGCAGATAGTCGTCTACATCTTCATCGGCAAGTATTGTTGGACTTTCTTCCCTGTAAATGAAATTATTTGTGTATTTAATTATTGCATCTTACTGTTTTTTTATCTAACTGGTCACTTAAATTTATTTGAACTTACGGCACATTCATGCAGTCCCCTTTGCACATATACCACTGGGTCAACGCAAGGCACGGGCATAAAAGCCTTCACAGCATGTGATCAGGTTTCAGTCTTTTCCACAAAAGGCAAGAAATCTGGAATTAATACATGGAAGAATGAATTTGCTCAGGCATTTTAGCGACTTGCCACCCCTGATTCTTGCCCGTCAGACGACGAAGTAATGGCAAAGCTGGAACTATTAGTAGTAAAACTGTATGGCGCCCAGAGCCAGTGCACGGAGTTAAATGCTTCCCGGAGGGATATGTTCGCCACAAAGCTAAGGCACCCTAGCATGTTCAAGGGCGGATTTAAGGGGGGGGGGGGCAACAGGCCTTTTGCCCCCCCCCCCCCCCCCCTTGGCGCTCGAAGGGCGCCGGAAATGTAGGCCACCGGCATAACTTTTCCTCCTGTAAGTAGGCAAAAAGCGGGACATTGCCACCCCCCGCCCCCTGAGCCGATCCTAGATCCGCCCCTGAGCATGTTAACATTAACATCTGCATGAATGTACCGTAAGTTCAGATAAATTTACGTCCTCAGTCGGATAAAAAACAGTAAGATGCATTAATATGAAAATACACAAATAATTTCATTTACAGGAAAGAAAATGCAACAATACTTACCGGTGAAGAAGAAGAAGATGTAGACGACGATCTGTATTCAGTTCAAACCACTTTAAAAAAATAAAAAAACTACATATATGTTCTAACGTTTGTGTAATGCGTGTGTTTCTAGCATTGATGTAATAACGTATCGGTATTGTTGTAAAACTTAAAACGTATACGTATGTCAATGTGAACATAGTGATAAGTTTTTTTTTATTCATTGGAAATGAATTGAAATATGTGAAATATATTACAGAGCAAGGTGAATACATAATTACGGCGTACAGGGTGGGGCTCACTTCTCAAAAGAAGCATCCTCATTACATTTTCACCACTAACCGCGGTTTGTTTCGATCAAAAAGTGTTAACTGTGGTTAGTTCAAATGAGCTGCATGCATTGAGCGGATCACCCAAAGATTTTACTGTGTTTAAGTGTTATTTTCAGCATCAGCGTTTGCCAGAAGTGACATAATTGTTTGACATAATTGTGCAGGTTCAAAATAAATTAAATTAAAGCCCATGTTTAGAAAATGGCGGCTCAAGGGGCCTAAATGGTTGATCGTAGGGATACGGGGTGTGTTCCATTTAACTAGTCGTCGTCGAATTGTGCAGGAACGACACCTAGAACATCTCTGGGCGATAATAATTAGTTTTTGAACATTTTGAACGCTTTGAACAAAACATTGAACGTTACTAGCTGGTCAGCCTTACAGTTAACAATATTTTTACCGTCATTTACAACATCAGCGCCATCATTACACCCAGGAAAAACACCCCGTTTGACATATTTGCTCAATTTTCAAAAAAAATACATTTAGGCCCTTATATTCAAAGTGGCGGCTCAAGGGGCGTAAATGGTGGGTCGTACGGATATGAGGTCTGTTCCATTTAATTTGTCGTCGTCAAATTGTGCAGGAACGACACGTAGATCTCCTCTCGGCGATAATGATTAGTTTTTGAACACTTTTAACAAATTATTGAACATATCTCGGCTCCTATGCGTGCTGGGTGAGTGTGCTGCGGCTCAAATTGAAGCTTAGGACCTAAAGACTCTCTCTGCCAAAAATCACGCTTTTTATATGTTTTGCCGTTTTTTTCTAGAATTTGCTGTGTACCGCTCTCGCTACCTTGGCAAAACAGGTTTTCACCCCCTGCTCCACGAAGCGCACTTGGTGGGCTAAGCACCTTTCCACCTCCTCGGCAGCGGACTCCTGCTCGGAGGACTTCGGCGGCAGAGAAGTTGAACCCGAACCAGGGCCAGCGAGAGGCCACGGATGGTTACCGCGGGATGAAATTCCAGTTGCAAATAACGATAACGCCGTTACACGCCAAAAGTAACGTGTTTCGTTATCGTTGCGTCCCTAGTCAAACTGTAACGCGTTACCGTTACCGTTACATAAAATTGTAACGCGTTACGGTAACGCCGTTACATCGTTACAGTAACGTGTACCACCCTGGCGTCAATATAGCCACACTAGTACTGCCACTGGCTACCGCAACCGTAGGGGTAGGGGTCACAGTCACAGTAGAACCCCGCTAGCGGCATATACATTCCGCGGGCACGCTTTGTATCGTATTTGATGATCGTCGTTCACAACGCCAACTAATTAATAAAACTTACCTCGTCGTCGACTTATTTACGGAACGGAACCCTCTTAATGCGAGAAAATAATTAATACAGGTCTCGACGTAAAAACACACTAACACACTGTACTGCACTCTACACTAGCACTGTTCGCAGTGAGCGCGCCCTCTGTGACGGACTCCGCTTCACACAGGCACAGGCTCTAAGGGCAAAGGGAGGGCAGGGAGGAGGCCCTGAGCCCTTGGGCATGCGCGGGAACTTTGAATGCAGGAAATCTACTCAACTTCGCATCGGGAACTTTTCCGCTGCGAAAGAACTGCAGAATGTGTGCATTTTAGCCATAATTCGAATATTCTCGGTTTTTACCCATTTTAACGGGGTCCGGGTAATTTACCGTAATTTACCGGTAATTTACCTAATCTTACCGGTAATTTTACCACGCTTTAAATCCCTAAGCCAGATTCACTTATACAACCCTATGGGAATCATATACACGGTTGGAATTATATACGAGCTAATATATGAGCTAATGTATGGTCTCGTATAGGATTCGTATACACTTGTATACGGTTCATGTATACAAATTACAAACGGCCTCATCACGTACATTAACATCTCCTTTTACCTGGGGTCTCCGCTCGCCTCGCTCGCGGTAGCTGTCCTGTCCAGTCCAGGCCTTCCCTGGCCGCGGGGCGCCCCGCGGCCAAAGGGTTTTCGGCTCGATTTGTCTCGCGAGGCGCGCTAATTTGAATTGAGTCGCGGTTGTCCCCGCAACAGTAGGTATGAGGGTGCAAGCTTTGGGGTTCAAAATTACCGCATTGTTTTATTTTGATGTCACGAGCCAACAGTTTGGCAGATTCACTCCGAAATTCGTGTGGTGATGCCTGTATGCCTCTCTCATCAAGCCCTGACTACGCCGACACGCCGGTGTGCCGCCCACCCCCTCCCGAGTGGGTGGAGTGGTTAGGAGTAGCAGCCCCCCAGAGATCGATGTTGCAGGGAAAATTGTACGGATTTTTCAACGTGAACCAATTAGGGTGGTCAAAATCGACCTGAAAACGCAGTCGTTTGGGGTTGAGTGGGGGTGGGTCGAAACGTGGGGGTTGAGCCTGAGTTCATTTTGTAGCCGAGTTCAAGATGAGTCGAGAAAGCAATTTTCAACCCCCTGCGGCATCCACAAGGGAATTTTTACACAAGGCGAAATGTCAAATTTTTACAGTGTTTCAAGCGAGAGGTGGGAAAAATATTGAAGGGGGTGGTTTACAAAGTTGACGCTTAGGGGAGGTTTGGACAACCCTTTAGGGCACCCCTCAACAAAATTTCAAGTTTCCACCCCTGTGTTAATCCTGTGCCAAGGAAACGCATCACGCCGGTGGCGTGCTTGTTGGCAAGCAAGCACCTCCAATCGACTTCCAATACGACTGGCATGATTATCTGACTAGCGCCCTTTTGGCCACAAGTTTGGGCAACCTCTGTGGTACATCATTTGGGGAATCAGGGAATAGCACGGTAACATTTGGAAAACAGGAATGCTCGCCAAAATCAAGTTTGCGTGACAAAAGGCAGCCATGGAAGGTTGCCAATAATAATAATTCTTGACAAGTTTGCAGTGATACCATCGACACTTCTCAAATAGAATGAGGCCACGTTTTGCCCCTGGAGAACTTCCGAAAATAACCCGTTGTTTTTTGTTTTGTTTTTTTCTACAGACGGGGCCGGCTACGACGCGTTGGGCTGCCTTGCAGAGTCAGCTACTGCGCGCCTCTCTACACACCAAGGTCGTGATCCCCATGATGATCCCCTGCATTATTGTGGGCAACGTCATATTTCCCGTTTTCGGCATGGCTGAGGTAATGTAAAACGTCGAGGTGAAAATAGGTGTGAACCCCTATGTAGGGTATACTCTAGAGAATTTCGGTGCATCTCGCATGACTTAGTTTTAGAATAGTTTTAAGCCGGCCCATTAGGGGCTATCCATGAGGTATGCACGGGTTTTAAAGGGGGAAGGGTCCTAAAAACCGTACATGGGTGGACGTGAGGGGAGAGGTAGATCGTGGAAAAATGGAGGTCCACGTCAAAATACTACCGCCAAAAAAAAAATGCAATTCCTCCGGAATCACGAAGCAGTGAACAGCATTCTAGTCTCCCGGATGTTTCAGTATCTTTGAAGTACCAGGTGGTTCAGCACAGGACAGTGGAATGGGCTGCATAACCGCACTTCCCACAGGCGCTGCTGCCCCAGCTAACGGCGTGCCTCTGAGTTCTAGTGTAAGGATCTGGCGGGTGTGGGTGGAAAATTGGGAAGTGGTAACCAGGTGCAACACAGTCCAACAAAGTCCTGGCAATAGCATCGGGAAAGGCGCTGCGGTTACAGACAGTAAGAGCAGTAGCGACTGGCGGACAGCGAGTCAACCAAGTTTTTTACTGACTCGCCTGAACCGGGGACAGAGAAATAGGGTAACGTAAATAAATAAATAACGTTATAAATAAAAGGTTACGTTAGGCAGCCCCAAATTTTCAGTATTACGAAATACAGACGTTGTATTACAAGGTCGGGGATGCGAGGAATACACCAGTCAGTAGCCCCTTGCTCCAAACCAGTAAGCAGCGGTGCTACCTTTTCGTCGCCGTCCGCGCAACGTATTGCGTGTTAGAGGGGTAGCAGGGGTAGCATGTGGGCAGAGACGAGGAGGCTCTTTGCTTGCCGCGCCATGAAGCCCTCGGCGGGTCACAGCTCGGCACCTGCACCGGCACCTACTGCACTCAGAAAACCGTTTCCTTCATTCGAAGACGCCGTCCTTCGTGGGGGGACAATGAAATAGTTTCTTTAATTTTAAGGAATTTTCCTTCATACAATGGAAAATTTACCTTACATCAAAAGCGCCACCATCGATTCAAGGGGAAAAATTACCTTGACCCAAAGTTGCTTTGAATCAAGAAACCGATTTTCTGGGTGTGGAGGCACGGCGAGTGCGGCCGCGCCGTTCACGTAAGCCGCGCGTGTGGGCAGAGTGGCAGACAACCCATTTCACTGTCCTGTATTATCTGAGGCACCCGGTACAGCCACTCTGCGTCTTGTTTTTGTTCGAGAAATTGACTCCTGATATTGGGTAGGCGGTAGGCGCTTTTTAGAAAAGGCCCTTTTTGTCAACTCGCTGCTCTGTGCCTGCAGCTCGTGATCAACTTCCGCAACGTCGACTGGCTGTCACTGATCGGCACGCCCACCCTCCTCTCCAACTTCATCCCCGTGTGCGAGATCGGCGACTCGCTCATGCGCACCCGCGCTAACGTCGTGACTCAGGCGTACCGCGGGCCCTGGCTGGAGGAGGGGCCGCAGCAGCGCGCGCTGCGCCTGTCCATCATGAGCGTGTCCGCGGGGCGTGGCGCCATGATGCGCGGCCGTGCCGTGGGCCGCGTGAACCGCAGGACGTGCCTCAGCGTGCTCAAGACGTGGTTCAGCTACGTGCAGACCATGCTCCAGATCCGGGGCTGACTCCACTGGCTCGCCACCCGCTGAAGCGAAAATCTGACCTCCGTACTACGAAGAATCCTACGAAGCCTTCGCTTCTTATTGAGGATTTTTACCGCCGTGCCTACAATGGAGGACACCTTTTCCACAGAGTAGTGATGTGTCGGACCTACGCGGTTAGAGCACGTTATGCCAAATGAATAGATTATTCTTGAGCAAGCCCTTTCCCAGGCATTCCTAGGCTAGTATTTCACTTTACAATACGGGACCCAGGGCCGGGCAGTGTCTAACATTTGTCTACACGTATATTGTCCAACACCTCCACCACCATAACTTTTACACCGCATTTATTTTGCGCTGGCCAGCTGCCTACCGGCGGCGTGTGCAGGGACCTTCGGCTGCACGCCCCAGGTCTTCCCAAAAATGCCCGATAGCAGACGTATTTGTTACGATTGAAATCGTTAACCTGAGTCCCTCGCGTGTTCCTGTCATGATCGAGGCTCGGCGGCGGCGCAATCAGCACGACAGCGGCGCCCAACCAAACCTAGAAAAACAAAAACAGAAATAGTTTTATTGTACAAAAATTCGAAAATTGTTGCCACCGTACGTTTGTGTGCGTTAACACTGGAGTGAATTCCCAAAATTGAAGTTTTTCTGACGAAGATAAGTCGGCGAACACACATCCGCCCGAACAGTCAGCATAAGATGCCCGTCTCAGAAACATGTCGGGAAGTGCTGAAAAAGTACGTATGTTCATAAACTTCGATTGGATTCGCACAAAAATGGAAAGAAATGAATGAAATTGCCGCGCGGATGAAAAAGTCATGATCAAGGCCCAATTTTAGACGATTTGGGATGGACAGTCCTAAAAATGGGTCCAAATAAAACCCTTTCTGATCGAAAATCCGGCTGATACGAGATGGGGTAGCCACATTGAGGCCGATTAGAGCCTTCCACTAACCTATTATTCAGGTCTCAAATCTTCAGTGCAGGGTCAAAGTCTCGAAAAAAACATAGCTCATAACTAGCCGAAGTAAGGGTGGATTTAGACTGTGGAGCCGTGAAGGCCAACGCTGCATAGATTTTTACGATTACGATTCGCTTTTGTTGACAAAATCAAAAGAATCTAGGAGGCGTTGGCCTTCACGGCTTCACAGTCTAAATCCCCCCTTAGACTCCTCAGCGTAGCCCAACTGCGTCGGTCTGTTCAAATGACTCAGAAGGATCCGATGCAAAATGAGCAGCCACCTCATAGTGACGCGTTCAGCCAATTTTTTTTTCCGGAATTTGAAGGGATTTACCTGTGTCGTGGCGATCATTTTCGGATCACAGGATCGCAGGACTTCGCTACCACTGTTGATCAATTTTAGAATTGTTCCACCCCTAATAAGAAAACTAACCTGACCAACCCCTCCGAAATGAGGCAGAGCAGAGCATGGGCAGCACAGCACGCCATAGCAAGCGTGGGTCACCATGACAAGGCCGCTTCGGTACAACCTAACAATGCGATGGGCCCTAAGAACAAAGACCGATGTCGCGCGCTGCCGATGAACAAAGTTCGAACTCCGAGGCTCGTCAACAAAGTGCGAAGTCGCATTTTAAGACTAAATGAGTTAGCGATGGATTCTGGTAAGAAAACGAGGGGTTGACAACTCCGGTAATCGCGTGTACATCGCCTTGGTAATCAAGCCGTAATCAATGGTAATCGCTGGTAATCACCCAAGGTTATTTGCGGTTTAAGGTGGTAATCGCTCGTCATCAAACGGTAATCAGTCGTAATGAAACGGTAATCAGCCGTAATCAAACGGTAATCAGTCGTAATCAAACGGTAATTAGCGGTAATCACTGGTGATCAGCGGAAATGACTGGTAACCGCTGGTAATCTTGGTAAAGAATGATCACAGTAATCATTGCTAACACCGGTAATCACTACAACTTGGTAATCGTGTGTGTGTACACCCAAACTTGGAGTTGTGAACCCCTCGTAAGGAAATGATTCGTCTGCACTCCGCTGTCTATTCAACAAAGTTCGTTCTCCGCGCGACGCCACTGAACCTCAGCCACGCCACGCTCCACCTAGAGAGGTGTGCGAACAGCCCGTGGTCAGCGAGCACGTACATGTTTATGAAAATTCGGACCGAACCCAACTTGATCAATATTGGTCCAAAATTAGGATGAAATAACAAAAAACAAGTATGCAAAGGTCTCTTGTCTGCAAGATTGCTGCTAACTAGTGGAGCTGCTGCGTCATTACTTTTGAGCTCCCAAGAACTAACATTAAATGGAAGAAATGCAAAATTGGTATGGGTTTCCAGGTCATGAAACGGGGAAACTTCAGGTAAAATTTGAAGATGTGGTTTTGGTGGCAGTCCCTGCGCTGCAACTGCGGCCACAGCTAGCGGCCAGCCTCCTCACCCCGCCCCTTAGAGCTACTAGGCGACTAGCTTCTACCTCCAGCTCGGCAGCCGACGGCCGCCGCGACGGCATGGCGGGGCCCGGCTGGCGGGCTGCTGGCGGGGCCCGGCTGGCGGGCTGCTCGGCGCGCTGCTCGGCGGGCTGCTGGCTGGCTGCTCGGCGGGCTGCTGGCTGGCTGCTCGGCGGGCCGACTAGGCAGGCGGGGCGAATCACGCCTAGGGTTAGGCTGCGCGTCGAGACGGACCTCGCCTGACTGACTACGCACAGCTTCGCTACGCTACCGCGCTTGGCTGAGACTGCTTGGCTAAAGAGCTACCATCTTGCTGTGAGCAATAAATTGTTTACCACACTTTTGTATCTTCAATGTTCCTTGAGCCATACACGCTAGTGATTAAACCACCGCAAATCGGGATTTACAACAATATGTTACTAGGCAGCATAGTTGACGACCGGCTAAGGGCTAAAATTTCTTAAGAAACACTGTATTTCTTACGGTTTTCGAGATATCAGCGTGTGCAAAAATGAAGCTAAAACACGAAAAACGGAAACCAAGCAAATCTTTGGTTTTAGTGATTTAGGTTGATTTTCGCACACGCCGATATCTCGAAAACCTTAAGAGATACAGTGTTTTTTTTTGAAATTTTAGCGCTTGAGGGTCCTGCTCTCTGGTCAAATTAACTTTAAGAACTTCTTTCCGATTTTTTACAAACTTTGATTTTTTCCTATTTATAGGGGCACTTTGCGGCCCCTGCGCGATCCCTCAATATTGTCCGAGAGATTTCCGTTTTTGTACACATGTTACTGCTGCCAAAATGAAACTTTTCAGGACAAAGACCATAACAATTTACTCCACTTTGCGGACATGGACAGCAGGCGCGGATCCTGGGGCGGCTCATGGGGGGGGGGGGGGGGGCGATGTACCGCTTTCTGGCTACTCGCCACAAATGTCCACGAATCATCTGCATTAGTTGGAATTCAGAAAAGATTTTTGTTTGAATTCATTAAGGCATCTAGATTTTTCAAACGCTCCAGCGCAGAGGGAGCTCGGTGCAACTTCACTCTTTGTTGACGAGCTTCGGAGGAGATCGAACTTATAAGTTCACCTTCTACTACAGTAAGAAGGCAGAGCGCGACATCGGACTTAGTTTTTAGGGCCCATCGACTATCAGACTTCTGCTAAACTCACCTCGGGAGGAGGGCGGGATCCTTTGATTTAGAGATGGTGTGTGTGTGTTGTCCACGTCACCCGTGTTGCCAAAGACACCTCTTCGTCTCGCCGACCTTTGCGGCTTGGAAGAGTTCAGCGCACAGGACGAGGACGGACACAGCCAGACCGCCGGCCAGTATCGCGAAAGGGCGCCACGGAAAGGCAAGGCCACCGTCCTGTAGTAAGGCATCACCCTGAGCTCAGTTTCATGCAACAGTGGAGCACAGCTCTCAGAGCGCGTTTGGGTTTCCGCGCGTTGCCGCTAGGCAGGGTGACTACCAGCCTGAGGCGTGTTCAGTTTCGCGTGCACAGCACGTGTGTCGGAACGCAAACCGGCGCAGCCAAGGCGGTGGCTCGACTGCGAATAGGCGCGAGCTGTCACCGCAGGCCAACTCCAGCTCAAAGGCAAAGAAAACAGTCAAATCCAGTTCTCAAGGCAAAAGCAAAGCTCAAAATTCAGGTAAAGAACATGCATCAAGGAAATTTAATGTATCTCAGAAAAAGTTTCGTATTCTCGATGCCAGTTCGTCGGAAAATCTTCGTCGGAAAATTAAAGGCCAGCAAAAGGAAAATTGAACACTTTTGTATAATTGTTGATTACTACACAAAATTTGCATGGACTAGAGCTGTCAAAACTGCTGATACAAAAACTGCCATTGAATGTTTAGAGTCTTATACGCTGAATTTTGGATTATGTGATTCATATACGAGGTAGGCTACGTCAGACCGCGTCGTGACGTAACAGGCTTCGCTCACCGCGAACCACTGTTCCGCCCCTCCACGCCAGGCGTACACCTACCTTGGCCTGCCGGCGGCTGTCACCGGGCGTGTGGGACCCTGCGGGGCAAATCAGTGAGTACGGCGCCTTGCGGGCGCCGGTCTTGAGGCGCGAGGGACGCTACGCTTCTAACCTAACCGCTGGACGTACCTACTCCCACCGTATTGTGAACTTCTCTACCGTACTTAATCGTGTTCAACGCTAACTTAACCTACCCTTCTCTTACGCAACTAACCCTAGCCTTCTCTAAACTAACCTACTCTAACCTACCCTACTCTAACCTAACCTCCCTACTCTAACGTGACCCTAGCCTACATCAACCTAACCTACCCTACTCTGACCTAGCCTACTCCAACTTACCCTACTTATTGTGGACTTTTCTACCGTATTCAATGCTGGCCAAACCTAACCGACCCCGCAGCCTAACCAGTTCCGGTCCAAGGAGGCCCTGCTTTGACCACTGGCACCATCAGCAGCACCTGGGGTCTTCTTGAGGATTGTGATTGAGGTCCTGAGTGCATTTTTAGCGTGGTCGGTTCCCATCGGTAAGTTCAGAATACTGCGTTTTTAGCAGTTTTTCCTTTTGTTCCAGTTCCTGCCCAAGAAGGCTCCGTTTTGACCACTAGCACCTGCAGCAGCACCTGGTGTCGAAGTCGGCATTTTTAATGGAGTCTTGGGGTGATTTTAGAGGGGGTCGGTCGTCATTTGTAAGTTTGATATTCCGCACGATTTAGAATTTTGCCCCCCGTTCCGGTTCCTGCCCAAGAAGACCCTTGTTTAGACCCATAGCACCTGCAGCAGCACCTGGGGTTGACTTCGGCATCTTGACTGGAGTGTTGGGGTGACTTAAGATGGGGGCAGTCGCCATGTTCAAGTTTAAAATTCTGCACGGTTTTAAAGTTTGCCCACCCGTTCCAGTTTGTGCTGAAGAAGGCTCTGTTTTGGCACCTGATCGATGTATCACTTCACTCCCTCAACTGATTGTAAATTAATTACAGATTTTCGGGGCGAGTATGCTTTTCTCTCTAACTACTTTCCGAGTCAAATTCTTGTTCGTGGTCACTGGTTTTCATCTGTTGAACATGCGTATCAATTAGAAAAAGCAGCTCATTCAGAGGACTTTGACTGGATTAGACGGGCAGAGAATTGGAACATTGCCAGAAAGCGAGCAAAGTAAATTAAAATTAGGGAAGATTGGACGGAGATAAGAGAGAGTCGTATGAAAATTTGTGTAGCTACTAAATTTGCTTCCAATCCCGTTTTGGCGTAAAAAAACTAGAAAAGACGGGAAATAAATTTATTGTCTATTAAAATGAAGAATGTAATGCTTCGTGTGGTTCATGTGTCTGTGATTATCCAAGGGGGAAACAACTCCTTGGTCTCCGACAGACGTCGGGTAATCCGAGTAATCCGGGTAATCCGGGTAATCCAGGTAATCCGGGGTAATCCGGAGTAATCCGGGGTAATCCGGGTAATCCGGAGTAATCCGGGTAATCCGGAGTAATCCGGGGTAATCCGGGTAATCTGTGGTAATCCGGGTAATCCGAGGTAATCCGGGTAATCCGAGGTAATCCGGGGTAATCCGGGGTAATCCGGGCAGTGTGGGTAACATTCGTTCAAGCATTTGTGTTTGCCGCGTCTTGGCCGCGCACTCGGAAGTGCCCGTGGTCGCTCGGCTCGGGTCGGCTCCGTCCCCGTCCCGAGCGAAAAACAGTGTTGCACAGCGTGTCACGCAGCTATTAACACAGAGTAATCCTCAGTAATCCGGGTAATCCGAGGTAATCCGGAGTAATCCGAGGTAATCCGGGGTAATCCGGGTAATCCGAGTAATCCAGGTAATCCTAGGTAATCCGGGGTAATCCGGGTAATCCGAAGTAATCCGGGGTAATCCGAGGTAATCCGGGGTAATCCGGAGTAATCCCGGGTAATCCGGTGTGTGATAGAAAACGCCGCTTTTAAAACAGAGCTGCCGAGCTGCCGGCCAGTTTGTCCACTTTGTCCGTCCACTTTGTCCGCGGCACCCCTATCCAACCCAACCTAACCCAACCCCCCCCCCCCGGCACCCCTATCCAACCCAACCTCCCCTCCCCTCCCCGTTCCACCTGAGCGGCTCCCCCTCGGCGGCTCCCCCTCAGCGGCTCCCCTCTTTCGGAGGGTGAATCATCATGACCCATCCTTTGGTCTTCGAGATTACGGATTCAATCACTTCGCGGTGTCCAAGACGGTGCCTATAACTGACCCAAAATAAAGAGAAAGGAAAATAGTGAAAGGTGTTTTGTGCCCTTGTCCAGCCTAGCCTAACGCCGGCAAAATGAAAGGGAGTAGTGAAAGGTGTTTGCGTGCTCGGCTAACCTAACCTAACCTAAGAAAAGTGAAAGGTGTGTGTGTGTGACCACGGCTAACCTAACCTAAGAGAAAGTGAAAGGTGTGTCCTGTCCGAACCTAACCCGTGTGGACCGCGCTCGTTCTACCGCGGAGTGTCGTCGTCGGCAAGCTGACGGCCGGGGTGGGTCCAGGTCGCTGCCGTACGTCCTCGTCGACGGCGTCCTGGTGGTGCGCACGCGCGCGCGCGCGCGCGGTCGTCCGGGGCGCAGGCACGCGCCTTGCGGCAGGAGCCCAGTGCGCTCGCGGCCACCGCCGGGACGGTAGCGCACCGCGCGTCAGCTGGACGCGTAGGGGAGGACCGGGCGCGGTCACGCATGACATGCAGGGGGGACTGGCACTGCTCCCCCGCTCCCTCCCTCCCTCCCCCGCCCTCCCTCACCTGTAGCAACGGGCGGACGGGCGTCTTCCCCCTGCGCTCCGTCCCTCCCTCCCTTCCCCCGCCCTCCCGCACCCGTGTGGCAGGAGCCCAGTGCATCCCGCGGTCACCGGGTCAGCCGCGCGCGCCTTGCGGCAGTAGCCTAGCGCAGGGAAGCACCGCATGCGTGACCGCGAGGGTAACATCTGGATGGCCGCCTCCACCCCCGCGCTCCGTCCTTCGCGCCCCCTCGCCCTACGCGTAACCCTCCGTTGCAGCCGGTCATAGGCGCAGTCATCAGTGCCAGTCCGTTCTTTGCCTAGGCAACATCGCTGCCGCCACGAGCACGGTCTTTCATTTTCTCGGTTTTGCCTTTGTTACCGATACCGCGTCGCCATGGCCCGTAACATGTACCGCTGCGAGAAGTGCTCAAAAAGCTTTCCGAAGCGTTCGCGTCTTGTGGACCATCAGCGTCATCCGTGTGGTGCTAATCTGTGGTGTGGGGAGTGCGAAAAAACATTTGCAAGCTTCAGCTATCTCCAGCGACACAAAAGAGTGCATCGTAACCGTCCCGTCGCCGCCGCCGCCGCCGCCCCCGCTGCCGCTGCCCCCGTCGCGGTCGCCCCCGCCCCCGCCGCTGCCGCCCCCGCCACCGCTGCAGCCGCCGCTGCCGCCCCCGCCGCTGCTGCCGCCCCCGCCACCGCTGCCGCTGCAGCCGCCGTCGCCGCGGCCACCGCTGCCGCCCCCGCCACCGCTGCCGCTGCAGCCACCACCGCCGCTGCCTCGCCCTCTCCGAGCAGTTCCGCCTCTGTGTCGCCCGTCCCGCCGCCATCCATCGGCGCGCCCTCGCTAGCAGACCTGGCCGCCGCCGGACCGTCCTGCCTCTCGGGTCCAGAGTGTGACATATGTGGAAAAGTCTTCGCGTCCCGGAAGTCTCTCAACATGCACGCCAAGAGTCACACTCGCGCCTACGAGTGTCACGTGTGCAAGGCGCGGTTCGGGACGAATTCCAACCTGCAGCGGCACGTTAAGCTTGCACATGTCGCTCCGGTTCGCGGTCAATTCAAGTGCCCGCGATGTGATGAAGTGCGTACGACCCGGCAGCGCATGTGTGAGCACTTTATCGTGCGGCACGGTGAAGAAGAGACTTGCCAAGTGTGTCATACGACATTCGCCAACACGTCCCGGTATGCGCGGCATCTGACAGAATGTCGGCGGATCAACGGCAGCCGTCCGCTGTCTTATCTCTGCGTCTACTGTCGCCAAACGTTTTGGTCTGCACTGGAACGCCAGCGACACTTCCGCAGCTGCGAACATCGCGAGGAGCAAGTCGATCTTCTCGGGGGCGCGAACCAAGAGGACGAACTTGATGCTCTGCCTGACGACACGGACGCCATGGACGTTGACGAGACTGCGACCGCTGACACTGAAAACAACACGGACGAGTGGGCAAAGGACTCGGCCCTAACAGAGCATGCTGTCACTCACTCGCTCGCCCTCTCGAACGACGTCATTAGCCTGGAGGACTGCTTGCTTGAAAATAAGGAAAAGCTGGCTGCTAAACTAGCTGAGCAGCTCAAGTCCTCCGGTCGGGGTCTCAAATGGTCGACCGGGTCCCGGTTGGTTGTGTCGCGCGAGACCTCCGGCGAAGACGGCACCCGCATGGAGCATGATGAAAAGTACGTGAAGAGCGGAGTCCATGTGCTCCTTGCCGCTGACAGTGTGAAGGAACAGGTGGAATTCGCCATCATGGAGATGCTTCATGCGGCTGAAATTCTTCCCACGAAGGGCAGTGGGTGGGTGGTGACTGGTGTTTTGACCCTGCAAGTGGAAACGGCGATCTATGACCCGCTGGGGGGATCGAGCTTCTTGCCTGAACCTGCCTGGATTAGGAAGAAAAAATCAACGACGAACATTGAAAACTACGACAACAATGACTGTTTCCGTCTGAGCGTGGCGTGTGCCATGTTTCCGGCCCAAAACAACCCGCGGCGTCCGGAACATTATACGCAGTACCTGGACACGCTCAGAATGGGAGACATCGACTACCTTCCCATGAAAGTGCAGGATCTGGCTCGGTTCGAGGAGCTCAATGAAAACATCAGTCTGACAGTGCTCTATGCGGAAGAAGAAGACCAGTCTGCAGTTGCTCCAGCGGACCGGCGTGTGCGCGTCAGCCGGCCCTGGTTCGACGAGGACGCGAGCGACGCAGACAGTGAAAGCGACAGCAACTCGGACAGTGACAGTGAAAACGACAGTGAAAACGGCGAGGATAGTGCCAGTGTTAGTGACAGTGCCAGTGACAATGACGAGGGGTCTGCTGCTGGACCGATAACCGGACAAAGACGAAAACAGAAGAGAGTGATCATTCCTATTTACGCAACCAAGGACAGGAAACAGAACCATGTGACCTTACTGCTGCTGGAGAAAGGGTCGCGGCGGCACTATGTGACGGTGAACGACGTCCACGCGCTGTTGTCAAGAACAGCAAGGAGACGAGGGCACCGTCTGTACTGGTGCTGCTACTGCCTCAACCCTATGCCGACGCAAGACAAGCTGGACGAACATGAGCACCTCTGCCGGCGTTATGGGGCGCAGCGCGTCGAGTACCCCAAACCCGGCGAAACGGCGTCGTTCAGCAGGAGTGACCTCGCCAAAACTCAAGTCTTCCCTCACGCCGTCTACTTCGACTTCGAGGCCGTGTTGAAACGCCTGCCGGACGACGGCGAAGAGCGGAAGACTAAAAAGACGCAGCAACACATCCCCGTGGCCTACTGCCTCGCTGCGGTGGGCAGCGACAACAAGCTTGCCCTTCCGATTCGCACACGGTCGGGGCCACGAAGGGTTGGGGTGAGGTTTCTCAAGGATCTGCTGCAAATGGAGAAACTCTTATTCGCGAGGAGACCGGATTTCCCCATTCACATGTCTCCGGCTCAAGAGCAGCAGTTTCGCCAAGCCCGTGTTTGCTGTCTGTGTGGAAAGGCATTTGACCCGAGAAAGCCCCAGGATAAATGCCGCCACCACGACCACTTTCTACAGCGGAACAATCTCATCGGAGCAGCCCACCGAGATTGCAACTCTGCTGTGAAAGTGCCGTCTGTCCTCCCCGTCATTGCTCACAACGGGAACAGGTGAGTGTCAACAGTGTCTGATGACAGACACGCGTGCTCGTGCGCTTGCGGGCGTTTGTGTTTGCATGCTCAGCTGATCTTTTGCTCTCGTGTTACAGATACGACATGCATTTCATCTTCAAGTCCCTTGTGAGCTGCGCGGCTGCCAACAACATACGCGTGGAGGTACTGCCTCGCACCATGGACCAGTACAGAAGTGTGACGCTTCATCTCGGAGGGCACAAGCAAGGCCGAAGCATTCGGCTCATTTATAGTTTTCAGTTCGCTCAGGCTTCATTGGATCAGTTAGCGAGGACACTCCTCCCAGTCGACAAGACATTGCTCGAGGAGCAGTACCCAGACCCCCAGCAGCGCGAGCTCTTGTCGTGCAAAGGGGTTTTTCCGTATGAGTACGCTGAAAGTTACCAGCAACTTGTCAACGAGACATCTCTCCCCCCTCGCGACGCGTTCTTCTCGTCTGTTCGTGAGGGTGGTGTGACTGAGGAGGAGTATGCCCACGCGCGGAGGGTGTGGGAAACGCTAGGGTGTACAAATCTGGCTGAATATATGGAGCATTACCTTCAGGCAGACGTCCTCTTGTTGGCATCTTTCTTTGAAAAGTTTAGATCCACTATCTATAAGGTTTTCGGACTGGACGCATGCCATTTCGTGTCTGGATCGTCTCTTTCATGGAAGTGTGCTGTGAAACAAACAAAGGCGGATGTAGAACTCATATCTGATCCGACAATGTTTGCCTTTTTCGACATTTCTAAAAGAGGCGGGTTGTCTTTCATCGGTAAACGGTATGCAGAGGCCAGCATTCCAGGGGTAGATGGTTACCAAGAGGACAAGCCGGAGGTCCATATTTTAAACACAGACGTCAATGCTTTATATTCAGCCATGATGATGCAACCCCTCCCGACGCGTCATTTTCAATGGATGTCACAGGACGAATTGGAATGGGTGTTAAACATGAAGGCGGACGATGTTGACGTCAATGCCTCCGAGGGGTTCACGGTGTGTGTGGATCTTGCCTATGACGAGGACCTGTTTGACGCCCATGATCAGTTCCCCTGTGCCGTTGAAAGGGTGACAGTTCCAATGGAGTGGCTGAGTCCAACGCAGCTAGAAATGGTCGAAAGGTTAGGCATGAAAGCGGCTCAGCTTAACCAGCCTAAACTGATCGCTCACTTGGGGCCGCGAGTAGAGTACACGGTCCATGGAGCGGTTTTAGCAGAGTACCTCCGGCGTGGTTTGCGCGTCACCAGAGTGCACCGCGGTGTAAAATACCAGCAAGAGGCGTGGCTCAAGCCCTACATCGCGGCGCTCATGGAGGCCAGACAGCAGACCACACACCCGTGCGAGCAGCAGATCTTCAAATTCCTTTCGAACAGTTGTTTTGGGTATGTTTTCTATATTGTGTGTGAGTCTATGTGAGAGCGCAAGTATGTGTGTGTGTGGTACTTACGGCAATGTGTTTGCGCTATTCGCAGGTACCTCCTTCGCGACAGTCGCAAGGATCGCCGCGTGGAGATTGTCCGAACCACAAAGCGATTCCGCAAGATTGTCGCCCAGCCGACATACCGAGGATTTGTGAAATTCTCGAAAAATGTCGTCGCTGTAGAAAGGGCCAAGGCTACCCTGAAGCTGAACCAGTGCGTGAGTTCGGGGGTCAGTGTGCTTGATCTGTCCAAGGCACTGATGCTCCAGCTCTATTGGACTCTGAAAGATCAGTTTGGCGATCGAATGGATGTGTTATTTTCGGATACCGGTAAGGCTACAACTTGCAATCTGAATAGTATGCATGCCGCTTAACCACGCCTTTTATTTTCTTTTTTTTTTCCCCCTTATATGTTTTCAGACTCGCTGGCTATTGAGGTGGAGACGACAGACTTGATTGCTGACCTCCGTCAGCTCATGCCCATACTGGACACGTCAGGACTGTCGCCAACCCACCCACTGTATGACTGCTCGCGGGCTAGGGTTCCCGGCCTGCTGAAGCTTGAGTACGGCGACTGCCACATTATGCGGTTTGCAGGCATACGCAGCAAGTGCTATGCGCTGGAACTCGCGAAATCGGACGGCGGGCAGTCGCACGTACTGAAGAACAAAGGGATCCCTAAGGCGTCATTACAGAAAAACACGACTTTCGACAACTACAAGGCGTGCGTTTTCCGCTCAGTACAACATTCGGTCGCTTTTAGCACCATCTGCACTGACGGAAAACATAACATCTATACCCAGCGGTCGGAGCGCCAGACAGTGTTGCCAGAGAAGTAGGCTAAAAGTAGCCCAAACACACAGCTGTAAAGATTGTGCCTAACTCCGCCTGCCTACTAGGCAAATTGCAAACAGCCGTGACCACATGTTGCCTCGTAGGCAGGCGCAGGTAGGCACAATCTTTACACCTGTGTGTTTGGGCTACTTTTTGCCTACTTTTCTGGCAACACTGGCGCCAGAGTCTGCGAAATTTTGATAACAAGAGGTGGATCGAGTCGGACGGCGTCAACACCCGAGCTTTCCGACCGATCCCCGAGGGACAGGACCGGGAGGAAATGGACATGCTTTTCACCTTGGACCGACTGAGAGGTGACAATGAACGGGAAGAACAAAGGAGGTAAGACGACGGTTTGCTCCTCCGATTCATCGTCTGCCGTCGTGAAGACAAACCAAACTCATAACCTGTCTTTTGTGTTGTGTTTCAGGGCCCGAGTGTAGACCGAGCGCTCGCCCACTCGCCGACACCTAAATGTATATGTTCGCTGTGATATTAATATGTGATATTAAAATGTGATATTAAAATGAGATTATGATCCGTGATACTATAAATAAATTACGTTGTACACACCCGCCTCTTTAGTTTTGTAACCCTCTTCTCCCGTGACAAAAAGAAAGAAAGAAAGAAAGAAAGAAAAAAATGATCGTTTTAGTCAGAGTTGAACCGTGGAATCCAAGTCAGAAACACACACACATACACACCCATGACTCTAACGACCATCTCGTGTAAAATCCGCCTCAGTAGGCTACAAGATGGCAATCCGATCGGTTGTGCTGGTCGTGCTCCTGGTAGCGAGATCTCAGGCCGACCCCGATGGCCCAGTTGGGGGCTGTCAGGACAAAACAGTGTGGACAGACATGATATCAGACTACCTGCGCTTGCCACCATCCAAACACCTAGCCGTTATCGAAGAGTGGTACGCCTTCTGCAACACGCTGACGAATGTCACAGGCATGTCCATGCCAGAATTGAGAACGGCATGGGACAAGTACACTACTTTTGTGCCTCTCTCGGAGTGTCGGTCATTCAGTCAAGAGCCTCCAAAGGTGGCGTTTGCACGTGTTTGCATCGACGTGACTCTGCTAGCCGTGATCGCCTGGCTCCTGTTTGCCTACGCCGTGAGAAAGTGCAAGGAGAGTTATGAGGAACACAAAGGCCGTCTTCATGAACCCCGCGTGTCTGTCCATCACAGGACCTAGCTCGTCAGGTGCGTATGGTCGTGCGCTCTTTCTTACGGAACCGCGGTAAAAATAAAAAAAAAAAAAAATAATAAAAAAAAAAAATAACCTATTGATTCAACGCACTTGCTTATTTTGTCTGCAGGAAAGACGACACTCACCCTGCAGCTGCTCAAACACGAAAAAGAACTCTTTTCCACCCCTTTTCAACATTATTTTTGGTGTCTGCCTGCGGGTAGCGAGCCGCCCCAAGAAATAGCACAACGTCCTGAATTTGAAATTCATTATGGCGTGCCGGACGGCGCCTCCTTACCACATCATTCGCTAGTCGTGTTGGATGACTTGCAGCACGAGCAGGACCGCAACACACAGCTTCTGCATACCGTGCATAGCCACCACAGAAATCTAACGGTGATATCTTTGAACCACAACCTCTTTCCCAAGAATCGGTTCCACCGCGATATGACACAGAGCACCCAGTATCTGCTCATCTGTTCGAACCCGCGGGACACGCAGGCCATGTATCGCCTGGCCCTTCAGTTGGAGCCAGACCGCGCTCGGAGCTTGTACCAGAGCTACTTGGACGCGTGCCGAAAGCCTTACGGGTACATTCTGTGTGACCTCACTCAGCGCGCTCACCCCGCGCTTAAGTACCGGACGCAGCTGCTGCCTGACGACGACGGACTCCACGTGTACGCCAGCGAAGAGGATTTAAAGCAGTTGATGTCCGACGATCCGAGCTATGTCCGCTACTGTGCGTCAGCTTGTGCCCCTGATCCAAGTCCTGCTGAAGGCCAACAAGCAGAGGAGGCATTCGATTTTGGCGACGCTGAGCAAGCAAGAGGTTGACGGTCTCTGCGAGGCGATTCTGAATGCGCTGGCCGGCTCTGCCAGTGAGAATTTAAGCCCAGAGTGTGTGCGCCGGTGTCGGCCGCACAAAAGACTCTGCGCTCTTTAGCGTTCGGTAAAAAGACTCCCTGGAAAGACCGACTCGCGCTCCTTAAAAATCAGTCAGGTCGAGGCTGGTTTGTGCCCATCCTCGGAGCAGTCTTGTCTGAACTGTTGGCGTGATGAGTCAGCTCAAAAAGTACATCATCCTGACGCCGCAGCAGCTGCAGCGGCTGCAGGGGAGGGACCACGCGCTGACGGTCCAGTCCGACTCGGAGCGACAGCATGCGCTACAAAAGGCCGCCTACCAGGCTCCCGACATTGGTCCGACTCAGGCCTATGTCCAGTACCAGACCGCCCAGCAACGACATCTGCACCACGCGCGTCATGAACGCACCGAGCCGCTTAAATTTGAGCTAGCCGGGGAGGAGCAGCAGCCTCGTCCGATTCTCGAGAAAAAGAGGAAGAGAAAAGACGAAAAAGAAGAAGAAGACAAAGAAGGAAAAGAAGAAGAAGAAAGTGAACCGCCGACAAAGAAAAACAGACCGTCTAAAATTCCAACCAGGAAAAAGCAAAAGACCGTGTCCGACAAGGGGATTCATAAGGGTGTACGCAAGATTGCTCGGATTAAACCGCGTGCGACGGCGCTCGACTCTCCTGTCAAAACGCGTGCTGCTCGCCAGCGACTCGGCCCAGGATGGCTCGCTTACGGCGTGACTTAGCACCCGAGGGCGCGGCTCGTCGCATTCTGGATCGGCTGTGGACATCGCCCGGCAGCTCCTATGCCGCGTTTGCAGGACAGCATCTGCTCCGTCGAGCTGTAGCGGAGCCGAATAAGAAGAACAAAACGCAGCTCGGATCGAAGGACGTGAAGCATTATCTGACGCAGCAGGCGGCTTACACGAGGCACGCTCCCGCCCGAAAGACGTTTCCAAAGCCCTTTTACAACATGGTGGATCTCTGGCATCTGGTTGAGGTGGATCTGATCGAGACTGGACGCATCGCTCACTTTAACGACGGAGTCCGCTACATTCTGCTGGCCATCAACTGCACATCAAGAAAAATCTACGCGGTGCCTATGCAGGACAAGGCAGGCGAGAGCTCGACTGCTGCCTTCCGCCACCTGCTGGACAAGGAGTTTGACGAAACGCCGCATACCGTCCGTTCTGATCAAGGTAGTGAGTGGAAGGATGCCCGGTTCCAAGAGCTGCTGCGGGAGCGGAATATACGACATGTGTACGCTCTCAACCCGGAAAAAGCAGCCATGGTGGAGCGAGCCATCCAGACGCTACAGCGGCGATTGCATCGCTACATGACGAACGCGGCCACGTTCCGTTTCCTGCCCGTTCTCCAGAAAATTGTAAAGAGCATCAACGACAGCCCGCACGCCTCTACGCTCATCCCGCCTAACCAATTTACCAAGGCGGATGTGTTTCCTGCTTGGGAGCGGTATTATTTGAAGCACCGACAACCACTCCGCCCTTTCAAGTACCAGGTGGGGCAGAAGGTGCGCGTCTCCCTCCACCGTCGGGATGGCATGGACAAAGCGTTCCGCGGCACCTACAGCCCGCAGATCTTTACCGTGGCGACGCGAAGGGGCACACGTCCACCTACCTATGAGCTGCAGGACTCGACCGGCGAGCGGTACCAAGGGACATTCTTCGAACAAGAAATGATTCCGGCAGACGATCGACCCGACCAGCGCTACATGATCAAGGACGTTATTGCCCGACGAACCAACCCCGCCACCAAGCGCAAGGAAATGAGAGTGACGTGGGAAGGATATCCGGATTCAGTTGCCGATTGGCTCCCGTACTCATCAGTCGCGGAGACCGTTTCATCTCTAGCCAAGGATGGACGTCATGAGACCTAGTCAACTCTCCGATTCATTCTACCTCACTTTATTATCGGATAGCAGCGGTCTCATTTACCCCGATAACACGCTGTCTCACTTTCGCGTCCGACTCGACGAACCGCTTGTATTTGGAGACGTCAAGTATGTGTGCGGCCTTTCGGAAATCATGCTGCCACCCCTTGGCCATGGGCGCAAGAGGAAAGCAGCATTCAGTGTGCCGTCGTCGCCCTGGCAGGACGTTTCGTTCTACTTTAAGAGCCTCCGCAGCGGACTATATGCAGATTCCAGCTCGCCGTCTTATGCCCCTGTCGGTGGGGGTCCCGCAACGCCGCCGCCAGCGCCGCCGTCGCCAGCCGACCAGGCGAGGCAGCAGGGCCCAACAGAGCGGACGGGGGAGGTTCGCGGTCAAGAAGAAAGCGAACCAGAGTCGTCGACGTCGTCGACGACGCTCTCTCGCCCACAACCCCCACCGGCATTAGCGCTGGTCAGAGAAGGTGAGGACGACTTGAAGCGCCGACAAGACGAGGAACAAGCGGCAGAAGCTGATCGACAGAGACAGCAGCAGCAGCAAAGGCCACCCGAACAAGATGCCGATACTCGTGCAGGCCAAGTTGTGCCGCAGCCGGGGGCCCACGCCGGGCCGGGAACGCCCGCCGCAGGAGCGGCAAAAGCCGCCGCAGGAGCGGCAAAAGCCGCCGCAGGAGGCACGGCAGATGCCGCCGCCGGACCGGACATTGCCGCAGGAGCGGCAAATGCCGCCGCAGGAGGCGCGGCAGATGCCGCCGCGGGAGGCACGGCAAATGCCGCCGCAGAAGGCACGGCAGATGCCGCCGCTAGGCCGGTCGACCCGAAGACCGCCGCCGACACCGTCGCCGCCGCTTTCGACTACGGACCTAGCCCCTTTGCAACTTTTCTCGATGGAGAGCTGGACGAATGGGTTTCGACATGGATGGAGGTGAGCGCTGGAGAAGAGGTGGCGCCTGCCGTTCCCGAGGCGTATTCCGACGTGGTGTTGCCTCCCCAGGTGCCGTGCATCATACGCTTACCTAACGGGAAGTCCATCGAATTCGCGCAGCGCACGGATATCGAGGACTTGAACGAATGGCTCACGCACGTGACCTCCTTTTGTCCGTCGGATGAAGACGCTGCTGAATTTTTAGACATGTTCCGAGCGGCGTGGAACCGCCCGCACGACCGTCGACGCCGACAGATCACATCCGCCCTAACGGCTCCCGTTGACGGGACCCGACTGTTTGTGTACTGCAGTGCCATCAGATCAAGCCTGTGCTCGGATTTCCGCGGTAAATGTCTGCGAATCGTGGCTTTGGACACGGAGAAGAGGAACCAAGTTTTTCAGCGCATCTATTACTTTCCCGTGGAGGAACACATCATCGATACAATATTCGTGGAGATGAAGGACAAATACAACGAATATATGTCTTTCCGAGCCAGCGATCAGCCATCCGTGATCGTCCTACATTTCCAGCGTGTGTGACGACGTGATCAGTCGCAGCTCGGCAGAGGAGGAGGGCACACCGACGAGTGCCATGACGAACCCGTATTATGCCTACTACGTCGCCCAGATGGGCTCTGGGCCCCTGCCTTACTATAGGTCTCATTTCACGGTACAGGCGGGGCGTGGTTTCTTGGGCAATCTGCTGAGCAGCGCTTGGAATTACCTGAGACCCCTCGTCACCGGTGCTGCGAGACACATCGGAAACACGGCTCTGAGTACTGGGAAAAACGTGGTGAGCGACCTGGCGAGTGGTTCGCAAGAACGACTCAAGGACATTATCTTGCGTCGTGGCAAGGAAGGTCTGTCGGATCTGGCCCAGAAGACCGCCGACTCGCTTCGCGGCAAGGGCAAGGGCAAAAGCAAAGGGAAAGGCAGACCGAAGAGGATCGGCCAGCGTCAGTCGCGCTCGAACCGTCGGCGGCAGCGAACCTTGTCTTTGCCCACGCCACGCTCAGCTCAGATCCGAGACATCTTTTCCCCACCCTCGACATGACGGGGGCAGCCGGGGGCAACCTCGTTGCCTGTATGAAACCGGAGCTCAATTTATTTTCAAAGAAAGCCATCCAAGCATGCGTGACAGCGCGAATCACAGAGAAACTTCAGCCGATTACCTCGCTGTCCACCTGGCCCGATGTCATCGAGTTCTCCAGTCCAGGTAAGGCTAACGACGAGGCCCCGCCCATGTCATCGAAACAAAACAAAAAAGAAAGAAATGATGAGCGTCTACATTATGTCCTGTTTCAGGTCGACCGCTGCACTTCTTGGCCATCAACGACCTCACGCTGCGCCTCGTCGTGCACATGAGAATCAAATCGTCGGGACAGAACTTTGGTCAAGACGACCACAAGAATGGAATCGTCGACTGCCCACTCCACAGCATGTTCTCACAGTGTGAAATATTCTTAGGCGAGAGGTCTGTTACGAAAAGCCCGCAAATGTACGGCTACAAGGCATTGCTTGATTTGTACACGACGTGTGGAAAAGACGCGATCGATGGCCCTATGCAGAGCATTCTGATGCAGCCAGACGATAGGCCTAATAAGTCCGATGCGACAAACCCTGCATTTGAAAAGCGTGCCTCGCCTTTCTTCGAGTCGAAACGAGTCGAGCTCATGGGAAAACTGAAAGCCGACATCTGTCAGCTCCAGGACAACGCGTTCATCTTGGACCAGGTCTCTCTTCGCGTACGACTGTCAACAGCAGCACAACAATTTTTCATGTGGTCGGCTGAGGCGACTCCGGACTATGAGCTATGTCTGGACGCGTGCGAGCTCTACACGACGTACTTTGTCGTCAATCCAGAGCTAGGCATGGGCATGGAAATGGCCCTGCAAGAGCAGCCGGCGACGTACTATTTTAAGGGAAGCCAGCTTAAAACCTTCATTCATCCAGCAAACACAGAAAACATTGAAATACCTGTGGCTTATTCTGGCAAACTGCCATCCTCACTCATATTGACCATGGTGAATGCGGCCGACTTTAACGGATCCGACAAAACCAACCCCTACAACCTTCTTCACGCCGGCCTGAAAGAGTTGACATTCCATTGCAACGGTGTCGAGAGACGATTCGTCATGAACATGGATCTGAAACGGGGCTGCACGACCGTGCTGCGCAGCCTTTATCAAGAGCTGGGCTACCACATCGAGGAGAGCGGCGGACATGTGTTCAATGCCGACGGTCTGAAAAATGGCAGATTCGCCTGTGCTGTCGATCTGACGCCAGATCAGTCGGGACGAGGGCCCTCCCAAAACATGGACCAGTACGGCACGGTGCGGATTCAAGGCACGCTCAAAGCGAAAGTCGACTACACCATTTGCATCATCCTATATGCTCAGTACGACAGCGTGATGGAAATCAGTTCGTCGCGAGATGTGACAGTGTACTGACAAACATGAAAGACTACGCTTCTCCACTCTCGACCCTGGATCTCCTGGCCGTGGCTAGAAAGCACCCCCTGCTGCGTCGTGTCCACGTGGGGACATTCCCCTTGGATGCCCTGCCTAAGCTTACCGTCTCCGGTCGACCGAAACACCTCGTCTTCAACACGTCGCCCTCTTATCAGCCGCCGGGTCAGCATTGGATCTCCATTTGGCTGTCAGCCGACACGACAGCCGAAGTGATGGACAGCCTCGGACGACGTCCCGTCGCGCCCGAGGTGCTTCACTTTTTACGGCGGCACTGCAGCAAAGCGGTGTACGCGGACAAACGCATCCAAGACGGGTCCAGCAATGCATGCGGTCTCTACTGTTTGAGCCATGCTCTGGCCCGCGCCCGAGGGCAAACGATGACCACCTGGCTAGGACAATTTACGAACTGCACCAAGCATAACGACGGTTTGATGGAGTGTCAGTTCATGCACGAGCTGGCCATCCCCACTCTTTTCCGACCTCGGCTTAAGTCGTGGAAGCAGTCAGTCGAGCGAGCCTGTCGCACCAGACGATGCGCCAAGGACGTCAGTACCGACCGAGCTTTGGCAGCGACAACATGCTCCCGCCAGTTGAGGCAACACCCGTCCAGACGTTCACGTCCGACGGCACGACATACTGCTGTCTCCTGGATTCCACCGACACGTCCGCAGTAGACACTTACTTCATGGATCTGCAGTCCCAGCAGCAGCAGCAGCAGCAGCATCAGACACAGGTCTTGGAAAAGATGCAGCTTCACCCCACGCCTCAACCTGTCGGCGAAATCACGCCGGATATCCCGCCGCCGATCTTTACAGCGCCAAAGAAAACGCGCAAACCGCGTCAGCGTGCATCAGCAGGTAAGGGACGGTGTGTCAACGACGGCGCATTCCCGCGTTTGAATCTTATTTAATCCCGGTCTTAATTTGGTGTTACAGAGCTAGAGGTGAAGCGACAGCGCTCGTCTACCAAGAAGCAGGCAATACAGCATAGGCGAATCCGCCGTCAGTATACAGCGTCAGAGCCGTCGATCCAGCCTGTCCAGCAGCCTGCGCAGCTACCAGACCCGGCGATGGTCGGATCGGGGAAGACACCGCTTGTCCATTGCTCTCACATCGATCGTTTGTGTCACATTCTACGTATGATTGCCGCCCCGTCCTGTGCTCACGGCGATGCAGGGAGCTGCCCGTCCTGATCGTATGCTTTTCCTCGGAGTCATCAGTGTCAATATCTTTGAGTGTGTGAAAAAAAATCTATTGTAATAAAACTTCAGGGTGTGAAGACCAACTGCTGCGTGTTGTTATTCATTCATATCCTTCCTCCTCCTCCTCCTCAGATAAAATGACTCAAGGAATTCGAAACAGAAAAAGGCATGGATACATTGTTTTCAGTTATTTTTTATTCAGAGAAAAGTCGTTACAGACACGCACATCATGATGTATATACATACACGCCCTCAAGCAATAGCCCCTATCGAGGGAGGGAGAAAAAAAAACCGTTACAGACACATGCCGACACGCATCCACACGTCATGATGATGATGAAATGTGTACACACCCTCCAGCAACGGCCTCCTATGGAGGGAGGAAGGGTTTCACTGCCACTCCATAGCGGATGGCTCTTGGATTTTGACAGTCAGATAATCATAGAACATGCGAGAATACAGTTCACGGTGTCGAAACATCAAATCAGACAAAAACTCCGTTTCCCGGTCCCACTTTCCGCTGCTTGCAGAAAGAAGCTTTTCCCCAGTCGCAGCAACAACAGTCTGGGCGTCCTTTTCAGTGCTAGTCTTGACCATGCCCATGCCCCTCATAGTCGTTTCAAGCGACGACAGAGACTTAATAAACCACATCTCAGCATCACTAGTTTCATCCATCAAAATACCCGCAGTGTGTAGAATAGCCGGGGCGTACATAAACAAGTGTTTTACAGTAATCTCGCCCAATGTCACATACAACTGCTTATCGCCAAAAGTAGTAATCTTGAGGCCGGGAGCTCCATCACGAATGGTTATACAGCAGAACTCGCCAGTCGGAATCACATGCACATCGCCGGGCACTTTGGGATTCTTGAAATGTTCAATCACACGGGCGCGCCAGTCGTCGGCGAGCAGCTCCTTCAGCTCTTGCAGAGACAGTCTGACGTGGATGCCGTTGTTGCCGGAAAAGGTAGCCATTCCAGCGAAGCATCGAGTGACGTCCAGGCCCACGGTGAGTACCTTGGACTGAGATGGGTTGAGAGACCATGCTTTCTCCAGGGTCCACTGCGGATAGTGGGGGCTTGGAATGATGCGATGCATCACGCGCTGCATCTCGGAGCGGTTCGGAGCGTCAATCACCAATCTATGAAAAAACAAAGCACCAACACATATGAGTAAAGATAGACTGAAAACACCCACTATGGGACTAAAAAGCGGTATTCGAGAAGAAACTTACTCAGGTGTTTGGGACATGACGCAACACGGACACACGAAAAGTGCTTGTGTAGAACCCGTTGAAACAAGGATTCCGCTCAACTTCACGTGACGACGTGATGCAGCAAGCTGGGGTCTCGGAGCACGACTGAGCCGTTGCTGGAGCGGCTGCGGCGTCAGGAGCGCTGCTCCCCTTCCACACACGTGCTGACGCGGACGGAGAAAGGGAGGGGGATAAAGGGAGGGGGAGTAGCCAGGAGCGTGCTGGAAGGGGAAATCCGTCAGCCCTCTCTGTCTGGATCTGGGATTTTGGAAACGGTCGCACCGGACAAACCGTCGTCCGGGACGGTAGCAGCCTGTTTCCTTTTTGCGTGCCATCTATAAATCTCATCAATTCTGTCCAATACTGCATCATGATGCCATGTGCCGGGAATGCCTTGTGACGGTGGCCACTCGGGGCACGGTGATGAGTCAGGGCTAGCACTGTCCCCAGCCACCATGTCGGACTCGGACATGGTACACTCTTAGACGGCGAGGACGACGTGATGGAGCAAGCTTGGGTCCCGGAACACGACTGAGCCGCTGCTGGTGCGACGATGACGACCGAAACGCTGCTCCCCTCACACGCAAGCGCAGACGTGGGTGGAGTAAGGGAGGGGGAGAAAAGGAGGGGGAGTAGCCAGGTGCACACTATGAGGGTTCACGTGGCGAGGGCAAGAAAACGGAGCTGACGACAGTATGGCACACACACTCCGTAATACATGACAAGTAGCAAAGGAGAATTAAACGCTGAAAAAAATGTTTTACTGGGTAGCGGCCATCGAGGCGACCGTTTGGGCAGCCATCGCGGCGGGCGAGGGGAGGGGGGCGCGAGGGACGGAGCGCGGGGGTGGAGGCGGCCATCCAGATGTTACCCTCGCGGTCACGCATGCGGTGCTTCCCTGCGCTAGGCTACTGCCGCAAGGCGCGCGCGGCTGACCCGGTGACCGCGGGATGCACTGGGCTCCTGCCACACGGGTGCGGGAGGGCGGGGAAGGGAGGGACGGAGCGCAGGAGGAAGACGCCCGTCCGCCCGTTGCTACAGGTGAGGGAGGGCGGGGGAGGGAGGGAGGGAGCGGGGAGAGTGCCAGTCCCCCCTGCATGTCATGCGTGACCGCGCCCGGTCCTCCCCTACGCGTCCAGCTGACGCGCGGTGCGCTACCGTCCCGGCGGTGGCCGCGAGCGCACTGGGCTCCTGCCGCAAGGCACGTGCCTGCGCCCCGGACGACCGCGCGCGCGCGCGTGCGCACCACCAGGACGCCGCCGACGAGGACGTACGGCAGCGACCTGGACCCACCCCGGCCGTCAGCTTGCCGACGACGACGACGACACTCCGCGGTAGAACGAGCGCGGTCCACACGGGTTAGGTTCGGACAGGACACACCTTTCACTTTCTCTTAGGTTAGGTTAGCCGTGGTCACACACACACACACACCTTTCACTTTTCTTAGGTTAGGTTAGGTTAGCCGAGCACGCAAACACCTTTCACTACTCCCTTTCATTTTGCCGGCGTTAGGCTAGGCTGGACAAGGGCACAAAACACCTTTCACTATTTTCCTTTCTCTTTATTTTGGGTCAGTTATAGGCACCGTCTTGGACACCGCGAAGTGATTGAATCCGTAATCTCGAAGACCAAAGGATGGGTAATGATGATTCACCCTCCGAAAGAGGGGAACCGCTGAGGGGGAGCCGCTCAGGTGGAACGGGGAGGGCGAGGGGGAGGGGAGGGAGGGGGGGAGTTGGGTTGGGGTGCCGGGCGAGGGACAAGTAGGGTCCGGGGACAAGTAGGGGTACTTGTACCCGGGCAGCTCGGCAGCTCTGTTTTAAAAGCGGCGTTTTCTATCACACAGGGAGATCCGGCCCCGATGGAGGAGGTGTCCGCCTCCCCGCGCTATCGTCCTGGTGGTGGCACTTCAAGAAGGAGATCCGGCCCCGATGGAGGAGGTGTCCGCCTCCCAGTGTCGCCATCAGTCGAGCCGTCTCAAGTTTGGCCTTTGAACTTTTGTGATTTGTGAACCTCAAGAACCAGAGACATTTTGATTTCTTAACGTTGAATGCGGTCTGAGACCTTGATTTTGCTTTTGGGGTGGTTCCAGTTCTCTCAAAGAAAGGGAGGAGTAGTTGTAGTGTTCTAGGCTCTTTCCAGCAAACAGCTGGCATACTCACCGCCGCTGGCTACTCTGGCTAGCCCTAGTCTCGCTCAGGGTCTCAACTGCATTCTCAATCTGTACGCCAACAACGCATCGCGGCGCCCCGCGGTTGCTACAACAGTCCTGGGCGGGACTCAGTCTGTGAGCGGCGCTTGTCCAATAAAGTCCTCTGGTTCTATCTTTCAACTTGAGCGTGCCCTTCTTCAGTCCGAGACCGAGTTAGATCAATATCTTGGACGGTTTAGCTGTGGCGATCGTTAGAAGACGACTAAAAATCGGCCCGCAGAGGCCGTCCAGACCCGAGGTCCTCTTTCCTCTTAAAACCCTAAACGGCGTTAGGTCTCGACAAGCTCGACCAGCTGCTTCGTCTAAACCCCATGTTGGGGTTTTAACAGGCCAAATTTGGCCTGAACGGGTCAGCGAAGTCATTCGAGTACTCTTGTGAGTACACACTGGTATCGACTCTGACGCAGCCAGAGCCAATATTTAGCCTGTTAAAACCCTGAACGGGGTTTAGTCTCGACAAGCTCGATCAGCTGCATCGTCTGAAACCGAGTTTTAGGTTTTAACAGGCCAAATTTTGCCTGTACGAATCGGCGAGCACATATGCACATCTTGTAAAAACACACTGGTATCGACTCTGACGCAGCCAGAGCCAATATGTAGCCTGTTAAAACCCTAAAGGGGGTTTCATCTTGACTGCCTCGACCCACTGGATAGTCTAGAAGCGATGTTTGGGTTTTAACAGGCCAAATTTTGCCTGTACGGATCGGCGAGCGCATTTAAGCAATCTTGTGAAAACACACTTGTATCCACTCCGACGCAGCCAGAGCCAATATTTAGCCTATTAAAACCCTAAACGGGGTTTCATCTTGACTGCCTCGACCCGCTGGATCGTCTGGGAGCGCAGTTGGGGTTTTAACAGGCCAAATTTTGCCTGTACGTGTCAGCGAACTCATTTAAGAAGTTTTGTGAAAACGCACTGGTATCCACTCCGGCGCAGGCAGAGCCAATGTTTAGCCTGTTAAAACCCTAAACGGGGTTTAGTCTCGACAAGCTCGATCAGCTGCATCGTCTAAAACCGAGTTTTAGGTTTTAACAGGGCAAATTTTGCCTGTACGTGTCGGCGAGCGTATTCGAGCACTCGTGTTAGAACGCACTCGTATCCACTGTGACGCATCCAGATCCAAAATTGAGCCTGTCAAAACCCTAAACAGCATTTAGTCTCGACCAGCGCGACCAGGTGCATCGTATTAAACCGAGTTTTGGGTTTTAACAGGCCAGATTTAGCCTTTGCGGGGCGGCGAAGTCATTCGAGTACTCCTGTGAGTACACACTGGTAATGACTCTGACGCAGCCAGAGCCAATATTTAGCCTGTTAAAACCCTAAACGGGGTTTAGTCTCGACAAGCTCGATCAGCTGCATCGTCTGAAACCGAGTTTTAGGTTTTAACAGGCCAAATTTTGCCTGTACGAATCGGCGAGCACATATGCACATCTTGTAAAAACACACTGGTATCGACTCTGACGCAGCCAGAGCCAATATGTAGCCTGTTAAAACCCTAAAGGGGGTTTCATCTTGACTGCCTCGACCCACTGGATAGTCTAGAAGCGATGTTTGGGTTTTAACAGGCCAAATTTTGCCTGTACGGATCGGCGAGCGCATTTAAGCAATCTTGTGAAAACACACTTGTATCCACTCCGACGCAGCCAGAGCCAATATTTAGCCTGTTAAAACCCTAAACGGGGTTTCATCTTGACTGCCTCGACCCGCTGGATCGTCTGGGAGCGCAGTTGGGGTTTTAACAGGCCAAGTTTTGCCTGTACGTGTCAGCGAACTCATTTAAGAAGTTTTGTGAAAACGCACTGGTATCCACTCCGGCGCAGGCAGAGCCAATATTTAGCCTGTTAAAACCCTTAACAGGGTTTTGCTTTAACTGCCTGGAGCAGGTAGATCTTCTGAAACTGGTGTTTGGGTTTTAACAGGCCAAATTTCGCTGCTATGGGGCTAAGAATGCAACAAGGGTAACCTTGTTGAGAATTGTCGGTGTCGGCTAGGGCACCTGCTGTAATCTGGCTCGTGTTTACCTGGATGGTGTTTTCCTGCCCTGTTAGCTAACCTTTAGCTAGACGGGTCGTGTCGCTGGTCATGCATGGGACAGAATTCTGCCTTTTCTGGTCAGAATTTGCTATTTTTGGCCAAACTTTGCTTTTTCTGGCCAGAATTACGTTTTTTGTAGACCGGATATTTGGCTAACTATGCCTGTTAAAACTTTTTCGCAGTCATTTCTCGACGTTTCAGATCAAACGGGACGGAAAAGAAAAAAATTATTTTTAGGTGAAAAAAAATTTCTGGCCAGAATTACGAAAATTGAAAACCGAATATCTTGGGAACCAGACCTGTTAAAACTGTGCAGTATACATTTCTCGGTGTTTCAGACCGACCGGCATGAATTGAAGAAAAAAAAATTCTGGCCAGAAAATTTTCTGGCCAAGATTACACCGGTCTTGCACCGCCTTTCCTGACACGCCCCGCCGTAGCCTGTGGTCTGGTCACCGGCCTGTGGCGGGGGGGGGGGGGGCCGGGGCAGGTCCGGGCACGGTGAGGGAATTGATTTCAAAGTAATGGACTGAATAAACAAGGCTTCGCTCTGGGCTGGAAACGGGCTGGGAGAGGGGGGGGGGGATCGTGGGTCGCACGTTGTGTGTGAGGGGTTGGCAGACTTGGCGCGGACCCCGTAGGGCAGAGGGAGGGGGGAGGGGGGCGGAGACCTAGAGCTCCAACTTACCGCTGACGTGCGTAGCATCCCAAGACACGAGCCGGGCTGCTGCTGCTGTGATTTCTAAGGAGTGGGAGCGAGGCGCCGAGAAGGGCTCCCAGGCCCCCGGCGGCCCCCGGCGGCGCCCTGTGGGAGTCCACTGCCACCTGCGATAGGGAGTCCGCCAGCCGTCATCCCCCTCCGTGTTGAAGCTCTTACAGGCCATTGGCTGAGCCCCCGACACGATACGGCCCACGGGCCCTTGTCTTGTCCGTTACAGCTGAGCTGCTGAACGAAGACGACTGTTAGCGCAGCTGTAAGGCGCCAGCCCGCTGAGAATGCTTTTGCCCCGGTTCGATACCAGCAACTTTTCCGTTTTATTCCTTTAGGCGCGAAGTAGTCTTTTAGATAGGACTAGGGATTTAGTTTTTCTAGGCAATTCCGAATTACAAAAATAAATAAAAATTGCTCTAAATTCAATTTTGTGACACTTCGAGCCAACCGGTGTTTCACGAAGCGTTTATTTTTTTCTGTCGTGTCCGATGGAGGGATGATGGCAAATAATGGCAAGAGTAATGTGCTTAGCTGATTTGTTTTAAAATGTACACAGCCGTTTTATAACACATTGTAACAGTCGACTTTTTCATCACTGATACTTTTCTTTTCAAACAAATATATTTTCATTTTAGAGGTTGGTGCCGTTCGTGGAGGAGTACAGGTGCAGGTGCCTAAGCGTTGTTGTTCTTGCTGGTGTACCTCTCGACGACGGCGGGCACCTGCTGCCCCCTGGACACGTAGTACTCCCACAGCGCCTCCCGGAACGGGCTGAAGTCGTACGGGGGCGCGCGGTCCGTGGACACGCACTCCTCGTGCATGGCGCGGAGCAGGGCCGCGGGATCGGCGAACGGCTCGTAGCCGCGGACGAGGAACTCGTGCAGCAGGTGGATGTCACGGGCGCCGTGGCGGAACTCGTACGGCGGCAGGTACCGGAACGTCACGTTCAGGCACTTCTCGACCGCGAAGTCCCGCAGGCAGATGGGCAGGATCCTGGGGCAAAAGCAAAGGGAGAGTCAAAGGGGAAAGGGCGGGTTGGCGTGGCGTGTGAGTATTCCCGCCGAGTTCCCGCCGAGGTGTGGATATACCCCGCGGCCGCGCGGCCGCCAGGTGCCTGTTGGGTAGGTAATCCCGACGTCAGCGTGCACGCCCGTCGTGCGGGCTGGCCTACCCTGGCGCTCGCAGGCGCTCGGCGCCACTGCCACGCCCGGACCGGACCGGACTACACCTACGTGAGGAGGGTGGTGGCCAGCTTCATGTGGTACGGGATGAACAGGTAGTGCTCGCCGCGCGCCACCGACTCGACGGCCCGCTGCGCCGCCCAGGACGGCTCCGAGAACTGCGCCAGCCACCGCAGCCACCTGCGGACGCAGGAGGCAAACGTTGTGACAGGGAAAAGCGAAACAGACAGCGGACTGGCGGAACACATACTGACCCCGACACTTGGTGGGCGCTGACAATGAGGTCGAACGTGCTCATGAAGTACGGGTGGATGGTGGTCACCAGGATGTCCCGCTCCAGCCCCTCCACGCGCAGCTCCCGGTATAGGCACTGCATGAAGTCTGCGGGGAAGAGAAGGGCAGAGGTGGGGTGCTACAGTCTGGGGCGGAGGCTGGACTGGAGGGACCAGCGGGGACCAGCGGGGACTCACGGGTGAGGCCGGCCTTGGCCGCACCGTAGAGGCCCATGGCGTGGTGGGGCACGACCCCGGCGGCCGAGCTGACGGCCACGACCTGTCCGCGGCGCCGGGCTCGCATTTGCGGCAGCAGCCCCCGCACCAGCAGGACCGTGGCGCGGAGGTTCACGTCCAGCACGGCGTCCACCTCGGCGTCCCGGTAGTCGCAGATGCCGCCGCCCAGCAGGATCGCTGCGTTGCTCAGCTTGGAGGTCATTGCAATGGAAACAGTTAAATTTCTCGTACTTTTTATTGTGTTGATTTTTGTGGTTTTTTTGCTATTTTTTAAAACACTTTTCTGGTATTTTTATTTAGTTTTATGAATTTCGAGTTTAAACTTTTGGTGAATGAAGTTTTTGAGATAGTTTGAGTTAAAATTTTCAGCCAATAATCACCCACCAGGACGTCGACGTGTCCGAAGTCTCGGAGGACCTTGGTGATGAGGTCGGCGACGGCCTCACGGTCGCTGAGGTCAACGGTGTAGGTGCGCACGTGCAGCGTGGGGGCCAGGGCCCTCACCTGGGCGGCGGTCTCCTCGTTGGCGGCCTCCATCACGTCCACCAGCGCCAGGGCGCAGCCGCGCTTGGCCAGCTCCAGGGCCATGTGACGGCCCAGGCCACCCCCGGATCCCGTCAGCTGCCCGTCGGCGATGGAAACACATCCATTTTACCGGAATGTCTTGTGTCCGGGAACCCCGGGGAGGCCCCCGACGAGAGAGATACGGTGGCGGCACGGGGCTACCTGAGGCTACCTGGGGTGACCTCAAACGTGGTGCCCGCTGAGGTCTCTCCACCGTGCCCCCGACGCACGTAGGATCGCCACGGGGGCCCGAAAGGGTAATACAAGTCGCTTGCATTTAATTAGATTCGTTTCCACCAGCAGCCGAGCCGAGCCGAGCCAAGCCGAGCCGAGCCCAGCCGAGCCCAGCACGTCGCGTCGTTCGAGGGCCTCACCAGCACCACCTCCCCACGCAGGTCTCTCTGCGGTACGCAGATGGCGTGCTTCATGACGTGCACGACGAGCGCCAGCACGGCCGCGGCCGCGACCGCCAGGAGCAGGGTCGTGGGCTCCACCATCGCCGTCGTCGTCCTGGTACCAAGGATGATAAATGGCTAACTTCCAGACCAGATGTGAAAACAGCAGTGACGGCGAGTGGAAACTTGTTGAACAGTCACTGCAACACTGTGATGTGAGGGGATTTGGGGCGGACTGCACCTTCACACATGGTCTAATCACTTGTTTGGTCCAGGCGCAACTAGCGACAAGTTTTCACGCGGACCACGCTGTACTGTGCGTACTTTGACTGTGTCTGCGGGATGCAGCCCCGCTGAGCCCGCGGCACGTGCATCCCATCCCGACGGCGCGGCCGGCCCGGGTGAGGCCCGGGGCCGGGGGTGCTGCAGCTTCCAGGCGGGTACGGGTCGAGTCGAGGTCACCCGTCACCGCCAATGGCCGCGGCCGCTAACTACGTTGTCGCTGGCGCCTCAACTCTTACTCTGTACATAATACTAGCCATCCAGTAGTAGGTATGGTAGTCGTGACGTCATCGGCTTATGGGACTTCTGACGTCCCCCTCTCCTCCCCCCACTCCGACCGTCTCGGCGGCTCGCTCGGCTCGCTCGGCCCGCTGGCTAACCTAACCTAACCTGACCTAACTTAACCTACCCTGACCCGCCGGCCCTGCCCCGCCCTCTGCCGCTCTACCTGTCCTCCGCTTGAGTCGGCTCAGGTGTACAGGTGTGTGGAGCGCTCGTGGCGGCGGCGGGAAAATTCGAATGAGTGGCTTTCTTCACGATGCTGCGTCGTCTTCAAAAATCAATGTTTTCGGGCTCTGCCCAGAAAAGCATTTTACTTTTGAGGGCGGCAGCGGCCAGATTTTTTTTATATTGCTCAACGATGCTGCGTCGTCGGCTACAATCAATGTTTTCGCAGAAAAGCATTTTATTTAGACGGCGACAGCGGCCGGATTTTTGTTTTATGCTGCTTCGGCTCTGCGAGGCGTGTGGTCCCGGCCATGGGCGGCCTCTGGGCTGTGCGTGTGTAAGTGAACGTGCGTCTGGCAGGTCTGTACCGGTCCGCAAGCGAGTGTGCGCCCTTGGGGGGATCGTGCGTGCAGGCGTTCAAAATACAAAAAGGCATCGATGGAGGCTTAGACTTGAACCCTCGTCCCTGTGGCTGGGGTGCAGCAACGTTTCCAAGTGGATAGGAGGAAAAGGGAGGGTGGTATGCAAAAGTCCACGTCCACGTCTGTCCACAAAGGTGGCGAGGGAGTCAAAAAGTGGTCTAAAAGTGTCCACGTGCACCGGCCAAACAGGTTGCTGGACGTATTACGTCATTCTATAAGTTCGGCAGAGAAGAACGTGCGACGTGCGAAGCGTTCGTGTACAGCCGGTATGTGTCCACGAGCACATCAGCATCTCGCCGTGCAGTTAGAAAGAGGGATAAAAAAAAATCCTGATCAATATAAAATAAAGTTTGCTGAGAATATCCACCCACACAAATAATACACAGGCGAACGAGTAATAACACAATAATACTAGCAACAAATCTTTGGATTACAACAAGGGAACCAAGTCCTGCTGGGTTCTAGAATCGACTTTGACGTCACCGACGTTCCCGAACGTCCCCGACGTCCCTGACGCCCGGACGTCCTCCCCCATCACGGCGCGATGGCCTGGCGGGGGTGAACACGATGAACACACCCCCGGGCATCCGACTGGCGATGTCTAAGGCCATGGGGAACTCGGCGGGGTCCGTGTGGCCGTCGTTGACCGGGTCCACGCGGTACCGGGGCAGCACGGTGGCCAGCAGAGTCTTCATGACGGCCATGGCGTACCGGCCGCCGATGCAGTTCCGGGGGCCCGCGCTGAACGGCAGGTAGGCGTACGGGTGGCGGCCCTGGCTACGCTCGGGGAGCCAGCGGTCCGGGTCGAACTTGAGGGGCTCCTCCCAGTGGCGGGAGTCGCGGTGCGCGCCGAACATGTTGATTAAGAAGGTGGTGCCCTGGGGCACGGGCTTGCCGTTGAACGTGGTCGGGGTGCGGTGGTTGCTGCGGCCGATTATGGGCACGGCCGGTGTCAGCCGCAGCGACTCCTTGATGACGCGCTCCGTGTACTCCAGCCTGCAACACATCGACAACCCACCTGCTACTTCTGCACGAACACACACTTCACCTCGCCGTCGCTCTTTTCTGTCAACTCACTTGGAAAGGTGGTCCGCCGTGATGCAGTCGTCCTGGCCGACGACCTCCTTGACCTCCTCCACGATACGGTCCTGGATGCCGTGCCGCAGGGACAGCGTCTTCAGTGTCCAGCCCAGCGAGGCGACGGTGGTCTCAATGGAGGCGCCCGTGAAGATGATTATCTCATCCATGATGTGCCTGTCGGGAATCGCCAGGTTCCCTTTTCCCTCCATCAGGATGTCAATCAGAGTTGGCTTCTCCTTGATGAAGTCCTCATCGGCCTGGTTTCGGTTCTCCTCCAGGCACTTCCGGTTGTGGACCAGCACCGAGTAGCTGAACTCGTCCATCTTCTTGAGCAGGGCACGGGTGGTGCGTCCAAGGCTGGTCAGGGTGAACGTGGAGTCGAACCAGAGCCAGGGCTGGAAGGCACGGCAGGTTATGGTACGGGGGACGATGTCCATGGTCTGGAACAGGTAGGGGAAGAACTTCTCGGCCGTCTTGTCGATTTTGTTAGCCATGGCGGTGCGGACGAAGGAGCGCGTCGAGTTCATCTGGAGGTTGTGCAGGACGTTGTGGGCCACCCCGGTCTGGATGCGCTCCAGGAAACCCTTGGCCTCCTCGTCGAAGAATTCCTGGTACCTGAGGTCAAAACGCAGAGCACCGTCAGTGCGGACAACGCAACAACGGGGAACTTGGGGGACCGGGCGGGGAGAGGGAGGGAACCGAGAGGGGGCGGGAGGGGGGGGGAGGTGAGCCGGAAAAGACCGGGAGGGGACTGGCCGAACACGACTCTAAATCAGCAGTTCACAAAAATTCATAGATAATTTTTTACGGAATAACATTTTATAGAAAGGAAAGGAAGATCAGAAATTGGAATGAAATAGCACATTTGAAAGAAATGTACACATGTTGACGGTGAGGGTTAGGCCTGGGGCCACCTACCTGTCTAGGAGCTCGGTGTTGAAGGCCGGCGTCAGAGCCTTCCGGTGCCGCTTCCACTCGGCGCCGTTGAGCGTGACGAGCCCGTTCTGCGCCACGTACTCGATGAACTCGTAGAAGAAGCGCGACTTGTCCTGCGTGTCCTTGCCTCGGATCACCTTCTCGATGTCGTCCGGGTCGCTGGCGACCAGGATGAGGCGGCCGGGCAGTGAAATCCGGGTGAGCTGCGTACGCCCGCCCAACAGCTTCCGGAAGCGGTCGAACGCGTCGTCCTCCGTGGTACCGACGAAGGACAGGGAGTTGCCCAGGATGGGGAGCGCCGGCGGCCCGTCAAAGGACAGCTCCATGCGGCGGAACTTAAGGTAGGCGATGAGCCAGCGGCCGACGATCAGGGCGAACAGGGCGCCGAATAGGACGGCGGCGATCGCCATGGCGGCGGCGGCGGTGGCGGCGGCGGTGTCGATGGCCCGGCGGCGTGTGGGAGAATGGACGGCAGGCTTCGGTCCGCGCCTCCTTCAGACCCCTGTCTGTGTCCGAGGGCGTGCCATGTAGTGGAGGAAAGTTAGTTCCAAAATCGCCAAAGTTAGGAAAAAATTCGGAACAAAGGAATTTTGCTTGATTCTTATAGATTTGAGGGCGTAGAACACAAATCCGATGAGTCCCAAGCCGGGACCCTTGGGGAAAACCCGGGGAAGCGGAAAATGTGTGTTAATTTTGCGACTCCGCATCGGTTCAGTTTTTTTCACCTCACGGGTGAACGGTAGCAGCCAGAAACCCCGTACTCAGCTTCAGGTGTTCGTCACACTCTCCCACACATTCCTCTCACTGGTCATACCAATGTCAGACCGATATTTCATGGCGAGAAATGGGCCAAAAGAAATTTTCGGCAATTCGAAAAAAGTAAAAATTGTGTTCCACACATCGCTGTTCGTGAATGAGCTGGGAAAGCCAATTTCACCTCGAAAGTGACCGTGTGCGCGCATTCTTCAGCTCCATGACGGTACCCTCGTTTTTCCGCTCAGACAAATAGCGGCCGAGCTATCTGGTTTGAAATTGAACACTGCAGCGCTCCGTGCCGGCCCGCGCCACTGGCCCCACTGGTTCCCCCACCACCTCCTGCGGCGGCTGCGTCCGACCTGTCTCTCTCGCACTGCCGCTCCCGCTATGCGTGCGACAAGGACGCGCTGTGCGCTGTTCCTCGCACACGGCCGTCGCTTTGCCTCTCCATGCCGTTTTGCCGCTGCATGCCCCAGAAAAATTTGATGTATTAAGGAAGGGAATTGTCCGAATGGGCTGAGCGAGGTGTCATTGCGTTCGTCACATTTCAGGGAATAACATTCTGCGGAGTCCCGGCCTGGGACTCTTAAGAATAAGCTACCAGAGGCTATGCAAAATTTAAAATTTAGATTTCTGTAGTCAATGCATGGTGCCTAGGTACATATTTCTGGTCAAAAAATTGCTACTTATGAAACGTCCGGGTGTGAAACTGAGCTGTAGTGAGATATAGCTTTAATAAAACTTTAGGATCAAAGTTCATTTTAAATTTAGATAACATATCACAGTTCATTAGAAGGCCTGTGCGATTAATCGAATAATTGACAATAATTGTCAATTATTTTATTAATCGTCAATGAATTCCACCTACCCAATTCAATGATCAGCAATCGATTACAAACCAATTAATCGATAGCGTTTTCAATGAACCGATTACAACTCGATTATCAATTGTAGTTCGATTGTCGATTAAGAGGCAATCATCAATTGTAGTTCGATTGTCGATTAAGAGGCAATTATCAATTGTAGTTCGATTGTCGATTAAGAGGCAATTATTGACAGTACTCGATCAATCGACCTTAAGTGATTAATTCATAGTGCTCGACTAATCGACCTTAATCCATTAATTGAGCGCCCTCGATTAATCGAGAGAAAAAACAATTAATCGAGCTGTACCAATTAATTGACTCCTTCTCCATTGCTGATCATCGAATTGGGTTGGATTTCGATTTTCTCGGCATTGATCAATTACGATTAATTTTAATAATAGCACAGGCCTACTGCGGCAGCGTCCTGGCGATGGGCCGCAGCCGGCCGTCCTCTTGCTTTCATCCCCAGTTGGTTGGGGGAAGTCCCACGCTGCGCCACTCCTGCACCCTGTATACCATGGTGGAACGCACGCCACGTGGTATACATGGCATCGTTCGCCGTGTGTGTGTGTGTGTGGGGGGGGGGGGGGGGGGGGGAGTCTAGCGAGTTCAAGTTCTATTGCCGAAATTTCGTCTTATTCAACCCTTCGCCTCGCTTCGCTTCTCCCGTACAGCTGCACCAAGAACGCCTCTCCAGCTGCTGTAATTTCCTCTTAAGTGGCGTTTGCGGCGTTAAACTGCCGCAGTTTCTCCAGCACGCCGGGTCATTTTTCTTAACCAGCTTCTTGAGCATGCTGATACCACTGTTTTTTCCCTTTGCGTACGGAGCGGATCGTGGGGCGCCGGCAGAAACTCACGCACAGGGCCCAGCTTTCCCTGCAGCTTTTGGCTACTGAAAACCTTCTCTCCTTGCCCGGCATAAGCATTTCCACGTAAACTTCGCGGGTGGCTTTTTGCGGCCCGTACCGCTGCGGCGCGGGAATGCACTGTTCGCTGCAAATCCTTGCAGAACGGAGACGCATGCTGAACTCACTCTCTATGACACGTGCTCACACACTCGTCACACAGTACCCCGCCGGACTGTTGGCCGTGATGAGCAAAATTACCGTCTGCATGCAAAACTCGACGAAGTGCAGATCAAGACAAATTTTATAGAAAGACTTCGTTCTGTTTTCAGTTTCTTTCGAATCCTCTGAATTTATCAATCTACTATTCGTCAGCGGCACAAGCAAGAGGGGTCTTTTGCCTCATGTGAGTTCCATCTCATACCAGTCCCAGGCCGGGATTCCGCGGAATGTTATTCTCTGAAATGTGACGAACGCAATGACACCTCGATCAGCCCATTCGGACAATTCCTTTCCTTAATACATCGAATTTTTCTCGGGCATGCAGCGGCGAAACAGCATGGAGAGGAAAAGCGGCGGCCGTGTGCGAGGAACAGCGCACAGCGCGTCCTTGTCGCACGCATAGCGGAAGCGGCAGTGCGAGAGAGACAGGTCGGACCGAGGGGGAATTCACTCTGCGAGTAGTCGGTACACCTGTCGCGTAATAGCCTCTGTAATAGGGATTTAAAGGCCGGTAATAATACCGGTAAGATTCGGTAAGTTACCGTTACTTACGGTAATATTACCTGACCTCGAAAAAAGTGGTATTTTCCGGTAATATTCAGACTTGCAAAACTCTGAAAATTAGCTGTGCTTGCTGTTACAAGTAGTGCACTGCACGTTCCACATACGAGTGCTAGCCGTAATTTCGTCGAGCAGTATGGCTGCTTCATCGCGGTTGCCGTCTTGCTCAGTGAACCGGACGTAGTGGCTCCATGACCATCCGAGGGGTTTCTATTTTATTCTAACCGTTCCTGCCGTCGTATCGTCCGTTTGTACATCGACTATCTTCGTTCCTAACGGCGCCGCCAGTCAGCCGGTAAGTCGCCCGGTGAGTACAGAGTGCGCACGTCTGTAGGTGCCAATCTTCCCTGTTGCTAAGCCACGCTTCGCACTCCCTGTCAGTCAGCCGAGGACACCCTTCGACCGCTCTCGAGACATTTGAACCCGCAACAACTTAAAACGTTTTCGAAACCTTCTCGGTCGGTTGGTGGGCCAGGGTTCAAATACTAACGGCTGCTTCCGCTCGTTTCTGCTGCCCGCTCCGTGGCGCAGAACGCACTCTCACGCTGCGTTTCCGAACCGCTACTCTACGCTGATCCAGAGACATTCGACTGTTTCCAGGTCTGCGAGCGGGCGTCTGTAATCGGTCAGAGGGGAAGGACCACTGCGCGGACGGCGGTGCGGCGGCTGAGGGGCGAGCCACCGCGAGGTCCACGCACCCGCACTGGCCCGCACCGTCAACCACAGCGCGCAGGCGGAGGCCGGCGGGTCCGCCCGTGGTTCCCGCCCCCGCTGTCTCCGCGCCCGGCAGAACGTCAACCCCATCAGCGAGCTGCTCGCGGGGACCGGCGATGTGCCGCCAACTCCGCCCTGCCAGTCGCACTGCGCCTCTGTCGACGTCAGCGGATCATGCGAAGGGGCCTCGCGTCGAAGTGCGTGCGTCACGATGCGTCCCCGCTCAGCCTCCAAGGACCGTGTTGCTCCTGCCTCACCCGGGCCGGGACCTCCCCGTAAACATGCCGCTGAGCCGAAGCTCCACCCGGCCAAGGCCAGCGGGACTGGAGGGGTGCGGTGTGCGACAGAAGCGCCGTGGTGGGTAGGCAACCCACCCTACCCGCCCGCCCCTGCTTTTTGCGGGCGACGACAGAGCGCGCCAGCGCAGCACAGCTGCTGCTGAGCGAGTTTACAAAGTTGAAGATTACTTATTTTCTGGGCAGAAAGCAAAAATATAAAACAACTATAGTTGTGCCCCATTATCACTTGGAAGCGACGGAATCGTAATCCAGTTGCCAGTTTGAGCAAAAATAAATTGTGGTTGTAGTTTTCGTGGTTCGATCGCCACCGTTATTTGAGAGGTGCCCATTCCTCTGGATGGTTGCTTACGTTTCCGGCCGCTTTCCCGCTCAGCTAAAGACACGACGATCTCCGGTATTCGTTCGTGTGGCCTGGATGTGCTAGCTGCGCCTGAGTGAACGCATAGCACTTCCTTATATTAGTGAACGATTTCTATCTGGTTTAGATATGAACCAGTTCAACCCAAATGTTCCACCACCGGGCGTGGTGCTGTACCGAAGAGTAAGTACTGAACTTAGTCGCACGATTATTATAGGCCAATGATGTCATGATCTCCAATGATAGGTTACTGAAAGGGTGTTTGAGGTAGACACAGTCACCTCCGACTACTAAGCACTCTTTATCCTTCTCTCTTTCATTCAGTACACCACCGTAATAATAGGCAGTTTATGTTCTGCATTTTGATCGTTGCCTGAACACTGTTTCCACAGGTTACTGAGCGCGTGGAAGAATATTCCATAAAGTTCGCATTTGATCCAACTAGGCCCCCACCCCCATTTGGATTTGAGCCGTACCCACAGCCGTACCCACAGCCGTACCCTCAGCAGTACCCGCAGCCGCAGCCGCAGCCGCAGCCGCAGCTGCCGTACAGGCAGCCTGACGGGCCGCTAGAGCAGCCTGTGGTATGTATACCATTTTCCATTGGAGCTTCCGCCTTCCTACATATGCTTATGTATTATTTCTTACATTTCACCACATACTCAAATTAATTTATTAATTTGGGCGTGATCACCCTGATGAGCAGATAAGTGAGGCACCGTGGCTATGGTAAATGTTTGGTGCTTGTGTATTTTAGGGCATTTTTTTGAGTTCGTTTGCTGAACTAACCCTTGTGTTTCTCAGGAACATGGAAACGACTGTTACTCTGCAGCTACAACTGTAACAGTGGCTACGGTGTGCAGTACTTGGTAGCACTTTGTAAGACGTTGAGAGTTCTTATGCTGAACACTTCTGTTTTTTAGGAACATGGAAACTCTGACCCTCAGGGAAGTACGCAGCAAATGAGAGCACCACTGAGGCTCCAACCGCCCTCAGCAGCAACTCGTTCATCAGCTGACCATGTTGGAACTAAGGTATGTAGTACTTGGAAGCACCTTGTGTGATGTTTGGAGTTCGTTTGCTGAACACTTCTGGTTTTTTTTTAGGAACATAGAAACTCTGACCCTCAGGGAAGTACGCAGCAAATGAGAGCACCACTAAGCCTCCAGCCGCACTCAGCAGCCACTTGTTCATCAGCTGATGATGTTGGAACTAAGGTATGTAGTACTTAGAAGCACCTCGTGTGATGTTTGGAGTTCTCTTGTTGAACACTTGTTTTTTAGGAACATGGAAACTCGGACCCTAAAGTAAACTGTTACCCTCAGAAAAGTATTCTGTGTCCAAAACTGAGGCTCAAATTTCCTTCTCTTCAAAGAGCACTAACCAGTGGTTTAGCTGAGGTGAGTACTTCGTAGCATTTAGTGAAATGTTTGGAGTTCTTTTGCTGAACAATTCTGTTTTCTGACCCGCAGGGAAGTACACAGCAAATGAGAGCACCACTGAGGCTCCAACCGCCCTCAGAAGCCACCTGTTCATCAGCTGATCATGTTGGAACTAAGGTATGTAGTACTTGGAAGCAAGTTATCTTGTTGAACACTTCTGTTGTTTAGGAACATGAAAACTCTGACCCTAAAGTAAACTGTTTTCCTCAGAAAACTATGCCATGCCCAAAACTGAGGCTCAAATTTCCTTCTCTTCAAAGAGCACAAACCAGTGGTTTAGCTGAGGTGAGTACTTCGTAGCATTTAGTGAAATGTTTGGAGTTCTTTTGCTGAACAATTCTGTTTTTCAGGAACAAGGAAGGTGTGCTCAGGGAAATTCAGATGTACCAAAATTTACTCTGGGTACTAGAGCTGTAACTTCCAGCTCATCAGCAACAAATGTGGTGAAGGTTTGTATTTAAAAGCTTGAGATGTAAATGTATGTTCTGCACTTAATTTGACTTCTCCACTCACGAACCTTCATGCATTTAAGGAGCCACAAGATAAGCGTAGGAAACCTGTGGAGGCAGCAGATCAGAAAGTGCCAAAAAGGGTCCTCCGTTCAAATTCTGCGAAACAAAAGGTTTTCCTGATAAGTGATGATGATGACGATCAAGATGAAGACACAGGTAATTGCAACAGTGAGGTTTTTGACTCCTTAGTTTTTTGCATCATAAAGGTTTTTTGATTGCTTGGTTTTTGTTTCATTTCCTAATGTGGTATATTTCAGAGAGAACTGCTATAACTGCACAAGTGATTAAGATTCTTGAAGAAGATCCATGTAAGTGCATATCTCCAGAAATGGATACCTCCTCCTTTTTCTTCCTTGGGCTCATTCAATTTCTTCTTTTTCCAGCTTTCTTGGACGGTATGTCAAGGCAGCTCATTTTGGCCTACTTCAAATGCTGGGAGCCGGAATGCAGTGAAATAAGGGGGAAGAAATTGCCCCCATTAGATCCGATAGCCCCTGAGTATGAAGTTTCATTTGTCACTGTTATCAATAGTTTGCCCACGCAATTACGCAAGAACTTGTTGGACCTCTTAGCCTTGGCCAAGAAAAAGTTTTTTGAACAATGAGAGTATTGTTTGCCAACAATAATTCTGCTTGAATTCTGTAATTCTTAGCTTTGTTCTTACTGCTAATGACCATGTTTTTTTCGTCTCTCAAAATGTTCAATAAATATTGATTCAACTATATGTATGATAAATGTGTTAAAACCCAACCTGTCAGTCGGCTTTTTTAGTGAAGTGACAAGTTACTAATGCCTAATAGAAAGATGTTTGGGGCTTTATTTTCACTCTATATATTGTCATGAAGTTTCTATCATTGATTATAGTTTTATACCTCAAGTTGGCAAAGGGAAATTTTACCACAAAGGAAAACAACTGTTGATATATGAAAACAGCTGTTTTAATTGACATTCAATAAACACAAATAAAACGGCAAACATTTATTTGTGCCAGATTTTCTGAACTGTTTGCCCATCACACTTTGCAGAAATTATATTCTCTTGAAAGTAATGAAACCTGAAGCATGAGGAGGACTCTTATTCACCTTCACTGCAGTAAGAAATTGAAAACCTCAGCATGCAGCACTGATGTTGACTGCTTAAAACTTGGTTTGGTAGAAGGTGGTAGAAGGTGGCTCTCAAACAACCATTTCTTCTTCAACATTTTGTTACCTCCCTCAGAAAAATGTATCATCAGTCTAGTGATATCATAAAATTGGTGGAGAGGGCAACAAAAACCAACAATGAGGGTTCAGTTCAAATTATATATACCTTCATGTACAATTTTATTGGGATGTGAAATTGTTACTCAACAGAGTCAAGTTTCTGTGGCTCATACCGCTGACAAATTATGAAAAAAGAGCATTTAATGGAAAAAATGCCAATCAATGATGAGGCTGAACATGGTCCGTGCAGTGTGAAGTGGCCAGAGAGCAAGTTTGAACAACTTCACACAAAATTCACCCACACAGCGTGGTGGGCAAACCTGCTCTAGCACAAAAGGCCTAAAAACTGAAAACATCATTTTGGTCAACCGTTTTCAATAACTTACCAGTTCATGCAGTGTTATGCATGATGTGAGATGCCAATACTGACTTATTCCTGAGTGTTACTGGCAAACAAGTAAGCTCAAAGCTTAGTTTTCAGGAAATGATGCAAACACAAGCCTTCCAATTTTAAAAGTGTATGGGTAAAGTCAGCAACAGTTGGCTTGGTGGTAGAGACTCAATACTCCGAGAAGTGAATACAGGTGATGAATAAGGCATGAATTGAGGTACTCTAAAATATATTTAACGAAAGAACAATTGGTCCAACATAAAAATGTGTAAATATAATTATTCTACACTGATAGAATAAAAACACAAATTCCACATGCACACTTGTTACAATGAATCCAAACATTAAAAACAGTAAAAGGAATATGAAAAGTATCAAAACTATTAAAAAGGAACAGAAATAATGAAAACTTAAAGAAACTTTAAATTAAGAAGCTTGCTTCAAACCACTACATCTTCCGAAGAATGAATAAAATTTGAAAGAAACTATTACCAGAGAATCTTATTCATTGTTAAAACTATTTGCTCTTATTCTTTAGTAGCAATTTCTTTAATTTTTCATTTTCTTTTCGTACTTCAGCAATTGTTGGTCCAGAATTTTTCCCACCCGCCTTGCGACCTCGTCTTGATTTCCGCTAAAGGAATTAAAATGAGCACAGTAAGTATAAATAAAGAGCCATGCAGGGCAATCACATATCACCTGACACGAACTTTACCTTGGGCGAATCCTCAAGTTCCTCTTCCTCTTCTCCTTCTTTCTTCTTAGTAGAAAAAGTCCGTCCAAAAATTCCTTCCTAGATGAAAGTGTTGAAAAAGTGTTAAATGAGTCTCTCCTCCAGACCATGAACACAAATTACACTATGCGTTACCAAGAATGTGTCTTACTTCAATGTCCGACAGCGTAGCTGCATCGTTTTCAGATTCGCTATCAGAATCTGCATTAGATTCCTGGAAAACAAACATAATATGTGATTTGCATAAAAATAAAATTGGTACATAATATGAGTTAAGTGATGAGGGGTACATACAGCGTCCATTCGTAGCGATTTAGAGTTAGAGGTAGTTTTGGAGGTTGATGGTTGAAGTTTCAAAGTGGTTTTGGAGGTTGTACGTTGAAGTTTCGAAGTGGTTTTGGAGGTTGAAGGTTGAAGTTTCAGAGTGTCAACTCTTTCCTCTTTCTTCATTCCATCGATGAGGGTCATCATATTCTCTTTGAAGTCCGTCAGCCTGCTTGTCATGTATGAGGTCAAAGTGCCCTCCAATTTTTTTTCCAGATCTTTTCTGGACTTTTCAAATTCTGCATGGAGGTCATTCAGGAAGGTTTCGATCTGCTCTTGAAACTGAGACAGAGTTTCACACAACATCTGTTCAATGGTTGACTGCATGTTTCCCTCGAGCTCACTAAATCCAGTTTTCAGTTTCTCATCAATTAATTTGTGTAGCAATTCGAACGCAGGATCATCTGAAAAGAAGGTAAGACAAGATGTAGGGTCAGTATGGAAACAGGACGGAAAGGTCAATGCAAATGAAAAACAGTGCAGCAGTTCAAAACAAAGCCGAGCGTAAGTCAGAAATAGACCCCTCTGAACCCAGAAGCGGGCAGCATAACAAACACTTGTACGAAAATCAACTGCTTAATAGAAATTAGGAGTCTTGCACAGAGAACGCCTGGCAATGGATTTAAAGGAATGAGAGAGGTCAAAATAGGGTATTCGCAATAATTAGATTAGTACGTTTGAACCGCTATTTTTCATTAAAATCTCCATCACTTTCAAATCAACCAAGCATACGGTCCGCTTTCGTAAATATAATGTACATAAGTAAACATAATGAAAACATAATTTCCATACCCGTGATAGCGTCCATGGCAGCAGATTTAAATAATCACAGAAGAGATAGGCAGTAGCGAGGATGACCGAACTGACTGGGACTACTGGGACTAGGCGTCCGAAACCAAACAGATGACAAAAGGAACTCAGCGCCACACAGTTCCAGGAATACCAATCAAATTTCCTACAATTGCATATGTATACATATATCTAGAAATCGAAACTAAGTTCTTTATAACAAAACTGTTTCGAATGCAACTCTTTTGCCAATATTTTCTATTTTTGGACCAGCTACCTGATTGCCACCACTGGCCAGTACAGAAATCTTTGTTGCTTGCCATGTATTGACTCCCGTAGTACTCGTTATACACAGTCATGTGTTATTAGCCCTCATCAGCCGAGGTCAATCGTAAACGTGTCAAACGTATGCCAGTCAGTTGAATTCAATATTATAGCTGCATTCACCCACCTCACGAATGAGGCAAAATGGTGTGCATACGGAGGCTGCAGCGCCAGAAGGGAACGCAGCATCGTTCCTTTTTTTATCATGTTGGAGACGGGTATAGGTATCATAAAAATGTGACCAAAAGAGGCAAAGTTTATTTTAAATGTGGCCATTATGAAGCGGGCTGCCGAGGGAGGGCTATATATTCCAGAGATCGAGGCTTTCGGCACGCCAATCCACATGATTTTTGTCAAAGGAATCCATACTACCCTTTGATTATGAAGCTTCGGCAGAGAATACTAATGAGATGCAGACGCTTAGAGTTCACAAGCTTTCGTCAAATTGTTACGGAAGAAAGCAGAAGGTAGTGTATTTGTGTGTTGACTGATGTGAAAAGTAAATACAGATCACTGTCTGAACATTTCGTTGTCTTGTGCAGATTTCCTGATGATGTGAAAAAGGAAGTGAGGTTGTCAGTCATTAGGTCAGCAATGCAGAGAGTTAGGTATTCCCGGTATCCTCCACCGCCTCAAACATTACAGGGATTGACTGAAATACTTGAGAATCCCCGCTTTAGAATCATCACAGCTACTGATGATATGCAGGATAATTTATATGCCGCTACTGTAATTGCTGGTGATGGCTCTCGCCATATTATATTCATGTCCAAAAGGATGACTAGAGTTATTCGATCTCTAACCACTTTGTTTGGCGATGGTACGTTCAAAGCATTGCCAGCAATTGCTGAATTAGATGCAGCATCCCAGGTGACGTACCTTCAGAATTAAGTTCTTTAGTCACAAATAGTGCTATACAGTCTCTTTTTGTCAACTCCCTATGTTGCAGGTTTACAGTATTGTAGGCAACTGGGACCACACGGTCATACCCTTGGGATGGGTTCGCATGCAGAGGAGAACTATATCTGCCTATCAAGCAGTGTTCAGGACAGTACGGCTTTTAGCGGGGGGATTACGAAATTTGACTAGATTTATCTCTGATTTTGAAAATGCTGTACGCGCAGCACTCTCAGGCCTGATGCCAGAGCTAACCCTGCAGGGTTGTTTCTTTCATCTAGTCAGGGTAATGTTTTTGTTTCCTGTACTTTGATTTTTATGTATATTACCTTATGCAACTGCTGGTGCTAAGTTCCTCATTAATGTTGCAGGCATTTGTCAGGTATGCAATAGAAGAACTCCATATGTACAACTTTCTGAGAAGGCAACCATACAATGACCTGGTCATGCTCTGTTGTGCACTGGCACTTCTTCCCCGACGTCACATGTACAGAGCATACCTTCTCATACTTAGAGAAGCAAGGCAGCATGGTCGCCGTGTGTACAGGGTCATGAGACCTTTCTTTGCCTACATTCATCGATGTTGGGTTGGAAATGCCATTCGCAGACGCTGGATGTCGGTGTTTGGGTCATTCCATCGAACAAATAATACTTGTGAAAGCCTTCACAGAATGATGATGAATTGCATTAGAATTCGGCACCCCAATATCTACCACTTCATATGTAAGTTGTCTTCAGTGTTCCCAATTTCCTGCGTAGATTCAACTCATTCAAAATATATAACTGCTTATGTTTGTTTGTTTTTTAGCTTGTTTGGTTTCCATGGAGGCAACAGCACATGCTGATATGTTAGCCTTATTAGATGGCATTAAGCCCAATAGAAGAAATCTGAAAGCTATTGCATTGGATCGACGGCTTCGAAACCTGGCCAACGTTTTCAACAACCCTCCTGACAACCTTGACAATGCTCTCATGCGGTACCTGAATGCTGGCAAGTACTGCTTTGCTGATGCTTACAATCGGGCTGTTGAAGAGCTCTGAAGTGTAGACTGTAGGTCTACCAGCCAATAACAGTTGGAGATTGTCAATTTGGGGCACGATGTAATGATATTGAATCATTTGGGAATAGGAATTGCTCGCATCAGAAGAAAGGGGCCTTAACATTGGTGGACTGCGTTAGGTTTGATGTAGTATGGAATCTTAAATAACACAGCTTTATTTCTTTCTTGGCTTTTAATCACAATTCACAAGCCCAGACTTTTATTTGTAACAATAATCATCACTAAAACATCCCAATCACATTTTCTACCCACAACATCCCTTACCATATAAATATCTCAGATTTATCACTTCTTTGTATTAGTTGCAAGCAATTGAGTTAATTGAACATATTCAGTTTGTATTTTCTGGGACCAAAAGCATTCAGATCAATCTCTTGCGTTTTTAATTTTTGATTTTGATAATGGTCCTACCATGATGGACATGTTATTAGATGGTACATGTTTATATTTTCACTCAGTTGTAACTGGTGCTGTTCTTAATATATTAGACATATTTTTAGGTGGTAAATAATTTTCCATCAACAAAGCTCTTTCCTTAACATCCACATTCCCATGATGCTGAGCTCATTTCTGAAATCTGAATCAGTAATCTACCAATTTTCACAACATATAAAAAGAAGAAAAACATGCAACAGTACTCTACTAATTAAAATGATTCTAGCATCTCCGACAGTGAAATTCTTTCTCCACTGATACTTACAAGTTGATCTTTTAATAGCATGATAATTATTACCTCTGCCGAATAGGTTTTTGACATGTCCTGGCAATAAATTACTTAAAATTAATAAATTGCTTTACTACTTTTAATTTAAAATGTGCCATTATTTCATTTGTTACATCCCTCCACTCTGCTATACATTCAAATCACGGCAGATGCTTCATTTCTACAAACTCCATTACAGAACAGTAAAGCAACAATTTCAGTTCTCACACATCACACAACGAACTGCCATGCAAGGCTGCTACAATGTTTTTAAGTTTGCTATCACACACTTGTGCATTTTCTTTTCAGAAAAGTAATGCAAACATGCAACGACAGACAGAATCTCCTGTCTTAGTGGGTGGTCCTCACAGAGGTCATTAGTTATGGCAAAATGGGTACTCAACTGTCTCCTTACATCCTCAAAATTGGCCGGAGCACAGTTGAAACACATCTCTTTGAAAAGTAGGTGCATTTTATGAAGCCAGTTATGAAACACTCTCGAAGCCCAATGTGGGGTCATGCCAAAAGTTATTCGCAGAGTCTTGAAGGAAATGTTCACCCGCAACTTCATGAGAGTTAAAAGAAGCTGATCGTGACTGCTCAAAATACACTCTTTGCATGGATCAGAGTCGTTTCTAATGACAAGTAATGTCCATAACTGGTTGAACTGTTCTCGACTGAAACCTGTTAAATGTACCAACTGCTCTTCCGTCATAAGATCCACACCAAACAGAGGCTTCAGCTGAAGTGACGGGTTGGGCAGGATAATGCTAGCATTTGTCTCCACATGAACACTCTTCAAAGTATCTATTTCTCTTCTCATACTTGTCAGGACACCTGGGGGGAAATATCAAAGACGGACATGAATAAATCAAGTGCAAAGAGGAGCGAGGACAAGGGACATATTTGTCTTGGAGGTATGTACCAATGTCAGTCACAGCCCCTACCTGGATGTTGTAAATGTGATGCGCCAGAAACTGAAACTTGACCCTGGAACGTCTCAGGACTTGTCACTGGACGTGGCGAAGTTGGCAAATTCTTCGAAGGGCATGCTCCTTCCTTTAGGAAACGGTGCCTTGTTACACCTGAAGGGGAAAGATTAAGTATAGATTAAAATACAGAGCGATTTATAGGTTAAGAGAATTTGTGTTACCGACGTAATCTGGGGACGTGTCACTAAACTCAACTCGTGAAGGCGATGCCTCTTTTAGACGCTCACCGTTTGATTTCCGTGCTGTTGTGAAATCTGCTTCGTCCTGAAAATGTAAACTGCAGATTTTGGAGAACGCTGTCACGGGTTTCCAGTGACGAAGAGCAGACACCCACTTCTCGCGCAGAGACGCCTTCTTCGGAAAGCCATGGAAGGTAAGACCTCTGTTCCTCTTCGAATTTGTCCCGCAGCCCGAAACACAGCAATAAATGGCCATAATCTGTCAAAAACTGTAACAGTACAGACGAATCTATTTATGTTTAAACTCTTGCCCTCAGCAAGCTTGCTGTGCTTGTCGTCTGCTCTAGTGGCATGGCACTAAAGTTCAACGGGAGAGCACAGCAGCCGGAAATGTATTTGGCAAAGACGCAGCAGTATGCCACTTTTATATCCTGGAGGAGGAAGGCCGCGACGGTCTTCTAGCTTCTTGCGGCTGAAACTTTATAATTTAAAAAATAACGATAGCAAGGTAAACGTGGAAAATTAGTATTTGAGCAATGGGCATTCATGGGCCTCGGCCGCCTTGTAAAGTGTCTTGCGCCGACGAAACGACCGGCAAAAAGGAAACATAAACAAACCGTCGCAAGGTTAGGCTGCTGTGCTGAGATCCGCTGAGATCGTCGCAGCAATAAGTGATTTATTTTCTTAAAAAGATGCAACTTCCCCACTGATTCGTCTAGTGGTCTAGTCTGGTACTTAAATATTGAAGTGACCTTCTTTCTCCCATTTCTTTGCAATATGAGTAGTAATACGTTGTAAGAACGCCAAAATCGGTAACCGAGTCGTTCGAACCGCCCGCCGGTTTTCGCGCGCTGCTGGACTACGCTGATTGGCTGCCTCAACGGCAACGCCGCGCTTTGTGTGTGTGAGTTCCGGCCCCGTCCCGACGCTGCGCCCGGCGCCGGGCGGCGACCGTTACCCGCGGTTACACCTACAGCCGAGCTCCTACACCCCCCTTTTTTGTTATTTATTATTAGTTATATTATAACATTGAATATACTACAGTGCGATTCTACGACCCGACATCATTGGCGTTTATTTCGGTTGGGGGCGACTCCTGAATTTATTTGCAACAGCTCTGGCCAGCTTGGGATAGTGTAGCATTGCTGGACGACGCCCTGCCACAAGATACGCATCAGGTTAGTACTGAGGTCATGATTTGGGCTGCCTTTTTATGTGTGAGTGGTTTTCGTGTGCTTATTGCGTCTGAGATAGATTGAGGGTTCGGGGCCTAGTGAAAAATTTTGTGATGTCTCATGCGCGGCGTACATAACCTCCCTCCGTGCTAGTCATTTTTCCGCGTGCTGCTTTCATGTCGTTCAACGTTGCATTTTGTGTACCCGAGATCGATGCCGGTATCTTTTCGTAATAGAAACCTTTCCTTTTTTTAATCATTAGATGCTTATGTGCACCCGCACCCGACCAATTAATGAATTCGCACCTTATTCGGAAGTCAAACAATAACTACTGGACGGGGGATGTTTCTTCCTTATGTTTCACCTCTATCTAATATCATTCCAAAATGTTTTCAGGTTAAGTTACTCCACCATGGTTTTTAGACCAGCAGTGAAGTCATGACCTAACGCGTCAAGTCCACTTCCCATCCCATCCTATCCCAGGATGCTGTCTCGGTGATACTACAGCGCAGGTGAGGCTAGGTTAGTCGGTGAGGTCAAAGTGACGTGCTACTCATTGATATCCTTTTGTGCAGAATGTTGCAACAGACATTCATCTTTTCTGGTCATGTACAACCGTGCTTTGAGCAGTGTTCGTTGTTTGGAATTCGCGTACCTGTCTGTTGTTAGTTAATTTGGTTCGATGAAGTGGTGTAGGTATGCACACTGACACCAACCTCCATTTGTTTTACAGTTGGCTTTCCCTGTGGAGTGAGTCCAGAACGAGTGATTTTGGCTCCGTGCTGCTGGCCTCTCCGTGCTCACATCCACCCTACATTGGTGTTCGCAGTCGGATGGACTCCACCTATGTGGAAAGATAAGTTGCCCTCTTCACCCTCTCACGCTTTTGTAGATTCACATACATTTTATTTTAGCAAGGCACTTTTCACTTGCATCGGACCTGCAGCCATAATTTTTGGCAGTTGTAGGAGATTTTTTTCTCTTATGTGTCTCTGATCCAACTTCATATCAATGGTGTTTGTACCCTGTGTTCTTGTCATGACCCACGGTCCCTAGATGTGAGTGCCTTTAACTTATAATGTTTATGATCAATCAGTGCCCATGTATTCTTTTTATGCTTGTATTGTTTGTGTTTATGTCTCCTGTGCTTGGTATGCCATTACCGTAGTTCTTGACTGGTTTCCTGTCCTTTCACTGCTCCTTGCATCGCCCTTGCCTGCTAATAAATTGTCTGTTGGTGTTTCTCCAAATGTGTGATATTTCTGTTTTGTCATGTAAATATTTGCCTGCATTGCATTTGGGTAAATGACATTAGTGCTTTTGACTTCTGAGATGTATTTTGTCCAGTCTTGCTTTTTCCGTGCTATTGACTGACTGATTTGGACACCTGCTTTATCATCATTGTTGCCTCTTTTTTGTTATGTGCTCCACTGTATGAATTTTGATTTTTGTATTTGAAATGCATTGCTCTTCAAAGTGTAAAATGCAATCTGTATTCTTATTTTTATTTTATCTGCCATGCTTTTGTTTTGCATTGACCCATCATCCACTTTTCATCTTTGTTGTAACTTGGGATGCTGTGTTGCTCATATATTTTTGTTTTTGAAACAGGTTTCTGATATGGCCCACCACCTGTTGCTAACAATTACTAAAATTTCATTGAGTCTTTGTTTTCAGTCCATGATTGCCGGCGTGATGTTTTCTTGAATGTATGCCATGTTATTAATTCTGTTATGATATTACTATCTCAGGTATGTGAAGCCCTTGAATAAATTTTGTGCTATGAATCCTTGTATGTCTCTTATGTCTACTAAGCAAGTATTTCTTGACTTGAGTGGTTTCCTGTCCTTGTACTGCTTTTTGGATCTCTCTTGCCCTTCTAAATTTTCCGCCTATGTTACTCTAAATGTGATCAAGATGTGAGTTCATTGTTTGCTGCTTTTCAACTTTCATGCACGCTGCATTGTCTTTTTTGCATTTGTATGCACATCTGTTCATTGCCTTGCCCCTGCTTTGGATGCCTGTGTTGTTATGACTTTCTATGTAAAAAGTTCCCTGTGTTACATTTGTCCTGTCTTGCTGAATCCTTTGACCATTCTGAGAACTGTTTTGTCCAATGTTTTTCCTATGATATGTGCATATGAATGAATTGTACACCTGCATGTTGACATAATTTTTTTTTTGTTTTGTTTCCTAGCTTGTTTTTATAAATTTTGATTTTGTATTTAAAATGTATTGCTTACTTTCAACTGCCCAATGCTGAGGTTCTTTTGTGTCTTCTTTGGACTGCCATTGGTTTGTTTACTCATTTTCATTGCTATGATTATTCATTGAAGTTTGTGTTGTCAATGCTCATGCCTGTTGCTATTATTAGTCTAATTTCCTTGTTTGCTCTTTTTGAAAGTGATGTTGTGATAGATTTGTTTGGTTGTGAGATGATATTGCAAAGGTGAATTCACTGCTGCTAAAACTTAATTTGCATTCTTAATTGATCAAAATGTATCCTATAACTGCCAGAAATTACAGTTCTCTCAGTTTTTGTTTGTAATTCAATGATGGATGTTCTTGACGTGACCCACAGTCCTTATGTGACCACTGTGACAGCAGACTAATCTCTTTGTCTAAACTGTACTACTGCCCAACTCTTTTCTCTTGTTTCAGATTTCTCCTGCCTCAGCTCAATTCACTGCCTGGAGCCATAGGAGGGTTGTACTTGCATCTTAGCCTTTCGTACAGGCTTGGGATTCCCTGAAGACTGCAAGAAAAATGCCTGCAACTTCTAGGCAGCTATTGTCAAATGTAAGTTTTGTCATTATTTATCCTGTGAGAATCGAGGCTGATACTTTGTACCGTTTCAATCAGCGTCTGTTTGGTTTCAGGGTCGCTCTATCCTTGGATGAGAAAATAGGCTGCTTTTCAATAGGCAATATTAACTTCTGTAATATTTGATATGTAATAAATGTTTTCTCTTTGTTACATAATTTTTCTATTTGTGTAAAAAATAAATTGTAGAGGTCTTGAAACTTTCGTGTGATTATTTCCGTCCCTCTGAGGGATAGCTCCTTAGTGCTGTATTAGACACAGCAATGACAATTTCTCAAACTGGCAACTGGATTACGATTCAGTCGCTTCCAAGTGATAATGGGGCACAACTATAGTTGTTTTATATATTTGATAATTAGGTAATGGTATGCGAAATGTGTAAGGGTGCAAAATTTGAACTTGAGAATGTGTGAAGATTACTTCTATACAACAAGTGGGGTGTAAAATGAAGCGCAACTACAAACTCAGATTTTGAAATTTATTAGTGCACAATTGAATGTTTGGATCAGCAAACCATGCCCTGCACACTTAGAACAAATTTTAAGCTTTACATCAGACAGTATCTGGTGCAGCACTACAATTAAAGAATATTTCATTTTCATGCTTGAAAGGGGAATTCTATTTTATCCAAGTTCATTTGGTGATTTCTGATGCTCTAGAACAAGCTTTTCAGATGTATAACACAAATGTACAAAAGCAGGAAAAAAATCAAATCAATAACAGCAATTCCAGCATGATGGTTGAAGTCTGGAGAGGTCACCAATTCACAAGCTATTACTTAAATGTAGGCAAGACAAAATCACAAAGTCTCAGTAGCAGTGAATAAATTACATTTAAGGTAAGTGAGAACAACATTATAATTGCAGTAGAATACATACCGACCAACAACTTGTAGTCTAGACACAGACATCAATACATAATATACAGCATCTCCCAAGTTACAACCTTATACGAGAAAGCCCTTGGTTTACAATCGCTTAGCCAATCACTCAACGGCTATGCCAATTTTATCAAAGATTTCTCAATGAACACATGAATCTAACCCAAGGAACAACACTTATTTAAATCCAGTTCATTGCACATAAGGTTTACAACATAAAAATACACACCAATTACTTAAAAGCCAAGTCACGACCAAACCCTGACATGGAACGACAACTTGAGCGTAAACCACTCCTGACAGGGAACAGCACAAGTGACAACTCTAGCCAGTACCTGTAACATATTTGGAAATGGATTCGACTGGTTACAGCATTACAAAGTGTAACGCAAGTCCCGAGGTAAAGAAAAGAAAGTGTACACTCACCATGTTATGACATTCCAAAAGACAGCGGTGTTCATCACAATCCCACATATTTCACTCACAATTTGAATAACAATACTCAGGGAATTCTTAAAAAAAGAAAGGAAGTAACAAACACTTTGAACACTACCATTCATGACTTGGAAACTGATACTATGTTAAGGGAGTGGCCTTGACACACTCAGTGACACAGCAGACACTAAGACTTGATGGTGGTGGGGCCAGCGGACTTGAGAAACCGCATGGTGGCCGTGAATGCCAGGGCGACCTTCAACCATGAGACGGTGCCCATGATCATGTCGTCATGAGTAGTCCTGCAACAGCAGAGGTCGGCTCCCATGGGTGGTGGTTGCGCAGAGCAGATGGGAGGCAGGCGGAGGCACGACTCAAGGTGGCGTGAATCTGAAGCCCTCCATGTAGGCGCCGGCCTGGGGCCGCACAAACAACACAAACCGGGTCCATACCATCAAATTTGTCTCTTTTTGGGAAACGCTTGTCAACCACACGATGAAGCTAACCTTCGCGGACTTGGGTACATTATCCGGGACTTTGTCGTGTTGGGACACACCACAGCAGATGGCATTCGCAGATGTTGCGTCTTGCAAGCTCACTCATCGCATCGGATAGGACCCACTTGTCCAACCATCAAACCGCTGCTTTCTGCCCAGAAAATAAGATATCTTCAACTTTGTAAACTCGCTCAGCAGCAGCTGTGCTGCGCTGGCGCGCTCTGTCGTCGCCCGCAAAAAGCAGGGGCGGGCGGGTAGGGTGGGTTGCCTACCCACCACGGCGCTTCTGTCGCACACCGCACCCCTCCAGTCCCGCTGGCCTTGGCCGGGTGGAGCTTCGGCTCAGCGGCATGTTTACGGGGAGGTCCCGGCCCGGGTGAGGCAGGAGCAACACGGTCCTTGGAGGCTGAGCGGGGACGCATCGTGACGCACGCACTTCGACGCGAGGCCCCTTCGCATGATCCGCTGACGTCGACAGAGGCGCAGTGCGACTGGCAGGGCGGAGTTGGCGGCACATCGCCGGTCCCCGCGAGCAGCTCGCTGATGGGGTTGACGTTCTGCCGGGCGCGGAGACAGCGGGGGCGGGAACCACGGGCGGACCCGCCGGCCTCCGCCTGCGCGCTGTGGTTGACGGTGCGGGCCAGTGCGGGTGCGTGGACCTCGCGGTGGCTCGCCCCTCAGCCGCCGCACCGCCGTCCGCGCAGTGGTCCTTCCCCTCTGACCGATTACAGACGCCCGCTCGCAGACCTGGAAACAGTCGAATGTCTCTGGATCAGCGTAGAGTAGCGGTTCGGAAACGCAGCGTGAGAGTGCGTTCTGCGCCACGGAGCGGGCAGCAGAAACGAGCGGAAGCAGCCGTTAGTATTTGAACCCTGGCCCACCAACCGACCGAGAAGGTTTCGAAAACGTTTTAAGTTGTTGCGGGTTCAAATGTCTCGAGAGCGGTCGAAGGGTGTCCTCGGCTGACTGACAGGGAGTGCGAAGCGTGGCTTAGCAACAGGGAAGATTGGCACCTACAGACGTGCGCACTCTGTACTCACCGGGCGACTTACCGGCCGACTGGCGGCGCCGTTAGGAACGAAGATAGTCGATGTACAAACGGACGATACGACGGCAGGAACGGTTAGAATAAAATAGAAACCCCTCGGATGGTCATGGAGCCACTACGTCCGGTTCACTGAGCAAGACGGCAACCGCGATGAAGCAGCCATACTGCTCGACGAAATTACGGCTAGCACTCGTATGTGGAACGTGCAGTGCGCCCTTGCACCCGTGGTACGCCGCCGTGGTATGTAGGCAAGCCCGCAAGGCACGGCCATCCCGCGGAATTGCCTACCTACCAGGCGGTTCGCACCCGCCCGGAGCCGCTGCGGTTTTTAACGAACGGTTCGGCCTGATGTGAAATATTACGGACGGCGTATTAGGGATGGAAAGCCGACGGAAAAAGTCGACTTTCGACTTTTCGATCAACTTTTTGTTTTCGATTTCAACTAATCGATTAGTCGACACGTAAAGTCGATTTCAGTCGACTTTTCGACTTTTTCGTAGATTTTCTTTAAAAAACGGCATACGCATTCCCACAGGAGAAAAAAGTCAATTAGTCAATGTTTAAAGTCGATTTTACTCGACTTTGCTGTGAAATTCATAGCCAAAAAAAAAGTTTGCTGAGCTCTAGGCGATTCAATTTGACAAAAAATACAAATTAGTTGTTTGTGTATAAAAACACATTATATATTTGTAGTTTCAATTCACATAAATAAAAATAGATTCAATTAAAAATACATTTGGCTGCATAGTTCTTTGCTTGAGAACAAGAATGGAGACTTAGATTATTGAAAATGGCACAAAAGACTGAAAACCACTTAGACAAAAGTAATAAGTTAGTTATAAATTGTCAGGTACGGGGTCCTACAGAAAAAAGATAACTAAATGAAATGACATTCCAGTCTTGAACAAATACCTCAAAAATATTTTAAATTATATGAAAAAACAGGTAACTTTCACGTCTTGAACCACACGGCTTCAGGAACACTACGCAAGAAAACTAACATGTCCAGATTTTTTCCGGAGAGGCGGTTGCGAATCTGTGTCGCAATCAGGCCCGCATGAGAAAACAGCCTCTCCGAAGGCACAGAAGTCGCCATCACGGTAAGATGCCGCATGGCCACCTTGTAGACGTGGGGGTGTTCAGTCTTCATGGCCTGCCAGGCAACCAGCGGGTTGGGATTGTCTTTGCGGCTTATTGGGCTGCTATTGAGATATTGCCGGAATTCAATGGGCAGCCCACCAGCCACATCTTGACCGGCCTGTGGTGCCCGGCTCCGGACTGTCATGTCGAAATCCGACCACAAGCCGTCCTCGTCCGCTGGTGGGGCTTCCCTTGCCCGTGCCTGCTCCTCCTCGGTTAGGATGTTCTGGAGTGCCACTGAACTCTTGTTACTTTCAGAAGCTACAAGTTGACCTGCAAGCCGAAATATATTTTAGTACCCTTGTGTGACAGACGGCGTGCTTTGCATTCGTCCGGACGGAACGTAGCTACAATCGATTGCTCTAAAACAGCCGACTTCCGCGCACATCATCGCTGCGCATGCCGGCACTTAATTAGGACTACAAAAAGACTACATTACATATGTGACTAATAGGAAGCTTAACTTACCAACGTGGCTGACGGCATTAGCTGTGGCAGCAACTGCGTTTCTGGAAGAGGGAGGAAGCCCTCTCTCTTGAACCTCGGGTCCAGAATTGTAGCAGCGGCGTAGGGCTTTAGAAGTTCGATCCCCGAGAACTTGGTTGTAATCTCCGACAGCAAGGTTTCCTTGAGATTGAAGCCAACAGGAGTAATAGGGGAAATACCGTCCACATTCTGAAACAGCAAAAATATAATTTATTTGATTAAATTCGTATGGTAATCGTCACACCGATTCCCATACCGTTACTACCAAGTACTTACCCGTTTTACGGCGGCCACTAAGGGAATGATCTTGCTGAGAGTGACTGACTTTTCCTTAGAAACTTCTACAGTCATTCGGAAAAGTGGTTTCAGAAGGTCCCTCGCCTCGGAGAGCGCCTCCAGTTCATCCCCTAAGGGGAAGTTTGGCGGCTTCGCCCTGCTGGACTTGTCCCTCTGGATCTTCAGGAGGACTCGACTCACAAATTTAGCAAGTAAGAGGAATCTTTCAAGCATCTCATAACAAGAATTCCATCTTGTTCGGACTTCTTGGATTAATCTCAAACACAGATGCTCTGGCTTATTGTCAACTTCTGCCTGGAGCTTCAGAAGTTCGGAGTTAGCTATTTCACTTTGCCTGAAAAATCGGACGATTCTGTTCACTTTCTTGATTAGTCCCTTTAAGCAGAAGCCGTTGTCAGCGGTGCCCCCAGCGGCAGCAGGCTCAGGCTCCTCATCGGGGTCTTCGATGTCCTCCTCGTTTTCCGGGACGTCATCCACAACATCAGCCATAGAAGGCACTTCGTACTTGTGAAGTCCTATTGCGGCTTGACCAATGCCGTTAATCAAGTGTGCAACGCAGTTGATGTGCTTCAGCACGCCGAACTCATCCCGAACGGCACCTTTAATGTTGGCCCCGCCATCCGTGATGACGGCAGAAACTTTGGCATAATCAATACCCCACTCGGCACAAACTTCCCTGAAGGCAGCCCTTAGATTAGGAATGTTTTTCCGGTCGATGAGTGGTTTGCAGCATAGCTCAATACCAACCAGATCATTGCCTATAAAGCCAAGAAATCAGTTTGCGTTAGTCCGGAAAAATAGGCGGAACGCGCGGCGTGACGATACCCCGTGCCCATGCAAGAAACCGCTAGCAGCGTGGGGTATCGCCATGCCACGATAAACGGGCGAGCGTGACTGCCAGAATTCTTACCCTCTTGGAAATGAACAATGAAGTAACTCTTCATAGTGCTCTTGTGGGTCCATATATCCGCAGTCAAGCATACGGACTCAACCGTCTCCATCTTTTCCCGAATAAACACCTGCATTTCGTCATACTTGGAGCTTGAGACGCTTAGTGAAAGTAGGCTCAGACGGTACGTAGTACAACGGCTGGAGAGTCTTGCAGAAGTGCCGGAAGCCTTTCCTTTCTGTGACGCTAAGCGGCATGTTGTCTACAGAAATCATGTACAGCAGGGCGTTAGTGCAAGCAACATCCCTGTGGCCTCCACCTAAAATACAGAACATCAACAAATCATGTAACGCAGTGCGAATTAAGTTACTACACTTGACGGCCGGTCAACGAATTTAACGCAGATTTCATGAAACATTAACAATGACTTACCCGAGAATGATGACACGGTGTTCAAGCACCTATCCATAGGCCCACCACCCCCCGCGCCGGCCCCGCCGCCGGGCGAAGCATTGGTCGGAGGTGCTGCTGGGCGAGCTTGAGTGACAGCGCCATTATTTCTAGCAGTGCCCTACGAATAAATTTCGGAATTTAGAAAAACGAAACAAAACCACCGCGTAAATTTGCCTGGCAGCGGCCGCATATTACCTGAGTATTTGCAGTATTTGGGGCTGCAGGGTCGTCTGCATCCTCAATGTCGTCCCCTTCAGTTCCAGTTTTCTTCGCCTTTGCGCCGGTGCTGGGTTGAAGCTGGACTGATATGTTGTGTGCAGACTTCAAGTGCGTTGCCAGCGATGACGTGCTTTTGTTGTACTTGAGCTCCCTGCCACACTTGTTGCACTTGACCATCGTTCCATTTTTTACTTTTTCAAAGTAATGCCATACCACACTAGGAGCCATGACAACGCAAACACAAACCGGCACTCGCGACTATGCGAATAATTCGAATGACAATAAAAACGACGTGAACCTCCTTGTTTACGTCTTCCCCACAACACAAGTCCGCACCTTGCGCAGCGATGTGATAGTCGGACGTGTTTGGCGCTCAAACTCAACAATGCGGCCAGTCTAACGTTATAAAACTTTACGGTCACGCAAATTTCAAAGCAAGGAGGACTTCGCTGAGAGAACTCCTTTAAAGAATTGAGGTAATTCATTTATCCGCTATGGGTTAGGGTTGTTATTTCCACATCATATTAAACCCATTGGCGAGTTTCAACGCTTTGCAGTGTTGGCACTGCCGGCGTTCGAGTTCTCGCCGCGAGCGAGGCGGCTCGGCAGCTCGGCAGAGGGCGAGGGACGAGTGTGAGGGGAGGGGGAGAGTGGTGTGCAGGCCGGCCGCCGCGCCGCCGCCACCGCCACCAGGGGCCGCCACCAGAGTCGCTCTCGCCATCGCCAGTAAGGCTGTGGCCGTCCGTCCGAGCGCGGCGAGAAGAAAACATCGGGAGCAAAATCAGTTTTGGGCGTATATGTAAACGTTTATCTATGTACTTCTATAAAGTTCGCGCGGAAAGAGTCGAAAGTCGACAACTCAAAGTCGATTCGGACTCGACTTTAAAAATCAGGAATCGACTTACCAAAATCGACTTTCTGGAGCGAAAAGTCGACTTTCGACAGAAATCGAAGTCGACTTTTCCATCCCTACTATGTATAATAGGATGGGGTCACGAGCACAGGTATGGGCCTGTTTTTCGTGTATGGACCCTAATTCTGAGGGGTGGGGGTAAGGTGGTGAGTGACCGGGGTGGTCAGCGCGGGGAGGGGGGTTGAGAGGGGGGAGGGGAAGGGTTGTGGTGAGGGGAGGGGGGTTGAAAGGGGGGAGGGGAAGGGGGTGAGGAGGGGAAGGGGGGTGAGGAGGGGAAGGGGGTGAGGCGGGGAAGGGGGTGAGGAGTGGAAGGGGTTGAGGCGGGGAAGGGGGGTGAGGAGGGGAAGGGAGGGGAGGAAAGGGTTTGAAAAAAGTGAGGATGCGAACTGTTTGACTTGACCGCTCGTGCGGGGGTGGCGGAGGGCGTTGTGGGTGTTGGAATCAGCTTTTCCCAAAACGGAAGCAGCTTTCCGACCTCCGTCGACCACAAGTCACAAACGCGTGACATTGAAGAGAGATCACGCGCTCGAAAATGTTGGAACACGTTAAGAAAACCGACGGTGGTCAATCGTTGAGGTGGGGTGGGGAAGGAAGGAAGGAAGGGAGGGAGGGAGGGAGGGAGGAGGAGGAGCTAGCGGAAGGGTGAGAAAGTCAAGCTGTGCGTGGACAACGGTCAAGCTGTGACATAGGTGGTCAGTCTGTGTGACATCTCGGTTGCGTTCGCACCCTGGTCTAGTATATCGCGCGTGTGTTTTGTGTTGTTGTGGTGACTTTGTGTCTTGAAGAACGGCATCCGCACCGCGAGTGTTGACCTGGAAGTGCATTGGTGTTCTCTCTGGCTAATAAGGTGAGTACATGCAACCCTGGTGTCTCATCAATGTGTTTTGGCTGTTCATTAATCTGTGATTGTGTGTGTGCGCGTGTAAACAGTTCGAAATGGCAGACAAGAAAGTGGCAAGTGTGGGTCCGTTTAGCTGTCCACATTGTACTCGTGTGATTGTGCGACGCGATAATTTTGAGGCTCATGTGGCGTCTCATTCTCGTAGTCATAAGTGTCCTCAATGTAACAAAACCTTTAAGCAGGGCTGTACTTTGAATAGACATGTGAAGCTAGTTCATGAGCGTCAGGTCGTGGCGTGTAAATATTGTAGTAAATACAAGACCAAATCTGAAAAGCTGATGAAAAAGCACTGTGAGCGTGAGCATGCAAAGTGTCGGCATTGCGATCAATGTGGTAAAATTTTTAGATCACTCCATTCATTTTTGATTCATCGGCAGACGCACTCGCGAGAGGAGCGGGCACGTGTGTTTGCTTGCATGGTGTGTCGGCGGCGGTTTAATAGTCGTGTGGTCCGCACGGCTCATCAAAAATCATGTCGGCAGCAGAGGCAGCAGGCACGCGCGCAGCAGGGTCCTGGCGCGGCAGGTCAGGAGGGTGGCAGGCTACAAGAGGAGGGGGAGGAGGCAGTTCAAGAAGGGGAGCAGGGAGGGGATGGTTGGTCGACCGAGTTTGCATTACAAGGTTCAGCCACTCATTTCAAGCAGCCGGTCGTGGACGGCACCGACGTCAACATGACGATGATAGAGTTTAAGCCTAAATTGATTGCTAAACTAAGTGATGAGCGCACTCGCCTGCGTTCTCTCAAGTTCTGGGTGGTCTTGCGTATCGGTTGTACGCAGGAAAAGGAGAACGCAACCAAACATGAAGAGCATGTGTTGCGTTCCAAAAATCATGAGCTGCATGCGTCCACGGACATTGGTGGGGAGGTGGAGAAAAGTATTTTAGAAATTATAAGTCAGGTCGATGCCATGGCCCTGGCGGGTAGTGACTGGTTTGTATCGGAAGTGCACTACGTCGAGTTGAGTACGGTGGAGTTGAAGCCTCTGCGAGGAGGGAGTAGTTATGTTCCCACACCTAAACAGTTCCGTAATTCCAAATATGGTATTGTCAATGTCAAAAGTCAGGACAAAAATTGTTTTAGAAATTCAATCTTGGCCGGCTTGCATCCTGTGCTTAGGAATACGGACCGCGTACGGCACTACCTGCCGTATGTGAATGAACTCCACTTTGGCGCCATGGCATCGGAGGATTTCAAGGTCAAAGACGTGCCGCGGTTCGAAGGGTTGAACCCGGACGTATCTCTGAATATTTTGGGGTGGTCTGGAGGTCGTACTTTCTATCCACTGCATGTGACTAAGGAAAAAAAGAGACATCATTTTTATTTGTTGCTGTTGTCACAGAAGGGACGCAATCACTATGTGTTGGTGAAGCGGCCCAGTGCGCTTCTGGCTGGGGAGAACAAGCACAATGACGTGCTGTATTTCTGTGATTATTGTTTGAATCACATGACGAGTGCGGAGGCTCGCGATGTGCACGAGGCGTCTTGCCGAACCTACGGCTGTCAGAGGACAGAGTATCCTGTGCCGGGCTCCCAAGAATACTTTGGCCCGCAATATTACGACAAGACAGAGTGGGTCGAGTTTGTCGCCTACTGTGACTTTGAGACCACGGTTCGGAATATTCCTCGAGAGCAGCAGCCAACCCGTGGGAAGACGCTGTATACCCAGGAGCATATACCTGTGGCTTACTGCATCATTGTCACTGACCATCATGGGAACATGCTGGGCGCGCCGCTCAAGTATACAGCGGCAGAGGGTGTGGCCGAGAAATTTTTTGATGAGATTCTGGCGGTGGAGGACTTTCTATACCACCGGCGTAAAAACTTCCCCATGCATGTGACGGAGGAGCAGCAAGAAAAGTTCGATCGCACTTTCCACTGTGAGCTGTGTGGGGATCGATTTTACAGCAGAGCAGAGAAACACATGGATCATTGTCACCTCGATCCCAGGGAGAACTATCGGTCGGCGCTTCACGGAGGTCCTCACTCGTTTGCTCAATGTAACTTGTGGCGCCGCCGCCACCCTCGCCTGATTGTGGTGTTTCATGGTCTCTCTAATTTTGACGGTCACCTTTTGGTGCGTGCTGCCGTCAACCACCCCGCCCTCAGGGAGAGAAAGATATCCGTGTTGCCTCGGAACAAGACCAATTATATTAGTTTCTCCATTGATGTTAAAATACAGAAGAAGAAAGAAAATGGAGGCGCTGCACCGGGAGAGGGAGGGGACGAGGAAGAAGGGGACGACCGAGAAGAAGGGGAGTGGGACAATGTGGCAGCGGAGATGGCGGCGGCACAGGGTATACAAGACGAGGAGGAGGAGGAGGAGGAGGAGGAGGACGGAGAGGAGGGGGAGGTGGGGGGAGGGACGGCCGACAAGAAAAAACAGAAGAAGAAGAAGAAACGCTGCCAAAGGCAAATTCGGTTCATTGACAGCTTTAACTTTCTGAGCGGGAGTCTGGCCAAGCTGGCCAAGTCGCTCCAAGATGAACATTGTCGGGTGATGAAAGGTCTGATTCAAGATGACGAGCTTCGAACTTTCCTCACCCGCAAATCGGTGTACTTTTACGAGCACTGCCAAACCTATGAAGACTACCAGCAGACAGAGTTGCCACCCAAAGAAGCTTTCTACAGTTCGCTCAACAAAAGCGGAATCTCAGACGAGGACTATGAATATGCTCAAGAGTGCTACCGGCGCTTAGGCTGCAAAAACCTGTTAGACTACTGCATGGCCTATGTGACGCTGGACACGGCTTTGCTCGCCGATATCTTCTCATCCTTCCGCAGACAGACCATGAAGGAGTTTGGACTTGACCCCGCCCACTTTTTCACCTCCCCGGCCTCAGCTACGCCTGTGCATTAAAAATGACGCGTGTCCGTCTGGATCTCATGCACGAACCAGAGATGCAGGTATTCACCGAGAGGGTGAGTCGGGGTGGCCAGAGTGTCATTTCTCACCGCTTTGCCGAGGCCAATGACCCCGATCTCCCCTCCTATGATCCGACCAAGCCCAGCTCCTACATCGCCGTGTGGGATTTCACGGCTCTGTATTCTTATGCCATGTGCCAGCCTCTGCCCTATGGTCAGTTTCAGTGGGTGGCGGATGACGCTCTGCAGCGGTTTGATTTTCACAAAGTCAAGCCAGAAGATGAGAGGGGGATGTTTGTCGAGGTGACGCTCACCTACCCCCCTCACCTGCATGCAGCACATGACGCGCTGCCCCTGGCACCAGAAAAAATGAGCGTGGCACCAGAGCTTCTCTCCGACTTCCAGAAAGGGTTGCTGCGGCGCGCTGGTATGCGCCCAGATAAAAATCCCAAGTTGATTGGTCATTTTGGGCGTAAAGAGCGTTATGTGCTGCACAGCCTCGTTCTGAAAACCTATCTGGAGCTCGGGCTGGTGATAGAGACAAGACACCGAGCTCTCCAATTTTCACAACGAGCCTGGATCAAGCCTTACATCGATTATCTCATGACCAGGAGAGCACAGTCATCACATGACCCCTTCTTGAAAGATCATTACAAGCTGCTCTCGAACTCGCTGTTTGGTCGCATGCTTCGTTCTAAACGACAGGACCTGCATGTGGTGATTGTGCGATCGCGTGAACGACTGCTCAAGCTGGCCTCCAGTCCGCTGTATCAAAGTCACCTGATTTTCGGAGAGGATGTCATCGCCGTGCAAATGGCCCCTAAAAGCATCATGATGAATGTACCTAGTTATGTAGGCGTCAGTATCTTGGACACGAGCAAAATAAAAGTATACCAGACCTGGTATGCACTGAAGAGACAGCTGGGTGAGAAACTCACCCTTTTATTCCATGACACGGACTCTTTTGCCGTGTACCGAGAGGGCGGCACCAAGGCGACAGACTACCCCCTGCTCAAGCAGCATTTTGACTTTTCCAATTTCCCCAAGTCGGCTCCGTTCTACTCGCCGGACAATGCTATGGTGGTGGGGTTCCTCAAGGACGAGTATCCCGGCGCCACGGTTCGTCGTTTTATCGGCGTGCGAGCCAAATGCTACTGTCTCGATATGATGGTGGACGAGGAGGACGGGGCATCGAAAAAATGCAAAGGGGTAAAGAAGGGTGCGCTGAAGGATGTCAGCGTCGAGGACTACATGCAGTGCATCACGCAGGTGCGTGAGAAGCGCGTCGAATTCTGCCTCCTGCGTGCGGACAACAAGCACTGCATGTATACGATACAGATGGAAAAGGTGGCCCTTCGGAATTATTGCAACAAGCGACGGCTGTGTGACGATGGCATCACCAGCCAAGCGTATCACTCGACTGCTCCGGAGGCCACCCACCGACCGCTGCCAGTTGGTCACCAACCGCCGTTGGCACTGCACCATCGAGAGGATGAAGAAGAAGAAGATGATGTCGCTGATATGGATTAGCAGTGTCTTCGTGTTGTGTTTGGCGATGAGTGAGGGGACCTGTCACAATCACACGGGCTGGCAGGATGTGTTTAAACGTTATGTGTGTTTACCCGAGGTAGAGTATCTGTCGACGTATCGGCGCTGGATCGAGTTCTGTGACTCGCATGTGAACGCGTCGTATCCGTCTGACCTAGACGCACTGTGGCGAAATGTATCTGGACTCGCGCCCCTCTCTCATTCATCGGAGGACAATCGACCCGTCGACGTGGTGTGCAAATTAGTCGAGTACGCGATCGTGTTGATGATCTACACGCCCTTGGTGGTGCTGCTGTCTCGTCTTCAAAAATATGTCCGCTCCGTTCGGAACCTATCTGGAACATCCTAGCACGATATGTGTGTGTGGACCGAGCGACTCGGGTAGGATTCGTTTTGAGTGTGTGTGTGTGTGTGTGTGTGTGTGTGTGTGTGCGCGCGCGTCTCACCCTCCTTCTGTTTGCTCTCCTGTCATCAGGTAAAACAACGCTCATTTGTCAGTTGTTGGCACACCGCAACGACGTGTTTCGACCTGTACCTCAGCACTATGTGTGGTGTCTGCCCGAGTACGGCGCGGTGCCGGACTGCATTCAAAACGACCCGTCCTTTGTCGTGGTCCGCGGTCTGATCCCAGAGGGGACATCCTGCCCGACTCTTTGGTCGTGATCGATGACCAGCAGTCCGCCTGTCAGACGGAGGGCGTGGCCAACTTTTTCAAAGTGGTGTCCCACCACCGCCGCGTCACTTTCGTACTCGTGTTTCATAACGCCTTTGTGCGTTCGCCGATCGCCCGTGATCTCAGCCTGTCCACAAAATACCTCATTTTAACGCGCTCGCCGCGCGATACAGCCGTGTTCTCTCGCATCGCCTCTCAGTTGCTCCCGAGCGGCGCACGCAGTCTGGTGCAGTGCTATCACGACAGCCAACAGCGGCCGTATAGCTATTTTGTGATTGATAACTGCCAGCGTACGCCGTCGGCCGTTCGCTTCCGGTCTCATATCCTGCCCTCGGACGGGTGTATGGAAATTTTCTGCACGCCGAGTGAATTGCGCCGTCTCGTTGATCAACACCCCGAATATGCATGCTATCCACCCCCACCAGCAGGCTCTGCTGAGCGTGCTGCAGCACGCGCCGCCGGCCCGTCGGAAAGCCCTGCTCTCGACGATGAGTCGCGAGGAGACGGAACTTTTGTGTGAGTGTGTACTCAATTGTGTGTCGTCAGAGGGTTTTTGTCGGCTGACCCCCGGGTGCGTGCAGCGCTGCAAACGCTTCAAATCGTTATTCCGGACCTTGGCATTCGACCGCAAAAAGGGTTGGCGCGCGAAAAAAAAATTGATGGTCAATCAGCGCGGCGGTTGGTTGTTTCCCGTCCTGGCTAGCGTCCTGGGCTCAGTCTTCGATCTGTTTCGGAAGCGATGAGTTCGAAAGAGCAGTACAGCAAGTACCTGGTGATGAGCCCACAGCAGTTCCAGCGCCTTCGTGGGGTGGATACCATGGGTGACAATCTAGAACGCGCGCGAGACGAGCAGCTCAAGAAAGTGTCGACAAAAACAAATCCTACCGAGAGTGACATGGCATTGTATCAGTTACTGAAGCAACAGCTTCTGGATCACGCCGAACGCGAGCGCACCACCCCTCTTGAAATTGGTATCGTCGGTAAGCGAGAGGGAGAGGACAAGCCGCCGGAGGGAGGAGAGGACAAGCCGCCGGAGGGAGTGAAAAAAAAAAGAACGCGAAAAGCGAGCAGCAGCGGACCGCGCGTGCTCGCGACGAAACGCAAACGTCGTCGTTTACCCTCCGATTTCCCTAAATTTATGCGGCAGCCGCCGCAGACGCCCAAGACCCCTCAGCGCACGCCTCGTGTCAAGCTACCGCCATCCTCACGTACCCCCAGCTCTCGATTTAAGAACGGCGAACCTCGTTCTTCGCAATGGTTAAGGCTGTACGCAAAAGCAAGAAAAGTACCATTCTAACGCGGCTGTGGACGCATCTGCAGAGCCCATCGGCGTTCGGCGGTAAAAAGCTATTGAAAGATGCAGCGAAGCGATACAAAAATATTACATCGCGGGATATTGACGAGTTTCTCGCTCGACTGCCCGGTTACACGATTCACGCCCCGCGACGCAAAAGCAAAATCCCGCAGTTTTATAACATCTCCCAACATTTTAAGCTCGTAGAGGCAGATCTGATCGAGGTAGGTCGCTGGGCCGAACACAATGATCAGGTTCGTTACATTTTGTTGTGTGTGGAGGCCGCCTCAAAAAAGATATGGGCGCAGCCGATGCTCAATAAAACAGCGGAGGCGTGTGCGGCCGCCTTTGAAAAAATTCTCCATGATATGAAAAAGACACCCATCTTGGTCCGGGTGGACCGCGGTCGAGAGTTTGCCGGGGCGTGTCGGGCGCTGCTCGAGTCGCGCGGCATCGTCATTAAATATTGTTCCAACGACTCCAAGTGTGCCCTCGTCGAGCGCAGCGTGGCCCGCCTGATGCAACGTGTGGCCCGCTACATGACGCACCGCGTGACCAAAACTTACCTGCCTGCGCTGCAAAGCATTGTCCGCGCCGTGAATGAGACGCCATCGTCTGTCACCGGGGTTGTGCCGAACAAGTTTAGCGAGGAAAGAGATATGTATCACGTGTGGGAAACGCAGGCGAAGCGGTATTATAATAAACACGGTCGCGTGCTCCCTCAAGCTCCCTACAAATATAAAATCGGTCAATTAGTTCGCGTTTCCCTCCTTTCCGAACCCCTTTCGAAAGCTTATCTCGCTCATTATTCCAAAGAATACTTTCGCATTGTCGCCCGGAAGCGCGGACCACCGCAAACCTATTTGTTGAAAGACATCATGAACGAGGACGTACAGGGCGCATTTCTGGAATCCGAACTCATACCCGTAGCAGACGATGCCAGCCAGATGTATGTCATTCGCGAGGTTCTGGACACGCGACGCGTAGGCAAGACCACACAGAGCTTAGTTACTTTTGAAGGTTGGCCGGATAAGCATCGCGTTTGGGTGGATGGTGCAGCTGTAAAAACACTCTCAAATAAAAATAAAAAAAATAAAAAAAATGAATCGTATCGTCGATGAATTTTATCTGCCGGTCCTGAGCGACGCGAGTGGCGATTATTTTCCAAACAATGTCGTGAGTGATTTTCGCATCATGCTCGCCGAGACGGTCGAACTCGATGCCTCCCAGTGGGTGGTAGGGGCTGCTCAGATTATTCTGCCGCCACTGGAGCCAGTCACCTCGCGAACCTCGGCTCTGCAGGTTGGTCATTGGACGCAAGATGCCGTGTCTGTCGTTAAGAACCCCTCGCGTGCGCCGCCGCAGGCGGCTGCGCGGACGTGGTTTGGCACCCAGCCTCCCGCTAAGAAGCCGAAGGCGGAGACGGCGCAGGCGTCCGCGTTTCCTGGTGCGTTAGAAGTTCAGTCCCTCGTTCGCTCGGCCCCGCCCGCTCCGCCCGCCCCGCCGGACCCCGCCGCGACACCCGCTCCGCTCCCCACCCCGCCGGCCCCGCCGGACCCGGCCGCGCCAGCCGCTCCCCTCCCCACCCCGCCGGCCCCGCCGGGCCCGACCGTGGTGCCCGCTCCGCCCCCGCCAAAACCATCGAGTCCGGCCGGGTTCAACCCTTCAAACGCGGTTGCGGTTGCGGTTCCGACCGCGCCGCAGACGCCAGGCCCGGTTGCGAATAGTAGCCCGGCCGCGTCAAAGACGCCACCGCCGCTGCCGCCGCCGCCGCCGCCGCCGCCGCCGCCGCCGCCGCCGCCGCCGCCGCTGCCGCCGCTGTCGTCAGCACTTCCGCCGCGGGCCGAGCCCTCGTTACAAGAGGGTGATATCGAAGCCTGGGTGGATCACTTGCGTACGCTCGCACCCGACCCGGCGACGCTCGTGGCATGGACCCAGCAACTCGACGCTCTCACGGTCCCGGAAATCACAGGCAAATTTGTCATGGATGAAGATGAGAGCCTAAAAATGAGCTGGCGTGGACAAACCATCGAGTGGGCTCCCGTCGTCTGGCAGGATGCACCGAGCTTTGTGTCTCACGTGGCCGCCTACTGTGAGAACGACCAAGACGCGCAGTTGTTTATTCGTGACTTCTCGCTGTTGTGGCGCGGGAAAAGGGTCCGCCGTGATGCGATCGAAGGGGACGATCTCGACGACGTTCGCCCCACCGAACGCCAACAGCTCATGACCCTCGCCAACAGCATATTACTAGAACGCGACCCCCAGCTGATCGCTCCTGAAATGATGAGCGCGGCACGACATTTTTTGTTTACTTTAAAATACGTGCAGACGAACCGAGCCGAGGCCGTGCGCGAAGCGACGGACCGCCTCAAACAAAGCATACAGGGGTCGTCTCCTTCTTCTCCGCCCTCGTCTCTCCTCACGGCTCACTCGAGGCTTTTTATTTATTTGGATCTCGTCTACCCCTCGCTTCTCGCTGATACGCGAAGCAAACTTTTGCGCATTGTCGCGATCGAACCGGGTCGTCTCGACTACACGTTTGATCCTATTTACTATCAGAAACTGTGTGCCAACTCATTCCAGTCGCTCCACGTGCAGATTCGCGACAAGTTTGGAGAGAGGGCATCCTTTGCTGAGACAGAACATCCGTTGGTGCTCATTTTACACTTTATAAAACGAGCCGTCAGTTAGTCGAACGGGACCTAGCGACGAGACAACATGTCCGAGTCCGATTTTCTACATCATTACGCGCAGACGCTGCAGGGTAGAGGACAGTTGGATGGCTTCCCCTTTTATCGCACTTCGTTTCGCGGTTATCAAAGAGGCCGCGGGCTATTTTCCATGATGCGACAAGCGTGGCGCTTCTTGCGACCCCTCGTGCGCTCCACGGGTAAGGCGGTGGGACAACAAGTCTTACAAACCGGTAAAGAGCTGCTTCACGAGGCCACCGACCCCCAACGCACGACCCCCCTCGGCGAACTTGCGGTTGACAAATTGAGGAAAGGTGTCAGTTCACTGCGTCAGAGAGCGCCGCTGCGTGGGGCCGGCGGCGGTCAGAAGCGTGCTGGTCGCCGAGCCGCGAGGACCAACAGGAGGAGGAGGACGACGACGACGTTGACAAACAAAAGGAGGAGGAGGAGGACCTTGCCCCACCACCAGCCTGCCGACGTCTTTGCGTAAAATAAATAATGATGGAGTCTGCATGCATGCACGGTCAGCTAGACCTGTTTCCTGCACATCAATTGCAGTCCTGTATCACATCCAAGTATGTCAGTAAATTAAAACCGTTGACGGCAATACAACAACCGGCGACATGTCTCGAATTCCACTCCAACGGCGTGCCGGGTTCATTTCTGGATTTGTCTCGCGTGAAACTTAGACTGATGGTGCAAATGAAAAAGAGGGAGGACGGTAGCGCACTAGCAGCGGACGACAACAAGACCAGCACGGTTAATAATTTGCTCTACTCGTTGTTTAGTCATTGTGACGTGCTCCTGTCGGAAAAGAGTGTGGCTTTGAATCAGGATCACTACAGTTTAAAAAATTATATTCAGAGCGTTCTCAAGTTGGGGGTGGATGGCGCCGCGACACAGGCGACGACCGCTCTGTTTGTCGTCGATTCTGTGACGTCAGCGACGGCGAATAACACGGGCTGGAGTGGGCGACAGAGTTGTTTTGCGCTGAGCAAACCCGTAGAAATTATCGGACGCTTGCGGAGCGATGTGTGTGAACTGGCCGGAAACGCGCTGCTGCTGGACGGCGTGTCCCTCCGCGTGCGTCTGCAGCTTCATTCGGACGCATTTTACTTATGGTCCAGCGTGGCTGAACCTGACGCGACGTTGCACTTGATGGACGCCGAGTTGTGGGTTCCCTATTATAGAGTCACGCCCACCCTCTCGCTGGCCATCGAGAAGACGCTGCAAAAATCAAATGCACGTTACTTCTTCAAAAGTAACCGCGTGACCACGTTCTTGCAGCCTGCAGCAAGCACGCAAATTAACGTGTCCTCCGCGTTTAGCGGGCGGCTACCTGAATTTATTGTGATTGTGCTTCTTAAAAGCGCCAATTATATTGGGAGTTATACGACGAATCCCTTTGATCTCGTGCATGGTAATTTGAAAAGACTGAGTGTGATTGTCTCCGGAGAAGAAAGACGGTTTGAAATGGATTTTTCGAGCCCGCGCGGAGCCACCGCGGCATACCATTCTATGTTTTCTGAAATGGGGTGGGATCGCGAGGATGATGCAGGCCACCTGATTACGTACGACCGATTCAAAAATGGGTTTTTCTGTCTGTGTCTCGACACCACCATAGATGATTCCGGGCTTTCTGAGCGAGCCACCAATGCTCCCATGGTCGGCAATATTCGAATCGAAGGCGAATTCCGCACGCCTTTGTCCGAACCCATGGTGCTCGCGATTTACTCTCCCACACGGCAAATAGACGTCGAATATACATATATTAGACGTCTTTCGATAGACGGAATTAAGTCTAATAGACGTCTAGCTCGGTCTATCCGTAGACCATCTAACCAATGTCTAATGGCCAGTTTTGCAACGTCTATTAGACGTCTACTGGGTCTAATTCAACTAGTAAGTCTAGATGCAAAAATTAAGTATTTCCGCAGTATTGAACCCTTGACCTTCCTCTTTCGATTTCGGTATCAACGAGCCATCGAAAAAAAACTGGTTTGTTTCGACATAATTTAAAAGAGCGGCATATCAATTAGGCATGTTGAGTTTACTTACGTTACCTATATGTTATTCACAAATCAAAAATTTATTGTGAATAAGACTGGTAGGCAGGCACCTTCGACCACGCAGTTATATGAACTGCCTGAAGGCGGACGTCCTCGGATCAACCTCACAGGACAAGTGGACGAAGGAAGCTCCGGAGCCTAGGCTAACGCCCGCATGTATATCAGCCGCGTGTAGGATTCTGTAATGCTCTTAAACCATGCGAAACTGCTCATTTCGGATGGGGAAAAGTGTAGAACCGGTTTCAGGAGTTCACATACTATCCAACGTGATGCTTACATGGCTCAGAATCCCAATAGGACGTCCAAAACATAGGGAAATACGAAAAAGCACAGCAACATCCGACACTGACGCCATCTAGCGGGAAGAAGTTCAGAACCCCTCTACCATCGATATGGATCATATTTTTCGAACGGAACCACTCAAACGGTGTGTTCGTCAATAAATAGCCATTACATTTTTCATTTTTTCTGAAATTTGAACACTGATTTTTCTAGCTCCAATAGACGTCTTTACGAAGACATAGTATAGACCGTCTATAGATGTCTATCCGTAGACGTCTTTCAGTATAGAGACAGTGGACCGTCTACAGACTGTCTATGCAATATCTAACGATAGATATAGATGTATTAGATGTTCTGAAGACCATCTATAGATATCTATAGACGTCCATATACCTTCTAGATATTATAAAGATGGTCTATCTGCGTCTATAGACGTCTATTTGCTGTGTGGGCTGAAATGTCGCAGACGCTTGAGATTGATGCAGCACGAAACGTGTATGTCATGTAAACGCGTCAGTCTGTCTCGGCATGGCGGCGGTGGTGGACGTGCAGTTTGTCGAAGGGGGTGTGGGGCAGTGGGTGCCCAAGGAAGTGGCTGTGTGTGATACCAAAACAGCATACGTGTGGACATTTTTCCTCAAACCGCCTGCCGCCGAACACGGTGTGAGCAAACAGACGCCCCGCCAAGCCAAGCAAAATTATTTTTTGCGGCGACATGTGCATGGCATGGGTTGGTATGCAGGTCGCACGCCGCATGTGATGGGTCTCGACATTGTAAGGGTGCTCGTTCAGCAGTTTGATGTGTTATATTGTAAAGGCCACGAAAAAAAACGTTTTTTTAGTCAGTGGCATCCTCGCGTCTTTGATTTGATTGTACTCGACTGCCCGAGTCTCAGTAAGTTGAAAGTCGAGGCCGAGTGTAACGCTGTGCGTGCTCACGCTGCAGACAGCCGACTCAAGTGTGCTTCCAAACAGTGTATGGCGCTATATCATTGGTTGCGAGGACAAAGTCATTTCAACGGTCTGTGCGTTAACCTCGTTTCTCATCGATTTTTGACTTTTCCGGAACACGTGTCGCCCGACTGTGCTTTTGAACTAGCCAAGCAAGGTTTTATTTTTACGAAAGCGAGCAGGCTGCGTTGTGTGTTTTGCGGTCAGGTGAAATATGAAATATCTCACTCAACCGCTCACCACACTGGACCTGGAGGCGAGCTGTGCTCACCATAGTATTTTAAAATGGTTGCATGTAGGCACCTTTGCGCTCGATCAGTTACCTGCGCTCATTGTAAAACGACCTTTTCACCTCATTTTTAATACGGCAAAGAGCACTGATCCGAGCGGCGGAATACACTGGTGTTCCATATTTTACGATAAGCATAATCATTATCAGTACATGGATAGTTACGGACGCAAACCACACTTGTCACCGGTGTTAGCCTTTTTGCGACGCCACGGCACACGCGGGCATTGGAACGCCCATTCATTCCAGCACCCAGCATCGGCGGCCTGCGGTCACTATGCGCTGAGTCATGCTCATTTCGCTAGCGCTGGCCACAGCCTCAGAACGTGGGCGGCACAGTTTGACGAACAAAATCCTTCCGCCAACGACAGAAAGGTTCGCTGTCACTTTCTGCGGTTCTTCGCCACCCCTTCCACTTTCTACCCCCGGAGGACAGCGGCTCAGTGGAAGGACATGGTCAACCAGTCCTGCGGACCAATGAAAAAGGGTGAGCACCCCACCCCTCCCCTTTCTCGCGTGTCCGATCGCACATCCTCGTCGCCATACCATGTAAGCTTGTTTTCGTTTGCCTTCAGTGGTCACCTTCTGGTCAAGCGCGATGGACGTCAGCTTCCCCACCGCCATCGAAGAGTGCCTGGCCTCCTTAGGCGACCTCACCCCCGCGGACTTTGGGATGAATTTTAACGCTGAAGGAGGTAAGTCATCACGAGCGTGCGAACGAGCGGCTCTGTGTGTGTGTGTGTGTGTGTGTGTGTGTGTGTGTGTGTGTGTGTGTGTGTGTGTGTCACAGTGAACTCATGTGCGCGTGCTTGTGTCTCTGTTTTAGAATACGGCATGGAAGCAGGCGAACCGTCCACGCCTGTCCGAAGCCAGCCGCCGCCCGAACCGACGAAATCGCGTCGCAACAGACAAAAATCGGTGTTGGTGGACAGCGCCGCTTTCAACTCACAGCAGCAGCCGCAGCAACAGCAACAACAACAACAGCCCGGCTGCTCCCGAACTGCGAGGAAGCTTTACGCCGAGTTGGCCGCGGCTGCAACGGCGTCGCCTCCGCCCACCGGAGCCGCCCGCAAATCTCGCAAGGACGGCGGTCAGAAACGAGCCTTGAAACGCTCACCCTCCGAGTGCAGAAAAAGGCGACGAATGAACTCATACAAGGGTGTGTGTCCCCATGTGGAGGGGCTGTGCCGGGCCCTGCGACACCTGGCGCTGCACTATGGAGAAGACTGCTAATGGCGGATGTCGTGTGTGTGTGTGTGTGTGTGTGTGTGTGTGTGTGTGAGTGAGAGAGTGAGCAAAAAAAAAAAAAAAAAAACCAGTGTGAGAGTGTAGGTTAAGGTTAGGTTAGGTTAGGTTAGGTTAGGTTAGGATACTTTTGTTGATTTTTTTTTTTTTCAAGATGCTTTGGCTCTTCATGTTGAGTCTCCTCATAGGCGATGTCTTGTGTGCTTTTGTCATGTTTTTGTATCTTGTATTTCATCAGTATTTTCTTTGTGAATAAAATGCGATTTGTGAACCCCAGTGTTGTCATTTTCCTCAGCCGACCCGAGAGAGAGAGAGAGAGAGAGAGAGAGAGAGAGAGAGAGAGAGAGAGAGAGAGAGAGGTACACAAGCGCCGAGCAGCGCGTGCAGACAGAGCGAGAGAGAGAGAGAAAGAGTGAGACACAGACACGAGGCGCCCGAGGGTGACGGAGGCAGACAGAGAGAGAGAAAGAGAGAGAGAGAAAGACTGAGACACACACACACACACACACACGAGGAGCGCTGGGATGCGTGTGCAGACAGAGAGGGGAGAGAGACCCTTGACACGCGGCTCGCGAGTTCACACCCAGCGGACGCGGCTGGACGGTGCGGGGTGGGGCGGGGCGGGGCGGGGCGGGCCGATGCGCTGACCCGCGGTCAGCCGGACAGGTGATGCTGCACAGCACGAACGCACAGCGCTAACCCGACCGACTGCGAAGCGGCTGTTTGTCGGCTACCGGAGCTGCAGGTGCCGATGCCATGCGTCACCGTGGTGGCGGTGGTGGAGGCGCGGATGAGGTCAGATGGCAACGGCATCCTTCCCACAGGACGCGCCGCCTCGTGTGTCTACGAGTGGGGAATGCCTAGGCTCGGCGTTTCTCGGCCAACCTAAACAAAACTAGTGCGGTGCTCCGCGCCACACAGGGCTCATATTCACAAGGCGAGAGAGAATAAGGCTTTTTGATAAGCGGACCCATCGGACAGCATGGCGTCAGCAGAGGGCGAGGGAAGTGAGGGGGTGGGTGCGGGTGTGCGTCGGGGGCCCTCCGAGGACCCCGTCGGGGGCTCCAGAGCGTCAGTCTGTTCCTGGGTATGGCTAGCGCCAGTTCAGCTCTCGCATTCGAATTTCAAGAAGTGTTGTGGATAGTCCGAAGGTTGAGGAGGGACCAGCACCTGGTTTGCTTCTACTTCTTGAAAAACACCTCTGGAGCCGTCACCGTCTTGCGGAGCTGGGTGGCTAACGACAATCTGCTCGTGCAAGAGTTCGAGTACCAGCCCAGCTCCGCAGCCACCGCCACCGACAGCGCCGTCGAGGAGGCCCTGCGGCACTACGCCCTGCTGTTCGACACAGCAGTAGAGCGACTGTTTACACCTGAGGGCGTAGTGCCGTACGAGGACGGGCTCCCGCGGTTCCTGGATCGTTTACCGCGGGGAGCCGCGTACCTCACCAGGGGCCTCCCCTTCCCCAGGCGGCTGGATTGAGATCGTAAGTACAAGTGCAGTGCAGTGCAGTGAAGTGATTCGCCTCCAACCCTGTTTGGCAAGGACTCATGATGTGCTTGTCTGCGATCGTAGTACCCATCAAGATGCGCGTGGCGGTGCCAATCATGGCGGTGATGGCCGTCCTCCTGCTGCAGTGCCACCACCAGCAGCAGCAGCCGGAGGACGCTGAGCTGGACAACGTTCCCGAAGGTACGTGAGCTCGACTCTGTGCGTGTGTGTGTGTGTGTGTGTGTGTGTGTGTGTGTGTGCGTGGACGGGAACGCGCGCCCGCGCGCACGGTGGTCGACATGTGTCCGTGCTGCGATGTGTGGAGTTACGTTTGTCTGGTCCGCCATCGCCATGACGCGTGCCGCCCGTTTTCACCCCGTGTGCGCGCGCTGAGTTGTGTCGAGATACGTTGCTCTTGTCGACCATCGCGGCGCCAGCCACGCACCGCGCGGAGCGGAGGTGTGTGTGTGTGTGTGTGTGTGTGTGTGTGTGTGTGTGTGTGTGTGTGTGGACGGGAACGCGCGCCCGCGCGCACGGTGATCGACATGTGTCCGTGCTGTGATGTGTGGAGTTACGTTTGTCTGGTCCACCA